>OW028618.1:9609601-10841901 GCA_932294325.1 Allophyes oxyacanthae | reverse complement strand
CTACCTACTCGCACAATGAGGTTAATATCCTACCAAGTTGTAAATAAAAACTTGGTAAACGCCTCACTACGGTTACTGGCACGCTTCTCGATTCGGTCGGGTTACAACAGAAATCGCTGCGAACATGGCGCATGTGCACAAACCGAATGGGGTTACCTCACCCACATTCCTGCCTTCCGGAATTTCACTCACGTTGACAGTCGCAATGTACTAATACAATGATTGTGTTTATCGATGTCCATCAGATTAATTCTGTACCGTTGTTAAATGGAAATTAGCAATGCAGCCAAACAACTAAACCGATTAGAGTAAATTTACTTGAAATATGTTCGCAAGTAATTTTATTTATCACTATAAGATTATTGTGACGCTGTTATTTCTGGGTATACGTTGTATACACTTAAAATTAAATTTGCTTTCATTTCTTCGTTGAGTCCATTGCAGTTTTGAAGTATCAGTTAATTGTATCAAATAATTATTTAACTTCAAAATTCCCGCGCGTTTATCTTGGACAGATCTCAAGCTGGCTACTTCGCGAACCATTACCGATGCTTAATCTGGTGCGCATCTGAGTTCCAGTTTCACGATCTGTCAAAACGTACCGTTGCTACGGTTACCGACGCGGACGTCGCCAGTACCCTAGAAATTGTCTTCATCGATCTCACCAGCACTGCCAATTTACAGCTCTTTATTCACTTAAATTATTGGAATTTATTACCTGGTTTTGTTCGCCCTTCCTGGACCCACTGCATACTCGTATATGTTTTCGAGCCAAAAAGAATGGAGATTACGTAGATACGTGGATACATATAGGATTAGCTCGATTCATTAGCGGTTACTGACTTGATGCGAATGAAAACCTAGACGTTTTTCAACTGGCACATGTGTTGCATTCGCATAATGTTATCCCAAAATGATGTATATCTACAGGAATCATCCCGGATAAATTTTCTTTATCTCTTTATCATTTAACATACTGGCAAACAAGAACTTGATAGACGATCACGCTACTGTATTTACTTAATGGGTAAGAACTTGACTTTATCTAATCATCATATGCAGAATGCGTAAGTTCTTTTTTCGAAAATAAGACATCGGCTTGAGACATTTAAGTGGGTTTTTGAGCTGGTGTATGGGTTGAGACAAAGAATTGCCAATTATTCCACCTGCCCTTGCGGCACCTGGACCGGCTGCTCTTTTTATTTATTTCAACGTCGGTGATATTTTTATTGTTCGCCTTCGCAGGCGATGGCGGTCACAAATGAAATGCGGTGCGAGTGTGTGCACCTTTTTATGTTCACTCGTCAACTGAATTGTCCACATATTACGATCACATTCTATCGTTGAGATGATTAAAAATACTTGAATTAATTCAATAAAAAAATTGTGTCTACAAGATCAATAGAACTTGGATTTGGGATCTGTAAGCTGGTTCGAAATATAGAAACTTAATAGAAAGGCGCAAATATACAAGTACAATCAACGGCTAGGGCTACTTACTGGAATTTAAAGTAGTAAGTAGTAGACTCCTTGGTCGATATTTTTATGCTGTTCCTTAAATAACTTATCTAAAAATAGCAAATACAACCAAGTTGGAATTGTTAACAAAATAAATTACACGTAATAAAACGTGTACTGCGGTAAGAACATACGGGCATTTAGATAAAGTGTTTACTAGGGACACAGACACACCGTCTAGTCTCTAAGGTGCTCACAGTTCCAAAAAATTGGCTTCATGTCACTCTGTTATATGCAAACTTGGTACTTGGTTGGTAATTACTTTGATGTAAAACAACAATCGTGAATTAGCGTTAATTACGATAAATCTCTTCCTATTTAAATTTCAAATCTTAATAATCTTATTTATTACTACTTTGTATACCAGTATATTCAAAAGAACGAAGCTATCTGCAAATTAGTAATATATTTTCGACGAGTACAGGTCTCATCCCGCGTAAGCTACTGAGAATCGATCACGGCTTACTTCGAGACGCGCGCAAAAAATACATATCTCCAAGTTAAAACCGGCCGGATCGAAAAGATCCTGCCTAATATTTGGTGTACGTTTAACCCTTCAAAGCCTGCCGGTCGATACCTGCACAATTAGAAGCGTTTTTGTTACCAAATTGATGACTCCGAATCACGAGCGTCTGCGCACTTTACAAAAAGTAGGATCGTTAGACTACTTATAAAGGATAATATGGCTGCTAAAACTGTAAGGTTATATTTTGTGAAGATGTATTAATATAAAACAGTATTTTATCTAATTATTTAGCGGCAAAAAACGTGGCGATTGGAGGCAAGTATTTTTTTTTTCCTTGAGAAACAAATTCTCGATGGTAACTCATTGAAATAGCAGAACGTTTAAATGTTTCTGTGTGATCATTCAAGAGTGATCAAGTAAAGCACATTAATAAAACCTCATTCCAAATTGTCCGCATAATACTAAAATGATCAAGTTAAAAAAATCAAGTGAGGAGACGCGGCCACGATGCGTCGACATGGTTCGTTGACCCCGTCGATATTTCTCGAAATTCGCCTCGGAATCCGCGCTCTTTTCGCTTTTTAATTGTAGGTAAGTAACCGGCTACCCGACGACAAGGTGATACGTTTCCAGAGAAAAAATGTACGTCCATGCCTTCACACTGGAATTACTGTAACGGAACATACGAATTAAGATTTACAAGGAAACGCGCGACAGATTAAAAAAATCGCTCATTCGGTGCCGGATAATCTCTGCCGCCCGACGTCGCACCGCGCGCCCGCGCCGTTTTGACCAAACCAGCATAATTATTTTAGTTTAGCTTTGACGTCATTTATTAGAAGCCACGATTGTGCTACAGATTTATCACTCCTAGTATTTTTGGCGAAACGGTGTAGGTGGCATACCTGTCTACATCAATAACAATCGCGAATGTATCACTAAAAATAAAAACACTCGAGCAACTAACGTACTTACTACCTATCTGTTGAAAATCGCACAGACTACAATAGATATTTACAAAATGTTTGTAATATCTTTAATAGCAGTACGGAAGTTTGATTTTCACGCTACGGACGGAACAATGGACTCGCGAGTCTCAGCAACGATGCCATTCGAATACGTGCAATTTGCTACGAATTTGATTACCTTTCTATTTCATGTGAATTTCTTCGTTATTGTTATAGACAAATTTGAACGAGACCACGTATGGTATTTAGAATAGCTGGCATGAACCCAAGATAATTTTAAATAGAGCACGAGTAGGCAGATTAATTATTATGACACATGACTTTGTTTAATATTCACGCATTTAAATAACAAGATCTTTATCATGTTGTCAACGTGGTGGGCAATTAGTAAAAGTTTAGCGCGTGCTGATTGAAACGGCAAACGTAACATAATCATAACTTGACGTGAAACGCGAAGGTGTATAAATCAATAAATAAATAATGCTAATGTCGTTGCTAATATGCCACGCATCGTGCAGTCTTCAACAAGGTGCGATGTGGTGATCCGCACCGGCCGCCGCGGCCGCCTGCCCGCCCCCCGCCTCCATACACCGGTTTAGGGTTGTTAAAACAAATCTTATTAATATAAACAATATCAACTTATTTATTTGCAATTATTTACTAAGCTGCCAACAGTTTTCTACACACGCGATGTACCAAAATAGAGCACATACCTTACATTAATAACATTTTCAGTTTACACTAACTTAGCCGTTTCTATTATCTAAATCGGTGCACCCGTTTAGGAAGTAGGACTAGAAAAAGTGTATTTAAAAATACATACACGAGGTGCGACCCTAAGTTACAAGCACTCGATGATGTTTAGTAGATTATAATTAGCCGCGCTGCCAACCCACGATGTGTGGTCAACATCACAAGAGAAGGCGATTTCGTGTCTTATAGACAATGGTGTCGATTCTGTTGCGCACTTTGACAGGAGTATACTAAACTAAGGGCGTGCATCTCTTTCTGTTTCAATAGAAAAAGAGAGTGACAGATGCGTTTAGTCTAGTTTACTCAAAATACGCATCAAAATGGACACCAATGTCCAAAAATGTCTAAACAACAATGAAATAGGACTGTTTCACGTTCATTCGTAATGTATAATACTTAGGTAGGTACACATCAGATAAATATTTTTCGCAGCACCGCGCGAGATAAAATAGTAGGTACCTACACACGTCAGTCACAGTGCCATCATAATAAGTGGCGGAAAATAGATTAATTATGATACGTAGGTGTTAATGATAAATGTACGGTGTAGCAGTTGTTTACACGCAGTTTTACGGCACTATGTATGTACGTGATCTATTATTTTATTGTGTACGAATAAACATAGGTATATCTATCTGCTGTTTCATATGAAAATTTCTTGCTCTACGTTTTTTCAATGCCATTGAAATGCAACTTAATCCTTTCTAGTTAGGTATTTCACAGGATGATATCGAAGTAATCTTTGGTCAAGTCAGCTAAATCACCGGGGATTTACCTAAATGCCAACTATCTTACTACGAGATCTTGCATCAAAGGAGCAGCTTTATAGTGCAGTAATCGTATCGATTGTTCGGTATCTCGTTTCGATATGTGTCGGTATGTCGCTCGTGGCTTACGTGACGACGAGACGGGTGCTAGGCGCGGCCGGCACGCGCCTCACTGCGCCAGTCGCGCGCGCCGGCAGATGTGCGCAAACGCAGCCGACGCGCCGCTGCTGCCTCTACCTGCATCGGCGCCTCTCCATATGCGCTTATTTGCTATTTACATAAACCCACCGACCTTGAAACTACAACTCTATACCTACATGAATTCGTAAATACATAGATAAATTACTTGATACTTAATTAAGTATGTAAATATCTGATATTTTACAAAATCCCCGAGCAAGTGTTGTGCTGGGAATTTCATAGAAAAATAAATATTTTCTTATTATTTCTGAATACAAGTCCATTACCTATGTATTGAAAATAGTGTTACTTTTTGTGACCTAATTAACAGAATCGAACGCTGAGTAGGTAAAATCCCGGACTATTGGTATTCCGCAATAAGGAAATTTCAATAAAGCTACCCACTTTTGAAAGCGGAACAACTCACATACTGAGTCAGTCGCGAGAAATAATAGGGAATCGCTACTAAATATAGTACATTAGTACTATGAATAGACGCGCCCACGATATGTAGCCGTGTAAATCAACGCCCGACTAATGTATTACAAACCCGATACATGGCGTCTGAGGCGTGAAACTAAAAACAACTAAAAACTTTATACATATTTTATTATTCCTTAACGCGTTCTAAGTGCTCAAAATCATTGTATGGAACAAACTTACCTGACCCGGAAACGAGTTCTCGATAAGAAACCACTTCTTAACTATTGAGTTGATAATGAGCAAACACTGTTTATTGTTATTTTGATTTTCAATAAACTAATGTTTTACTAAAATATTCAACAAACAAAAGATGACATTTGGTTTGACATACACTTATCCGTGTAACCTTCTCGTTTATTTTTTTAGTTTTGTAGTCTTTTTGTAGTCTTTTTGTATGAAAAATGTATATTATTTTCCTTGAAATGGGTAAATTAAAATCTACTCATATTTAAAACTACTCGTAAATATGCATATTTCGCACATGGTCAAACAGATTGTGACTAAAGAAGTTAGTAATCTCGGACAGTCCGATCTAAAAGGTATTTGAGTATGGCACACTCCAGTAAAGGGCAGAAGTGATATGTCGACATATGGGCGGCTCACCGCAATGCGGCAATGTTGCTCCTATGTACACATACGTTATTATGAACCACTCCGTCGGCTAATACTCGCACCGTATTTATAAATGTATCGTGTAAACGCACATATAAAAATATTGGATGCAAGAGTGAACGGTCACGATAAACAGTAGATGATGCACAGATCACGTATCTATTCTAAAAGAATAACATAACATAGTATTGAGATGTTTAAGCTTCAAAATTTCGGCACTCTAGGCATAAGACTAGACTATCTGAACGACATAAATTTTGATATAACCATGTCAGATATAAATACGAGTAAATAGGTGAAGGTCTTAAATCGCGTATTGTGGATCATATAATCGTGGATGGCAAGTCGCTAATGACGTTGTACTCGGCACTAATGTACTTAGTCAACAGTATTGTGCTGCTATAATAAGAATTAACAAGATATCAATAGCGTGTTTATTCTCCCGAGCTTATTAAAACGAGCGCGGCGTGGCGCGGCGCGGCTCCCTCGCTGCGAGTGTTGCCGAGACGCTTGAACTTTACGTGACGTGTATTACGAAAATAATTATTAAACGTTCATTGCACACAATCCACAGAGATGAGTGCGTCCAGGAGCACGGTGCGGTTTAGTCGGAACGTTAGCGACCGATTGAGGTGCTGGACGGATGCGTGCGATTATAATTAGGATTGTATTTCTGATTCCGACGAAGCTCAGTATGGCGGGCAAAGCTGAATTCCATCTGAGTCATTGTGCCCGTTCTGTTGCCTTTATTTTCGTAAAACACTCCATCTCACGCGCATCATTGTTTCATTACCTCCGGTCTTGTTAATTATTGTAGTGCTTAATTAAAATTACAAAGGCGTATGAATGCGTTTTGTCACCGTTGTCTAAGTTAAAGTCATTTTGTGTCCAGTACATCTCGCATGCTGTAGGTAGGTATAATAAACACAATTGACGTACATAACAAGACAATTAATAAACCGATGTTTACGACGTTGACATAAGCAGGTACGTCAAGGGCAAATTCTAACAATAATAATATGTTGTTACTTTTGTATGAAAAATACTAAAGAAGAATGATAAAAAAGGAATATAATAAGTGTCACGAGCGTAGGTCACAACGGTTTACAAAATATAAACAATGGGAATTTTTAGAACGAACGCATTTATAGAGCGAAGAATGTGATATTTTCATGTTGTGTGTGGCTTTCTCGTCTCGTAGCCGCGACATCGAGCGCGAAGAATGGAAATCATCGCTCGCCTGTAAATAATAAATATAGACGCGCGTTATGTCTAACTCGACACTTCGAGTGGCACAAATGAAAAGAGAGAGCGGGAAAGAGCTTCAAGAAAGTTGAAATGCCGATTAAAATAAGAATAATATAACTATCTACATTTTTATCCCGATACCTGATGTAATTTCTGCATTTCAAACTAAAATATCTTTTCTTAATTAATTCGTTTGTTTCTCAGATTTTATTATGAGTTACCTAACGCATGAGAAGTCGCATAGAAAAACTGTTGTTAAGCTTTCTTAAAGGAAAACCTAAATGCACGTACTCTTCATTGTCAATCTAAGTAATCTAGTTCATCGTTCATCAAAGTCCTAACGCACGCAAACTATAATCGTGAAAAATTATAATATATTAGTGTAACGAAGAGTGAACGAGCCAGCGGGCACGCGTGATCGGCGACATATTTCCCGAAGTATGGAACAGGTTTGCGCCGAGGCGAATGTAGGGTTACCAGACGACGGGAGCTCGACTTACATGTCAGCAGTCGCAATATTTAGACACCAGTCAGGATTTTGCAGCCTGAAAAAAAAGAAAAAATTATTGAAAAATTTAACACTTGCGCTGAATTTTATTTAAACTGCTGAAGTTTTACATTTCAAGTAATGCAAGAAAATATAAGAGCATATATGGCACTGAGGCCAGAACTAAATTCGATTCTCTAATATTATTTCTTCGCCGAGGTCGAGAGAAGATGTCTTTTGTATCCATTATACCAATACCTTGTCAAGTGCGAATCGGACTCGTGCACCAACGGTTCCGTACCTTCCTTGGACATAAAAAAAGTACCTAATTGATGATTTCTAAAAATCTATGCTAGTTAGAAACATCGTTCTAATTTCCTGTTATATTTACATAAACTTTATTAATATGATCATTTTTACATAACTTTATTTTAACTTATTAACTAACGAGCGGCCTCCTGCGGCCGAGAACACTACTTATGTCTGCGTTTAGTCACATAATAAATTAATACAAAGTATGGAAGAAATAGAGCCATTGAAAGTGTTAAATGTTACTATGTCACCAAAAATATTTTTAAGGAGACGGAGAATATGCTGCTGTCTGATGATTGGTCGTTGTCATGGTAACCCTAAATGCATGTAGCTCGCAGCCGATTCGCCTGCTTGCTACACCGCGTTATGTGCCACTTGCGAACGTTCTAACTATTCGACTAGGTATGTTATAATGTCGTTCCTTTTCATACTTCATATAGGTACACAAAGTGATTAATTCACGAGGGGATATAATTATTGCAAGGTTACCTATACCTAAGCCGCAACTGCCATGAAAAGCTGACCATCTTACCATCTTTTACAAATCAAGACATCTTTGTGCTTAGATCTCGGTTGACACGCGAGTACCAATTACACATGTTATGGGCTGTCAGAATTCTGAAAGTCTGTCAATAAGTCGCTGTTCTTAATATCCTTTGAATATATATCAGTATCCTCCAAGGGATGCGGAGGTTAGAAGGCAGTCGATCTGTGTAAAATACAGATATTCTGCTAAATCTTGTTATTGCAAGCCCGCTAGGACGATGATGGCGGTAATTTGTTCTCATTCTAAAAGTGAAATTAGCTAATGTGGTTCAGGCGCAAGTAAAACTTTTGAAGAAAATCTTTGTTCGGGCCCTAAATGCAAAGCAAAGCAAAATTGTACATTAGTAAAACAAATCATAATTATGATATTTAATTTATTTAAGAATTCTTATTTACTATTCATTCTAGTTAGATACCGACAACTACACGAAGAAATAATTGACTTTCCTTCACACCTAGTGACATCTGTACAACTAAAGTCTGACGAGAGGGCTAACTTCTGCAACATGCAATAATAAAGTCTGGTGAAATGCAAATAAATTGCTTATTTGAACTCTCGTAGCTATTATAATAGATTAATGCAAAAATAATTTATTTGGTACCTTCGTTTGAGGCCAAAACTACAGTGCTCGCATAAACAGCGTGAATGGCGAATACCAATGTCCGTATGGTCGTATCTTCACGACAATAACACCTTCGTAACCAATCATTCAGTAAATCAGTAATCAGCAAATAGGTTGATAACAATCCTTTATACATCAAGAAGTACTTTACCAGAATCTAGATGGCACCGGCGTTTCCTACCTAAATGACCTCTTGGGAAGAAACGCCGAAACAAAATCAGGGTCATTATCTCTTTTAGTTAATTTAATTAATTCACTTGGTATTTTACTTAAGTTTATATTATTGTATTTAATTTGTAGTTTTCATCTATTCTTGTACATCACTGTCTACATTTCGTGTTTTAAATTCTCCTCTGGCAGGTCTGCTGGAAGAGATTTCTTTTGTGAAATAAGCAGTACCTTTATACCTTGTTCTCCTATTTAATGTTTTCTGTGTTTTTTTCATGTGTGTACCTACATAAATTATTAAATAAATAAATAATTCATGCGTAGTCGTAGGTACCAAATTAATTTCGTTGTGCTTTTCAAATATATCGAAAAAAACTTACAGAACGTGTAATTTAACGTTCGTATTCCTTCCAGTCGGTTTATTTCCGCCTATTCTATGAATCCATGTTATAGTACCTACACCACTGTTTACATTGTATATTGCTCTAGCTAGACCCACGACTTATCAATATTTTGTACTGAAAAGTTGAGTTATTGTAATAGTAGTAGCAGTAGTAGTTGTTGAATAGTTATTTTTGTTACTCTTATTCTGAGTGGTTATAAATCTTAATTAAATGATTTTTAACATTTTAACATTAGGTATATTTTACTGGCTGTGCCCGCGACTCTTTCCGCGTGGGATACAGATGAAGAGATATTTGCAAAAAAAAATGTCTATGTCCTTCGTTATGATGCAGACTATTTCCTTGTCAAATTTCACCCAGATCGATTCAGCCGTTTAGTCGTGAAAGGGTCACAAACAGACAGACAGAGAGACAGAATTACTTTCGCATTTATAATATTAGTTAGGATGTTAATACCGTACAATGCCTTTAGCACGCATTCAAAACTAGAAGTGCATATGAGTCAAACCGCGTCTGAAGCCTAGTGATAAGTAAACCGAGCGCAAGTTCCGTTATGAATTTGTCCGCGAACTATAACTTCACAAGTTCTAGTCAACACATAATCAGGACCGTTTGCATCGCTACGCGGAAATATAAGTATGAACTTATGGTAACTGAGTAAAGCCATGAATAACAATATTTGGACCACTTTTAGCTGGCGATAGTATGATATTACATCATAATTATGATAACATTCTGTTATCAAGCTTTCTGTCTGGTACTAAATCAAATAATAGGTTAAGTCGTCAAAAGACGTACTCCAAGCAGTTGAACTATCACAATTTGCGTTGACGCAAATTAACTATGCGGGCAGACGTCTGTTTGGGTCACCACACCGCCGCGGCCGTCGCGTTCATAACTAAAGGACAACAAAGCTTCCACTCTAGAAGCTACTATAATAAATATCAAAATTAATGAAAGGTTGTTAATTCACAAACAAGCTAGAAACATGAGTGAATAAAAAAATCAATTACTGATGAAATTGTGTCAGAATTCAGAGGCGACAAGAAAAAGGTGTGGACTGCGAGGCAACGCACGAGAAAGACGCAAATATCTTGTAACCAAGGATAATTAATCAATATCATTCTTAGGTATCAAAAAAAACTCGATTTAGATTTTTCCAGAAGTAGAGCACGAGACATTCAAGAAATAATCTTTTGACATACAATTGAAATTGATAATAAATATCGAAGTTGATTAGTTTGTTAATACCTTTTCAATTTGAGATGCAGGACGCGGTATTTGGATAATTAACTTTAAGGAAGCATCCAATCTTATATTATCATATAGGTACCTACGTTTTTTTATTAGTCTTGGCCTGAACTCAATACGTGTGACAAACGTCCGCAAACTATACTGACAGAAATCGGCAATCGTGCGCATGAACATGCGCTAACAGTACACGCAGAAATATTACATGAGGTTTCACAAGTATACTTACTTTGATCTTTAGTACTCTATAATGAATAAATATTCATGAATCAAAGCTTTTGTCAAAGTCAAGATAGGTCACTGTCAATTATCAAACAGAAGAAGATTCAATAGATTTTTTATGCGTACTTAATTTTGTCATGTGATGTGTTATGTGTAGGTAGTATCATATATTATTTTATTGATTATATATTAAACGAATTTTACTTATTTTTTTCTAGAGTTTACAAAACTAGATTATATTTCAAAAACAAAACGATAAAAATGGAGCGGTTTATGAAAATAATTGCAATAAATCATAACTAAACGTGTAATCGTTATCATTGTCGCGTCAACACGTGCGATAAGGTACTGCTATTATGCCCGAATACTTGAATAAAATTTATTTATTTTCAGCTATAATAAGTAGATACCTACTATGTAGCTTTTATATACGCTCTTACAAAAATGTTTAAGCAAACATATTACGCTCTTTAGTGGCTTAAATTAATAGACCGATCGATGACCACCTGAAACCCACACGAAACCTATCACTCGTATCATCTCGTCTTATCACTGTAGTAATCATATCGCCATTGATGTCGATTCTGTTGCGCATTTTGACACTACTATACTAAACGCATCTGTCACTTTCTTCTATTGAAACAGAAAGAGACAAACGCCTTCGTTTAGTTTAGTCCTGTCAAAGTACAAAAATAATCGATACCATTGCCTTATTATCATCAGTTAAATCGAGATCCCCTTACATAATTTTAAGTGCCATAAGTAGGTACTGATCTGTGAGATCCAAGATGATGTAACTCAAGGTACCTACCCGGTAAATAAAATCGTGGCGGTATATTTGCAGCAGAGACTAAAACTACAGTTAATCAAATAAAACGATAGAATCCTTTTGTTATGAGTACGATTCTAACAATGCTGCACAAAATTAAATACCATAAGTCCATAAGATGTGGCTGCGAACACCACTGTAATGGAAGTACAGAGCGATACAGAAATAGCTGATGCATGTACAAATATAATATATCTGTTTTTTACGACTTCTACGGACGTAGGGATGGCATAGATTTACATGAAACATTTATTTTAAATGAACTTAGACACAGGGATGAAAGATGACTCGATTCTCAAAGCGAATAAATAGACCACAACATTTTTCAACAAGCCTGCTTTAGAGAAGATGAGCGCAATTATGTAAAACGAGGCAAAACGATTGTATTCTGAAACAAACGGATGTGTTGGTTATTGGACAACCCTATACTTGCGCTTCAGCTCCGAGGCGCAGCGGCCACGTTGCAAAACCGCCGAGTTGACGATAATAGCTGGATCATAAAATAAACACAGCGACTGTGATTTATAACTGTTGTCAACATATGAGGAAAAACTGATTTTTTAATTCTCCGCTTTCAACGCTTTGATGATGAGCTATTGTTGTGCTACAGAGTGGAATTGCGTGCTCGCACGTGACCTCCTCAATACTAATCGTAACGTATCTTAGATATTATTTTGATTTAATGCACCTATGCTCGGCCACAGATAAAAGCTTTCCATTATTAAGTCATTATCTTGACACTGGAAATCTTTTTAAATATTCGGAATATGTTTGTATTTGAAGTGAAACTTCTATATAGACGGGGGTATTAGGATTTTTCCGTCACAAAAAGAGCGTCACGGAAGCGTGGAGGGGGTAGACGATATATCCGTTGAAGTTTCACTTCTACTAGGTAGGTATGTGTCCCAGCTCACATTTCGTATTTTTATTTTTTTCATTAAGCGAAGCGGTACGATTATTATTAAGACACATAATAAATATGTTGACTGAATAAAAAGATTATTGATCTACTATTTATGGTCGGTTCATGAACACTTGTTCCCTCGCCGTTTACATAAATATCATTATATTATGTATATTAAGTATCTACTGAAACAATGCCTGCACGTGCGTGAATTTTTATGTATTTCGTAGCGAGAACGAGAGAATTGATTTCCTTACCAAATTAAACATAAACAATAATCAGTATGTAGTAAATAAACAACACGCGTAGCATGTAAATGCCACATTATCTCTGTTCTCTTTCTAAGTCGTTCAGTTCGAGAAGTAATGGGAGCGATAGAAACGACGCTATAATGACAATAATTTTAGGAAAGTTCACGTTAACTTCCTGAGAGCTACATGCAAAACTATACTTCTATTTATACTAACAAATACTTAAGTAAATAAACAAAAAAATATAATCATTATAATATTTGTTTGTATGTAGGAGGTAATCTCTGAGAGTACTGAACCGATTAAAAGAATTCTTTCACTAATAGAAAACTACGCTATTCCTGAGTGATATGGGTTATATTTTAGTTAAATTAAAATAAAATGCGCCGAAGAAACCGCGGGCAACAGCTAGTAGCAAATAAATTTAAAATAAACTTTTAAATATTATTTTTTACGAATTTTTGTAAATACTCAGCCTGTTTCGTATGAATTAACTGTAGGTACATAGGAATTAGAATAGAACCAGTTCTGGTTTAAGACATTTATTTCTCATAAGAATATCACATTCAACTGTCTGAGAAACACAAGATTGACTAAACAAGGTACATGTATACAAGTGCCGGAGTTACAGTGTTCAATCACAAAGTAAACATATTAATTATAGTAGGGACATTGAAAATTACATTAAATGGAGATAAGTAAATGTGTGTAAGTTTAAAATAATTATACCTCAAAACAATAAAAACATTGCATAAAGTATTGAGCGGCGACAGTTTCAAATTACTGGATACAAAGTCATGTAGATTAAGAAGTCTCTAGAAAATACATAAACATTACGATAGGTATATAAATGGAATAATAAATATGATTACAGATTTATTTATTTATTTATTTATTTATTTAGATTAAGGATCGTCAACATTACAGACACTACACAATTATTAAATTACATAAAATTCTCGCTTTTCTAGTGTTGTAACAATTATAGACAACCACATCATTAATAATAAAAACATTTACAATTTGGTGTATAAACAAAAATAATAAGTACAAGACAACATAAAATCATAATTAAATAAATTTCTAATACAGTAAAATTAAGACTAATAATATGATAAAATTTGAATTAAAATTAAAAATTATATAGTAAAATAATAAAATAATAATCAAAATACATCAAATTTTCTACAACAAATTACCTATCCATGCAAATAATTAAAATAAATTCAGTCTGGTTGGGATTGATATGACAAGATAGATTTCCTGAAATTTTGTGTTTTGTCGCAAAGAATGTCGATGGGGCAGGCTTTTGCAATGACGTTGTAGTCGGTCGTGATTCTGTGTAATGGGGAGTATTTCGCCAGGTTGGTTTTGCATGGTCTATTATGGAAGAGGTTGTATCTACTGGCCCTGGGATAGTATGAAGGGACATTTATTAACAATTCAGATACCAGATCAGGACTGTCAATCTCTCCGTTGAGCAGTTTAAATAAAAACATCTGATCGAGAAGCTGCCGCCTGTCGCATAGAGATGTCAATTTGAAGTGCTTGAGTCGATCAGAGTAACTGGGAATTTTCTTAGCTAGGTTACAGCTGTAAGATAGATGCCACAAAAAGCGCTTTTGTATTTTTTCTATATTTTTCTTGTATATATCGTAGCTGGGATTCCATATGGAACAACAGTACTCTGTGCCACTTCTAACTAGCGATTGGTAAAGCATAATTTTTGTTGATGGGCTCTTATATCCCTTGCAATTCCTAAGGATGAATCCAAGTGTTTTAAATTGTTTAGTGATCATTCTGTCTATGTGCAAATTGAATTTAAGACTCTTATCAAAAACAACTCCGAGATCTTTGATTTCGTCGACTAGTGCGAGTGTATTATCATTTAATTTGTATTTGGTCGCGAGCACAGACCTATTTCTGTGGAATTTTATATGATAACATTTCTCGACGTTAAGTGTCATTTCGTTTTCATCGCACCACAGGGAAAGTCTATTTAGGTCCTCTTGTAGGAGAAGAGAATCCGATGGCGATTTGATTTCTCTCGCCAATTTAAGATCATCAGCATACAAGAAAAACTTGGTGTGTTTGAAACAGGTGCCTATGTCGTTGACAAATATATTAAATAAGATGGGGGCTAAATGAGAGCCTTGTGGAACTCCAGATCTGGCTACGAAGGAATCTGATGAGTGACCATTAATGACCACCGTCGAGCCACGATCTGACAGGTATGAAGCACACCACCTAAGCAAGCAACCTCCAACGCCAATATTGGAAAGTTTCGCTAACAGAAGTCCGTGATTGACCTTATCGAAGGCCTTACAGAAGTCCGTATATATAGCATCCACAGGAATTCGGGAATCCAACATGCGTGTCAGATAATTGTGATACAGCATTAGGTTAGTTACAGTGGACCTGGCTTTCATGAAACCATGCTGTTGCGACACAATAGTTTGCCTAACATGGCTAGATATGACTGGGCACAAAAGGGCCTCGAAAAGTTTGGCAAACACCGGGAGAATCGATATTGGCCGGTAATTTTTAATTAGATTCCTGTCACCCGTCTTAGGTATTGGAACGATAAGCGCCCACTTCCACATTTTCGGAAAGCTACCTGTTTTCAAGGATAAATTGTAAATAGTAGTTAGGGGCTTGGATAGAACTCCTGCACACATTTTTGCAAATATTGAAGGGATGCCATCAGAACCGGCACCTTTAAAGGAATCAAGTCTTTTTAACGCAAGATACACCTTTCTTTTTGATATATATAATTTCTTTCAGATATATATAATACAATACAGCTATCCCTGTAAATAATTATGGTTTACGAGAAAAAGGTTTCCCGCCTTCTTGTTGCCCTTTTACGTCCGTACACCCCCGAATCGCCCCTCGAAAGTGGTTCTGAGACCTCTTCAACGCCCACACGACCGACCGAACGGGGCGATATCACCCACTTCAGGAATCAATGATCACAGACTAAATAAATAAAATATGCTTTAACTAAACCATTATAATATCTTTGGGAACAAAATCCGAAGGTAGAATAGGCGAACAAGTAGGTAAGTTAGGAATTTCGGCCGCCCGCCCAAGGCTAAACCTAATAAATGAGTAACGAAACCTTCCTTTCATAATGCTACATTTTAATAATCAAAATACCTTCATAATAATTTATTTCCATTATTTTTGTGTACAAACTTACAAATGGTATAGATCTCTACACTGATTAGATTCCACCAATACTTCTTAGTGACCTTCAAACAGTTTGTAAAGTCACGTAGCGCCGAAAATGTGAATATAATAACAATAATATATCAGTACTTAGGTAGGTATGGATGCTACGTGTGTTAATGCAGACATATGGAATACCTACGTTCGTTATCAGCGGACCTACGTCACAAATATTATCTGTATTGATAATGTTCCGCGAAAGAAATGTAACAATACACGTACTAATCGCTATAATGTAAGAATAAAATTCGCCGTTTTCTAAAATTTAGATACACTTAACTTAGGATAAAACCAGGTAGATATTGGTATTCTCATCTATCTATATTTCATAGAAATAGTACAATATATACTATCTCTATGCTATATTTATAAAGGTTTGATCGAGATCTCGGACTGAGTCTCGGCCGTTCGCGGCGAAAATTTTGGGAAGTTTTTAAAGATGGCGCGCGCCCTCTCTTTGTATTTTGTACGAAACTGATGACTTTTAGTGGTATTATCTCGAATTTTAGTATATTCAGTCATTTCTCGGTCTCGGCCGAGTATTTATATAATTCTCGGTTTCGTTCTCGGTCAAGATCAAAAATCTAGTCTCGGTCGGACCCTAATCTATACTATAATAAAATCGTAGAGGTCAAAATGTATGTCCATTGAAATCGCGAAAATAAGACTACTGAGACTAAAAATAAGCAAAAATTAATTCAATAATTCTTAGACTTTCTGTCTGTCTGTCTAAAGGGAAATAAGCAATAGATTTTCAACATTAAGGACAGCTACTTGAACACAAATCATAAATAACTAGCCACGTAGCGTAGCAGTAAATGGTAGGATAGAAGCCGACAGATATCAGATTCGAATTCGGTCCCAACGTTGTAACGTTTTGTATTTAATTATCCTTTTTTTTTCATTTTATAATAATATATATAATACCTACTGAGTTACTGACTGATAGAAACATGTATTTTTAGAAACAAAATTTGTTCCTCCGTACTTCATACGGACGAAGACCCGGGTACCTAGTGGACCTACACATAACTAAAATTAATTCCGTTGTTATTTATGATGTTGTATAATAATTATAAATTGTTTACATAGCATTACATGAAATCTGATAAGAGTACAAAAACTTTTCCGGTAAAATAACAAACTCGCGTGATTAGTTAGAAAAATAATAGGTATAAGTGAAGAGTAGTCACCAACTTCAAATAATAATTGGTAGTCGAAAAGCCACACTTAGATTTTTAACTGATTTGTAGTTAAAACTTCCTAATTAACACTAGCAGAGCTAACACGGCGACTGAACAAGCCATTTTTCTCCATAAAGGATCTCCATAACAGAAGACAAAACTAAAAATCCAGAATGAAAACGGTAAGCAAACGGTTTTGTCCCCGATTTTTCTGTAGAAACACCCGTTTCTTCATCCCTTTGTTTCCTTGATAGAAGACAAAACGAACAATCGAGAGAAAACGGTAAAAAGATGGTTTTGTGCCCGAATTTCTCTCTCCCCTTTTTTACCGTGCTAGCCATGCTGAGCAAAGTTACAGAGTAGCGTTGCAAGCCCAAGTAAAAGATAGTGCAATGTTCACAGGATCGAGTAGGAGGCCTCCTCCATGAGTAGTTTTCCTCATTGATGAGGGTCGTGACCTTTATGTATGTAGCACCTTCTTCTGGACTATACTCCGCCATTTTGCCCTGTAAAATAGGTGGCGCGTGTTTATAAATAGTTTTCCGTTTCAGAACTGCTTCTGCGATCTGGTAAGGATTTCGCTAACAATTCACGATTTTTTATAGTTTAAAACTTGCCCAGAAGGAGATGGCGAGATGAGCTGGATTCTTAATCTCAAGAATTAGCCCAAAATCACAGACCGGGAAAAGTAGAAGCAGGGCAATTATAGGCATGTACAAAAAACTTGTTTAAAGGCTAAACTTTTATTGCTTATATTTGAGTAGGTGGCCGAAGCATTTACAATTCCTCTGTATCCAACCATCCAACCAAGAGCATTGGACGTCTTGCGGCTGATAAGATGTCGATGATCTTTCAGTTACTGGGTAAAGTTTTTTGCTACACTCCTTGTTATTTGTCTTGTTCTGATGATAGGGTAATATAAATCTGAAGTAGATAGATAGACTTTTTAAGGAACGATTTTTCCATTCCTGAAATACCTAATTATGTCGGCTAGAATTTTGTTTTTGTTTTTTACTGTATTTATTTTACTTCATTGCTTACGGGCCATTTCTGTCAAACAAAAATGACAGGCTGAAAACCAACAAATTACGCTATGAGAATGCTTTATTTCGTCTATCAGTCTGGTTTTAAATTACGAAATAAATGTGAAAATTGTTCTATTTACACAACATTTATATTTAGAGCCGGTGGAGCGGATAGGTAGTTAATTATTTTTATGAATGAAGTAGAGGGCGGCGCGGGCGCATCGGAACGCGGACGAGACGCGGCGCGTGCACCGCTCTACGTTCGCTTTCCCGACTTTCCAGTCGGTGCAGGCGACGTGCGTGCCGCACTAAACTAATGTAGACTACTTTACGAATGTTAAGATCACTCCTCGAAATATAATTATAAATTATAATAATAATATATTTTTGCTCGAATAGTTGGTAGGTACCTGCATGCCTACTTATTAATTTGTCAAACGCGGAAGCTGTTGCCTCGTGTAAAATTATAATTTACAAAAACAAAAAAATATTCATACCTATTAAAGATATTTTTAGTCACATTATCGTAATTTATTGTAATTTGAATATAAAATTGGTTAGGTAGGTATCTATACCGACAAACTGCTCTCTTGTGATTTATGGTCGGGTACTGCCAAGTACCTATGTTATTATTTTTCATATACTAGTTATGTACTTAGGTAAATGACAATGAATCGTCCTCACGAAACGTGTCATTGTTTTCGTTTCTTGGATTTGACGGGAAAGATCAAGAGGAGTAGTGCGTCACTGATCATCTCAAGGGCATTATAATAATTATTTTAAAAAATTTAGACACGTCGTTAAATCATGTACATTCAAATAAGTAACTAAATATATTATTGAAAAAAATACTTAACTGCCTCTGACTTTATGATACTCATTTTAGAAGTATATGAGTAGGTAAGTACCTACCTACTTATCTTTACTTCAATGAAGACAAGATAAATTACCAACAAAAAAGCGCAGTTCTCACCAATGTTTTTGTAACCATTGTCGCTTGACACCATAGACAAATTTTAACATAGCAAGATCACGTGCACAGGAAATTAAATCAGTGATTAGGATAATAATAATTGAAGATGTGTGCGAAATGCGTGCAGTGACAAAACGGCGTACCACAGCAAGGACATCTCAGGACAAGTCACTCGTCCTCTATCGTCATGCGCAGGTAGCGGCCAGAGGACGACAAGCCCATTGTTTATCGTTGCTAATTATTATGCCCCAACGCAGACGCTTGTCGACCGCCGCACCGCGTCGAGTCGCTGCGCAAAAACTCGATACATAATATCTACCTGAGCACAAGACGAAATGATTTATTTAAATCCTATTATCTGTATTTTTTAATATCATATAAAAAAAACCTGATTATTCTTATGGAAACATTCATCATCAGCTTCATCGATGGCGCTCTACTTTAATTATTGAAATCGCAATGACGGCAGAACATTGCAACTATCGCAGTGGCAGTATCGCGCTCGATTGAGGACCGTTACGTGAAAACGTCGAGCGCGCGGGGTGGGGCAGAGAGCCGATACGGTGACGATGGCGCCCGAACACGGCCGATCGCCGAGTGCCGAGACGACGACTTACGAGCGGGGGACGCGGGGGTGCGCCACTTATCGCGGCGAGCTGGCAACGTCGCGCGGGGTGGGAGCGCCCCGCGCCGCAACCTCTCACTCACCGTCGCCGGCTCGCCATCGCCATCATCCAGTGTTACCTTTGACGGTCGAATGCGCGGTCGTTCGCCGTCGTAGCCAGTGACGTCGGTGTCGACACTCGTGCAACACGTCTATGATGTTTCGGTGACTTCAAAGTCGGACTCGTGAGTGAACGATAACTTATTGGCTATCGAATGCTGGAACACAGTGACAAGTTTTGATCTCATTACTCCCTGGATTTGGATTTTGATGAGTTATGTTAAGTGACATTTTGGATTTTTGAACAAACAGTGAAGTGGATCACCAAAAACGGATTTCTTTTAAGTGTCAACATTGGATTATGAATAAAATATTTCTGCAGTGAACTCAAGAATTGTGTTAAAGTGGCAATTCAAGTAAATACAAGTGTTTTTCTAAAGCCTTTGTGCTGGCTTTACTACTTTTTACAAGTTTTTAAAATTATTATAATTTTGTCCAAAAGTTGAAATAATATTCAGAAAAATATATTTCTCATTAATTACTGTAGAAAAACAATTAAACTTGCGAAAGGTTTATTAAAGCCAGAACACCACCTGTCGTAAAACGTACACGCTGGATTTTGCCTCAGCTGATTTGAAGACAGAATAAATTCGCGAAGCGTTCATCGTCGACAGAATAAAAATGTGAAAAGGTTGTGAATAATGAAAAATCTAAACGTGATCGTATCGATTGTGATTTTATGTGATGATAAACAAAACGTGTAGTAATTGAAATTGAGCGTAAAATTAAAGTATAATCAGACATGAGAAATTATGGACAAGAAGCTATTCACAATAGATGACGACGATGAAAATTTCACAAAGGTAAACGATGAACGTTTCGTCGATTGTTGACGTTTGACGAACGGCTGGAGCGAAATTTACGCGCGATACGCGATAACAGAAAATACGACTGTACGCTCGCGACTGACACGAGTACAATATTGGAGAAAAAAAAAAACTAAAATTTACGATGATGGAATTTTTGCTGAGTTAATGTCGTTTGGAGAACATGTCAGTTCCGAGTTGACGTCAATATTTTTGGACCACAACAAACAAGGTGCATCGTGTTTCAGGGGGTGCCTTGGAACGGCAGGACGGCGCACTCTAATAGTACGGCCGGGTACGCGGGCTCTATCATCACCTACGGGGGAGCACAAGCTCCCGATAGTGGAAAACACAACCCATTGCAAGGGACCATTGGATACAGAGTCAACGCCCCTAGGTGAGTCCAAAATATTAGTTTTTAAATTTTAAACATGAAACTAAAAAAATTGCCAGTGAAATTTTACCTCAGTCAAGTTCAAAGAAAAAGGCGTCAAATAATAAAAACGTCTATAATCGTTAACAAACGAAACGATGCTCTCGTAAAGTAATAATGCCATACGTACTTGATTTATTATCATTTACTTAAGTAACGAACAGTGACAATTTTTTTTTATAATTAATTAAATTACGTATGGAAAAATGATAATCATGTAGATCTCTTTTCCGTTATCAGTTACCAAAACTTTACGCTTTGTGTAGGTACCTACGTGGTTGCCTTTACTGTTTTTATCTTATCCGGAACAAGTTTGTTTACATTTCAACAAAACGCTGAAACGTGACTTGGCTTACCTGTGCCACCTTATCGTAGTTAACAAGCAATAAAATCAAAAATACACCATCTACGTAAATATCTTAAACTAGGTACCTTGCAAATCATGTGTTAAATTGAATGTGCAATCATTGTTATAAAAACAAATCTAATAAATTATGGTATCAAAATGTAAATCAACGTTTTTTAATCAACGGCATTAGCTTTCCCCTAATTAACCAAACATAACTTTAAAAGTACACACAAGTGTGACATTGTCGACCGCGCATCACTGCAATTATAAATGAAATGTGCTCCTCCATTCACACGCACAAACGCTTTAGGGCACCCAGCACTCACACAGTCGCACCTCATTGCACTCACACTCGCGCAGAGGCACGCACACATTTACGAAACTCACTCATACCAGCGCATAATGGGAATGCGCGCGGTGACTGCACTTTAGCGCTTACAATAAACACAAATAAACAAAACATTTAAACTAGCAACACAAGCGAGAGCATCGAACAGTTAAGATTCATTCTGAAAGTATTTTTTACTATCCTACTTTCTACCATGATTATTTCAACGGTCACCACTGTTATAAATAAATAAAAAATGAAATTTTGTTTCAATAACGGTTTTTGATAAACTATTCCAAATGCTAAATTACAATGTTATAAAAAATCTGAGCAGGTGCTAAGTCGAAGCGCTCAACGGCTTTGTTTAGTAGTCACCTTTACAAACGACATATTGTTGATGGCAGCCTGCCTCTATACAAAACCAATAAGTAAATAATAATAAAATGGGGACTGGCAACGAGATTGTGTGAACATAAAACAGGAAGTCTACTTAACTTCAAGGGTAGCGGTAGGGAAATTGAAGCAAAGTTACTCATTAAATTAATATTCAAACAATAAAGTGTTAAGAGCGTTAAAAATGAGTGATTATTATTAACATGAAGGGATTTGTTACCGTCAGTAAGTGATCGTGGGAAAAAACGTCAGTTTGAAACGAGCGAGACGTCTGGGGGCGGATGCACTGGCACAACATACATTACACCCCGTGCGGCTTGCCCGAACGGATTCCCAAAAGAAACCTTAAATGTTTCTGTAATACATATATACTTCAAGTCACGAAATATAAAGATATAAAATTATTTTGTAAATTCACGTGTTAATAATCTATGTTGTTAAATCGGTGATTCCTTTCGGTTCAATATCATCGCAGCCAAACAAATTATTATTGGTAGCGTCGCCGTAATAAAGCCCCATATTGACGTGACCGGCCCCACTTACCCTAGGCGACGCGACGTAGCCGACCCTTCCCCGCTCATTGTACCGTATTTACCCCGGAACGCTCAACTCCATTTGTAAACCCCCGGAATCCGCTCCTTGAAGCATGATTCATTCTCCGGACCCTGCGTCAATTGATGAGAATGAGATTGATATCGCCATACGTAATTAAAGTTGTTGTCTTAAAAATTATTCTTACTATTTGGTAAACATTTTTATTTTTTTAATCTGATAAGAGTTTTATATTTCGCTTCATAAGATGAAGTCTAAAAAATTATGAAATTAATCGTAAGACAACGGGATTGGTCATCGATTCAAAATTATCGTTCCAAAATTGGTACTTAAAGACCATGGACGTATAAAAAAAGTAAAGACATCAAAGTTCCATCGATCCAATAATATCAACGTAACGCTTTTATATTATGTCAGTGTGCGCACAAGCCACAATGTGAAGTGGCATTTAAATGGGGGTGACCAACTGTCGTCGAAACACAAGGGTGGAACACGCCACGGCTTCACGCTACCGCGATAGTAATCTATACGAGACTCACAATTAATGCCTTATTTAACACTTCACTTCAAATAAAATTAAACATCCAGTTATAAACGCTTACAAATGATTAATGAAATTACACAATTTTAATAATTTCTATACTTCCTACAATACAATAATTAATGTCACCGCCTGCTTTATAAATATATATGTATGTATATATAAATCTGAAAGTAGAAGCACGATCCTGAAGCAGTTGGATTCAATACACGATTATCTCCACTGCCAATTAACCAGGAATCCGACACGTCTGCGCTCTAATCTAAAATTAACTGCAGCCTATGTATCAAAATACCTACGCGTTACTCGCACATCTCTCAATACTATGCCAAACACCTTCCAGCTTCTCGAAATAGCGGCTTACCTACTCATTCATATTGATTTATTTAGAAGTTTCGTATGTCGAAGAACGGGTGTAACGTGCCCACGAATAGATCGTCATATTCTCTTCACAAAGCTGGAGTCTCACGCTCCACTGTAACATTTTGTAAGTAGTCGTAATGTCTATGCAGGCGCATTTGCCGAAAGATAAGTCCTCTAAAAAGGTATAAAGGTGTTCCGAGAATTGTCCCAAAAGAATGCCTGAAACGAGCGCTTGTATTCAAGAACCCAAATATTTTGAACGGACCGTAAGTGATTATTCGGATGTGGTACCACTTTTACAAAAAGTGTACCAGGATACAGAACACACAGATTTTTTGTCGTCTACACATTTCGGTCGGCAAAAAGAAAAAAGGTCCAGACAAAACTATAAAAAGAAGTGCAGGTCGGGCCGAGTTTACCTAAGGAAGGACCCTTGTAAATCATCTGCAGCGACGATGAATAGAGACGATGTCGAGATGAGCGTTGTTGACTCGTGTGTTTATTGGTTGTCGACGCTACTAAGTATCTGTTAAGCTATTTACGAGAATACTTTAAGTATCTAGGAGTTGCCGCCGCGATTTAATAGTTTTTATTTAGATGGCGTTTAAAATTACTTTATAATAATATAAGTATTATCAATACATTATCAAACTAATTTTATCGTCTCGTGACCAAAATACATCCGTTTCCATATATTGTTCAATAATGACTGATTTTACTACTCAATTAGATTTCGTGCGTAATCAATGACTGTTAGTGTACATACACACACGTAAAAGTATATATTCATAAAAATAATTTCATAGACGTAGATATACAAAGGGCCAATATTGTTGCACCACTACAGATGCTTGCAACAATGGCTAGCCCGTGCGAGTGTTTGTCGTGCATTTGTCGAATGGGAATTATTAGAAAGGGCTCCGGGAAGGCTCGGGAATTCGCCCCAAAAGCAGTTCACATGAATCGTTCTCCCACTCCGGCGCCGTACAAAAAATCAAACACATCCCGAGAGAAACACAGGGGTTACAACGCGTCACTATACGTCCATATTGATTTTTTCTCTCATTGTTAGTAAAATAATAAAATCACGGCGCGTATTAAAAAAAGATCTTGCGTCGATAGAATTTGGGTTGAATATTGAGTCGGAGTTTATTAATAATCGAAGCGTTAACGTGTGGAATGTTCGATTCTGCAAGGCCGCTTGCAATAGAAACTGCTCGTATCGTGAGTGAAATAATATTAACTGGACCGATTTCACATTTAATATGTATGTACAGTACATGTGTATCTATTTATTCCATACTGAAATAAATAATTAAGGAGGTTTTATTATTGATAATAATAAAGAGCGCTAACGAGCGATTTCAATGTTGTTATCATTTCGCGAAATGTTAAACAATGTTTTTAGTACAAAAACTTCTGCAGATGACATTCAAGAATTTTATTAAGATAAGATAATGTTATGTTGGCGGTTGACGTTATAGTTTTGATGTTGTTTTAGCGGCTATGGGTGCGCCGGCGGTTCGGGCGCGATGAGCGGCGGGGGCGAGAACGCGCAGTTCGGCGCCACCGCCGCAATGGTCGCCGCGGCCACCACGGCCGCGATGCAGGACTCGCAGCCTTTCTCCCAGGTAACACACGCACAACCTCGATGAAATTTACAACACGTTTCATTCACTCTTCAAAAAATTGTCACAACTTAATGAATATTCCTAAGCATAGAAAAGTGTCTCGGATATCAACGATTTCACATATCCATAATGAATCTAAATTCTATTAATACCTTCAATTAAGCACAAACTCAAAGCAAAAACCTTACTGAATTTTAATTAGTTAATCAAAGGGACTTGAAAACTTATTACAAAATGAAACGTGGATTCAGTCACGTACCCATACAATTCTACAAACAATGCTATTTTCTTTTTGCAGATGCAAAACAACATGACTATGGGGAATCCCCAATATGGCGCGATGAACGGCTACAGTCAACAGCGCAGCCATAACCCGGCCATGACTGGCATGGGGATGGGGGGCAACGGCGGCATGAACGGGATGACGAGCATGGGGCAGATGGGAAACGCCGCTATGAACGGCATGAATCCCATGGCGCAGATGGCCAATATGGGCATGCATGCCAACATGATGCAATCGCAGATGGGGCCTGGACAAATGGGCAACACGGCAAAGATGGGACCGGGATACCAGAGGCGACACACGCCGTATCCGTCGGGCACGATGCTTATGGGGCAGCGGAAGACGCAGTACATGAGTGGGCAGCCCGGTTTCGGGCCAACACAGTACCCAGCGGGATACGGCGGCAGGCCGGGCTTCCAGGGACAATATCCGCCGCAGCAGGCATTGGGACCTAGTGGTAACTTCGGTGCGGCAATGAGAGGAACAATGAGGCAGTCAACGCCACCCTACTCAAACCAGGGGCAGTATTTCAACGGTGGTGTACCAAGTCAGTTTCCTCAGCATCAGAGCAGCAGCGCACAGTATGGTGGGCAGTACGGTGGACAATTCGCGCAGGAGGTCATGCGCACCAACATGACCTACCAGCATAGTCCAGTCCCTGGCAATCCTACGCCGCCTCTTACGCCTGCTAGCAGTATGCCTCCTTACATCAGCCCTAATGGTGACGTAAAACCCCACTTCAACGAGCTCAAGCCACCAATGGGCATGCAAAGTAAGAATAACTTCTCAAATGATTCTTTGAAATCCAAAACTGTCGTTTTTTGGAACAAGTCCACTAATATAATGTTATATTTTTCAGATGACGAGCTCCGGTTAACATTCCCCGTAAGAGATGGTATTATATTACCACCATTTAGATTAGAACATAATTTAGCAGTTAGCAATCATGTATTTCAATTAAAACCCACGGTCCATTCGACGTTAATATGGAGGTAAATATTTTAACATCTTGTAAAATTGAAACAAAAATAATCGTATCGAACAAGGAATAATATTTGTATTGTATTTTTTCGCAGATCGGACCTTGAGTTACAATTAAAATGCTTCCACCACGAGGATAGGCAGATGAACACCAACTGGCCAGCGAGTGTTCAAGTGTCCGTCAACGCAACTCCATTAGTTATAGATAGAGGAGAGAACAAAACATCACACAAACCATTGTACCTGAAAGAAGTGTGCCAGCCAGGCCGAAACACGATACAAATCACTGTTTCTGCCTGTTGTTGTGTAAGTATCTCCTATATTCATTATTCCAACACAAAAATTGTAGTTAGCCAAGATTCTAGCAAAATGTTAAAAAGTACACGTCAATAAACCTGCTCTACTAGCTGAAATTTGATAGTCGGCACTGTGAACAATGGAAAACTAACAAACTTTATTTTTTTACAGTCACACCTGTTTGTATTACAATTAGTCCACCGGCCGAGCGTACGTAGTGTACTGCAAGGTCTATTAAGAAAGCGGCTGTTAACAGCAGACCACTGCATCGCGAAGATCAAGATGAACTTCAACCAGACGCCGACGAACGGTAGCAATGGCTCCAACACTGCCAACGATAGGGACGGCATTGAACAAACAGCTTTAAAAGTATCGTTAAAATGTCCAATCACGTTTAAGAAGATCACCTTACCGGCACGTGGACATGAGTGCAAACACATTCAATGCTTCGATCTTGAGTCTTATTTACAACTTAATTGTGAACGGGGGTCATGGCGGTGTCCGGTTTGCAAGTAAGTATTACTCCTAATATTTTACTCGTAATGTTTCCTTACAATGTTCTGACAAAATACTTTATTTGCAGTAAACCGGCGCAGTTAGAAGGCTTAGAAGTCGACCAATACATGTGGGGTATCCTCAATACGTTGAACAGTTCAGACGTAGATGAAGTCACGATTGACAGCGGAGCTAACTGGAAGGCAACTAAGACCACCAACAATACTGGCATTAAAGTGAGTATTTGATGATGACGATTACGACCAATACCAATTTCCTATACGAAGCGATTTTTTGAAACGATTGTGTTATGTTATAATTATAATTCTAAGACATATTATACTTTTGCTTTGCAGCAAGAAGAAGATAGTAGTGATGGCAGCATTGGAAAGCGCAGTAAAGCAGTATCACCGGGTTCCATGAGCATGCCTACAATGAACAACTGGGACATGAACCAAGCACTGTCACCATACCTTCCTCCTGACATGAACACTATCGCCAGCGGCTCTATGATCTCTTCGTACAACCAAAGTACACAGAACAGAAATTCAAGTGCGAACAATCCGAACTATGACTTTGGCATGAGCAATGGCCCTGGGAGCAACGAGTTCGCTGGAAATGGACCTCTTTCGCACCTCAATGAAAGTGTCAACTCATTAGACCCTCTCAACGCGATGGAAAAGAGCCTAAACGATCAGGTAAGATATAATAACTCTTGAACCACTACCAAGACCAAATACCAAAAACCAGACTTTTCTTCGTTAAAGTATTTTTACTTATACATCACAGCCCTATCTAGCTTAATTAGGGCATGGTTCATCGACAACAAAAGATGTCTAAAATTTAAACTATCTTTTACCTATACATTTTTACCCATACCTTTTACCTATACGTTCATATGATACGGGTGATTTTATCTTAAACGTCTGTTATAATGTCGGTGAACTTGGGCGTTACTAGGCTAGGCGTAACAGTACAAGAATAACCCTCATCTTAAACAGGAACTTTTTAAACCGTATTATTCCTCACTTGCGTCATCTAAACCTACTCTTAGCTAAAAGTCTACTTATCCCCTAGATGCCACACACGCCCCACACGCCACACACGCCGGGGTCGGCGCACACGCCGGGCGGTGGCAGCGCACACACGCCGGGATCTTCGCACACGCCGGGCCCGCCGTCCGTGGACCACCACTCGCTCACAGACGTCGACATACCTGCTGACCTCAACTTCGACCCCGCCGCCGTCATAGATGGAGAAGGGACTGATAATCTCAATGTGAGTATAAATAATAATCCATCTAGGATTACATCCGAAGATTAAGAGTTTCGAAACAAGAGCATTAATCATGCCAAGTAAACAGTATCTGTTTACTTAGGCCACGTTTTTATACTTACTTACGAATGTTACGTATGGCGTTGATTCCATTTCGGTGAGATTAAACAACGAGGTCAATAACTAATCGGTCAATAACTATTTAGAACATCATTGGCAACAGCACTGTCAAGTTACTTGAACTAGACAAATAAAACGTTGTGGTGCCTGACAGAGTAAAGCGCCTGGTAACTGCTATGAAAACAGCTGCAATTTGAAATACCTATAATTTTATATCAGGCCAATAAAACAAAAAGCCTCACTTTTCAGCAAATAACGTACCTCATGTCTGACCATTATTTCTTCCAATTTCAGTTATTGCCGGAGACGAGTGTGGATCCGATGGAGCTGCTGTCGTACTTAGACGCGCCTGCGCTTGGCGAGCTGCTAGCGACACCGCCGTCATCTTCGTCGTCGGCGGGCAGCCATCCGCCGCGTGCGCCTTCCTCCGACGACCTCCTGGCACTGTTCGAGTGAACACACTGTGATTTGCCGAGACGTACGTAGACGGGATAACGTATAGGATTGTCAATTATCATCATCACTATAAAAGGAAACTGCAGAAGATTTGTACTTAACAGAAGATACTCCATTCCGAACTCATCCTTGAGAAATCCAAACCTACCTGCTACCATCTTCATCCGTCTACGTAACTCGCTCGTTGCACTTGGAGATTAGTTCATCTAAGAGTCAAACTAGGCGTTTGTTCAACTCGCAATGAAGCCAGAAGCCCGATATTGTGATATTAGATTTTAGTTCCTTCTCCACGTGTCGCTGGGTTGAATATCGCAGTGTTCGAACAGTAGATGCTACCAGAATCTCTGTCACCTTGTAAAGGTGTTATCGTCTAGTAGAAGTTCAGATCACGCTGTCGTGTTGAACACAGCGGCACACCGAGGCATCGATTGTTGAAACAATGGTGTTGGAGAACATTTATTAGGTATATAAGTAAAGTATTGGAGGCGAACGGCCATAGACACTGCGGTGTTGTGCATGTATAGTTCCTCGCACCGCCGCACACACGGTGGCGCTACTGAGCCCTTTAATATTCTAAACTCTAGCATAAACTGTAACACAAATTTTCATTAATATTTCAAGTTCTTATTCGATATAACTGTAATCGATTAGAGTTTTTTGATTTGTGTCCATAATTTGTGAATAGTTCACCGGGTGTAAATAATAAAGAGGAGTTATTTTACTTGTGCTAGTTGTTTTGTGTACTGTGGGCGGGGCCGGGCGGCTCCTTGTACGTATAGGTTAGCGCAGCGCGGCCGGCCCGTCCGGAGGCATTGTGAATCTTATAGTTCCTATTGGATGCGAGCGAACTATAATGTTCAATTGCCATTTACTGTAAACATATTCCTTCAAGTTTTCGCATATTCTGCATTTTTAAATGGTAAGATATGATAGGATTCGTGAGTATAACGCTACTCGCTTTTGGGTGATATATTCTAAATGAGTTGTTTGAAATCAACAAATAAATGGTAACAAATTAGTTACAAAAGTATATAGTAAATGTGAGTGCAAAAATGAACTCTGTTAAATTATTTTGCGTTATGTGAATCGAAGAATGATAGAAATATATTTTAATTTCTATATAAATAGTAATGAACTGTATTATTTGTAAATATGAATTTAGATAAGAATATTATATTACCTAGTTATATATAGGAGAAGAACATGGCAGATACTTATATGACGGCCAGTTTAGTATAGTATTACTAAATTAAAGAAAAAATCTACACATGGTTTTACATGTACATACAAAATTACCATACCTACCTATAATACAAGTCTATGCGTTTGGAGCCCAGTACAGTAAGCTTACAACTCCTGTTTACACTATTGAGTCTCTTTATCATTCAAATAATTTAAATGTCTCTGATTAACGGTAAATTTCTAGCACCATTTTATGAATACATATTTAAAATTCCATTATTTATAATAACGTTTTATGAGTAACATTGAACTAGTCCCTTCGTATTGCATTGATTTTGTACAGAAGAAAGTTCCTTTTACTTGAATTGAATATTTAGGTATATTTATTATTTGAAATGCAACACGTTGTAACAATATCTCATTGTTAGCAAAAAACATATTTATTTTAAATAATTTCACATTATTGTATAAGTTTAAGTTGATAGATGATACTGTATTTGTGCTCTAAAACGTTTTCTCTATTAACAAGTGCAAACCGCCAATATAAACAATAATAGAAAAATGTGTTATATCCGTGCTCATCTTAATTTTGTTTCGTTTTGCCCACCTCAGATACACATAAAAGCAATAATAATGAAGTGCTTATAAAATAAATTTTATTTAAAATAGATAAATATATATTATTTTAAAGTATTTGTACATTAAATAGGAATAAAAATTGCGGTGAGCATCGAATTGACAAAATCTTATTTCACGTATTTTCAAATGTTTGGTTCCATTTTTGATGTTTCGACTTCGAATACCTAATGCGCAAGTAAAACAAATTACACTTGTTATGATTTATTTAATTTTGATATAATATTTTAGAATAACGCGCAGCGCAAATTGTCAACAACCTTCGTTTCTAAATGGAATTAAGTTCCCGTAAAATTTGACAATCATGACACCATAATTCATTTAGATGTTGTAAAATTTTCAAACTTATACGGTTACTAAGATTTTAAATAACAGTTTATAAAGATATCTCTTACTTAGAGTTGTATGTAAAACTGTCGATTCTTTCACTATCTTATGTAAATTGATGATTTGCGCATCTTTACTTCATGCTATGAATATGGACGCCTCTTTAGAGTTAGTCAAACTATTACGAAAAACAATAAAATTAGTATTATACAAAGCCGTGGTCAATTATTCAAACAAGTTATTAGTTTACGAATTGTTGTCAAGTTTTTGTTGTCGTCCGTTCGTGGTTGGCCCGAGTCTGTCTCGGTTCTGGCTGATTGTGTGTCTAGTTGATCACAGCTTTAGCATAAATTACATAATTTTAAGGGACCTTCAATTCCAGTTAGCTAGATCTATTTATTGTAGTGAATATTGCTGTTGGATGGATCATCGTATCGATTTTTGTATGACCAAATAGTAATTTTTTACATGTTTACCTAATTTAGGTAATTTAAAAGTAATGAATTTGTTTTTATAAAAATTGAAAATATCACAAAAAATTTATAGCATATCACATTTAAAAAAAAAAAACAAAAATCGTATCGAATGATTTATCCAAGTGAGTAAATTATTACAATATTATATATTTTGTTGAATATTATAATGAACTGCTGTGAAGTAGATTTTGTGCTCGTACAAATATAAGCAGCATTTGGAAATAAGTGAAAAAGAATTCTAAATAAGGTAACATGCGACCCATGACTCAGATGTTAATGCAAAGCCAAACTGTACTGTAGCATATTTAACATTTTGAACATTATGTGAACATTTTAGCAATCAGGTTGGTATCCACTGAATTCATTTCGAAATGTGTAAAATGAAAAAAACATAACATTTTTATGTTATTGAAAATAAAATAAATCTAAAAATTATAATATGTGACTTTTATTTATTTTTGGCAGCAATCTGGCTTATGGCACCAAAAAGAAAAATACCCTAATCTAGTTGGACCCAAAAACTTGAAAGACTCCATAACTAACCGTTAACAAATTGAAGTAAATTATGATACATTGCTGCAACTCTACTGTGCAAAAAAGGTCAACATAGCAGATATATTACCAAATTCAGCTAAGAACAAAAGAATCTACTGTGCTTGCCTTATATCTATCGACACTTGCATATGAAATAAAATCAACCATATGTTTATTTTTTGTAAATATCTCTCATACTTGACTCATCGAGCCTTTAATGTTTAACTGGACTTTGATTCGATCATATCTGATGGGATCATAACCGTTTTGCCAAGACTGTCGTAAGCTACATAAATTCAGGGCTACTGCAACAGTAGAATGCGTGTGCTCACAGCGTGGCGATTATGACATTCTCCTCACAATAACGATCAATCTGGCTAAATGGAAAGCCTATGTACACTATCAAACGTACACGAATATTACTAATCAATTATTTAGAACAACGACCAGACATCAGAAACGAAACCAGATTAACCTGTTCAGTGTTTAAAATGGTACCTAATTGTAATGTGAAATGTTTTGAGAAATCCAACCATTAGTGTTGTGTCCGCAAGAAGTCAAACCAGTATGGGCTATTTATAAATGAAATAAAACTAACCCAAAGGATACCACACAGTGCTTTATTAAAGCTCCTCCAGCTTTGTATACGTAGCTGTCTAAGTTATTGATGTTGCCATACACGTAAACAAATATTGCTTAGATCACACAATAATTATTATTTATCAGATTCTACGGTATAGACTTTCTAAAGTTTACGGTTAGATTAGAAATGTTCTGATTCAAACATTTAAGTTATATCATTATTTGAGTATGGTCGCTTTCTAAGAAGGTATTATCCAGGAGGAATTGTTAGAGGCAAATAGGAGATGCAGTTGACCAATAGGAATTATACCAGATGAACAACTTTCTGAAATGCCTATATTTATCTACTGAAATGCTTTTCAATTAACATGATCCACTTTTCAAGATTCTGAGTAGGACTCTACAGTCCAGTGACAACACACTGGACGTTGCCAATTAAATAAACGCCTGCACAGAATGAGTGTTAAATACACCACATTTTACAGATTCTATTGAGAGAAGGATGAGACGAACATACATATTATTATATCGGTGGTCCAGATCTTCGTCGGCGTGCACAGTTGCTCCGCATACAAGTTGCCTTTCTTGCACAATGATATATTTTTCGAATAAAATGTTACGTAGAGCGGTGGAATATAGATAATTACATACATATATTGCCTACAGTTGCAAGACTTTCAAATGTTTAAAAATCGATGTTTTTTTTTTTTTATAAATGCCTAATATCTAAACATAAAATCGCATAAGCACTTGTACTAACTGCTCATTTAAAATTCTATGTAATTACTGTATGTTGAAACGATTAAAACCTAATCTGATCTAACTGGTTTCATTATGTCGACTAGATAATTGCAACTTTTCATTGACTCTTGGCCCTATTACTCGAATTTTGGAAATTTTATTCAACTGGCAACCCCGCACACTCGCACGCGCAGCGAAGCCTTCTCGCACGCACACACACCAATGAAACCCATGTAAACACGTGCCCTACAGCGCAGACAGTCGATTAGTCGGCGGGTCCGCGGCAGGTAACGCGCCCCGTCCTACCGGTTCAACGATAAAACGATCGAACGAACGCCACCATCAAACGAACTATATTGTATTCTAAGCACAACGAACAACAAGATAGTTTTTTAAACATTAATAGTGCGGTACAGTGTGCGCGGTTTTGAAACAGCCGAGGTATGCGTTCGTAAACTTCTCCTTAAGTGCATAGCGGTATCGCGAAACCAGATTTTAAGTCCTCAATGTATTGAAAGTAGCTTTTCTGTTGTTTGTTTAGACGATCTATTCCTGTATTTTGTATTCAATATCGAGACTGTGACGACGGCCTGCCATATACACTAAAGGTAAGGCTAAGTTATTATTATCTATATGTAATGACACTTAGATAACTTTTGTTGTGCTATGTTCTGCATTCCAACACGTTCGTTATATTTTCATTCATGTTGACGAACACTAAAATTGTAATACCCATAAGATGACACAAAGACGCATGACATAGATCACTTGATATTTTATGTCATAAACGAATATATTTTCCAGTAGCACTAACTTATTGAACTCAGTACGACTCCCCATGTTCTTTGTGCCAGTGAGTCCTTAGTAAAGTGCGACGCTTATATATACATAGTTACAATTCTGAGAATCTTATCTGCGTTTGGATTTGTCTTTTTGGACTTTTTGTAACTTCTGGTAACGAAAGGGTCGAGTTGGTTATCAGCAGGTAGATGTATTAAGCCGTATTTTCGGCGAACGTATATTTAAGAACGTTCATATTGCAAAAAATAAGTCTGCTGACTGCTATACTTAAATGCTTTAAGAGTATACTTTCATTTTGGTAACTTATATGTAGACATTATATATAGATATATATTAATTAAGTTATTGAGTCCTAATTTTACAGTGTTATCCTAGGTATCAAAAGAAATCACGCTACCATTTTTGCGAAAGTTTACCAAGTTATATTTTTATTTATGTATCAACAAAAGTGAAATATAAAGCACAAGAAGATGCACAGAGTCGGATGGATTAAAAAGTTCATCTTTAGATTACCGATCAAACACCAAAATTAATTAATAATGATAAATAATTATAGATTTTCATGTCTAATGCTAGTGCTAGAGGACGTAACGTTGGGAACATGGGAACCGAAATAAAATAAGTATAACATTTTTTACTAGCATAAAAACCAAAACTTGTCATATTATCATAGTGAAACGAACTGGTTATGCATTAATTAATAAACCCAAGACAAGTTCCATGAAGGCAAAGTAGACTCTAGCAAAAGGAAAAAGTATTGTCAATTTTTCACAAATTATTGGCATGACATTATTACAATAATAAAATCGTTATAGGTACATATTTCGGTTAGTGTAGAAATAATCAACATAATAAAATAAACAATCCAGCCCATTACTGTCCCACTGTTGGGCACGGGCCTCTTCTCAGAATGTGAATGGTTAGGACTTAGTCCACCACGCTGGCCTAGTGCGAATTGGCGGACTACACGTACCATCGAGAACTTTATGAGGCTCTCTCAGATGTGCAGGTTTTCTCACGATGTTTTCCTTCATCGTTAACGTAAGTGATAATCAAATTCTAATCCATACATAAATTTGAAAAGGTAGAGGTGTTGCGGTTCGAACACAGACCTTCCTGCATGGAGGGCAAACTTTCAACCGCTAGGCTATCACTTAATTAACATACTTAATGTTAATCTCAATCTTGGTGTCACGACAACAGTTGTAGAAACGCAAAAGCGCGTTAGAATTCCATGATCATTTTAAAAACAGTGTTATCTGAAGTCTAAAGGCACTTCTACATGTATCATGTTCAACGAATCAATAATCTTCTTCAAGAATACAGCAAAGCAGACAAAGACTCACACTTGACGAACAATGGCGACATTACACATGTAGGTACCTACTCTATGTACGTATTTAGATGCCAAGCGTCTACTTACGGTACATGATTTATGAGTATCTTGATTCATACAAGTTACCTATAACTATTACCGTTATTTATATTGCTATGACTATTAACTTTAGGCTAGGAATAAGCTTATAAACTATAATGGATGTTATAATAGTCCCGGATGTCATTTCTTAAGTTTGAAATAGAAAATTGAGAACTTGTACCTAGTAACAGTCAGTCAGATACACTGCCAGTAATCATTATGATCTATAGTAACAGTTAGTACAGATAAACCTGATTCCGTTGACGAAAGTCCCATTTTCTCACTGTCATGTCTTGATATATTAAAATGTATTTCAATGGGCTAAGGTAATTTTTTTCTGATTGTCACCATGATAATTAATACCACTTTCGCTATTTCACTATACCTGAAGCTAGCTGTAAAAATAAACCTATATTTAAGTGACGTAATATTGAATAGTTCTTTCAGACCTGACTTAGGGTGACCGAAAGTTACAATGAGTATAAAATCATGTTAGGTCTCTTTTGAAAATTTATAGATTAGCACTAATGAACAATGGCAAAATTTTACCTGAGTGTTTTGGGAGATATCTACAAATGTGACTTGTGCAGACCAAGGTGAGGAATGCTAAGGCACAGAGGGATATTGTTTGTTAGTATTTTTTTCATTGATATCAATGTCAATGCAACGTTGTTTTTAAGTATAATAGTTATACCTCTCATTTAAGTTTTTTTTTTGGTGCATCTACCTTCATTATCTCTGCATCACCCTAAGGTTGTCTGGTAGAAAATGCCTACGGCATTAAGACCGCCTTTGTACATTGTACATGAAGCATTTTAAATAAATAAAATAAATAAATGCAATGCCTTATTCTATCTATGCGTTAATCTTGTACCTACTTTCATATTGACATAACCTCAATTTTTTTTTTTTTATATTCCCTTTCTGCGGCCTCCTCAAACAAATAATCTCGGTGATTATGTTTAAGTAATGTAATCCTAATAATGGTTTTAACATTTTTTATTCATAGACGCTTCAAATCGATAACAGGTAAATTTATGATGGGAACTTGCCATTATTTTCCGCATCATAGGTAGATTTTGCCTGGAACATGAGATCGCGTAAACTTACGACCTCCAAAGCTCTTGCCTTCTACACTTATAAAGTCCTTTTTGTGCCAGAAATAATTAATTTTAAATTGATGATTGCAAAATTCTCTAAATTAAAGACGTGCTTTATGTTCTAAGGCAATTTTAGATTGAGGAATATTGTTTTGAATGGTGTTAGTTCATAAACCAAGACGTTAAGTACCTAACAGCGTTTGTATTTACATCGTGTATTTCAGGTAGAGTGAAATATTTGAATATTCCAGTCACTGAGACTTTTGAAATCTTTAGTGAAAATTCTTAAAGCACAATTTTTTTTTTTATCTTATAAAAATAAGCAGTTGTCTTCCTATTTTTATCCCCATATAATAAAAGTTAACGTTAACGCAACCTATCACACATAGGTGCTCAGTGCTCACCCTAAAACCAAACATTTGAACATCTTGAAAATCTTCAAGTCACTTCCAAACAAATAAAAGCGATGAGCTGGCATCACAGTTAGAACATGAAGTATAATGAGCAATCAACACGCAAACTACATAATGCATATATAGTACCTATGACCACATATGTATAGATATCGATATATCTGCGATGACCGCAGACTTTGTAAGTATATAATATTAGTCATGGAAGTCAGTTTACTGGCGTTTAGAATTAATGCATTATTGAGACAGAAAAGGTGGTAGACACCGTGTAAGGAGCTTGTATTCACGTTGTTTTATTTCTTTAGAATTCATATTTGATCATCGCAATGGTATCGAAAGAAAGATCAACACTGGTTCACCCTCATTTTTAAACAATAAAACTGAAAATCTATTGTAACCCTTAAGACAATTTTGATACGCTATTACATTCGTAAACACTGGCCATCAAGATCAGCAATGGTCATGATTAGTAGGCCATCTTCAAACTTTTTAAGTAGCAAGATAACTTTGTTAGTAGCAATTGGGTTAACTACGACAATAGCAAGTATCATTGTACCATGCGCTTCTGCTCTTTACAATAAACAGTTTGTAATTACATCACTAGCTCGTTGTAAAGCGGTCCCAACAGTTGCGAAATTTAATTTTAAAACAACAACCATTAAGAATGATACGATTCGTGACGATCGTGCGTTACGTTTCATCGCTAGACATTGCAAAAGCCTTCTCTCTCATCGACAGATATAGGGTAGGCTATAAACGATGGTTATATAAATTCATAAAGGTTACGGTGGGTTGCCTATTTGGAGGCAATAATTGGTAACGAGTTAATGTAGCGAATGATTTTTTAACTACAATGATCTTTCTGTACTTCTTCGAACTATTTTTTTTTGTTGTTGATATAAGTTCAGCAGCACGTGCTTATTTCTTCACTATTCAAATTAAAGAACAAAGGAATACAAGCTGCCTGCAATTTTTCACTTGCGGGGAAATAAGTTAGATTCGTCAGAGACTTATCATGCTTAGCTGCGCATGATATTAAACTCTTCCTATCTTCGATCAACAATAGCTTCTCATCAACAATCACTCCGCCCACAAATCTAATTTCAATAGTTTTAGTGAAACTGCGTTCATTATACTTTGGACCTAGATCAGGAATCATAACAACTTGAAACTTTAGAAGTGTTACCACAAAAATTTAAAACCTCTTTTTACGTGTCGTATTGTTTTTTATCTTTTTGTGTAGTAGGACAGTAGGTTTTAATAGTGAAAACTGAAAGTTAACCTCACAGCCCTACGAGGACGGTATGCCAACTTGCGAATTTACGCAACAGTTAATGTTTACAAGCTGCACCGACAATCGGTAACCGTGGCAAACAGCCTTTAAATGGAGTATTGCTTTCAAAATTAGGTATTATATTTACACAGCAATTAAAATGCTTATAACAATCTATATTTCAACATAACCATTTACAACTTAAAATACCTTTTGAATATCTTGCGTTTAAAATTCTGCTAGTATACTGGAGCCGAATATTTCAACTGTACCTACGTACTACGTACCTACCATACTTGAACACTGAAAACATTAATTCGATTCATATAAGTACAGATACTCGGCAGTTTAACTTGAAAGAAACGCACCCTGAATTTTTTACGAGATATCTGCAGATATCATGATTCATGACGTCATGGATGACAATTGTATGCAAAAACTTTAATGAGTTTAAAATATTCGATGTTTTGCACATCCAGTGATTATAACTAGATAAACAAAGTAATTTGAACTTTGTCGTGATGTATCTATTGATATAAAATAATAAAAAACACTATTATCATTATCATTTTAAATGCAATAGGCGTGTTTACGACAAACGGACGCGACTAAAACGTCGTTTAGATTTATCATTGGTTCTCTAGCAAAACAAATTGCCCGGTTACATTTTTATTTTTATTTTAAAATTCATGGAAATCTTAGAGCACAATAGTTAGGTTGTTAAAAAATATAAATACATTATAGTCAAGTTAAAGTTTTCAAAAGTACTTAGCTATGAAAATTGAATTAAGTAAATGCTAAGTAGTAGACAGTAGATAAGTGTTCAATTATTATGCATAAATAATAATATATTAAGGGTAACGGCTATATTGTAAGAATAATCGTACTTACAGTACTTTTGGATGAGTATACTTATTTGGGCAAACGTCATGTATGAGAATGACCAAAATAAACCCTACCTCTATTAGAAAATTTGAATTCTTAGTACAAATCTCACGCAAGAACTTCAGTCCTTGCCAGCAATAAAAATCAACTGTCGCCCGTTCATCTCTGCACTTCATACTAATTTATAAACACTACAACGTCTGTCGCCCGTGATTCAGACGAGGCTAATCGATGACGCATGGATCTCCGCGGAAAATACCAATACTTTCATACCTACAATAAAAAAAATCATGATCCTATGATTGGGTACTTCTAATGTAATTATGTTTCTCTTTGTTTTCTATATAATACCAATTGCTTGTTTAAATGTACCTATACAAATTTTATCTATGTTTTATCTGTGATCAGTAGTTTATGAATTTAAGAAATTGTGCGTAGTATTTATGTTTATTTCTATTGTAGTAATTGATATATTTCAGCAAACAATCTATTTTGTTTAGTTAGGCGTCATAGGAAAAAAATGTAACTCGGTAAATTAAGGGCACCCCCCCTCGAATGACTATTTGAAGTCACAAGTCTTTTACTACGACTTAAACATTGTTATAACCTTCGGACGTAGTCTTATGAATGAAATGCAGTCATGCTCTTCCGGAAGTTTAAACCAATAACAAGGCTCGTGTGGACAGTTAAAATCTACAACATAAGCACAGTTTAACAAAGTTTACTTTTAAACCTTTATTTTAATGTCTTGTTAATTTGATGGTCATCATGATGAACATCATTACCTATACCATTACTTAACATATTTTATTACAAATAATAGGAAAAGGGCGAGTGGTGCCTACACCAAAATTATAAAGGATCTTAAATATTTAGTAGTCAACAAATAAGAAATATTAAACGGAACCAAATCGCGAGACAATACTGGATTAAAAAAAAAGGTTAATTTCTCGAATGAAATAGGAATAATATTTTTTTTTATTTAAATTAACTTCCAGAATTTCTATTGCAGAATCAGTAGGTACCTAGTTTGAGATTTCAAGGAGCCGAGAATTAATATCGGTAAATGTTTTAAGTCTTTTAAGCAGCCGTTTTGTAATAAACCACAGCATAATATTATAAAGTCAATCACCTCCAGAGTTCTCTTTTTATTGATTCATATTTGAGATCCTTTGCAGGTCTGTGTATGGATATGACAGTTATAGTAGGTTCTAAGCTTATCGCAGTCATTGGCCTCCCGAAAAGCGAGGTTTATGATTCCAATAGTCAGCAGACGGGCAAAAGGATTGGAAACCTGAGAACTAGTTCTCTCGTACTCATAACGCAGTCATATCGGAAATAAGTCCGAACCTGACTTATTAGTTAAGGCACTTTGCTACCGAGAGTATTCCTAAAATTATAAGTAATCAACCAATGCACAAGTAATCCTGAAGCGATTCATTCAAACCTACAACATTGATAAAAGTAAAACTATTCGTTTGATCGCGTAAGTGGCACAGACCCTTAGTAGTGGTCGCATTACGTATGCCAGTCAGCGGCGGCGAGTGCGCAGGACGTTGCACCCGCCTCGCCTCTCACGCTGCCTTCCACACTCCACACGTCTACGACCACTCGACCGTGCGTGGCAGATACTTGATCACCTATAATAATTTGTTAAGATTTTAGATTAAAATAAGTCTTGGCAATACCTACGAGTAGAAACAGGCGTCGTAGATAAACCGGCTTTAATATTACCGACGCAGAATTGTAAATGCTAAAATCTAAGCGTAAGAAAGATTCTTTATCTAATTGGACTGTCACGCACCCTTCTTCACGTGTGGTTTATGACCGTGAATAATTGTGCACGTGAGATGAGTACCTATGAAAAAAGATTTTCAATCTATTCGCTCGCAACTTTAATGATTTTAGGTTTAAGCATTAAGAAAGTTTTAACAGCAAAATTACGAAAGGAAGTGTCATAGTTGAAAGATCTTAATTAAAAACTATTTCCTATTTCTACGCGTGTGAAACCGCTGTCAAGCCGCCAGTAATTCTTATAATTATCGCTGACAAGAATGTTTTATTTAAGACTTAACATTCTCATTTAAGTAAAGGAAGTAGATTTCCTGTCATTTTATAAGGAAAATACAGAGTCTACATATGACCAGAGAGAATGGATAACCTTTAGTCGAAAGGAGAAGACAAGGACTAGGTATGCATAGCAAAAACAGTGGGAGAAATCGCAATGTAGCATTGCCTGGAGCTAACCACTAGTTGCGTCAAAAAAATTACCGCCATTATCCTTATAAGTACCGAAGCAAGACGACATTTTGGTATTTTTGATCGTGTTTGGCGTAATTTTGACAAAACCTTCTAGATGACAGTGAGATTGATTCAAGATTGGCAAAAGCGTACAAATAAAGAAGTCTATAATGAGTACAGAAGACGAGGGCTGAAGAAAGATTCACGAAATTTGATGCGTTTTAAATCATTTATGTTTAAGCGCATACGCAAATATGTTGAAAATAATTACTATAAACATGCAAAACTCATTTATAATATGTATGTTAAATGCGGAATCCCATATTTCCGGCTCTTTGTTAGTTAGTCGACTGTAAATTTTATGCTTTATGTGAAAGTGCCTATAAACTAACTTTCTATTTAATTTCCGAATAAAGAAAAAAAATTATCAATTCGCTATATCGGATATCATGGCACACAAAGACGTGCCAAACTATGGCGCTTTCAGAAGCAAACTAATTCAATTTACTGGTTCTTTGAAAGCAATAATCTTGAATCGATTACTGATAGATAATATTGACACTTAGTTCAAACCTTAAATTTTTGGTACTGCGGTTCTAAAGATTAGATTGCATTAAGAGATCGGGACAAGCCTTCCCCTCTTACCAGCTTATTATACATTTATTGTGAATTCGTTTTTATACAGGGTTATTGGTAATTAACTAATAGTGCTTTAAGGGGTAATTATACTCATCATTATAAACAACTTTTACTATGGGATCAACACTAAAATCGCAAAAAATCTATCTGCTGTTCCATATAAATAAATAATTACTAGACTATTTTTTTTTCTCTTTCATAAATGTTCTTTAAAATAAGTACAAAAACCTCTTACTAAAGCACTATTAGTTAATTGCCAATAGGTAACCCTGTTTAGCTCGTGTAATGAAACTTTAAATAGATAACAACCCTTAACTTTTAAGTTCTGCATCGAACTGTCTCATTCAATCGTAGCAATTTGCGAGTAATTATAGACCTCGTAGAAAGTTACTGCCTTCGCGCTGCAATAATTGCTTAAATTGAAAGCGCCTTCATAATGACACCTGTCAACTGAATGAATGGGAGCTGTACATAATTATACTAAACCAAACTGCATCAATAGTGCGCCAAAATCTTGTGTCTGTTACAAATTACAACACACTAGTGACCGCTTTCAAAGCCACTCACATAAGCCCAGTTTGTATTTTAAGTATAAACTAGCACACTTTTTTTAGGAACCAGTGCACTTCACTTATTTTGGCACAGCGACAAATATATTGAACGCAATACGTGAATATAATTATTTGGCGCTAACTTTTAGGTGCTACACGTGATAAAAAATTGAAATAAATTAACTCAATTTATATTGAAAGAACGCATTACGCCGCGTAATTGATAAATGAACTTGTTTTACTAAATACACTAGTTGAAATAGTGAAACTTTAAACATGGCCTAAGTATGCCTAATAAAAAGCAACAATAATCGACATGCAATTGACATCGCTAGTAACTTTGCCCCACCCTAGGAATTCTCCTGTATCGTGGGTACAGTTTGCAAACATTCATCTCGCACTTACATACATCGAGACCCGGAACAACTACTTGTTAATACAAATACTTGTTCCGTGCGGGGATCGAACCCGCGCCACGTAGCGCAGAAAGTCAATCGCTTAGAATAATAGAACAGAAATACTCTTTACTGTACACCAGTTATGTAGTCTTATGTCATAAATATAATACATTATAATTATTAAAATAATAATAGCCGATAGCTATAAGACCGTCCATTGGTATCTACCAATGGACGGTCTTATAGCTATCGGCGATTTCTTACATACGTCCTTTAGCCATACATCCTTCAAGTGACTGAACATAGACACAATAGATTTTCTATGGACACCGGTATCCTTCTGCGCTTTGAAAATGTACCTATTAGGTAAGTAAGTCAATTATTGGCACATAAACTTTAACAGGGAACTAGTTACATTACCTATATTATTAGGTAGGTACCTATGATGAAACAAAATATCGACTTATTCTACTAGTCCAGGCTCTATGTGGCTCTATGGAGACCAGAATAACCCGTTTGCCACGATTGACACTTACGACTTACAACCTGCTGCGGATGATAAGTTAAACAAAATATCAGTATCTCCCGCTTGACCGGTTTTCTTGCTTTGAAATCTAGTTACATACATTATAATAAGCTTTATAGAAAAACACTATTTAAAAGTTGAATTTGTGTTACCAAAAGTGCTCTACCTAAAAGAAACTAAACTGACGGCTCTGTTGGCGCCGTGGCTAAGCGATTGTCTTTCTGCGCTACGTGTCGCGGGTTCGATCCCCGCACGGACAATATTTATATGGCTAGCAGATAGATGAATGTTCCGGGTTTGGGTGTGCGCATGTGAGATGTATGTTTGTAATGTATGTCAAAAAATTATCGATGTACTTACAATAAAGAGTATTCTATTCTATTCTTTCTACCATGGCATAAAGAATTACTTTGTATCCAACAGTTTATCATAGTTTACTGCTGAATAAGGCCTCCCATAGGTAAAAAAAATCGAAACTAACTATCACTATTACTCGTTTAATTTCATGATATTATAATGAGTTATAAAAAGTAACTTAACATCTTTTGCTTAATACTTTTAAGGGCCGTGGGGTCATGTTCACCAACAATATAACAGATGTTTAAGAAATTGGCCGATTATCAATACAAAAATTCATAATTAAACGGCTGATTTTACTCTAACCGTATGATAAGGTGCCTAAAGGAGGATAGAAGAGGATACGCAATATTGCGTATCTTCTTGCTTGTTTGCTTTTCATCAAGTATAAGTTAGCGACAGCAACTGTCAGAATTTTCTTATGCAGGTAATCTGGGGGCGGTTGATTAGAAAAGGCATAATTTATAAGTAAAGGGGTTAGTGTACTTACAATACTAAAAGTTGGACCATCGAAATACAAACAAATATTAAAAGTTGGATATTAAAGATGCTAAACATTCACCAGCTAAATCTGAATTAATTAACCTTAAATGAACAACGAAAGCTGTGCCATTCAGGTCACCAACTTCTGGCACAAAAATATGAATTTCCTTATTAATAATTTTTATGTCATTCAATTTTCATCGGGCGAGTGAACCCTCGACCTGAATCCAGTATGAGGCCGCCACAATAGACGTCCATCACGTACAACACACGCTTACAATAAATATTATAATTTGACACACTTGTATCGATAACCACAGTGCTGAAACATAACCGTAGTTGTGGTGATGCTAGTAAATGATATTGGTTTTGTTTGCAGATTTGAAGTCATTATTGACAGCAATTTTTAGTGATAGATCAAAGTCAAAGTCATATTTGTTTTATTTTATATAAGTATTAAATTAAATAAATATACATACACCACCTAAAAAAACATAGGTATCAAAATAAAACATTCAAGTTGTACCAAACCTAGAAATTAAGATGAATAAATAAGATGGTAGAGACTTTAAACTTAGAGAGACAAATTTAAACTTTGAACAAGTACTTTAATCAAATAATACAGTCTGCCTGGATAAGCTGAATCACTACAAAATCTTTAACTAACACAGTCCCAACTCCCAACCCTGGGATTAAAACGAATTTTATTTTTCAATATTTTACATTATTAGTTATTACCTATTAATAATATATTTTCTTTTATTATTTTATATAAGTACCTACTTATTATTATGATTATTTTTATTTTATATTATTATTTCACCTTTACATTTAATGACATGTGAGGAGTTGAGGACCAATAGGATCTTACCAAGTCTAGCATCTTAAATAAATATGATTGAGGATGATGACTGAAGTGATAGGTAGGTTCGGTACTGATTTTCCATAAAAACTTCTATTGACACCACACTTTATACTGTTTTCTAATATAAAACAACCTGTAGTAAATAATCCAAAATCCCAAGCAAACATAGTTGTGTATGATCTATATTTAATAATAAGTAAAGAAAAAATGTTATCTAACCTTAACCAGAAGCTGTAGCTCACACAGAAATCACCGCAGAATGTATCAGATTATAGACAAGACCATGCAACAAGCATATGTGGATTGATAACGCACACTAGCAATCCTCTTCCAAGCTAGCAACAAGCGTATATAAAATTCATGCCAACCTGAAAGTTTATAAAGCAGTTGGTCATTGTATGAATAAATCTAATTTCCCATTTACACTGCACACACATCAAGTTCTGCAGGGTCCCGTAAAACAAAGTCAAAGTATTTATTAGTGTGAGTTTTGGTGATACAGGAGGTCAAAATCTACCCATTAGGCATACACTATATAAGAAATATACAAACATAACAAATACAAATACATACAAATTAACACAAACCAATTTAACAAAGAAGCAACCATTTCAATGTCAATTCAAATAAACAAAATCACAAATAGGTACATAAAATCAAAACTCGATGATGTATCACATCACCATACACTATTCCTACATTATGCAGTACAAACTTCGGCCAGTTCAATTTGCAAATGGGTTGCTCATGTAAACCCTCTCTAAGGCCCAAGTTCACAAACAACATAAAATCATACAATGAATAGAATAGATCTTTGTTTCATTTATGTAAGTAAACCAGTTAAAGGTACCTAAGAAATATCGAGACTCGGACTAAATCAGCTGTTTAAAATACTTAGGTCCAATTTCACTGACAATATATAACATGTTATGATAAAATTGGCCTTTTAAATGGGTAAATGCTTAGGTAAATGACTGTTTTTAATTTAAAGATTTTATATATTGTCATTAAACGGCCTTTATTTCACCAGTCATGAAATTGGGACTCCCTGCTTCATTTTAGTCTCTCACGAGTCACGATTTCAAAAAACACTAAAATACTCTAACTAAGACTAAAACAAACTGCAATTCGATTTGAAAACCTACTCACCTTTGTTAGATGGGGTAGGTATTTTCACTCCATTTATTACAATTACCTACTAATCATGAAAGACTTTCGTTCCTTACAATCAATTACAATCCCTAGTTTCCTACGTATTACATTTTATAGAAAAAAGATTTAAATCTGCGTATGAGCGGTATGAGCACTAAGCAAACTGCAAAAGAACCACGAATTCAATGTTACCAACTCTCAAAAATATTTATCCCCCAAAGCTAAAGATAGAAATCCCTAAAATCCCCTTTAAAAAAAGAAAAAGATGAATACAGACGTTTAGTTACGTACGTGGCATTAGCTGCTGCATGCTCATTCTCTCAGTCGGTGCAGGGCATTTATCTTGCCAATATAGAGCGCGGGCAACGCGTCTATTTGTAAAATGTCATTGGGTACTTACTATGTAAAAATAATAAATAAATTGTAATAATATAAAATAATTGAAACCTTTTCAAAACATTTATAGCCAGCTGCGTCATAAGCATTATAAACTTCACAATAAAAGTCAAGATTAAAAATACCCTAAAAATACCCCTAAAAAAATCCCATCCCACATATTTACCCTTTTTAACAAGTTTATTAGTTATATAACATGTGAGCTAACATTTTATTGAACACAAAGATAAAACTAGCTTCAACACAATTATTTATGGGTCGTGGAGTCCTGTGTACCGTAAAAACACGTAAAGAGACGAAAAGTCAGACATCAGTCACACAGACGTGCGGGAACCCTAGTCGCGCGTACGGGGCGCGGGTGAAGGGGGCGCGCCGCGGTTCTAGAATGTTCTTCCCGCCGATTGAGCGAGACAGAGCGGTCGGCGGTCCGGCGCGGGGGGCGCGGATCGGCGGGAGTGGCGCGGTGCGCTCCAATTTTTAGGCCACGTTATATCCTCCCCCTCCGAGTCACTATAACGTCTCGGTGGTGGCTCGGCACAGACAGAAAGACGGGGCCGTCCACGAAGGCGCCGGGGCTGTACCGGAGCTGAGACCTGATCAGACCTATGACAATACGGCTTCAAATCCGAAGCATGGAATTTCCCCAAAACCTTTGAATTTAGGTCAGTAACCTCGTAGGTGGTGGGAGAAACTAATTTGGTGATGCAATAGGGTCCATCGCGTTTTGGCATGAATTTTCGGGTCCTGCCTTTAGCAGCGTCACTTAACAAATGCGTGGTGACGAAAACCAAATCACCTACTTTATAGTCGACAGTCTGCCGGGTTTTGTCAGCGTGTACTTTCCTATCATCCTGTTGACGTTCAGCCTTATCTCTAATAACATCCCAGTTGTCTAAAAACCTACGGAGATACGGGGTGATTTGAGGAAGAAAATTCTCTTTGTCTAAAATAGCTCTTAAATCGCGCTGAGTGTCGAATGGAGTACGCATCTCTCTGGCAAACATAACCTGAGCGGGACTGGCCCCCGTAGTAGAACACGTGGCACTATTCATGGCAAATCGCACAGAGGACAAGAATCTTGGCCACATACGGTGTTCGTTTCTTACTAAAATCGAGAGCTGGGTACGCAGGTCCCGGTTCTTCCGTTCGGCAGGGTTTGCTTCCGGGTGATATAACGGTATGAGGTTTTGTTTGATGCCGAAAACAAACATACATTGTTGCATGAGGGCTGAAATAAATTGGACACCGTTGTCTGAAACGATACGGCGTGGGAAACCGTATCTAAGAAAATATTCATTAATGAGTACGGGCGCACATATCTCGGCGGTAGCTTCTGTCAAGGCAAACAACTCGACCCACCTTGTGGCAGTATCTTCCACTAAAAAGACCCATTTCTCTCCATGGTGACCTTCCGGTAAGGGTCCAAATAGATCAATGGCGAGTACCTCCCCACGCTGATTCAGGACTGGTGTCTGTAAGAGTCCAGCGGGCTTCTGATTGGACGCCTTATAACGCTGGCACTCTTCACAATTCTTCAGGTAATCTGTAATATACTTACGCATCCCAACAAAATAATAATTTTGACTGATCCGGTTGAAGGTCCGTTCTACCCCTTGGTGACCGGCTGTAGGAGCATCATGAAATTCCTTCAAGATCGTCTCACGCATAGTGAGCGGCACGACGAGCTGTGGCTGTTCACTGTCCGTATCTGGAAGGTAACGATATAGAACACCTTGGTTCATAATGTAACCCCTATCTAGCCATTGAATGTCGACGGCTTCAGTGTCCTCGAGGCTATTGATGATCTTGGCAACCTCGGGATCTTCAAGCTGCTCCTTACGAATGTCAGCAGAACTTACACGTGGTAAGTCAACTATAACACCGCAGACATCACAACTGTCAATGTTGGTATCGTCGCACTGAGGACGGCTTAGGGTATCAGCCAATACATTGGACTTACCTGGCGTATATTCGAAACGAATATCAAAGGCTTGCAATTTCATAGCCCATCTAATGAGACGCCCGCTAGGCGTTTTGAGAGTTAAGAGCCACTTAAGCGGCTGGTGGTCACTTTTGACAATGACAGGGTGACCATCTAGATATCCACGGAACTTATCCGTTGCCCAAACAACTGCTAAAGCTTCCTTTTCAGTTGTGGAATAGTTTTTCTCAGCAGAAGTTAGCAACCGACTAGCGTATTCGATTGGCCTCTCTTCTAGCCCTTCTCCCTGTAATAAAACAGCCCCTAAAGCGTAGTTGCTGGCGTCTGTTCGCAACACAAAAGCTTTAGAATAATCGGCTTGGACCAGTATAGGTGCCGAAGTTAACTTATCTTTCAAGCAGTGGAACGCCTCTTGCTGCTGACTATCCCATCTCCATGTCTCATTCTTACGAGTGAGCATCGACAAGGGTTGAGCTACCTGAGAAAAATTTGGAACAAACTTCCTGAACCAAGAGCAAGTCTGTAAAAAAGATTTTAAATGCTTTAAGTTCTTCGGACTGGTCATCTGCAGGACAGCGTCGACCTTCGAGGGATCCGGCTTGATACCTTCAGGAGTTATCACATGTCCAAGGTAATTAATCTCTGGGCGAGCAAAGAAACATTTCGCTCGATTTGCCTGTAAGCCGAATAAACGCAACCTGTCAAATACCTTTTGTAGGTCTTCTAGATGGCTTGTAAAATCCTCAGAAATAATGAGTAAATCATCTAAATATGCCAGCAAAACGACACCTTGTAAACTAGCGCCAGAACGGAAACGATCCATCAGCCGTTGGAACGTGGATGGAGCGTTCTTTAATCCGAACGGCATACGGTTAAAACGGTAAGTTCCGAACGGTGTTACAAAGGCAGTTTTATCGCGATCAGCTTGTCGGACACGAACCTGCCAATAGCCAGCTTTCAAATCAATTGAAGACATAAAACAATGGCGTTTAGTTAATTGGAGAAGCTCATCTATGAGCGGAAGTGGGTAACTATCAGTTTTAGTGATAGCGTTCAATTTTCGGTAATCTACGCAAAATCGAATACTATTATCCTTTTTAGGAACTAAAACCGCTGGAGAGGTCCACGCAGACTCACATTCCTCAATAACACCATCCTTGAGCATTTTATCGAGTTCAGTTTTCATTAACTGCTTTTTTGCAGGTGTGAGGCGATACGGCGGGACCGATATGGGTAAATGATCTCCAGTATCAATATGATGTTCAGCATACGGTGTAGGTTCTCCCCCTGGTTGGAAGACATCCTCGTTATGCTGTAAAAGTGAAGCTAAACTCTCACGTTCGAGAGGGCTCAGCATCGTTCCCTCATCTTCTCTCAGAAACTCGGCAACAGAACAAGACGCAAGGCTGCTTGGGTACTCATATTCCAATGGGTACACTTCTTCAGAGTCATGAAAGCGCCATGTTGAAGTTGCAAAATTAATTTCCAATCCAGCTGCTGTTAAAAAATCCATACCTAACAATGTATCATTATTAGCAGCATCTGGAAACACAAAAAATTCTATGTTGATACTCTTACCTTGTATCTTGACTTCCAGTGACGTTGACAGCATTTGGTGTGTCGGTGCTGAACCGTCAGCAAGCCTTACACGCATAGAACTAGGAGTGAAGGGTTGATTATGCTGTTGCAGCAATGCGTAGAGTGAAGATCCTGCGATAGTTCCCTTGGCTCCGGTGTCGATTAAACCCCTTCCTCGGATTCCTAAAATCTCGATACCTAAAATAGGTCGTCGCGGTATACCATCATGTAGAGAACTTATCGACGAACAGATAATAAATCCCTCATTCTCGGATTTTGTGATCACCTTACCCGACATAACATTTTCCGGATTTTGTCCCGAAAAATTCATGGTCGCCCTACTGGGAAACCTTGTTTCCAGAATATGTCCCGAAAAATTCATGGTCGCCCTACTTTGCGAAGGACACTGACAAGAGCACACCATAATGTTATTGTGACGTTTACAATTCAGTTTGGAATGTGACAAATCACAATCCTGAATTGTCGGCATCGGCACCACTTGCCATAACGAAAAATAGAATAGAATACATGTAAAATTATTTTTAACGCACTGATTATTATCAATAGATTCCCTAGGAAGTACTGACTTAAATTCACTATTTATGTGAGTACTATCCGTACTTGGGTGAGATAAAGACGTAAACAACGAATTATCATCGTATGAGCGCGCGAAATTTAAACTTTCCTGCTTATGTTTACAAGGAAAATTATCGTTATGTTTAGATATGAAATTATTTACTGGGGGTGTACTTGCATTATTATGCGAAATATAACTATGTTCTGTAGTGGTAAGCGTTGTGTTTACATTTACACAATTCGAGCTCTTAGAGTTGACACTACGAGAATGAGAACATAAATCAGATACAGCCCCGGTACAGACCATAGGTAAATCTTTAACATTACTCACCTGCGGGAACGGCTTACCGTCAGCTGATGCACCCGGGGTCATTGACATACGCGATTTAGTTATCGGTACAAAATCGGCCGAGCTAAAATTTGAATTACATTTCGCACAATTTGAACGCAACACACCGCTCTCGCCGCATCCGTAACACCTAAGTATAGCTCGCGTATCATTATCGTTTGCTTTTAGTTTATTACACTCATCACGATTGTGTCCATGCCGCTTGCAATACCAACAAAACTTTTTGTTTGATGATGAAGCAGTGCCGTCGCTCGCAGGTCGTGCCACGGAGTCACGCGTAGCAGGACGTGCAGGGGCACCGGTGCTGTTGCAAGGCGCGCTGCCGCCGGCGCTCGACGCATGTTGTCCGCGAGGCTCCCGCGGCGTCGTCGGCGCGATGCATGGCGGCGTCGTCTTCCTGGTCGGCGTTTCGCCTGCTGTTGCAGACGATGACTGCGGCGTCCTAAGGCGCCGACGCTGGTACTCGTTGGTGCCTTCGTCGGACGCGTCTTCAACGTGCCTCGCCTTTTGTAGTAACACGTCGTACGACGTTATTTCATCACGACGTAGACGTTCGCGGACACGATGGTGTAGGAGGCCGTACAGCATATCTAGTTGTACCTTCTCATTAATATCGCCGGCTGGAAGTCGAGCGAATAGGGCTCGTGCTTTGGCGACAAATATCTCAGTCTTCTCACGATGACCTTGGGACATACTAAATAGTTCCAAGTAGATTCGATGCGGCGGACGTGTGTCACCGAAGGCGCTTCGTATTGATGACACGGCTTCGGTCCAGCAGCTGATGGTGGATTTGATACCCTGCCACCAGATTGCTGCATCTCCAGTCAACAGCATTGATAAGCCTCGTAGAGCGTTGTCGTCTCCTACGTGGGCACATTCCTTATATGCTTCCATGGCGTCGACGAAACCGTCAAGCGATTCACCAGGCGCTCCGCTGAACCGCGCTGTACATTTAGCGAAGTTTCCTGGAAGGGGAGCGGGCGCGGATGCCGCGGCCGGCTGTAGCGCCGCCGCCAGCGACGTCGATAGCGAGTCGCGACGAGTTTCATGTTCGAGAACACGGTCGAGTAGGCGTTCGAATGCTGCCGTTTGGGTCTGCTGTAGCGTCGTCATGATAGACGCCATATCGTCGGCGGTGAAACTTGGCTTAACCGACGGTTGTGTGGGAGCCGTTTCTTCCGCATCGTCGGCATCTTGAAAGTCGGATTGTCGACGTGATTGCCGGCGTGTACGTGTCATAGTTTCCGTGAAATTCACAATGAATTCCACTGAAGTTCACGGTCACAGGCCCGCGCTTGGGCAGCCAATTTAACAAGTTTATTAGTTAAATAACATGTGAGCTAACATTTTATTGAACACAAAGATAAAACTAGCTTCAACACAATTATTTATGGGTCGTGGAGTCCTGTGTACCGTAAAAACACGTAAAGAGACGAAAAGTCAGACATCAGTCACACAGACGTGCGGGAACCCTAGTCGCGCGTACGGGGCGCGGGTGAAGGGGGCGCGCCGCGGTTCTAGAATGTTCTTCCCGCCGATTGAGCGAGACAGAGCGGTCGGCGGTCCGGCGCGGGGGGCGCGGATCGGCGGGAGTGGCGCGGTGCGCTCCAATTTTTAGGCCACGTTATACCTTTAAATTTGGGGCGAAAACCCCTATGTTGGTAACGCTCCGATTTTGACAGTTCAGGTTGAGTGTTGTCATTTCATATTTCACTTGTTATTGTTTCGATGCAATGAGATGTATTATTTGAGAAAGCTGTTTCAGGCTTACATTCAGAGACGACAGAAACGAGTCTAAGCGTGAACTTACGCTTCCATCTGTCAAAATTTGTTCGTAAAATTGACATATGGAAGCGTAAGTTCACGCTTAGACTCGTTTCTGTCGTCTCTGAATGTAAGCCTTAGAGCTTAGCTTACGCTAGCTTAGCTCGCAGAATGTGTTGCCACTTTACCAGAAGCCCAGAAGTCAACTTACGTAGAATTACTACGAAATATCGGAGGCGCGGGGCGGTCTAAATTGTCGATTGTGATGTGTGTTTACTTTTAGATGTTTATTTAACTTCTTAAATGAAACGTAATTTTTTTGAATTGCGGGATATCAAAAATATTTTGCTTTGCATTGAATTCTAATTATTCCAAGTTATTTTTGCTTTTGAAACATAATGAAAGACCGGAAATAAAACTGGTGATATATTTCTACTGTACATAACAGTATTGTTTTTAATAATAATAGCTATATAAATTTATTACATTGTAGATGTCATCAATAGACAATGAAATGTAGTTGATATTATAAAAATACTATATATATTATTATTATATTCTTAGGTGGGTAGGACTGAAGGCATAGCATGGTCGTCTCGTCATCTCTTGTCATTAAAGAGCAGGCTATGCCTGCTGTTGTAGTTCTCGCCATAGTACATCCTGATTTCGGTCAAAATTAGACGCGGGGTAAGTATCTGGTGGTTTGGACTGGTGTCTCAAATGTAACGATGACAACGAGATTCACAATACAACATTCTGAGCTCAGATTTTGAGTTCAGCTGCAAGCTATACATGCGGTGATGAAAAAGAAGTGAAACTAGATCATCCGTGTAGGTACTCACACTGTACATTATTTCCGAAAATGTAACTTGAAGTCCATCAAAGGTCATTGTTTGACATTTGGTGTTTTAAGACTTAAGTGTTTATTTTACCAGAAAAAAATCAACACTAAATTAACAAAACGATAATGAGAGGCTTCTGTGCTTTCTAATCAATTTTCGTATAAAATTATTCTTAAGAAAGCCGAGAACTGGCAACATTTTCATTTTGTGAAACATTGACAATATTGACATTGACTTGTTGAAAATGAAATGACAATGACATCTCTGGCGGGCTGCAACTCACAGACTACAAAGAGATCTGCAACTCTACGAGCTTCCTTTGTTGCGTTTGAAAATTGAATGTTTGTTTGTTTTGCATTATAATGAAAACTGAAGTTGCGGTATTGTAATGTGTGAAGATTCTGCAATAAAAGCTGCAGTTAGTGGAATAAGAATACTCCATGCAAGGTGAGTGTGTTTTTGTTTTGATATGGCCAAAATACTGAGTAGGTAGGTAGGTACCTATTTATATACACATTTTTAATTTCCATTGTTCTTTAAACGTACCTAGTTATGTACTTCTGTTTATTATGATGCGCCCGTCGCCGACACGCTAATCTAAAAGAATAGATTTTCTATTGTCTACTTAGCGTTGCTTGTAACTTTTCATGAACTTTAATGTCTTCTTGGCGCTGCAACTGACTGATCTGCTGACCAACGATCATAACTTTTCTGTAGATATTTGAAGGCTTATCGTTTATAATCTTCATTAATAACCACGCTAGAATTTGTTCCTGTAGGCATTCCCGAAAGTTTAGGCAGCGTCCTCGTGTACTAACTTTTGCCGATTGTGGTAGAGTCACATTACCCCACTGCCTTTTACCGGGCTGAGAATTTCCAAAGAGAAATTTAAATATCCACTAAACCTAGGCTTGTGTTATTTTCTTAGGGCCAGTGCACACTAGTAACTAGGTAGCTACACGGTCGGCCGACAGTTGCCCGATTTTATTTTTATAAAGGAGTCTGTTTACTATGCGCACGCGCACTTCCATATTTCTCTGTACCCATTGCGCGCAGGGATTCGCTGTCGCTTTAGCCGTCAACATTACCACCAAAGCCACCATAAATTGCCCTTGCTTGTCGGCGCGCTGCGCTGTCCAAACGTCCGATGCTGCGTCGTTTCAAAAATTATACTAATGGCAATATTTTCACAATATGAACGTAATACACGTAATGATGTCACATAATTATAAATGCGCCTCTGACCGGCGGCGATATTACCTAATTCAGCAACTCCGGGCCGGTAAATATTGTCGTGACTTTCATTAATCATTGTAGGTTAGCAGTACCTTGGCAGTTTAGTCTCCTTCGTCAGTAACTCGTCGGGGATCGTGGTCCTCTTGGAAGGCAGTTTTGGTCACACGATGAGCTTGACGGCATGCAGCACATTGTAGAGTAATCTGTCTGACAAATACGTACACGTCTGTGGCCTGTAACCGGTCATTTCCACAAAGACGAGTATAATTTTCGAAATTTGTTGTTCACGGCCTGTCCTACAAAATAATTTAGTATTTATTTTATAAATACGTACTATCAAGAATCCTCTCGTGTGTAGTGAACTGTTGACGTATAAATATACATATAAATAAAGTATTTATCTGTTTGATCGGTCGATCGTCTTGGACTCGTTGGTCGGTCGTTGGAGGCCGAAAACCTCTTTTCTTCGATGGTCCTGTGCTAGTTTCTCCATATTTCCAGGGGCTTTTTATTTGTTTATGTAGAAGATACCTAGCCCTATATTTTAGAATTACTAGATGCATAAATAGAACGTAGACACTTGTTGGCCTGCATGGCGGCTAATATTTGATTTGTTGTTTGATTTGATTTTTTATTCGTCTCGCAGACACACGAGACCTAGCTATTGATAAAATTGTAGATACCGGTGCAGCTTTGGACTGCAAATTACAAAAATTATCAACGGAACCTCAATTAATTTTAAAAAGAGCTGTTGAATTGCTGCACTCGATAGCGTGCACGAAACTGTTATGTTTTACATGACCCCGTACAAACTCATAAATCATCAGTATCATCATACAATGAAATGTTCTCCAAGGCTTGCAATAAAATGAATGTGTGGCTTAATATAAGCCTAAACTATGTATCTCTAGCTATTAACCCAATGCTTACCTGTGTCAACGATCTAATAATATCAACTTTTTATTACTTAGGATATAAAATTTTTAATAAATATTTATAAATACTAGTTTCTAGACTCTAATAAAGCGAACTTGTAGACAGTCGTCAGCCAACTGGTCGTTCCGTTATTTCCTACAAATCGGTGCGCATACTAACACCTTCCTTTCCAATGCACTCATAGAAATATCATCCTTGTAATAGTGATTATACAGGCGGTTTTTCTTTGCAACTAATCCGTTACTTGGGTCCTTGTTGTATATTTCTCACGCCTACTATTTGGTCCGTTGATAACAGATACCAATAAAGGCTTGCTACTACATCGAAGATTCGTCATGTTCCGCATTCGTTAGTCCACTAATGTAGGTGTAAGTAAATTGATCAATTTCGTTTAATATATCTTTTGAAAGTAAAAAGGTAAAAAATAAATAAGATTAAAAATAAAATTGGCTAGTACCAAACACTTTTTTGTGATGTTTGTTTGGCCAATTCAATTCTTTTATATTCTCAATTAAATAGTACCTGAAATCGTCGGGTTACGTAGGTAATTACCGTATAGTATTACCGTATAGCTACCTTCATGAATTACTTATTTGGGTAAGTGTATCTACATAAGTATAGATCAGGTTAATTCTCATAACAGTGCAAATAATGCTGCAATATCGTTATTTCTGCAATAAAATATTAAAACCAAAATGACTATGTTTCAATAAACTATGAAAGCGATCCCGCCCCGATATGGCTACTTGAAAAAATTTAAATCAATCATATTATAATAATATATTGAGAGTTCGCAAATTCGACACTAATGTGTGATTTGACAGAAATATTAATAGCATTAAGAACTTTATTTTCTTTATTGTCTCTTTATCTACTTTGCATTTTTGCTTTTTGCTCTGGAGGATATTTACTGCACGATATCTTCCTGAAAAATATTATTTATAAAATATTATGTATATAATAAGTGTATCTATGCGATTAATTAAATGGAACAGCGGGCATTTTTTGCGACTAGCTAATGTTCGTACCTGTTATCAGAAATACATTATTAGAAAAAACTCGATACACCACTCCAGTTTTTAACTTGTCTCAAATCAAGCTTTATCCAGCGCTTACGAGTTTCGTTGCGAGAAGTTCTTGTGACATGTTCAATTTAGAATCTAGATCGATATTTATAAGGTCGTACGCTTAAACTGATACCTGTGCAGATCAATTCAGTCACTCTATAATTATTTGCGGTAATTATGGCAACAATTATCACCCGCTTCATTTGGTATGTATGCTAAATATCTGAGCAACTAATGCTGCAATGTATGTTAATTAATGACGTCAAAATAAGCTTGCAATTAGGCTGTCAGGTCAGAATGTAGAGCATAGAGTAAGATGTCGAAGCATTATGTAAACGTGTGTTATTACCTATAGTAATCAATCAGAAGCTTACTTCATAAATTTAGTGATATTACGTAACAGATCAACTACTGCCCCATCGGTAATCGTAACGCACATTACCTTTCTTTTTAGTAGAAGCCAAGCCATGTTCACTCGTCCAATCATGGACTGCGAAACTGATAATACTAGCAAGCGAACGTCAAACGCAAATGTAGTAGGAAGTACCGAGTATACATAACTACGAACTATATTATATATTCCGAGCTCCGTTGTACAATTTAGGTCAGACCTAGTTGCATATGCAACACTTTTACATCCATTAAAGACTTACTACAGTGCCATACTGTACCGATTCGAAATGAGACTAATAACTGTTTGAAAGGAACATGGAAATATATATATAGGTATATTGTAACCTGCTCGTCTGTCACGACACGAGCACGACATTAAGAAAGAAAAGAATGGATTTATCATAATTACTATAAACGGTAGAGCAAGAATTAGCTTTCGGTACTTCGCTTATTTTGACACTTGTTCAAAATACCTGAGACCGTTCTAATCTGAATAAAATCGTCCGCACTCTGAACCTCTTTTGCATAACTGCTCAATCAATCATCGTAAGACCTGAAAGCGATCATTAGCCATGTAGATCGTGAGTTGCGCAAGTGAACTGTCTTACAGACCTTTGTCTCGGCTTTCTACGTGACAAGTAAAGCAAGGAGAACCGCCTACGTAGTACTGTTAACCTGGTATTTATAACGTGCTGATCGTCACGATTTTGACTTAATGTATTTAGGGATAGTCATTTAATCAATCAACCATAAATTATCATAGTCTTAACCTATGGTCTTAACATAAGTCATTATGTTAGGGCAACATAAATAAAACTTCCTCAAAATAACCGATCGTGAAGGGATCGCATTGATCATAGCAGTATGTTGATTATTTTGGTAACACTGCTCATGCCAGCTTATCGCAGTCCACTGTTGAGCATGGGTCATACGGTCATACTGTGCCTGCATGGTACTACAAAATATATTAATATAAGTTTCTCCAGTTATCTAAACTTATTATTTGTTAATAATATGTCTACAAGTTTACTAATTTGTGGCCATGCTGTTGAAATAAACTGCATCGCCAAAAATGAACAAACTTGAGACCATAAAACAGGATACTTATTATTAGGTTCTCACCGCGATCTAAATAACCTTGGAGACAAGTTAAGCAAGTAATATTTAAAAATTAATACTTATTTGAATATCAATATCAACTGAAGCGTCAGTGAACTGATGTTGTTGAAATGTGATAGTCAGGATACGGTTGGGTATTCAATGTTGGCGCCAACGTTGGCGCCATTAAGTAGCATTGTATTTAGTACAGTTTTGAAATCATACTATCAAATGTCAACAAAAAATAGATGAGTGGAATAAAAGAGGTATAAGCTATTCCCTGCTAAGATGAAAACTGGCTATAATGGTCGAGACTAAGAGATGAGAGACATGACTTGGCCGGAGAATGATCTCTAGCAAATACACTTAGCTTAGTTCTACGTTCAGAGCTTCTAAAACATACCTTGAGTGAAGGTGATTACTCAAAACATTATTAAATATATTCTGTGTAGGTACCTATAGTAATAGGAAGAAGAAAATATCAAGTACCAGCAAGTTCTATGTATAAGAGTGTTCATTTGCATATTACGATAAAACCAATATCCATTCATGAGGTTCTTGCACCAGGGAAAGCGCTCCCACTTTCTCGCGCTAGTGTAAATGTATTTAATAAAACATCGTATATAGCTTACCTACCTGTAATACTATTAAAGTTATTTGAGCTTAATATAATTAAATAGGTATTACAAAGCTTTCTATTAAAAAAAGATTTTGTGTTATTTTTCGCCGCAACTTTGACCAGCCTTATCCAAAACAACGTTTGGAACAAAGCTAAGAAAGTAATGTTCGGTTTAAACAATAAAGTTCTATTTTATTTCTTCATGTTGCCCTCATTAAACGAAATTTATTACAAAGCAAATTTCCCATACCCATGGATTGCCATTTTAAAAGGCCAATGTGGCAAGGTTTTAAGTTCACAATCGACTTACGTCAAAGAAAACTGATGAAACAAAACACTGAAAGTTAACCGACTGTTTATTTATGATCCCTCCGATCCTTTAACAGTTTTAAGGGCTCCGAGGATCCGACTTAACCCGATTAAGCACGATTGCTAGCATTTTATTTTTTTATTGGATCAATAACTGTGTAGTCCTTTAGTTCTACTTATAAACATACGTATGTCCGTTTCAGTATCTGATACAGACATCCGTGTACACTTCCTTTTACTATATCAATATAATTAGAATCACTAGTTTGCCAATCATGTTTTAGTTATTATTTTTAATGAGGCTGCAACCTTGCGCCTTGTATTTAGAGAGGTGACGCTGATCAAGGCGACATTGATGAACAATGCTAGTGTGGGCTTACATCCATCTGCGATGGAAGGACATTGTTCAAATTTAATTTTCATTATGAGACTGTGAAGTTATTCCTACTAATATTTGACTCGTGCGAAATGAGAAAGACTTGCCTTACGCGTGGGACTTGACAAAATTGTCAACAGTCGATGTCGTGAGTACGCTTTCTTTTTGGCGCTTAGCTGCTATTATTGTAATTTTATAATAACACTATTTCACTAGTATCAGTTCGAACGCCTTTCGTCACCAAATAATTGGTAGTTATTATAATTTCATAATAACGCTATTTCACGCTTTAACGCTATCAGCTTGAATGCCTTCCAACGTTCCAACACTAAATAATTGAAAAACAAGATTCGAAAAAGTTCGTAACAAACGTATGTTGTCACAGTAGAGCTGGCTAGACTTATAGAGTCAAAAATAAGATTATTAATATATTCGCTGCGGCGTAACTGCCTTACAGATTTTCACCAGATTAGCTAGAGAGCTACCCTGGCAATTGCGAAGTATGTATTGCAATGGATGTATTTTTGATCCCGTGTCCACAGCAATTTTAAATCTTAAACTGCGATTGTGATCATGAAAACCTAACTTTATAACAAATACTTTTAATATCATAGGTAGGTACATCACAGTCACATTACAGTCTGTTAAAGTCCCTAATGTAAATACAACTCATTGTAATATAGATTTGTAAATATAATTTACATCGCTACTAATATAGGTATACATTCTGTGTTACCTCCAGAAAACTGTGTGTACAGGTGGCATTTTTCTACATATTACAGCTTGTTTATTTTAAGATGAGAAAGCTTTAATAAAGAAGAATTGTACCAATAGCCTTGGTTGGATGTCACTGGCTCGTTGGGAGATTACGTTGAAAGTTTTGTTTCATTGTCACCAAGGATTTCTGTATCGTGGATGCAGTTACAAACAAATCTCTCACGTTCACTTCAAACACCCAGATTCAAAGAAATAATTTCTGTAGGCCGTAAAAGTATTTACTCCTCCTCCACTGCAATAAAATCAAGTTAAAAACCACCACCAGACCAATCGAGTAGTATATCAGTCATTAGTAGAGATCTGCAACCGTCACCACAACTTTTCTCAAACTCAAAACAATAAGTGGTGTTTTTATTACCATGTTTCCTTGTGTGTACATAAATAAATAAAATAAATAAATAAATAAGTGGGTCAATCAATCAACCGGCCTAGCACTGCTGGTCCTCATTGGCCTTTCCCAAATCACGTTACACCAGCTGGACTATTAAGTCCATCAAGAGGTCATATCCATCATAATACGCAACTTAATTATGTTACAAGTATTTATTCCGCGATGTCGATGCTTCCGACGTTTTTCCTGAACTTGGAAATGTCGACTTTACAGTTGGCATTTGCACTAGTAAACAAGATATTAAATAGGTAATTATTACACCTTATTTGATCTACTACCTGTTATATTAATAAATCGTATGCCCACGTAGATTTTACGTAATATCTCAACTAGATAGAGCAATCTAAATCGTATATTTTGTCTGAAATGACACTTTTGAACAACCGAACCGAATTTATATTATCAGTTTGATTTAATAGGTCTTTGAATATATCCTGTTTAGTGTTCTATCTACCTAATTGTAAATCAGATACTTCCATTTGAATTTCTATTCCTGATACTGACAAGTTTTACGTAATTTAAGATTTGTGTAATATGTACTCCGCCACTGCTGTTATCACTAAAGGAATAACTAGACCTTAGCTAAAGGTGCAGTAGATTTGTCTAGCGTTCGACAGTGGGAGTTTCTGGTTCCAAAATTCCAAAGTTCCCCATATTACAAAAGATAAAAGCAAGCAAGCAAAAGCAAGAAAGCAAGCAAAAATGTTTTTGATAGCAAGTCTGGTGAAAACCGAGGTTTTAAATATATCTGTCACTTTCTAACGTCATATAACAAAAAGAGACGATGCTATCTTAAAATATGGGTTTTACAAAAGTTGTTTTAAACCATCTTTTATAATAAGACCAATAGGGTTTTAGATTATACTTAGAATCGAAACTTCTTAAATTACACTACAATTTTGAATAGTAAATATTTACCCAATATCATTATTCATTATAGGATGTTTTACCTACTGGTCATCAAGTTATTAATGGTTTTTACTTAAGTTTCAAGATATAGAAAGGTGCGCCCGCGCCGTTGACACACGTTAGCTAACGTTCAGGTATCTTTGAGCGCAGGAAATCGTTAATTGTCATTTATCTGTTACTGGCACAAGGCTGGGCTGTAGATACGACATGTAGAGAACAGTCTTTTAAAATATGAAGAATGGAACATAATCTTATAGCACGAGTAATTTCTTTGTGAGACCTCAAGCTGGCATAACAGATTGTGTCAGTCCACATTGAAATCATTCGTGCTATAGTGGAAAGATTGGCCAGTCAGAAAGGTTGGTAACGGGACTGACTGACCAGGAGATCTACCGCGTAACTAAAGTTGTAATAAACATAAACTCTGGTAAGTTACGGATCATGGTAGCTCGAATATCTCACGATAGTAATGAAGTTTATAACCAGAGGTCATGTTCATACCCGGTAGACCCACAGGGGGCACTGGATGCATGATAATTTTCGGGATTACCAATAAACCTTGCCTAAACGATTAATGGCTAGCATATTTATCAACTCAGTGTGTAACTCCTCTGATCTTTCATAAGCTGGGCCACAACCATTGCACACGGTCCTCCGCCTTCCACATTCACTCCACTCCAGCTACCTTTAGTTGGCAAGTTAGTTTACTGAAATGACAGCAGCACCGCCAGACCAAAAAGTCAATTGCGGTCATTAACCCGCTAACTCATTGCGATTGCTACTGGAATTGATTAATTCGTTTGATTTGGACTATAGAGGCATTCTAACAGCCATGGCGTCTATCATCCTCAATAGATCATACAATGGTCATCTATAGTGCTGCAATGACGTAATTTAGTACCTTGCGATACGTGCGAGCCTTCTGGCAGTCATCAGGCATAATCCCAGGCTAGACGGACGATATTACGCAGTTTTGTTATCCACCAGCAACCAACCAATGCAATGAAGTGAAGTGATCATTATAAAAAACTGGCTAAGTGCGAGTCGGACTCGCGCACGAAGGGTTCCGTACCATTATCGATAAAAACGGCAAAAAAATCACGTTTGTTGTATGGGAGCCCCCTTAAATATTTATTTCATTCTGATTTTTAGTATATTTTATTGTTATAGCTGCAACAGAAATACATCATCTGTGAAAATTTCAACTGTCTAACTGTCACGGTTCTTGAGATACAGCCTGGTGACAGATGGACAGACGGACGGACAGCGGAGCCTTAGTCTATGGTCCCGTTTTACCCTTTTTATACGGAACCCTAAAAAGAAGTCATCTTTAATTCTAAAAATAAATTCAAATCGTTTAACTTTACAAAAGAGATTAGTTTAAATTATTTTGAAGATTCATTCACTATTGCACCAGCCTCTTTATTTAAAAGAAACATCATGTCTGCGTAGGCGACAGTAACGGTTCACTGGTTTACGATAAGGAAATAAGTACTGCAGTTAAATGCACTATATGGAAAAACACAAGTTTATAATATCAGGATATCTTTCCATGTTAAAGACTTGAATACGAGTTTACGAGTACAATGATGGAAGTAATTCTAAGAGGTTATCTCGCGTTGACTACAAACGTATGGAGGGCATTGGAGGGGTTATAACCGGCCAACGTGAAGCCGTTTTCTTTAGCATAACCATGGGAAAGTTGTTTTAACAAGTCTGCCTTTGTGGCAAGTACGGTGAGCAAAATTAATAATTATCGTAAGAAAATATGACGCCTCTGCAGGAAGTGAATTTTCCGAACAAAGCCGCGTGACGAATGACGTGCGAGAGACAGACAAAAACTGTTTATAAGTAAAACAACAATAATTATGTCTGATTCTGTTGCTTCGATCTTCACACTTCGTTACCGACTCAATGCCAGTAGAATCAATAGATTATTATTGAATGATCGTGTAACGGTTTCTTATTTTATTTGTTGCAATCCTTGCGGTTTCGGTGCCAGGGTCTTGTTCCCTCGTGGGAACAGCACGACAAATCGTATTTATATCGAGAGTTGTTACTAGCCCTACGATTACACCAATAGATAGTCTATTTTGTTAATTAACTCCTACGAACCGATCTGTACTAATTGAAATTGAGAAGTCGTGTTATTTGTTGTTTTCACCTCTTGTAAATCAAGCAATCAATAGAAAAGGGCATCGACCAAACGTGATGGCTTATACTAGTAAACCTAATATGCAAGATGTTCTTAATCTTGTATTAGACCTTGAAATGCAACAACAAGACCATTGTACCCGAGTATCTAATAAGGAACTTCATAATAGAAAGGATATCCGAAAGGCTCATCAATAACCTTATTCAACTTTATAACTTGCTCAAAAAAGTACCTAAAAACATCAGAAATTATGAATAAGCTATGCAATACAAGATTAAGAAAATTATACAAAGCTTACATAAAAGATATAAGTGAGAAAGAAAAACTGCGCTCGTGACTACAAAAGACAATTTCATTTTTAAAGATTATTTGTACTTCGTTCCACTTTCCTACAACCACAATGAGATCTATATCACTAAACCCAGATCGATGCTATAAAATGGTTGTAATTGAGAGGAAATTGTTTATTATGCTTAACAGTGAACTAGAGGAGAGAATTGCAAAAGTTGGTACGCCGTATTAGATGATGGACTGGATAATTTAGTGAGAAATCTAATAGTTTCTGCCACAGTGATCAGTGTTAGACCATTTTCGGTGTACATTGATGGATTACTAACTACTTTAATTATCGTTTTGGGTACAAATGAAGCAGAACACTCTAGAAGTCTAGATATTCCAAATAGGTACTACAAATATCCGAAAGTAACTTTCTGCAATTTATGGTTATCGGTAACATTTGACCGAGAAAGTTAAAATACATTATCAAATGAAACATGGAATTTCTTTTCACTTCATCAGAGGAAATGCCAGGTGTGATAATACTTTTAATTGCCCAATCAGTACATGTGTTATTTCTTAATATTTTCATAACAGCCTGTTCGCTTACACCCGACTAGTCGGCGAGTCCATTCGCCTGTCCCACATAGCTCGAAGTCGTCCAAGTGAGCGTCGATCTTGCGTTTTGTAAGTAGGACACTGCGTACTTCAGTTACATCGACGAAAACTTTACCGGTACGAAAGCTGTCTTCTTAATGATAATGGCAGAGTTCAAAAAATAATTTCAACTCGTTTAAATTAGGCACTACGGTAATTTTAACAACTGACGGCTGCTGAAATCTTTGTTGCTAGATTTCAGTAAGATATGAGTGTTTTCCTGATAAAGAACCTTTGCTTGAAACACATTTTACGGTTACTGTAAAATGATTAAATACATATTTATATTGAAAGGAAAAAAAATATGAACAAATAGTTTGGAAAACTGAAGATCAGTTGGTTAAAAGTTTTACTGTTAGGTATTGTAATTTCCAATGTGAATAAGTACGCCTATAACACCTTTTTAATTGAGGAATTACCACAAATATATTTTTGGGTAAAATAATGTTAGCGGAAAGTATCTCTTAAATAGGTATATCGATTAGCTAAATGCAGCGAAACTAATGGTAATGGATTACACAGTTACACTGCTAACCCGATATTAAACTAAAGTATGAAATAAGTCTTAGATATAGGTAGGTACATATAATCGATAAAAGGTCGTGAAATTTTCGTTTAAGATTTAAGTGTTAAAGGTATTATATAAAATTAATATTATATAAAGTATTATATAAAGGTTCGCTAATATAATGAAGCTGTTTTGGTTTAATCCAATGCTCGCTGACACGAGTCCTAAGTGTAAGGGCGTGGATTCAATTTTAAGTCGTAATCGGAATTGTACTTTTATGGCTCTAGTTGTATTTTTATGGCCTATGAATCTATCACCATTTACCTTGGCAATAGGTTCGCCCCGTCCTAGGGCCGGGGACTGTGTGCGGTAATATGCTACTGCATCTGCCTAAACCCTTGTTCCCACGGCGCGTCCAGTTCTGTGGTTGTTTTACAAGATCCTGCAAAATTAGATGTTGTATTCACATCACACTCTGACACATCCTTCCTGCCTTTTGCGATACAAAATTCAGCAGGTTCTCTTTTTTGCACGTTCCTGCAAACTGATACTCATTGGAACTTTCTCATAAAAAACTGGTTCTACGTTCATAATTATGTTCCTCAACTTAGAATATCATCCACTTCCACTTACTCATTGCGAATTGCCATGTTAGATATCCGGATATTTATTTATCTCTGATATTATTACTACCGCTAGGGAAAACAGTTAACACGTGAAGTCTATTCAATAACTATGTCGGAAAGTAGTAATGGTTAGTCGGAATTAATGGCGTCTTATAAAACCTTTTTATTTTTTCTTGAGAACTATGTTCTGAATTCTGAAAATAATAATATTATCTTAGCTTAAAACACAATTACCTCGGTTCACTCCATGATGGCCAGGTATTTACGTTCTCACTGTAAATAATCAATTTTAATGTATCTGCCATCTCTAAACTTTCTTCATAAAACTTAAGGTTTACAACGTGAAGTGTTATTTGTAAATATTATCCATTGTGTAACGGACGGTGTGAAACAAATGCTGACCATAAACAATGCTACCACATTGTAAAACCACCAATATTATGGCTCATGTACCTGAAGACTAAGGAGTACCTACTTTACTTTCTAAATTTGTAAACGCATAATATAGAGAAGACAGAAGACCATACGGTTCTTGTCATTTGGCGTTCTAAATACCATCCATCCATGCAGACGATGACGTTCTATTTGCATAGAAGATGGCCATCAAATGAGTTCAAGTTTTTATTTAATATGGCCGACAGGCTTAATTAGCTTATAATCTTAAATTAATAATTAAGTATTTCATTAAAATACTATTTTCTACACCTAAAAGATAAAGTCGTATAGGTGGATTTATGCATTATGTATCTCGTGTTCACTGAATACTAAGTTAATTCCAGCAGTTTTGTTTTTAATAATAAAATCAGCAACAAGCAATATATCGTTGATTGAGTTCCCTTCATTACGGTTGAGCTTAGCAATGCTGACGTATGCGTCATACTCACGGATATCTATGGTCATACTCGTGAACGGGTGTCGTCTTTCGGGACTGCGGGTCTACCGCGTAACAAAATGGTAATAAACTTCAATACGATCGTGAGAGAATAAACTTCGAACCACCTTCTAAAAAAATTACCGATCATGAAGATGGGAGTCCCAACTTTATGATCGGTAATGTTTTTACAGGGTAACTCGAAGTTTAGGCTCTCACGATCGTATTGAAGTTTATTACCATTTTGAAACGCGGTAGACCCCCGGCCAGCTTGTAACTGCCACTCATGGCAATCTTATTGAGAGGGAAATCATCCTATTCTTATTTTTTATTCACATTAAATTGCATTCTTCTCGCAGCTCTTACCACAACATTTTATTAATCAAGATTGTAATTTATTAGGTATTTTAAAAGAGTTTCCATGAAGTTTCTTGCCGGTTCTTCTCCATAGGACCTAGGACCTACTATTTGGAACCACGCTCCTAGACTCTATATTTCGTAAGTGCCTGTATCTGGTTTACATGAAATAAAGATATATTATTTTCTGTTCTATTCTATAATAATATTAAAATGTCGCTTGTATGATTATAAATCTATGCACCAAGAATGTATAGGTATAATTCCTTGAATGACACTTCCTGTCACAATAACCGTAGGTACATACGAAGGTGATACATATTATTATAAACATGGTACATACGTCTGCCAGGCACGGGGAACATTGTATCTAGCTTTTAGCAAAAGTGTTCGCTCATTTCTGATGTAGTGTAGGGATAAAGCAGTTGGAAACTATTGAGAAAAACTTTAATACGATTGGCGCTGAATAAGGATGCATGGCATCCACGATACACCCAATCGTAGCAGCTAAAATAGAGCTAGATTTAACAATGATCAGAGAATTGATCAGCCTTTCTGAAACCGGGGGTTCAAGAGTGCGTTTTTAGAGATTTTTCTATATTTACAATTAATATATCACTTTTCGTAGTAATTATTTCTCGAAAATTTTTCTATCTCGCGGGGATCACTTATAATGTCGACTCACAAACCCTGAACCTACATAACTGTTGTGTAGTATATAACTTCGCGCCCTAGCGTACTAACGATGGCTCAGTTCAGATAACGCGATAACGTTACACCACCATTGTCTCGGGGGCCATGGGAACGCCGCACTTTGCTATAGGAAGTTGAACTTGTCGCGCATTCCCCATCATTATTGACATAACTGTTTAATGAACTTGTTTTATGAAGTTTAATTGCGTAATGCAGAGCAGCATAACATGACGACACGGCTGTTACACGCGAAGTCATAGACTGGAGTCAGAAGAGTACTTTATTGATAGTTTACAGTTCGCCGAAGACCTAATAGGACTCAGTTGATTGGGTTCAAGCCTCTTACATATAGGTATGCCTGATTAAGATGTCCTCAACAGAAATACACAATTATCTTTGCCTGCTCTAAGAATCAAACCTAAGACCTTACGCTTGACAGGTGCGCTTGCGACTATGTAGCGGTCGTACGGTATATTGATAGATGATGGATGAGGTAAGCTAAAGACTCGTCCGTTAGATAACACGATTCTATAAACTGTGTGTATATCCGTTATACTATCCGCCCTGGCGGATAGTTCGAAGTTAAAATCTGTTAGATTAATAATTCTAATCCAGGGTATGTCCATGAGGAAGCCCACTTTCGGCAATAGATTGTTAGAATAGATGTTTTACTGCCTGAAATAACACGAGAAAAATTTCATAATTAATGAACGGAAAAGCACCATACGGATACAATAGCTCATACACAATTAATCTTATTCTTCTAAATAAGGCACTCGTATACACCCGTTTTCTCTTTCATTTAACTTTTAAATTTTACTACTGCACTTAAATAACTACGCCTTCTGTTTCGTTTACTTTAATCAATTTCAAACGGCCGTGGAATGTTTCTAAACGACTACATATTTACTTACTATAGCTAGAGGCCACATCTCTCAACTACTAATGGAGAACCCTCTCGAAGATACGTCAAAGTTTATAGCATCGGCTTGAGGCCCTAGTGTAAGTTTCTTTTAACAATCTCTATTTTACGCATCGACCGCGTTCGGCGCTCCTATTGGCCCACTCCGAGCTCTTTACCAATCAGAGTGCCGAACGAGGTCTATGCGTAACATTGAGATCATTTAAAGAAACGTCTGACACCACTAGGGCCTCTGTTTTCTGACAACCGATAACTCTCACGACTTCATAATATAGAGACAGCAGTGGATTGAATCCAGTGGATCTGCTTGCTAGCCGTAGAGTTATATTTCCCTAGTAACACCTGTTTTAGTAGTCTCCGAGGAAGTACAGTCAGTTGAATCAGCGACAATAAGTAGATGAACTTTTTGCATTTTTGAAATTAATTTACCAAAGTAACCATTACACTAGTCGATAAAGTTACGCTACCTATTCTAAGAGTAAAATAATGATTATAATGAATCACAAAAAGAAATTAAATATGCGAGTTTTCATTCATAAAAATCTATAACTTAGTACAATTATCAGCTAATCTTGACTCTGGCTGTACCTACCTACCTGATGCAACAACATGTATTTATGTACATAATTACTAAGAAGATTCCCAGGCTGTTATGCTATTCTTAAGTCATCTCTACCACCCACAATAGCCTTTTAAAGTTTTAAATGTTATGCATTTTTATAGCAGACCTTTTGCATATACAAATCAATGTATATTTGCATTGGAGCCTTCAACATAATCGTCGCTGTTAAATACAAGGTTTCGGTACCGTCGTACATTCTCCTTCACTTTTGTCTAGGTAGGACAAGTGTTTTATGCACGTACAGTTGGCTAAAGAATTGGCAATTGGTCTACCACCTTAACACAGTAAATACTATGATTGCACTTTGTTACATCATTCTCATTCTCCTCCCCTTCTGCCATTTTATTTGTAAACGGCGCAATGTCTTCTTCTTCCATTCATCTATCTCTATTAGACGTCATCTCAAAGTTTACGTTCTTATAAGCCATGTCAAATTTCACACAATCCATCCATTTACAAGTCAAAAGGTTGCAATTTATTTGTATGCCATAAAATAAAAGGTCAAAATAATGAAGTTTTAACTCATAATATTATTTGATAAGAAGTTCTGATAAAATTGAAAAATCACTTTTTTGGTCGACCGTACATACTAAACGTTTATCTTTCGCAATGTCTCCTGAATCGGGTTAATGGTCGATTGTTTATGAAATAAATTCATTTTCTACTTTATAATTTTTTATTAATTGGAGAAATTTTTCGTTTTATAACAACTGGTATTGATATCATCGATCATCGATATTTATCATCATAATCAGCAAGCAGATACTTTGGCGCCAAGTATGGAGATAAACAAAGGTACATATTTTCATTATTTTCAAATCTTCTAAGGTAAATAATGCCATGTGGTAACAAAAAATTGTGTGTATTTTTGTTAAGACACGAGGCTATGTATGAACAGCTGGGAAAAAAATATCAGAATTGCTTATTTATCAACAAGTGGATGTGTCGTAATATCACGTAATTCGGGTCAACAGTCGATTCTCAATGAAATGCGTATTAAATGGGAAACGGTTTAACTGACAGAGCTATGTTATCGCTGACTTCCTTGCCGTAACGACCGTATCGTATCACATCACATCGCGTTGTTGTGAAGAATTCTTCAACACATCTCCACGGTACAGTGGTGGTAGTAATACTGTGAATTGGTCTGATTATTATGAAGTTATCAGTAACCGTTATGTTGTAATAGTGTTATACTGTGAAGGACCGCACTTGGAATCTCACTTCACAGGCTCTAAAATTATCAAGTGTTTTTGTATCTACTCAAGGTCAATCTGTTTTTTATTATTAAAATAACAAACAAACGAAACCAAAATCCTTTTATTAACTTAATGACCGACATAAAATTCCGTTGTCTAAAGCTTGTCTTGAGCGGTAGCCCCGCAGTCCGAAGATTTTATAGCAAGGAACGTGAAGGAATAGGATATTCCCGCAGTCCATTCCAGGAACCACCCATAGACTGGCTACCTAGATTTTACCAAACTAACTAACATAAACCAGGAAAGATGTCAAAAACAATAAGGTTACAGAGAAACACTCAAGTTGGTTCTAAGACAGTTCTCTGTAATTTTATTGTTTATGATGGATGCATTGAATAAATATTTATATCCAGTCATACATATCAGCCAACATATACATACTCATGTTCTAGTAAATGGGTGTCGCAAACTACGATTTGGGTCGCTGTCAGTCAGGCATAACCCGAAACGGGAACTATGACCGATAACTTTCAATGGGTTCGCCCGTTATCGATATAACCTAAATAATAGATCTTTGCTATTAACTGACTAGTTTACTGTGGATATAGTGAAGGGGGCTTATTATACAAAAGTTCACTTCTGACCCCTCGATAATCACAAGCGTGACGTGACGTTTAGTAACCCTAAACCAGATATAGCAATCACGCTCCATTTGCAGCGCTTTTGAAACATTTACTATTTATTTTTCGAATCATATTACATAATTCATACCATACATAAAATTAACTACTATTTTCATATAGAGCATGGCCTAGACTTGAAAAATAACCATCAGTTAAGTATAATTGGTATTTATCTGATTTTCGCGTGCAAAGAAACAATCTTTCACAGGTCTCGGTAGCTTCGTTTCTATATTTTACAGGACCTTTTAGTTTAGATACGAATAACATCAATATTATTAAGAATACTTATTTTTAAACATAAACATTAAACAAAGCTGATGTTAAAGATATTGGCTGGGGCACTGCCGTGCCCCCAGATAATAAGACATATATTTGTAACATTTTAATAGATGAACTTGTTAATTTGCAATTAAAACTGCCAACTAAAAAAGTCACGGAGAATAAATTGGCAATGAAATCTAAACTCAAAGTTTTAATTAAGGTTTTTAGGATAATTAAAACAAAACACTTTTACGATGCCTTTTTCGTTAAATTTTTTTTTTTTAAAACGTAGAATAGGTACACATTCCGATTCAATCTTAGATTAACTTATGTACTAGTTTTAAAATACCTTATATTTTACCACAGTTACCACTGTACTAATGAATACGTTAGACGTTCAATTGACAAACACGTGTTAATTTAGTTTAAGCAGAAGCATGTGGGAAGTTTGTATTGCAGATTGTAAATAATGAAAAAATATTCGCGCTAAATAATCGAAAATTAATTCAACTGAGTGTTTACGGTGTGCCTGCAAGCAAAGGCAGTTCAGTTTGCAGATCGGTCCGATCCGATACAGACGCCTTTGCTGCGAGTCGACCGTGGAACGAGACGTTTTAAAAAAGTGGGACTGAATAAGCAGTAGTGCCTTTGCTCATTTTAAAAATATGTGCATTCGCGCCAAAACGACATCAACAATCAGTAATCTGTGTCGGGGATTGTTCTTCGGAATGTTCGTACCTATTTGATAAAATATTACTTGTGCGGTTGTGTGTTTGTTTAGTGTAATACGAAATTGTGATACGAGCGATGCAGTGTAAATAACATTTCCTCGGTTTGCGGTTGCCTGCGGTTGAGGTATTATTTTTAACGCTATATTAATATTTTTTATTAGGAAAATATTTATATAGGTATGTTGTACATATCAACATATCAGTAGCAAAATATTTTATCTTTTTTTCAATAACTATCAAAAGATTGGTTTGGTTTTCATAGTGATTAGAGGTTGTTTACCTATAAATATGCGAGTGATGATAATCTATATTATTATACGTGAAGAGAAAACTTTGTACCCCTTTTTAAGCATATTGCGCGCATGGACGAGTGTAAGATTTGGTATAGTTAAAGTTTATATGGAGAAGGAGTGCAGAAAGCTAAAATTACGGTTGAATTTCGATATCTGGGCGACCACTAGTAATCATAGTTCTTACAATTTTCTACATTCTTCCACGATTCTTCTTCTTACTGGCGAGTTTCCAACGTATTTCAAGGATCCGCTCCTCAAAAGAAGATTGTGTGATTTTAGAACTTTATTATAATTATACACTTAGGTACATACGTACTTACATGCTTATACTGTACTTACATTATTGATATTATAATTTATCTAAGTACAAGTAATTTAAAAGCTCGAACAATCTGACGAACTTTTTGCTTTAATCATCTTTTTTTTGTTTTTTAATTCTTATTTTAGTCGAGGCTTCAGTGCACCTTGGTGACTATGCCAGGCTCGTAAGGTCACTCTTATACCTACATTTATAAATAAATAATAATTACGACAAACTCCACGTGAATTAATAATTAGGTACTAATAAGAACTCATTTCATAGTACCTACTCAATTAATTAACTACGTACTAATTACGTATTATTACCGTAATTTATTACCAAAACACTTAAGTTTCAAGTTTTAAATAAAAATATGACGGAATATTTAAAAAACCTCCTAGAAGGAATAAACTGTTCGGGTTTTGAATTTTACTGCCTGAAAAAACGCAATTCTACGCTTGAGATAACAGTCGTCGAGGGCACCTTGCTTGAATTATGTAGTGTGACGTTATAAATTACTAGTTTCACTAAAGTTAATGTGAATTATCTACGATAATCAGCCGGCAGTGTGAAGTTTTGAATCATGAAGTTTCATGGCGCATGCAGTTGAGATTTCCACTTACCTGAAAGCCACCTCACTGAACTATCTTACTATAAATACAAGTTTTAAAAGAAACTGTAGTGTTGCTATTAACAACAATAAAATAAACTGCCCTTCATGTTTTATTGAATATTTCTGGCGTTTAAAAAGACCTTTAAACTGCTATTCAAAAATAGTCTAATTTAATTTGAAAAATAAATAAAATTATCACCATTGACAAAAATATCGTATACTATATAGTGCGCAGATTGTATACCTACAGCCGAATCTGGTCAAACTTGGAGCAGACCCCAAGATAGTTGGGAAAAGGCTAGAGGCAGATGATGACACAGTAGTGCGCACTACGCACTGCTCAGGGATGGTTGTTCTTTGCCGGGTTTCAAGTTACCTTTCCGCCTAACTAACTGCAAACAATAGAAAAGCTCACTTTCATATACCTAATACATATAATGATATAATTAAGATAAATATTACGTAGACGTAAAGTGACAAAATTGCACCATGTAGTTACAGGTTGCCAGGTTTCTTATCTATTTGTACAACAACAGAGGTAACCATTTCCCGTTTACTTTCATGATAAGCAGCGAGGGGTGATAACAATAATAATTAATACGTAGAACGGTCTTTCCCCCAAATCTGCGAATTCAGTTTCAATATAAATGGTGTTAACTTCAAAAACCGGAGCTATAATATCGGCAGCTATTTTCACAATATAACAATTTTTTATTGACCTTTTGCGAATAAGATTTCAGTGCCAATTTTACAAAAACGGTTCCAGTCATAGATCTATCACTTTTGCTTGGACAGAATATTGCATTGCAAGCTAGTTTTAAAGGCGTAATACTTTAGGAGAAAAAATAATAAGTAGAGCATTACACAGTTCTTATTCAAAAAGATATACGTATTTAATCTGTTTTGAGTATACAATAGTTGCATTTACGCAATATTTTATAACAGTTATTATAAATTTCATAAGAGTAACATATTCGTATTTTTTGTTACAGCAATCATCAATGCAAACATGCAGACAACAAGAGAATCGAGCAGGCAAAAACGATGTAACAAACGGCGAAACTCAAGAAAGAAATCCCTATCGCCGTCCGACTTGAAATGCACAAGGGGGGACATAAAAACAGATAGCAAGTTGAACGGAAAGCGCTCGCTATCCGAGGGGTCAGTGAAAGTGAAGCATAGGAAAAGTAACATACGACGAACTTTGACTCATCCGTTCACGTGTTCGGACGATATTCGCGATGTGAGCATGATCGGTGTGTTCAACAGTACTGTTAAAGTGGAGCCTCCTCCTGAGAGTGACGAGTCTAATCTGCCGCCTACCAGTAGTGATAGGGATACGGAGGATGATGGACGTTTGTCACGGCCGGCACCGCAGAGGTCTCGGTGGGATTCTGGGAGTGAGATGGACTCACTCGTGTCGACAGTCGTCAAGAGAGCGTCTGCGAGGCGACGCAGGACGCCAGCAAACCCAGGTAAGATTGTTTTTATTATTATTCAGTTGTTATGTCCTACTGCAGGGCAAAAGCCTCCCTGCCCTCCTTCCACTCCTCTCGGTTTATGGAAATCTGCAGTCAATCCTTCCAATAGGTGTCTTCCTCGTCCCGCCATCTCCTTCTGGGCCTGCCGGATGACGTCTAACGTTGTGTAGGCTCCACTCAGTGGCCAGTTTTGCCCATACCTCGTCCGACATGCGGCAGACATAACTAGCCTAGTTTAATTACAAGTGTAGTTAATAAAATCTTCTGATTAGTGGTGTCGGTAAGGTTTTTACACAACGATCTTAGGACCTACGCAGACCATATTCAAGACAGGTTAGACAGACTACTGCTCTAGTAAAGCTATGGAAGTGCGAAGACTTGGACCAAAACTAAATTGTCTTACGTCAATGTGAAACTATCTCGAGCCTACAGCATTTGGTAGAGAAGACGTGTAGTATACGTACTTGTTTTTGTAAGATTATTCTGACTAAATCAGTCTTGACTAATATTAGTAACGCGCGCTCTTATTTAATAATAAATTACAGTGTTTTATAACGTAACACAGATAAGATCAAAGAATCTCAAGGCCCAAGATTTATAACGCTGCATTGCTGTGTGCCTTTTTGCAAATCAGGAGGAAATGAAAGGATAGCAAACCATTACAAATTATTAACTGTGTAAAAATCTCGGAAAGAACATTTTACACACGATAAGTAGATACGTGCTATACTTAAATGTCATGTACTTCTTTCTACATTTCGTAGAATTCTACATAACTGAAAGATGTGATTACTCGCATTGTTCTTTACGTAGGTATTTAAATTTTCACGTAACTTTAGAACTCACGTCGTAGAATCTTAAAATAATGCCTTTATTGTCCTTCCACCATAATGAATTTATAATAAAGTCTTCATTAATTAATAATATTATAATGTTATTCTGTCATGTTCACAACTTCACGACCTACATACAAAATAATAGTAATATGCATCCGACGTCAAAATTACTATGGATAAACAACATTAGAATATTAGAACAGGTAAATTGTTTACATAGAATTATACATAATTACCATCGCCAAGGTTGGTCTAAGAAATTGTGCTGCTTATTGCCATTGACATTATTTGTTACATTATACTTGGCGCAGGAAATGAATATCATTACAAAATCACTTATGCATATTGCTGCGTTCATGTTGTTGCGTCAATGCACTATTATTTATGTTCTTTGTGCCTACCAGATAGAATCATATAAAAAGTGTTAACTAAAACTCATTTAACTCAGTCGATGTCATATGAAAATGAATTGAACCGTCTGTTTTGATTTCGTTCGTAACTTTAACCGAAGCAAAAAACAGCTCCTAGTCTAAATTAAGAAAAATAGAAGAAGATATATCTTTATATTATAGAAGAAATCTTAACATTCCTACTCAGACATTACTCTCATTCAGTCAATTTTCAGGCGTGGCTTTTTATCAGAAAACAGCTATTTATGAATTTAATATTTGCTAAAATAAGTTGAATGTGATATTTGCCAGTTTATTAACAAAGTAGGAATTATTTTTGTGATGTTTTCTGACTGTACCCCAACCCACGCATCTATCTACCAGTTCTATAGACTCCGCAGAAATGAGGGATGCCACAAGGCTACAAATACAATACTAGGGGAAACCATTATCATCTTTCATATTCTTATGTATGTTTATAGCCTGAGTTGATAAACAGCTAATGTTTATCAACTCAGGCTATAAACTAATATCTTGCCTTCAAACGATGACCGGCCAACCATTTAGGTCCATCGCTTCATTACTACAATCATCATCATAATGTACAAATGCTGCTGGTATGAATTTAGATAGCAGAGTTAATATCTATGGTAAATTGTAATCATTAAAGCTAGCACGTTACTTCTGCACGTGACTTTGCATAGTGTTGCATTAAGTGTTAATATCGTCTGAAGATAAATTTGCCACGTAAACAAAAACGAAGATAAAAACTCCAGCCGTAATGTCACGCTTAGTTGTCTCGCTAATATCTTCATAATTAATGGTCTCTTTATTTTAGGCTACAAAAACTTAGCGCGAACAACAACAATTATTTTCACAGTAACTACTTATTTACCTAGCCAGTTTTTCCCAGTACATTGGACTGGCATGCTCTTTGGCGTCTCTACCATATATCTAATTATTTCTGATGCCTTCAATACACAAACAAAATAACTATTTACTCTAATTCGAAGACGAAGCTCAACCTGGCAGACATCCTTGATGTTGGTACTATAGACTAGAGATTTTCATTTCGCGTAGGAATTAAGTTTCATGCTGATGTCGGAGTAACAGTAAATCCTAATTTTAATAGTATTACAGTCCAATTCGTAAATTAATTTCATTTTAGCCACACTAACCGGTAGGACTTACACTATTACTAACAGAAGCACAACGAAATGCAAAACTTACTATCGATTGCGATGTGAAGATAAGACGTCACGAAAACTTAAAACCCTCTCCGTAGTCGGGTAAAAATAGAGTGAGAGGAACACTGAAATCCAATGACATATAATGTGATTGGAGAGGAAGGGCCTTTTTTTCAAATGGGCGATGAAAAATTTCGTCCTGACTGATTACAAATCTTCAAGCAGAACATTGACAGCTAGGAAAACAAAGGAAAACAAAATTAGAAATCCCGATGTGATGCGGAAGGCCACAAAAACAAGATTGACCCAATATTTAAAAAAATCGTTGTATGCTTGTACCTAACCTACACCTAACATTCATAAATACTCAGCTATTATATATTCAATATTAAAATGCGATTTTAAACGATTGCACTTCTTACATAATTATAACTTAAAGACATAATGAATAGTTATGTGCAATATATTTCTGCATAGTTGCATAAAAACAAACAATGACAGGTCGTACGTGCATTGCAATACTGATAAGATTGCAAATAGCACGCATAATATATGTCGGTGTGCCATAGGATAGGACCAAAACGTACTTTTTTTCGAGTAGGTTTATGTTAGGATTTAAGGAGCAATGGAAATAAAGTGTGCTTTGCTGAAGAAATTGAAATTTGTTATTATTCACAAAGCGAACCCTGAGGAATGACGCAGAAGAAGATTGGAGGAGAATCTAAAATACGTTTTTACCACCTTCACTAATTATACTTTCATGCTCTCCCTGAAAATACAAATACTTATGCAAGGTTTCATAAATGATAGTCTGATGCAAAACTTAAATTAGAAAAATAGAGAGCCTACCACATTTTTCAAAATTATCCACAGAACATAGAGAGGATTTACTCATAGTTCATCGATAAATTGAGGGTTTGAATTCTAATTAAACCGTAATTGTCGATGCAAGCAAAAACGTTTTTGTTTTTTAAAAACGAAGACGTACAGTAGCTTCTATGTAGGTATAGGTATTTTTATACACTCGAATGTTTTCACAGATGGCGTCGCATTAAAATCCGATAAAAATCGCTACAATTATCATAATGCACTTGAAAATGTCATCTTTATCTTTCCCATTCGAGACACCAAGCTAGAACTTGTGGAAACACGTTTTGATAGATTTTATTATAAAAACATAAGCGCAGTGCCATCTATGAAAGTGCGGCGAAGGTTCTACAACTTGAAGCCGTTGCATGCGAGTTCAATGTATTCATTATGGTGGACCAGTCGGTGTAGTGTCCGATCATAAACACAGATGGCGTTCGAAGTTCTGTGACGCGCAAAAAGTGAAACATTCAGCGTGGCTCCTTTTTAAATCGTTTAAGCCTATAAATTATCTTTTTAAGTAATTACATCATTGTGTCATTCAAAATTATCATCTTTTGCAACGAGATAATAACAATCAAGATTAATCAAGACCTTTTGTGACCTATTCTGAGAAATCTATTATGTTCGCAATCAGATCGGACCTTAATCGATCGGAGAGGTACCAATATGACGCCTCTGAGGAAACCATCACCATTTCTGCCAAGCGCCTCGGATTTGATACGATATCTGGACCAAAGATTCGCGTATCTAACCTTTAGAAATTTATCCAGAGGCTGGATAATTGTGCCATCATCATTAAGAGTTTTACTCTTGGCGGAAACTATAGCAGTTTCCATTCATGTCTCTTCTCTGCCAGTACTGTAACATAGTACTACCTGTATTTACTGTTTGTGTCAATTTACTTACTATTCCAGTCTCCAGCTCTTATAGAGCCTGGGTCTTATAGAGAGTTGGATAACGAAAAAATTATAATAATATACCTACAGGCATAAATAAGTAAGTATTCCACTTTGTACGGTTTAGAGCAGCAAGTCCTAAACCATGTAAAATAAATAATTGATAGAAGTTTGAAATCAAAATAATTATTTCTTTTAACTTTGGAAGAATAACTTCGAAGATAAAGTACAGTTATCTGCGATCCACTGGTATTGGTATTAAAAGAAAATCATTTCTGGTACCCTTTCGACAAAAATAAATGACAGGTGTTGAATACATTTTTTTCATAATAAATTAAGTTGATCCAACGGTCCCTAAAACACATACACACGTCCCTACTCGTATCGTTGCACTTCCCCTCATGGGGCACGCCGGGCAAACAATACGAACGGAAGTGTAGCCTTATGTTACCCGGTGTGGGAAGCACGTAGGCATTAATTAATGTCGAACTAGCGAAACTCAATGCCGTAGGTATCTATATATGATGTGTTATTATCTTGACAATGAAGGTTTTACGCTGCATTACCCGGATAATTATATTTAGCTCCAACACAGCAAAATAACATAAAATTTATTAGTAGACCGCGGGTCGAAGTATTCCGTCCCGTTTTGAACGTCTGTGAGATGTTCGGATGTTATCTGGCTGAAAGGCACAAGAAGGTGTAGTATGGTTTGGGGAATAAATGACCTTCTCACAGAAGTGGAAAAGGAGGGAGAATCCGGAAAGTGGTTATCTACTGTAGGCCCAGTATGGATAAAATTATACCATTGCTACTTTTCCTTGCGTGCTTTTTGTCCCGGTTTATGCAGTAATCAGAAAGGCCTTTAGAGTAAGGTTACCATCCCTCCAGATTTATACGGACATGTCCGGTTTGTCAGGACTTTTCAATTACGAAATGGTAACCCTACGTTAGAACATCGGTTTGAATGAAAGATGAAGTAAATAAGGCCGTCATTGAATACTGCCCAAACTCCAAATAGAACATATTCGTCGCCAATAAAACCACCTACAGCAGTAGTCTGAATGTGGCCTATTATTTTATAGCCCTATGTTATAATAATATTTACATAATATCCAATGTTATCTGAAGATAAGCGATTATTATGTTACTTTATCTCAAGATGTTTAGATACTTCTTTAGAGGCCAAGAAAAATTTTCACAGTGATGTAAACGTAAATAAATCGTATGAAATTACAATTATCCGAATAATCGTATTTTATTGTATTGAGCGTCTTGCTCTACCAAAATAGATCGTTGAAGTCTTTTGTATGAATGGTATTTATTATCTAGGCAGGATGTACTCACGAAATGATATGAATCTAACACAAATTGAAGTTAATTACAATACAGAAATCAGCTCGTTAATTATAAATTGATAATCTAGACATTATCATTCTGTTGATTATTACTGGTTATTGTAAGTAACATACAATTATTCGTCTTGTACACGGATGATGCTCCTACATAGCGATTATAGCATTTAATGGTAGGTACTTTTTGCAGCTTCGTTCACTATTAATTTAATTTCATGACCTCCAAACGCCACAAGGTTCGTCTCTACACACGACAAAAAAGGTTTAAAAAACGAATATTCTTGAATAATAAGTCTTTTTTTGGCTGAAAAACATTGAAGCATTCACGCTTTGTCGGGTGGTAGGAAACTGTGACATCGTTTGTTGGTACAGTTAGTTTTTGTTTTAGTTTCGGGTACTGAGTTAACTGTTACACGTGTGTGCGTGGGTATAGTAGGTACCTCCTACGTACCTCTACATACAAACAGCTATTCTTTTTTCAAACGAACTTGTTCTATATACAAGTGCTGGTCGCGGTGTTTGGTCTAGTTCGCCAGTGCAAGTTCATTGTTCTGAAGAACCTAATTTACATTGGTCGTAAACGCCGGGCGCTTTCCGACTGTTTTTTGTGGTGACGTTTGGCCCTCGGCAGAGGTAAAGCGTTTTCGTCGACTCGTTACCGGTCACTTACGTCACTTTGATTCTGGTTAACGTTTTGTTGTTGGCGTTGAGACGCGAGGTGAGTCACGTTGTTAGTACACGTAAAAGTCGATATTTACTATCGATAAACATTCAAACGCATTTTGTTTACCTATATAATTATGAAATCGTTATTTATTTTAATTAACATGAGTGGAGCATTTATTTTGCAGCAAATAATAGTGTGATTTACTTTGTATTTTAAATTAACCTTTATATTAAATCGACAAGATGAAGATTCATCCCGTCTGCAAAACATTTTAATTTGCCATAATTATTAAGTACCTTTAAGTTTGATTTTCAGCATTACTTACATACCTAATTAAAAGCGTTTCAAATATTGCAAAATTTTAAAACTGAACTCGTTTCTCCCTACAACCAAGTCGTAACATCGATAAAAACTCGACAAAATAAACAATCGAGTAGGGGCAGCACTGTGTCGGTCGAGCGCAGCAGTCGGCCGGCCGGCTCCGCACATCCGCTTGCGCGTTCAGTCCTGCGCCCGCACACCGGAGACCTAACCAGCCTTACAAAATAATCGAAAACCCCGAAAAAAAAACACAAAAAAGTGTCTTATCTGTGAAAATGTGTTCGATATTTCAAAATAAGAATCAAAAAGTGTTGCCACCAGTTATGATTTCATGAGAGTTGGCCAAAACAATAAAGTTTCCGTCCGGTGTAATGAACGGTTGAAACTGTTTTTGAAAACAGCCCGTGTTGTGAACTTGAGCGAAACCTTACAAGGAAGCCCTAACAATACACTCACGAAAATAGGTAAGTAGATACAGATATTTTGTAATTGGATATCGAATAGCGGCTTAATGGTTTAGTCATACTATCGAATTACGCAATGTCTGCAACAACTTTATTTATTTATTTGAAGGAAAATCTGCAGCTAACCATACAGTTGTAGCGATAGTAGATATAAACAGAAAACCAATAACAGATATTCACATAACGTCACATCACGTAAGTTTTATCCAAACGTAACTACAACCGTATTTATCAATTCTATAGCTGGTATAATAAGATCAATAAGATATACCAATCCGTTGATGAGTTAAGTTTAAAAATAATACAATCTTTTAAATATTTTTTCACTTGGCATACAAACTACATCAGTCTATTTCATGCTAACTCAAATAAGTAGAATCAATTTGGCATGGGTTGAAGATGACGTAAGTTTTGGAACTGGCCAAGCATCTGACGGGTTATTGTTTCTAACTTAGATCGAGATAGTCACGATGACTTAATAAAAAGTCTAGCCACTTTGCCAGTCTTCAATTGAGGCTCCATAAAATATACACTTTAGATTTTTTCGTCAAGGTTCTGTAAACCAGCCTATTCGTTCGTCTTCTACAAATTATGTGCACAAAAAAAAAGATAATGATCATTGTCTTGGCCGTTGAGCTAGATTGTTGGATTCCGTTATTTTATATTCGCATTAAGAATCATCTATTTCAACTAAGCATTCACAATTGGTTGTAATAATTATAATATTTGTTCACAATGATGTATTTTATTCAAATATCGTGACACGATTATTCTATCATTACTGCTTTTCTATTATAAAAAACGTGAGACATACCGTTATTAAGCCATAAAGCTAAGCAAAATAATCAAGCGTAATCTATAGATAGTTTGAAAAGCAGAAAACCGCAACATTGATTGATCAATCAATTATTAAAAGCAAATAATTGGCCAATCAAAATAAGTTACTCGTACAATACTTGTTAACCATAGCCTATTCAAATCTAAGAAACGTGCGTATTATGTTTTGTTTCAAAATAGGCAGATATAATAATAAGGTACCTAGTGGAAAAAAAATATATTTGTCAACCTAAAAATAAACATTTCTAATTAAAGGAATACACTTGGAATATGGACAAGAATATGTTTTTATCTGTACAAGCACTATATTACCAGCAAACTGCGATCCCAATATGTCTGCCAAGCGTGGTGTTTCTGACAAAATCCCCATGTTACCGTTAAACATAACGGTGACACTGTACGGTCACATTAATGCATCGTCTATAACTAATCATGTTTTGCCATATCAATAAATATAAATATTTTTAGAAATTCCGTATATGAGAATAACTTTACTATCCAGTGTTAGCATAACAAGTTTCGAATAAAGTATGTGCAATCAATTGCAAGTAATTGTTTCTTATAACTCTTGAAATTGGTTCTCCTTGGAAAAATGTGATATGTCTAACCATTGCTTATTCATGATGTTTCTATTATAGACTATGAAAGTAATTAGTTTTCTTTCTCGATAAGTGGTTTACAACTGAAGATCATGAAACACAGATTAGTTAGCGTTACAATGTGTTAAATAATTTATGACATTCTGACGGATACACAGACAAAAGTAGTATTTCGTACAAATCCTACGATACTTTCAAAATACACTTAAAATACTTAACGCAGTATTACTTGACTAAAGTAAAAAATGCCAGCTTATTCATCAATCATTATACGGTACTTGAAAACTCCTTGACCAATCTTAAAGGAAGCCTGCATGCTTGAAGTAACGTACCTATGTACTTAAAGTGACACAAGTAGGTTATTATGTTTTGGCCTTTTGGGTTTAAAGATAAGGTTGCCATGACAGCCTAACGCTTACCATATATCATTGTCAGTATTTCATGGCTAGTCTGGCCAAACTAATTCTACAATAAAAAATTAATGGCAACACCGCAAAGAACCACTGAAATCTTTACTCTATTGTCATTACTTCAATGAAAAGTTAGCTTTACCAAACTATGTATCGACGTCCGAACCTGGTGAGCAAACTCTGCAGTGGAATAATGATAGCATTGCTAAGATTTTAATAATGATTGTCTACGGTGTTGCCATAATTCTTCTGCAGAGTTAGCTTGGCCAGACTAGAAATACGGGCTTCTTTAGTTAGACCGGTTCAACAAGCATGAAATATTAATGGCAGATTAACAGTCACAAATTCCTCGTAACAACACTGTTCTAATAAATTATCTACCTGTTATATTATGTTCATCAATTCTAGATGCCAGCAGCATTTCTGCTTACATAACCAGTTGCACTCCCCTCAGTTGGATTTTCGTGAATCGCTTCTACTACCGTCGCTTGTCTAGACTTGACGTTGTTTGTTCCTTATTGTATTTTTTACCGTGATCAAAAGATATCTTTAACTCATCGGAATAAAATTATATTTATAACTTAATTATATAACCATAATCGTAACACTACAATTATAAAAACCATAATTGAAACCTTCACTTGTGTTAATAAATGCAAGCGTTTTGGTGTTGAAATATGGCGCACCATAAAACCCCACTGGTTCAGAACTATCTGAAGCATCGGAGCGTTTATTGCCAGATAAGTCCAGACCACGAACACTAGAAAGTCTATCGATAACATCTGATCCACATATATTGTGTTTAGCGTTATGTGAAACAATTGGATATTCAAAGGTAGACTGTGTTAGCAAACAGTGTCGTAATAACATAAAACTGGTCTGAAACTAAATAGTTTAGATATGCGTGTTAGGGTTTTGTTAGAATGTAACTGAAGTATTCAGATTCAGATTCAGATTTTTATTGTATGTAAATAATTACATAAAGTCACATAATACTGACATAATAATAAACTATAAACAACATCATAGCATTTCAGGTAATAAAGATTGAAAAATAATTCATAATATATAATTGATTAATAATAATAATTTTAAAATAACTTCACAGAAATAACAATATTACGTACCTATATTAAATAATTTTTGGAATGAATTCTTCAACGCTATACGGTGCCATGTCTATAAAAAATGATTTCAATTTATTTTTAAATATGTTAAATTTACTTAAATTAGTTATTGAGTTATTACGCCTCAAGAATTAAAAAAAATAGTAGAAATATGTATCCCTTAAATAAAGATAATGAAAAAGAAAAGAATTGAAATACCACTTGATAATATATATAATTTTTGATGTGGAGAAAGAGTGTAGAAAATGATTTAAGTTTCAATTTCGTAAATGAAATGACAGTCACCAGAACACTTACCATCATAATAACAGTAGCCTAAATAAACATATCCTACATAATATATAATAAATCAGGAAAAGGGATTCCAAAGATAATCTGACTCATCATGGTGTAACATAAAGTTTTAATATACCTACGTGATTTTTAAAACTTTTCCTCAAAAGGCTCAAAGATGGCGAACCGACTGATGAAAATAAAAAAGGTTTCTATAATCCTTTATGCTTATAGATTTATTACAAGTTAATCAGAATAGCATTAACTGCCCACATCACTGACTGGAAACTTGATCAGGATACATTATTATCCATTGATAGAACTGAACTTAGTAATAACAGCACTACCAGCAACTAAGTAATAACACCCGTCGCAAATTTTCTACTACTTAGTAAAACAAATACTCCATGCTACAATGCCCGGTACCTAAACCTATGAATCGTTTTGCTTGCTAATGAATAGTAGTATTTAATAATACCAAACTGTTCCAATAAAGAAGACTCGTAAGCCAATTGTACCTGCGGGGATGCTTCTACGTACTACAAATTACAATACCCTTGAAGACTTCTCTCCATTATTAGTAACAAAGGCAGAAGAAGTATTAGAACCAACGCGGAATGATAAGTTTTTTATAACTTATCTTGAATCGTCATTCAAGGTAAAAACTTAGCTTTGATTATATGACCCCATGTCCTTTTCTTTCTTTGTTTATGTAAAAAGAGGAATGGCAAATTTTACCTGAACATCAATAAAACCTTACTGCTAAGGCCTAAGCTTAGTGATTATTGTAATGTCTGTGAAGGAGGCTACACTCAGCTGTGGATATTTACTAGCTGATAAGACTACGTTGTTTATTTACACGTCTTCAAGAAACATATTTAAAGTGTATTCATCATAGTACTTAAGTGCCTTGTAAATGTACGATTAGCAAAGAAAACGCGATAGTTGTGTTATCATTGTCAGTATCAAGTCACGGGACGGACTTCAGGTCATCTGCCTCGCTCCTGCTCGGTATAACATTAGTATATCTTTGATGTTATGTTATAGACATTTTAAGTAACACACGGTAATGTTAAGGACATGTACGAACTGTATCTGGTACGGCCTCGCTGCCTCCTCGCATCCCACGTGCACCGAGTTAGGCAACCGGAGCCTTGAGCCGGCGCCAACGTATGCCCAACTCTTACTTTCATTGTCCGTTTGAATGTTGATTTGATTACAATGAGGCCATCCGATTGATGGTGTTTCTTCCCTATGTGGAATAATCAATCTTGACCAAAATTTATTCTAGAAAATAAAACGGTCAAAACCAAGTGTTGAACATACGTCTGACTTGAGAATTCTGCCCCACATTAGCATGTTAACGTGACACACTGTCGTGATCTACACGTCGCAATTATAGGATAGATAGGTGATCGTAACACATTTATTTAGCGCACTACACCACCAATCACTCATCATCATTATCCTGCCCTTATCCCATTTTATTTGGGGTCGGCGCAATATGTCTTTTTCTTCCATTCATCTCTATCAGACGTCATTTCCAGATTTACTTCCTTCTCATTCATGTCATGTACCAATCACTATAGAAGAGATAAATAGTTAGGTTAGCCCAGATGCGTCAAGACCGAGTACGCACTGTCTACTATAGGTTTGAGCACTCTTTGTCTGCTTATTGTATTTTATATTACTCATGCACAGTCATAAGTGCACACTATATGGATTTGTAAACCAATTCGAAAATCAAACGTAAGGTAGGTATGTAGTTTCAAAGTCATCACCAATGTCATTGTTTGACATTTTTGTCCGAGTAATAGGTTACCAAAAAGAGGGTAACGTTTTTATTGCGTGTAGTATTTACTTACGTAATAAAAGCGTAGAGATATGTATCTTCACGGTCTCATTCCGCTTTGAGGTCAGCAGAAACGCAAGCTGTAGTGTAGCCCTTGATAGCATAAACTTAGTTTATCTACGAAACAAACATTTATACTATCGCTCTGTAATAACTACCCAGGGATGGCAAAAGGAGAATATAGAAAGAACTAAATAAATCAAGAGATAATTCAACTTGTCAACCGGACAGCACCGTCATTGGTGCGAGGGAGGACAAGCTTTGCGGTCGCAAACTTCTGTCCAATGTAATGTATACCTACCGCATCACAAGGAACCATTTTCAAGATAGTTCTCAGTAGGTAGTAGTCTGCAATCCTAGGCCAAGTAGTTTCATACACAGAGAGATGTTACTAGTATAGACCATTATGTGCAAAAACCGTAAGTTTCACTACACTACATTCAAATCAATTAAGTCTCATCTACAGTAGGACAAAAAGCATTGCGTGTGTATTACTCTTAATACTCGAAGACTTATACATTAGCTGTAATTACATTCACATCATGTACATGTTGTTCTTTAAAAGGCTGTATAGCGTGTTGTGTATTCGTAAACAATTAATGCGTAGGTACATGGAGATTAGCAGCGTAGATATAAAGACACGTGAGACGCTTATACACATCTATATTGTTATCTGATAGGTACTCTACCAAGACTCGTATCATGTCAAGGGAGTTTTAAGATATTCCCATTGAATTTGATAGAAATATAATGCTATTTATTCTAGACAAGTAACTTTCTACTAGACATGGACGTTTTTAAAATAACGATGCCAAGCATCGATGCCATTTACAGATATCGGATGCCATCTAGTTGTAGCTCTTGACATTGCTGGTGCTTTCAGATATGCGCGTCGAAATCGATGGAATATTGATAACTGATAACGCATCGTAGTGCCATCTAGTAGGTATTTCGATTGGATGCGTATTGTCAAGCATATCAGCTTCGTATCGCAGTTGACGCCACGAAAATTGTGCTTCTAGTAGTAATCGTGTGGTATCGATGGCAAAAATATCGATGCTGATGTCGGATACGGCATCAATGACAAAAATATCCATAAACGACCATTTCTAATTTCTACACCCGTAACTTATAGATATTTCAAGGAAATGTCTCAATTCAGTATAAGATCAAGGTACAAAAGAGAAGGAAACGAAGCCCAATTATATTTGCTTTTAAATTTAATAGATTGCAATAAAAATACAATACTGATCAGATAAATTTATAGAACCTGTTCGGTTATTACCTAAGCCATTGCAGTCATAATAACAGGTCAGTAACCCACAAACTGGCACAAAATAGTAACTTAAACCTCATTTCTTAACTCCCAGCAAGCTGCATGTGATGGTAATCATAATCAGTGGTTTTTATTCTGTACCAAAACCTTTTTAGAATCCATTCAGCAAATAGAACATCTATTGTTTTTCTAAAATGTATTGTAACGAATGAAATACGACGCCGCTCTGCTGAGATAGGTTCGTGTAACACGTCGCTTTCGACTCACGACACGAGCTGCGCTGAGCTCGCGCTGGTGCGGCTCGAGCCACCCATCCGTAGTGCTTTCTACAGATCCAATATTAGCATGATTGCAATCTCAAACTTGACATTCCGGTCTCTTGGGACTTACTATTTTATTTCTATTGTCGTTAGTAGCAGGCTATTGTAAACTGTTCTGGAAAATATGTACGAGTATGGTTCTGTGACAGACTGTGTCGACTTTATGTTGTGGCTTGCAAATTAAGTAACATTACAAGTGAATACTGATGCAAATATAGCAAAAATATAGGTAGCTAACTATAATCGAATAGGTTCTTACTTTGTAGGTAGGTATATGTTAGCTACCTATTCGTAATTATCAATATTTTAATCATAACATTGTCGTGTTGTTTTTTATGTAGTACACGTATAGATTTTTCCAATTTCGAAAATTCAAATTTAAGTATTATTCAAAGTTACAGAATATCTAATAGTACTTACTACGTACTTACTTATTTAAGTTAAACGCAAAACTGAAATCACAAACGCCTTGTGTATTGCGCATAACGTACAATTGAACGACGTCTTGTTGCTCGCAAAAAAACTGAAGGCGTTAGTTATTGTTTCACATCTTGTACAAAAAACTTGCATAAAATACATACTCAGTTGTGTAACAGGTTAGTGTATGTATTCTATACAAGTTTTAGAACGGGTTTTAACTTACCTGTATAACTTGTTTTATTACAACTAGTAGTCTTTTCTGGACAAGCGAAATGAGAGTTTAAGTTACATTTACCCTTTATGGTATTGTTGATTTCTACCTTAATTAAGGTTACTTGATAATAAACTATATCGAGTTACAATCACAATACAAGTAATTTACTTATTACTTTTATTTTCAGAGTGGGGCGTCAACAGTGAACCTGGCGAGGCAAGCGAACCGGAGGCCGGTCGCATGCGTCCCGAGGACTACCGCCTCGTGTTCCTGAGCTCAGACTCGTCGTGTCGAGAGGACACGGAAGACTCATCGTCTACGGCATCCTCAGCCGCGCCGCCCGCGCCCGACGACTGCGACTGGGATTACTTCGAGCCGGGCGCGTCGGCGGCGCTCCCCATCCCACCGCCCACCAAGCACGCGCCACAGGCCTGCCCGCGACCTTGCTCCTGCGGCGCTGAGCCCCGAATAGTTGCGGTTCCAGTGCCCGTCCCCGTACCCGTACCCGCTGCTCTCTGGCCGGCTCTACTCGCTTTCCCTACGCAAACTCCACCTACGCCACACTGGAACACATACCCGGGCTTAGCACCTCTAGATGCCGCAACCTTCGCTCGGCTTACTACGGCCGCAGCCGTCGCCGTCACCGCCGCCGCCACCGCCTCCGCTGTCGCACCACACACGAATAAACTCGAGATGACCACCGTCGAAAGGACTGATAAGGCGATACAGTCCGAGGCGTCACAAGCGCCAGAGCCCCGCGATAACGATAACGACGATAAGAATATTGAACGGCCAGTACAAAATGAACCGTCAGTCAGAATCAAGGTGATTGCTGAGGAGGATTCTTTATCGGCGTCATCAGATCCAACAAATGCTATGCCGGAACATTTAGAGGCGGAGAAAGCATTCCCATCGTCAAATGAATCAGCCGAGTCGAGTGACTCTGAACAGGGGGTAGCTCGAAGAAGTTACGACCTTACAAGTGGCGCCCCTGAGGAACCAGCGACCACAGACGAGGACTCCGATGATTCCGGGGGCGGCGGTGGCAGATTTTCACGTGTGTTTGTGGTCAACCCGGCTGACTCGTCTTCAGATCTAGAAGATAATGCTGATAGTAGTGGTATAGATTGTGATGATTCTTATGACAAGAAATCCGATAGTTTAGAAATAATTGCTGTTGAGGTGGCCGGGGAAAATGATATAAATGTTAGTGCCGAATCAAGTGATAGTTTTTCACCAATCACCGATAACTCAAATATTGTGCTTCTGGATTCAGTTAATTTTACAGAAGAGTATTCGGTAATTCCGTACGAAAATAATAGTGATGACGACAGCAATCACGAAGGAATCACAAAATCTAACTTTTTCAAGTTTTGTGACGAGAATATGCTTCAAAGTGAAACGTGTGAAAGATTTAATAGTTTTAATGCAAGTTGTAGTTCGAGTAGTAACGATTTAGATAAGAAAAATAACACAGATAGCGAAGTTAATCGATATCAAAGTATATCATCTGAGAACACCGACTACGATTCATTGGCGGACGTGAAAGTAAAATTCTCAGTAGAATTAGCTAACGAGAAACATAATGATAAAGAATTAATTTCTGCAGAAATTCCACGGGACTCGTTAACTAAATTAGCACCTTCACCGGAGCCCAGTTACGACAACACAAGTTCATCGTCCGCGGAAAAAATAGACCTGTTTAAAGGTATTGAACGCACTCTCAGTGAACTATTGAAGAAAGAATTAATGGAGGACCAAGAGGAGGAGAAAATGCACGGTGTCAGGCCGGTTTGCTCGGACGCGGAGGGGAGCGCGTGCGCACCTGCCGCGACAACAGTTTGCCGCTCGCGTACGGCTTGTGCGGACGGTTCCGCGCGCTTCACTAGCCGCGTTATGATAACGCACGACCGCGTCTCCGTTGTCACGTCAGACACGACGCGGCTCATGCGGGAAGTAATAGTGCATCACACCAATTCACAAAGTGAATCGGAACCAAACCCGGACGTGCAACAAGACGAAACAGACGAACGAATATCCGACGACGAAACGCCGCAGCCTTCGGGCGGAGTGACTGTTGTTAGCAATGCCGACACTCTCTCGGCGGTCGTGTGCCTCGAGGAGGGGCTCGCAGACGACGACTCTTGGGTCGAGGACGTCAGCCACAACGAGGACGAGGCCACATCACCTTCTGACACCGATTCCGGGGATGAAGCCTCGCTACCCATGCGAGGAGAGGATTTTGCTTACTGTAGACGTTCCATAGACTTCACTTTACACACCATCGTCGAAGAAAGTTGCGAAGAAAGCGAAACCGAGCATACAACAAAAAAACCACGACCTATTTCCGCCACAGAGTTAGAAAAATACTTTTTCTTCGGGTTGGGTGAAGGCAGAAATGTTCGCGATGATGAGGAAGCAGTGTCGGAAACATCAAGTGTTTGTAGTGAAGGTGGTGAATCTATTGTGGACAGTGAGCAACCTAAAAGAAGTGGTGATAGTGATGAACTCGTGTCGTCCCGGTTGGAAAAATATTTTCTCTCCGGCTTTATGGGATTTAATCAAGAAAGGCGTGATTCTGACGGATCCGGTAGCGTGGGGAGTGATAGTGAAGGAAGGCAAAGTCCTGAACAGCGTAGGAAACGGTTAGTTCGAGCCCGTGGCACACCACGATCACATTCAAATTCACTTGATAACTTATTAACGGGAGACGAACCGTCTCAAGATAATCAAGAGGTGTCCGATGCGTCTAGTACTGAAACCGAAGACCGACATGACTCCTCTGAAAAGCTTGACATGCAAGGTGAATCTAAACGAAAAAAACAAAACAAAAAGCCTCGTGGATCGCCCGCTGACGAACGACGACAATCAGCTGAGTTTACCGAAGAGACGCGTGATGACACTAGATCTGTTTCAGAAGGAGAAGACGGTAGACTATCACCCCGACCAGAATTCCCACCGCTTGGATCTGAACTATCTGAATCTAAAAAACAAACTAGTAGGGATAGCGGTTTTGTCGGAAGCTGTGATGACCTACTAAGAAATGGAGATTCTAGTTCTGATTTTACCAGATCTCATGAACCTAAAATAGAATTAGAAGAAATTATTGAAGAAATCCGACCTGACATAGAAGAACGCGTGGAAGTTCCACCGTCGTCCCGCCCGCCTCAAACTCCACTAGTACGTAAAGATAGCTTTAACAATTGGTCGTCTGATGAGGAAACAAATCTTATGATGACAAAAATGCGACAGTTTTTCAAACAAATGATACACACGACCAATGTCCGGACATCTACTCCGGCATCGTCTAACTCGGAGAGTTCCCGTCCCCCGAAGCCACCTCAACTTTTATACTTTGAAAGTGAATTAACGAGATTAATGAAAACAGTTCCGGGTATACGGGACGAAGAAGTACGTGAAATAGTTGAATATTTATCAAGCGAAGATACGTGGAGTGATTCATACGACTCGTCCGATTACGCCGGCTCAGATTTAGAAGGTACAACGGTTAATAGATCTGCACTCAGGAAACAAATTTCAGATAGTTGCCGCGAAATAATAGATGAATTCGATCGAGGGAGTAATGATGCGGGATCGTTGGAGCGCGATGCAGTCGGAGCGTATAAAAGATTGGCGGCGACACTGGGCCGCGCTGGAGAAGGATCACCACCGCTGTTTGGCAAAGTGATGCGACATATAGGTGGCAGATTAGTAGCGTTAATGCACGAAGTGTCGGGTGGTGCATCGCCGAGCACAGATGATGACAGTGCGTCCGAGCCGGGGGCATTAGCGCGGAGTCGATCTCATGATATATTAGAGCCGACAGCGAGCCGGGGTAGTGTCGCGAGTGATTGTGAGAGATTTTCGTGGCGTGGTAGTTTTGAATCGGCCCTCCTCGCGGCTGATTCTAGAGGCACGTTGGGTGGTGGTGGTGAATCGCGGCGATCACCGGCGGGTGCGGAATTGGCAGCACAAAAATCACATTCGAGGAGTTGTGGAGCAATCGGGGGAAGTGAGGATAGGCTGTGGCGGGGAAGACGACGCGCCTCCGCACCAGATGCTGAGGTAAGTCAAATTAATACACTTTATGTACAAAATATAAGACATACCTAAACACAAAAACATGCACTCAAAATAAATCATTCGCATAAAAACGTGTACGTAAAAACTTACAAAGTAGATTTGCATTATTTACATTTACTGTCACGTATGTCATAATGAGTATTCAGAATTACACACTACAAAGCATCGATAACTGTTCAAGGACGCCACTTCATATCAGTTTATTTGGGACACAAGTATTTCGAAAATGTCAATGTCATGTACCATTCACGAAGATATCGTTACATAGGTTTGTGTACAAGAGGTTTGAGATAACGTAGGCTTGTAAATAAATAAATATTTAACTGATAGTGCGAACTGAAGCGTGTAGTTTCCTGACACGTAAACTTTAATGTAAAAAACCGTGTTACCAATTATTTATTTACAGCCTTTTATGTCATAGACAGACTTTTGAAACGACACAGGTTTTCTGTCTGTGTTTTTTTTAGCTTGTGCCCATTTATCGACAGATCTGTCCATGTTTAATGTTCATTTATGCTTCGTTATTCGGACAAACGAAATAAAGGTTTAGTAAAAAAAATACAAGGCATGACACCTCATCAAAAGTCTTTAGTTATTTAAAAGATCTACCTCAGCCCTTAATATTAAGGTAATTGCATAATTCTAGCATGAAATTAACACGCTCTCTAATTGAGGCATAATACTTAAATACCAGGATTTCCCAGATAAGATAATTATGAATGTTACTGGTAATGTAACGATTACCATAATGTCTTCACGATTTTTTGTTAAATAAGTATAATCATTAAATAACAACCTATACTTATAATTAATTGATAGTTTAATTATTATACTATAGGTACTTTTTGTTTGATAAAATTACATTACGAAAGGAAATAATAAAATAAGCATTACTTCTCTAATAAATTACGTTTATTTTATTTCATTGATACACAATACACACGTACCTACTTTCCTTTTTTATTTTCAAATATTTCTGGTAATATTTGTTGCACATTACTTGTATTCTTGTTCCTGTTAGGGGAAGAGAAATAGTAATTTAAAATGCTTGTTCTATGGATAGCCGTACCTACCTACCAAATCAAGACTTATAGCGCAGTGATTTTGTGCTTGTTAGTAAATAATTAGAGGGCTGATTGCTAGGTGTTTGATTACTTCGCTTTGTGATAACATAAATTATTCTCATCTCATTTCTCATCGCCTTCCTTTAATTACGCAAACCCTGGGAATGAGCTGGAATATTGCTATACGTAGGCTAAAGCTGTCATTACTCAAAGAATCTAACAGTATCCTTCTTTACAGTCGGAGGAAGAGCAACGAGCTGGCTCATTACCCCGGCTACCGTCGATCACGGGTACGAACACAGTTCCGGCTGGTCCGGTAAAGTCGGCCCGGTATCGTGCACCCGGGTTCCGCACAGCCACCCGGGCGGCGTCAGCACCCGGTTTACACGCGCCACGGAGGCGCAGGCCGCCGCCAACGCCGCTGCAGCCTCCACCTGCCGCGCCTGCGTCTGCACCTAGCCTGCAGGGTGAGTTCTCTTTACTTTATACTTTGTTCAATCCATGGGATCGTTTTGTATCTAAAAAGGCAGCTAAAATGTTAATCTTGTCCTTGTGGGTAACGCTTTGTTTTGAAAAGGCCCGTATATCTATTTAGAAGTGTAGTTTAACAGTATGTAGCCGCTTGACTGTTCCAGGAAGTGTAACTTACACTTAAACAAAAAGTGAGAATCAATATATTTTTACGTATTCATTCGTAATCAACTCGACAATCCGTTTGCTCTAGAAGAGTACTCTACCCTAACTAATGAGATGGCTCTGTATATACAAGGCAATATTCACAGGCAAATCCGTAAACCCATTAATATAGACAGAAACGCTTTCATCGTCTCATATTTCAAGTTATAAAAACGGCTTAACTTGAAGTTGTTTATTACGTTATGTGCTGACTCCGCTAGCATGGAAGGTCATGAGAAAACGAGCAACAGACTGAAAATATTGCATTTTATTTGTTCTTGAGAATAGCTTAAAACGACCGTCTTATTATGTGTCAGAAGTTTCATTTGTCATGACAATTTAACAAGTTGTAGACTTCCCAAAAATACAATGGAGCTTGGAATGAGTTGTCACGATTGTTCTAAACAGTTACTAACAGCTCAAAGTTAATTAAAATACGCCTTGTTACGTAAAGAGGTACCTAGCTAATTATATTATCAACCTCGTTAATCGCTAAAAGGATGATGAATTGTACTTTCTAAGCAATTTAAAAAGTAATTTTCACTCGCACTCCGAAATCAGTGACATGAATGAGACATTCTGCTAATTAACTTTGAACTAAATCATCACGTTATTAAGGAAACCAGAATTAAGAATACGATGTGTGCTCAGAGTTTATCAGTTTGTGTAACCAAAACAATGTATTCAAATCTCCCTTAGTTTATTCAGTGTACGAACAAAATGTTAAAACAATACCTTCAATGTTTTGCTTGTGCACGAGACAATGCAAGTAGGTACACATTGGGAGTTACGTTATTTTAAAACAACTGGTTTGATATTTAATCATCGTATACTACTTTCAATGTCAGCAAGGAACCTTAATAATGAGTCAGGAAGCGAACTGAAATTACTTGGACAGAAATAATACTCACATTTACCCTTCTTCAATTTCCCATGGCATGGCTCAAGCACTCAAGTGTCCATGACCGCAGCAAATCACTCGCAAGTCGCATTTACAAAGTATCATTGTTACATTCGTATTTCTTTAATCCACGTAAAGTATTGCGTGACTGGTTTCCCATCAACTCTTAAAATGTAGGTATAGTAATATTGAATAGTTTAGTTCTCAAATGTCTTCGTAACAATACCTTTAAGTTTGTATTCAAGTCCCAGTTTGACATTCATCGAATCTGTGACATGGACTATGATAAACATTAGTATTATTTTGTGGTAATAAATTAATATATAAAACAAAGGTCGACTTATAATAGACCATTAATTTTGAAAATTTACCTTTTACGTAGACTGATCTATAAATTAAGCGTATCTAAAACTATATTCTGACGTAGATTACAAACGATTGGCACAGTAAACATTTAGACTACCTACAGTGACGTAATGAGAGTGCAATTTCATCGAAATGTGCAACTCATTGGTTATAATGTCACGTTCAATGCACTGCATACCGTTCGCTGTGCTTACGAAAAAATGGATAGAATCTAAAACGTGCACATATGGATTTGACTCGCTTAGATAAGAATGGAAAATAATGATTATGATTATATGATTTTCCAATAAACAGATGGCATGCTCTTTTCTTAGTATTTAATTATTATAAGATATTATAATAAGATGTACTTTGTTCGCTCACATTTGAATTTTTAGTCTTATTAATAGGGAAAACTTGTTACCTATTGGCTTTCTGTGTTCTATATACTCAAAGCTTTCTGTCGACTAAATTGTTGTTATTTAAGTTAAACTAGCTGTAAGATTTCCATGCTCTTAATAAATAAATTCTGAATACCCATTTAAAAAAAATACTTTGAACTTAATTTGACATAACATAAAAAATTGCACTATGGCTTGTAAAAGTATCTACGTATTTCTTTAATTTATTTACCTTTAGATGAATAGTCAAACGCTCGAAAGTTAGTAAAAAATTAGATTTCAGCTTACCATTACCAATTTTGATACGGAATACTTTAGTTACGGATGTAGTGTAGTTGCTCAAAATCATACCATACTTTTATTACTTCTCATTCATTCATTAATTCTCCGCTTACATCACAAAACTAATTGGCTATGAAAGTAAACAACTATTTATCTATATTTCGATTACGTATGAATTGATTAAAGAAAACAAGAGGCGGTGAGTGAATGTTTGCTCTAGGAAGTAGTCACTTCCTTGTAATTACATAATCGATTATCCTATGGTATTGATGATCAGTTTTAATTAAGTTTTTAGGCCGTAGTGACCGTAGTATGTATTGTAAACGTCACTCAACTAAGCTGAGTACCAGACGTACAATAGAATGCTTTTACAGAAATTATAAGGTTTCGGGAAACACTAGGGTTTCTAAGCAGTCCTTTGTCTTGAATCTTATCAATATTTTGCAGTTCATAGGATTGTCTTTTGTGTTATATTTATACTTTTACTCAGGTATGAAAATATTTTGACTTAATGGTAGCGAGTCTCTCATACAATTACAATTTCTTTACATTTTTCTAGTACCTACTTACTTACTTTTATAAACTAAACGCGTCATTAGGTAAATCGCCTTTGTTTCTGGATCGTCACGGTTGGTACAGCACGGTTTGATAAAAAGTAGGCCTAACTGTTTAGACAGAACATTTCTCCATTCTTGACTACATTCCTCGGTAAACAGCTGACCTTAATGCTTCCTCATCGGCGCGGGCGCATCAATGAGACATTTCGAGTAGCGCATCGACCACATGAGTAGCGTCATAAGTAAGGTTTAAATGTGTGATGTCTTTCTTGTCTTTAGGTACATATATTGGCTTTTTTTAAAATATGATCACGTTTTATTTCAGAATGTCAATCACTTTATTCTTGATAAAACATTTGTGATTTTACAAAAGTCTAGCGACCGGCCCCCGCCATCCCAAGGGTGCCATTTCTCTACTATTTTTACATTAAATATGAAAGTATAATACGTATAAACCTTCCGTGAAAAATTATCTAACTAATGGATGGTGAAAACCGCATCAAAATCCATTGCGTGGTTTAGGAGGAGTAAGCAGGCAGACGCGGAAAGTGACTTTATTTTATACTATGTAGAGATAGAGATAAATTAGTAGTTCAAGTTTCAAACCGTAAAGTGACACGAGTACTATCAACTTTACTTATCACGGAACTAAATATCTCTGGAATTCGCATATTTAAATAGATTTCATAATAAATTTTGATACTTGACTTCATACGTAACCTAAGTAACGCCTTTCAAAACTTCGAAAACCTGTTCACTACAATGTTTCCGGCTTATCGGACGTAATCATTCTCTGGCAAGCGAATGCAAAGTCTATACCGCTGCCATTCACTCATTGGTCGATGCATTTACGCACTAAGTACTATTTAAGCAACGAAAAGTACTGGCCTTGTCCTAATTTAACACGGCAAATGTATTATGTGTCCAATTCTCGCTTGATTCGGTAGGTTATTAATTAAAGTTTGGCGTAATATTTAGCTGGCTGTATCACGGGTATCCTATTCACTATCATTGCGGCCTTCATAACGACCTTAGATCATACAGGAAAACTCGTCGGAGATTGAAAAATAATCACGAATAACCTAACCGTCAAAAACCCCCGACTCCAACTAGAAATAGAGCTGTAACTTTTGAACGGCTGAAATATAACTAAGATGATACCCGATTAAACTAGCTTTCGAATAAAAACTGCATTGAAATTGGTCCATCTGCTTTGGAGGTACGATGCCTCACACAGATACACAGATACACACTACAAACTTATAACACCCCTCTTTTTTGCCGAGGGTTAAAAATGTACATTTTCCGAGATTACACATACCTATCATTAATTTTGTTTTTTTGTAGAACCTACATTAGCAAAATTATTTACAACTTCTATTTTGAATTTGATCATGAAAGTAGTATTCTACTATTAGGTATTATAAAAGTGAAAGTTTCAATTTGTGAATTTGGATGACTGTTTATCAATCACGCCTTATCAGCTGAACGGATTTGTATGAAATTTGGCACACGGGTAGACCATGACCTTTAATAGGACATAAGGTGTTTTTATCCGGGTAGGTACATGATTTAGTTCTACTAGGATTTGAGTCGAGTGAAACCGTGCGTGAGCAACAGCTAGTAGAACAAAATCAGGTATTTCATAGACAAGAGATAGGTAGCTACTTAAGAGAAAACATTCTCAAGACCATAAAATACAGTGAAGCTTTATTTTTCAATTAATTATCATCCTATCATGCAAACCTCCTAACATTCACTTAGTACATCAGTAATCTATATATTAATACGTGAAGAGAAAACCCCTTTTTAAGCATATTGCGCGCACGGAGGAGTGTGAGATTTGGCACAGTTAAAGTTTATACGGAGAAGGAGTGCAGAAAGCTAAAATTACGGTCGAATTTCGACCACTGGGCGACCACTAATACCTACTGAATAACTAACGGTAGTTATATAAAGTTCGATGGCGGATTCAAAGAAATCATTAATTTCAACATTACGGTCGATAAAATATAATGTTAATACGAGCAATAAAAACATCATCATTTTGCTTAAGAAATCATTTGATCTCTGGTCATCTGTGGCGCGGGCAATGACACTGCGTTACTTTTTGGTTTGTTTCCTAATAAAATTAATATCGAGTCAATCTTCTTTCTTATCTCAATAATTTAAAAGATTTGTCCTTATGGACAGAATACCTTTCCATCATTTATGTATTTTCTTAATATTGACGTTTTGTAAATTACAAGCTATCTAAGAAGTCAATTAGCAATTGGTCAGTTTTAAATGCTGAAGTATTTTACATTATTGGTGTTAAATGGCTAATGGCATTTTGTATTCAATGATTTTTCATCGGCATCGGATACGGATATATATCGAAGACCATTTTAGCCCGACTCCATCCGGAAACAGAAGTAGGAAGTAGGATAGTTAATATCTTTAGTTTGTAAATCACTCCATAATATTTGTCTAGAAACTAGTCTTGGGTCCATGGTATGTCCAAATATAAATATTATTTAAAAGGAACTTTGACGTATTCATAAACTGGGTATGTAAAGTTACGCGTGAATAGAATATTAAAATGCCACATGGATATGAATGGCTAACCTTGAAACTTCACGTTGCAACGACATAGTGGCATAAATGAATAAGTATCTTTTTTTAATAATTATTTCAAAACTGGTCAATCTTACATGCAATATAAAAAGTTTGAACATAATGCGTCGGATTGACATCCACTAGATGTAAATCCAGCATGCATAGTTTAAGTAAGATACTTATGTATCTAAGTATCTACTTATTAGATTAATTATAGATTTTATTTTATTTTATGGGGTTCTATAAACATAGGTACTAATTAATTAATTATGTCTCTAAGTTTAGACCTGACTAAGGCTACAAAACCCGCAAAGACCACCACTTTACCACGAATGCAGTTGGTCAATATTATAATAATAAACAATAGTCCATTAGGTGGAGATAGTATATTAGATTAGAGAGTTAGCTATATGAGAGAAAATCACTTAATGACTGCCTGAGTATAGTAATATTATATGTTAAAACTGACTTCTTCATTTGCTGAAACTTCCACCATACAAAAACAAAAGATTTTGATCATCATCCGTGTCTCTAAACGGCAAAAACATAAATGACACCGACAAAAACACCTAAATCTCCTACAGAATTGAAACTGCATTTATAGCAAAAAAATACTCCGACCATTATATTATTATTTTATAAAATAATACTTCAATTGTTACAATTACGACATAAGAAATCGATTGTGTACAGTTTCATGAGCGCTGTTGAGCAGTAAGTACGCATGGCGTATCTCGGACTCTTGCTCAACGGTGGTTTCACGCTGACTGCCCACTATTTATCTTTATCCGGTTACATAGGGCGCTAGCGACACTTAATTCATTGATACCTTAGCCTTTTGAAACAATGCATTGGTTTCCCTTGTTGGTAAATAGTTTGAGTTCTGTGGAACAAATTTTTAAGTCGTCGTCTTTTAAATAGAAAGTTAGAATATATTTATCTATACTAGTGGTCGCCCAGTGGTCGAAATTCGACCGTAATTTTAGCTTTCTGCACTATGCCAAATCTCACACTCCTCCGTGCGCGCAAAATGCTTAGATTCGGATGCAAAGTTTTTTCTTCATGTATTAATATATAGATTTAAAATTTAAATGGCAAAACCAGAAGAATATCTCAATATTTGGTAAAATTAATCTATAGTAAAGTAACTAATTAAGACAATTAGATAATTTTACTAAAATTCCCAATTCCATTACACAAATAGAAGAAGACCTTCAATACATTGAACACCTAAATATTGTTCTGTGCAACGGAAATACAGATTTTGAACATTAATAACAAACATGTCATTGTAGCCATTCGCATATCATTGTTACTGCGTATTACTCACTTGTTTGTTCAACTGTCGTGTACGCTACTGTAAGGCACGTTCAAATTTAACTGCCCAGTTATTTTATACAAACCGCATTTATACGCTCCAAGTACAAACCTTCTTAATTTATATCAATTTATAAAAATCAAGAAATTATGCAAGTACGATGTGAATAACGAAACGTTTTCAAATAATCATAAAGGACCCGGATAAGGATATTAGAAGAAATCATATTTTAGAAGCGATTAGTATAAATGATATCAGGCTGCCAAGTCCGTCTTCAGAAATCTGATAAAATAGTGATAAAAATCGCTAAATATCATTTTGCATAATTATTACTTATCGATAAAATTTATCTAAAATATAAGAAGTCGCATTTTCACAACAGAATGATTTTATATTTATAAAAGTTTCTAGATTATACCTAGATCCAATAAAAACAATTTAAATGGATCTATCTGCTCATAATCAATGTCAAAAGTAAAAACTGTTAAATTAAGGCTGGCACACACAGACGCTTCGATGAATCGTTTAGTCGGGCGCAAGTCGCAACGCGATTAAGCGATAGCCATAGGAAGGTAAACGTTTTTGTATGCCTGTATCTTCTAGTCTACTAATCGCTTAAAAGTAATACATGTATACTTTACTCCTATCCATGTCAGACAAATGTACACACATTTCATGTCACAGAGAAATGAAACTCGGAAACCATTGTGCACGGCCGCGTTATTTTTTTATTGACTTCATGTGACCAATTGTTGACGATGACTTTATCGACGCTGTATGCTTTCACTTTGTCTATTTCTTGCGCCGATATGTCGAAGTATGCGGATAAAAAAGTTGATAAATACGGTTAAATATCAATTAGCTCATCGTACCTAATTGGTAGTACAGAATGTTACTACATTATTTGCAAAGGCTAGATAAAAAATAAGGTAAATGTTACCCATCGTACCTAGATTAGATAGGTATATTATCTCTTTTGCAAAAAAAGTGACGATGATTTTCCTTATGACCATTTGTATACGCACTATGACTGCTATGAATTTAGGTACCTAATCGCTCAGTCACATAATTGATGTAACATTAAACCGATAACGCCCAAGTCTTACCATAAAACATACAGAACAACATAACTGCATAACATCAATATCAGTTTTTCAACCTCTCCGCTCGATTAAGGTCCGATTAAATTGCGAACATAATAGATTTCTCAGAATTGGAGCTCAAAGGTACGGTAAGTCGATATACATTACTAAACGCTATTGCGTAAATGTGTAAGTACCTATGTGTACCTATGTGTACCCCACGTTAGTAAGTAAACACGAACCAGTAGTAATGTCAATAGCTATCGGGACGAGTTGTTCTCAAACCGATCAAGACGCGATTTGTCACGATTCCGAGTTTCAAAATAGCCGAAATGCCATAGGCAATGAAAGGTCGAATAATATAACTCTATTGTAATATTGTAAACAGGCATACCAGTATTGTCGTGACTACGGCACCAAGACGAGGAATGAGTACAAACTATGAAGTAACACGACGCATCAGCGTGCGCAGCCGTTTAGTACAAAGCGGCTTTGCTTACTTTAAGGTTTCTTGCATACTAATACATCAGGAAGGAATCTTTTTTTCAAAGAAAATTGTCGGGAAATTACAGAGGGGTGGTCATGAAGCGTGGTTCACTGTACACAGTAATAACATCAACATTATACCCGAAGGTACTACAGAAAAGCAAATATTATGGTTTTTGTAGACACTGATTTACGCACACTCGTAACAAGTTATTTCTCAAAGTAAACTTGAATATTTAAGTACTTAAAGTCAAGATGAAGTACTACATTCATGACTCGCAAATTAAAGCAGTTCTTAAACTTTGTTCTGTAAGAAAAATATCTAAAAGTGCAGATCAACACGAGGCCAACCGGTTTACGCGTCCAAATGACGCAAGACTCCGGATGAGTTCATTCTAAAACAATAAAACCACCTTCCTTCAATGCACAAGTCGAGATTCTACATCTAAATAACTTAAAAGTAGAGACTAAGATAGTTTCTTTGACATCGATAAAGTATTAACAGTTTTTGGCAGCTCCTTAGTCTGTTCACGGATAATTTTATTCCGATTAGTTCAAGTTTACTTTGTTGTAACAAATTTATTTAATTTTATAGATATTCCCAGAACTCTTGCACGACCTTCTTTAAACATCAATTTTCTCAAAAAAATAATTTTATTATTGTTGACAACAAATAAAAGTTTACCTATTAGCCCACAAAGTCGCTGATTCGAATTCGTATATACCAGTTCAGATTATGGAAATAACTTTCGAAACGTGCAATTTAAAATTACTGCTTGATTTGAATTTACAAATTCTTGATAGTAGAAAATCGATTTGAATGTTAACACCGACCGTCATGTGTTACAAGAAATCGACACGTTTGGTATACTTAGCTAACATTTCTATTTTGTTACCAAATATAGATAGTGTATCTATTATTAATGTATTATCTATGCTTATTCTAGAATTAGTTCAATTTTATTGCAATTGTGTTGCAACGCTCAATCATAATCAGAATACGGGGCCATACAAAATGTTAGTGAAATGAGTGATAATTGTTTAAAAAAAGTGGCCGTCTGTTGACATGCGAGTCTTGTTACCAAACATGTTTACACCACCCACGCGTGACTTTATCTGAGAGCAATCAGAGATAGTGCATGTCGCAACTTTCTGTTCAACTTCATAAATCTTAGGACCTTCAGCTTACCGAGATTTGTTATATTTAAGTTCTTTTTGTTGTAACAATGTTAATAATGTAAGGTAATTAAGGTTGAGGTCATGGTTTTCAGTTAGTTGTTACTAAGCCTGGGCCTGAGCAATACAGCCCGGAGTATGGCTTTACAGCTATTGAAAGTGCCAGAATACTTCGCTCACTTCAATAGGTGAGCGAGGTATTGTAGCACTTAGAGCACGTAAAAACAATTCTTAACGTAGGTGCATTGATCGTACTATACCTATAGGGTGGACTTGGGCGTGTATAGCCTCTTATAGTGTATAATCTTGTGGCTCGGGTGTTCGAGTCTTATAGATTTAGCCAATAAAATAAATATACCTAGATTACTAAAAGCCACTAACTGTGAGTCATATCTGGCTTCAAGCGCAACCTTTACATGCAACATTATATCAGTTGGTGACCTTTGCTTCATTTATGAATAAGTTTATCATACAGGCATGAATATCACCAACAAATGTTCTTTTGAAAACACCGTATGAATGTCATACAACTAGGAACAATGGTTATACGTACGAGTCTGTCTGAAAACGTACATAATCAATTAACAACAGCTATTAAAATAATTACAAGTATAATCATTTGATTAACTTTCTAACGCAGTCAATAGCAAAATTATGATAGAAAACACGTACGTGCCTAATTTCAATATTACGAAGCAAAAGAATAGGTCACAGATACAATGCAATAAAAAAATTACACGTTATTTGTAGATGAAATCGTGCCAAAATTGAGAGAGGTATCATCAATACGATTACGTAAATTATAACAGTTGGCTGTAACCTGTTACTTTCTTAGCAGTTAGCACTAAACTATGAATAATAACGAGATTGTGTACATAATTTTTGTAACAGCCTGACGTTGATGGATGTCGGCAAAGGTTCGCTGTGAGACCACTTTCTCGCCATGGGAAAACTACATTCATCCATGTTTACGTCTGTGTTGCTTTCTATCTGATGCTGTGGTACTTGTCGTTAAACCGCACATTATAATTAGAGGTGTCAACATTTATAAAAAAATGCGGAACAATGAAATGTATAAGATTTTAGTTTGAAGACCTACACCCAAATGACTTTCTGTTGTGACGATAGTACGAATCCTATCATAATATTTTCTTTTAATAGTATATTGATTGTAGTAGTAATAAAAACACATTTGCAATTGTATTGCTGGTAACAATGTATTGTCTATGTTCTATTGCAGCCACAGTAACGTAGGCACCTAGTTGCATCATGTATGCAAATAAACTAAGTATTCTTATATGAGTCACCATCACCCTTCTACGTAACAATCGATAAACGTTTAGATAGTAATCTTAATCTATTATAAGTACGAAGTGTATCAGGAAAGCATCTTTCTCTGTAAGAATAGAGACGCCAATAAAAGACTTCAACGAGATCTATTTTGTTGTTATCTTTAAATGAGTACGTAGATATATTATTTGTTTGCTAGTTTGCAAACTCTGTTTCCTACAAGTTTTGTTCCAAATTCCTCTTACGTTTTACTAATCTTCTTCTTAACTCCATAACATTTCTGGAACAAACACCCAAAAGCAATGAATCTGGGTCTATTACAGAAACCTTTAATATCTTGGAAACTAAGACCTAGCTTATTAGAATAAAAGATTTTTTAAAGACTATTTAACATACACCTTTTAAAAATATAGTATTACCGTAATTTAATCGTGGTCGCAAAAATAAATGAATGCATTAAAAATGGGCGCTTTACATAAAAGGCAGCACGGCTTTTGCCCCACCCTATTGTATAGTTCTTTGTTTTAAATATTGTATATACTCGTTAAACATTTATTTTTGTCTTCGCCATGCTTCGTGGATTACAAACTGTACTCTGATTCGGTTTGATGTTTGATAACTGTATCTGTGCGAACAATTTGTACGGCTCATTTCGAGTTCATTCCCTTCCTGGTGTTTTGTTAATGAATAAATTATGTATACTAAACTACTAAAATTGTTAAAGTATAGCAACAAATAAATATTTTATACAACAACAAAAAATAATTTATCATTTTAAAAGTTCTGGCTGCATATTTTTGCTTATCATAGTAATACATAGTAATATTATAAAGAGAGAAATCCTGATTGACTGACTGACTGACTGACTGACTGACTGACTGACTGACTGACTGACTGACTTATCATCAACGCACAGCCGAAACTACTGAAGCTAGAGTCACGAAATTTGGATAGTAGGTCCCTTTTGTAGTGTAGGCAAGCAATAAGAAGGGATTTTTGAAAATTCAGCCCTTAAAGGGGGGGAAAAGGGGGTGAAAGTTTGTATGGGAGTCCCTTAATTTTTGAAGTGGGAAAGATGAAAATTGGGATTTAGGCTTTTGGTTACAAATAAAGAAACACGTGTTTCTGCGTTTTTGGAAATTCATCCCCTAAAGGGGCGAAATAGGGGTGAAAATTGTTTTTGAAGTGTAAAACGTGAATATTGGGATTGTTTTTGAAATGAGAAACGTGAGAATTGGTGTTTCGGCTTTTGGTTAGAAATAAAGAAACACGTGTTACCGCGTTATTGGAAATTCATCCCCTAAAGGGGCAAAATAGGGGTGAAATTTGTTTTTGAAGTGAGAAACGTGAAAATTAAGATTTAGGCTTTTGGTTACAAATAAAGAAATACGTGTTACCGCGTTTTTGGAAATTAATCCCCTAAAGGGGTGAAATAGGGGTAAAAATTGTTTTTGAAGTTAGAAACGTGAGAATTGGTGTTTCGGCTTTTGGTTAGAAATAAAAAAACACGTGTTACCGCGTTTTTGGAAATTCATCCCCTAAAGGGGCGAAATAGGGGTGAAAATTGTTTTTGAAGTGAGAAACGTAAAAATTCAGATTTAGGCTTTTGCTTAGAAATAAAGAAACACGTGTCACCGAGTTTTTGAAAATTCATCCCCTAAAGGGGCGAAATAGGGTTAAAAATTGTTTTTGAAGTGAGAAACGTGAGAATTGGTGTTTCGGCTTTTTATTAGAAATAAAAAAAACCTGTGTTACCGCGTTTTTGGAAATTCATCCCCTAAAGGGGCGAAATAGGGGTTAAATTGTTTTTGAAGTGAGAAACGTGAAAATTGAGATTTAAGCTTTTGGTATGAAATAAAGAAACACGTGTCACCGCGTTTTTGAAAATTCATCCCCTAGAGGGGCGAAATAGGGGTGAAAATTGTTTTTGAAGTGCGAAACGTGAAAATTGAAATTTAAGCTTTTGGTTAGAAATAAAGAAACACGTGTTACCGCGTTTTTGGAAATTCATCCCCTAAAGGGGCGAAATAGGGGTGAAAATTGTTTTTGAAGTGCGAAACGTGAAAATTGAGATTTAGGCTTTTGGTTAGAAATAAAGAACACGTGTTACCGCGGTTTTGGAATTTTATCCCCTAAAGGGGTGAAATAGGGGTGAAAATTGTTTTTGGAATGAGAGACGTGAAAATTGAGATTTCGGTTTATTATTAGAAATAAAGAAACACGTGTTTCTGCGTTTTTGGTAATTCATCCCCCAAAGGGGCGATAAAGGAGTGAAAAATGTTTTTGAAGTTAGAAACGTGAAATTTTGTATTTAAGCTTTTGTTTAAAATTAAAAACAAAATCGGTTTCGTGTTTTTCGAAATTCAACCTCTAAGCGGATGAAATAGTTATATGAGAGTCCGTATTTTTTGAAGCCGAACGATTTGTAAGGGGTCAGGAATTAATGAAAATTAAAAAGTATCTACCGGCTAATTTGTACCCGAACGAAGTCGGGACGGGCCGCTAGTATTTTATATACAATGAGTAGGTATACATGTAAAGGATTTGTTTCTTATCTACAAAAAAACATTAATTATTATCAGTCGGTGCAAGAAATTACCAAGAAAAACAAACCTTATCTAGGCTAACATGCACCATTATCGCTATATTAGTGCGATGCAATTAACACAGTAGCCGTACAGGTGCACGGAAAGAACCTCCTCAAGTGACGTTAGACAAGTACGTCCGGCATAGCCATCAAAAAAAGTTTGGCGAGTTATAAACAAAAATATTGTAACCTGGAATAAACAAACTAAAAATAAAACCCCTAGACAGTCAGCTCCATTACGAAACTGTCTGACCGGCAAATCTTCCCACCTCGGCATTTCATATACAGCGTGTATTGCCTAAAAGCAGAGCATATGGCTGTTAAAACAATACAAAAAAATAATATCACAAGGAGTACCTACCTATGTTTTTTTATGTCTACTTTTTACATTTTTTATACCACGTACACAAAATAATGAATTAATTCCATCTGTTCTATGTTAACTGTCCGAATAAATAGGCAGTAGGTAAATAGGGTAAATAGCTAAAACATAAAAAAAATATATGCAAAATGAGCAAAAATTTTTTTTTTGACGTCCGTAATATCTACTTTATACCTTTTCAGGCTTATGCGTTAATTACCGGACACCCCGTAGCCCGTACCTATATACAATTTCTCATGCGAGAGTGCAAGTCGACTCGAGAGACGAGGAACGGTCCTCATCACTATTCCTACTCTTTCCATGGTTTTGTTTCTTTCTCTTATTGCAGCGACAAGGAAGCTATTTTGATTTCCTGGGAACTAGAAAGTAAAAATTTACCGTAAACTACACATATCGGAAAATTGTAAAGATATAGAGTGAAGTACACTGCAATACTAATTGAATCTTCAAGCTGCATCAAACATCATTACATTGCAGATTTTAAAGCTTTTCCTCGTAACGGTAAATCGTGAGAAACTTGTACAACATGCATACAATACCTACAACATAAAAATAAAACCATTGCAACTACTGTGCAATAAACGCATTTAACCTTCTACATGGCACGAATATATTTCTATAAATTACTAGAGGACAGCAGTGGCTGCGCTCGCGCAGGAATACAGAACCTTCCTCTTCATCTTTAATCCCAGTCACATAAAATTATACAGCAATTTCCAAAATACAATTCGAAAAAAAACCAATAAAATCTAATATTAAATTGACTTGCAAAATTATTCTATATTATATAGTCCCACACCGTCCCTGGTTATAATGCTTAGGTTGGTAATTATTGATATCGATTGATACAACGGTCGCCGGCGCAATCAATAGATTTATATCGTGTATTCTTTGCGTAGGATGATTCATATAGCCTGCTTGTGTAAATTAATTTCAGTACATTGTAATAAACAGCTGATCCAATGTATGTGTTGATATCATTCCCACTACACTGTGATTGTAAACACTCCATCATACATTTATCTAATTGAAGCAAGTTTCGTTGCTCCATTGTTCTGTTGCATTGTGTACGAGTGTGCGAGTATTTACAAACATTCGCACTAAGAAAAGAGAAACTACGATTACCTGCCCTCTCTAACTAGCATACGTCATATAATCGTATCTAATGTAGAAATAAAGGCATTAAGATATGTGCATGCGTTCCGGTTTCTCATTCCGAGTCGTATGCTTTTAAATTCAATTCTATCATGGAAATGTCGTATTTATTTAATTAGTTCTTCATTACTCAAGCTAAACATTAATACTGCTTAATTGATGATGAGAATTTATTATTAATAGGAGTACTCTTGATATAAAAAGCGGCTTCTGCACCATAAAAATCCGTCCACCGTGCAGCTAACTATTCCAGACTTGTTGAACAGCCTAAAGAAATGTAAGGTCTTAAACCTGGATAGCCTACAATGAGCTATTATTGACTAAGTGATTCCCGATTCTGCCTCCGCAAGTTAGTACCTACGTCCAATCAACATATTATCTGGTAATCGTCACCAGATTGATAGCAAGATAAAGAAACGAAAACAAAATAGTATTTCTTTTGCATGCAGTATTTTCTTGTATTCTTTAATAAGTGTGTAGTAGCATGTTCTTCCAAGTCATTATTCCTACAAACGCTGATGGTCTGGGAAAAACCCAGAAAACATGGTATAATTCGGAAGACTATTTGTGATTACATAACATAATTTATCTTTTATTCTGGCTAGATGTTTAACTAAAGATTTTAAATACTAGCTCCTAATCCAAATACACAATCAGGTCAAGTCCTAAACCTTTTATACTCCTTCGGAGGCTTTATTTGTGATTTCCTTTCGCAAAGTGAAGAATATACAATACTGTATTCCATCTCAATTTCAATTCAATTTATTATTATCTCAGGGTCAAGGCAGTTGATTATCGTGACTACCTGTGGTAACGTCACTCACGAGTTAGACGTTCATGCGTTCAAGCCATGCGCCACGCATTTCGATAACGTCAGTGATATTAGATTAAACCTACTTCTTACGTAAACTGTCGTCAATGCAATGTTCAAATGATTGTAACCGATTGTAATGTGACTCATTAGGACAATGTGTAGCTATGATGCAATATTAATGTTCAAGTAAATACATAAGCTTTTAACAGATGTGCAATGTGTGTGTAATTGAAGAACTACTGATTATAAACATCATTTATTAAATACCCGTGGTATATTTTATATTACTCATTAGTATTGGGATTGGCCTTCGATAACTGTTATAATCTATTAAAAAAGCATTTATTATCTTGGTTCCCCTTATCGGTACCTATGTAGTTGCAATGTCAGTGTGTTAAAACTTTACTTTAAAAACGTTGTTGGTTATAGTCTATCAAATATCTATTGGAACGCAAGTCATTTTGGTAAGTTCAAGAACATTCTCCATCCTTATTTTATTTTTTCTTAAACTACAAGTTTAAGAAACAAGACAATACTTAATGCAGTTTAACGGCTGCTTGTAATTTTATTTAACATCATTCTCCTGCCCTTACCCCATTTTATTTGGGATCGCGATCGGTGCAATACGTCCTTTTCTTCCATTCATCTCTGTCAGTTGTTATTCCGGATTCACTTCCTTCACATTCATGTCATGTTTCACACAGTCCATCCATCTTTTCTTTGGTCTGCCTCTTCTCTGATAGCCATCTACATTGATACTTAAAATTCTTCTTATAACATGATTATCATCTCTCCGCATAACACGATAACATGTCCATACCACGACGATCGGTTACTTTACAGCTTTACTGTAACTGGTGCCACTTTCATACTTCCTCTTATAATATACTCAATAAACTCATTCCTGATTCTGTCCAATCCTGTTACGCCACACATCCCTCTCACACAACGTTCTAAATTATTTATCAATATTTGATATAATCGCCACGTCTACGATATATACGAAAGCTATGGTAAACTATCATAAAAACGCTTTGGCTCAATTCACAGTTGATGACTTAGGTCCCAAACACTAATGGAGCTCATTCTTTATCACCATTTATCGCAATTCTCGAGCTATCATTGAAATTTTTAGTATAAATTCTAATAGGAAACCAGATAGACTTTGGGTAAAACCCACAAAAACCACTGAACTACGAGACCAACCTAGACAGCTATAAATACGGTTATGTCCTTTTAAAATTCCAAAGACAAACTGGCAGAACTTGAGTGACCCTCCCAGAGACAAAGCCGAACAGGATTTCGTATGATGTCATATCAAGTTTAATACCCTATCAAGATTTGTATTGCCTAGCACCCGTGTATCGTGGACCTTGTGAATAATACCCAACGTGTATTGTGCATTTGTATGTCGTGAAATTATTATGATGATGACGGTGTAAAATTCCCTAACTACCCATAATCACATGACCTTTGTCTTTTCCATTCGTGCTTATGGCATTGAACGTGTCAAGATTTTTAATTTTTGTTCAAGTTTTAGAATGTACCTACAATGTCACTTTTATGACATCTAGTTTTAAGAGTGTTTAGTTTGCCTAAAAAACAAATGGTAGCTTGCGAGACAAAATCTGATCTGTAACATAGTAAATGCTCGTATTTATACATCTCTAATTTTTTTATTATCTACCAGAAAAAATGTAACGTCGTGCTCCTCTCATCATTATGAACAACTTTTACTTTGGGACCAAAGCAGAATTCGCAAAGAGAAAATTTGTGTTGTTCCATACATTTAGTCGAGTATATTAAATTATTTGTATGGCACTGCAGTTTTTTATTTTGGCGATTTCAGCGTTGGTCCCGTAGTAATAGTTGATTTTAATAATTGCAGAGCAAGTCCTTACCAAAATCCGGTAATTAATAATTATAAATCAGTGGTGTACAGATGCTATGTTGGTGAGAGCTCGTAAAGAGCACCAGTGAGGTGCCTTAGGATGACATCAACAACAACGTTGTTCCAACTTAATAACCACATCCTGGGGGCTTACTACGAGGTCTTTTAGCAGGGCTGAAATTGAAGCTTGAAGCTGACCTTTCATTGTATGAAAAGCCTATACAGTGCGAGGTTAGCTCATACTGGAAATGTCTGAGCAGTTCAATTTCAGTCCTGCTATAAAATTTCGTAGGAAGCCCTCTCTTAGGACCATTTCACTATTTAATAAGCCTCAGTTAATCTTGACTTTTTATGGCGTTATTTCTACATCAATATCATTTATCGTATTCATAAGCAGCTTATGGTATCGTAACAGACTACAATTGTATTTGAAGTAATTATGTCTACTTAAGGTCATAGCGATTTCGGGCCATGGCCACAGCACCAGCTGTTTATACAACTCATTAGCATTTTGCGTGATAGTTGATAAAATTATATTTCGATAGCTCTTACAAAAATCTCAAACACTCGTATTGCTAAAACATTCTAATATTAACTTTGTTAATGCTAGATCTTTAGCTAAGACTTGACAAGTGTTTCGCATTGTGAAATCTCAGTAGCAATTATTTACTAAAACAATTGACTCTCGAGGATGTTTATTTGCAAAAGAAAATAATTCAAATGTCATTCTTGACATCCTTGTGACATTTTAAGACCACTCTATTCCTGTCTTGGATGAATACCGAGATTCCTGTATGTACTAACAGCCAACAGGGGGGTTAGAGTAACGAGTTGCCTGGACAGTAACAGCATTTTTCTTTCCAGCTTCTGCCACCATTGCCACTAAAAATAATGGTAGTTAATGAGGCTCTCTGGTTTGTTATATCTATACCGGTCATCACTTACCAGTGAACGTAATGTAATCATGTTATCAACGGGTTAACATGTCGTCGAGCCTTTAAATATTTTCATTTGATCAAAAGTAGTGTACTGTGTAGTCGCTATTTATGTTTATTATGAGCATTCATTGTTTCCTGCTGTTCTCTAATGGAAAATAATTAATGACGTCACTTCTCTTATCGCTGTACTCTCGGTAATGTAGCAAGTTGCACAAATACTACGATTTTGCATATCGACGAAAATAATCGCACGGTTTATTTCTCTCCTTTACTACTGTTGTAATCGTATAATGGAAAGTGAATATACCTACTCGGTTACCTTCTCATGAGAAACACATTGCGGCAACGACTTAAGTACTGGATAATGTTAAGATTTCACACGCAAATTCGCAAATTCTCCGTGGTGAGTAACGTTTAGTTAAAAGTTGAGATAAAAAAGAAGATGTCTGTAACTTCTTTATGATGGCCATTTGCATAGGTATCCGTCAAAGTAGATTTAGGTCGATCAAGACCAAAACAAGAAACCATAATTGAATTTATAATTTAAAAAGAATTAAATCGACTAAGTGGGTCACGCTCAATGTAAATGCTACAATATCTTTGTGTCCACATAATCCACGAGCTAAATATATCGACTCAAATATGAACAGTTATCAATTAACATAAAACATGCCAACACCTCAAAGCATCCTGTGTTCTTCTATTAGGGAAGTGCGGCTTACTAAAGAAGCTCATAGCTGAGGACATAGGTATATTGGTGGGTACAGACAACAGAGACAATGAAACAAAAATATATGAATGGGTACTAAGAGTTACCCTTACAGGGACGGCCTATATTCCGCACAATAACACAAGACGTTAGAACAATTACTCACTTAACTATTATACACCGTTATTCGTTAAATATCAATTAGTTATGAAACAAGTTACGTTGTTAGATACTTATGAAGTAATGAGATATTGATTGATGATTTGTGTAAGCAATAACATGATTAGAAAGGTAACTTGTCAGAGAGAGCGAAATGCTGACAATGACATGGTTTTGGACCTGCTACACCGCACTGTGGACATTATGCGAACAATAGCTATGTCCACACATTCGTGACATGGTTTTTGTTTTGAACCTCTTTTCTCTATCATTGTAATTTCGACCTTATTTCTAACAGTATTAAACTCATACTTACATTCAAAAAGGAACGTGTAGATAAAAACGATTTCATTGATCAAAACGGAAACTTGAATGAAAGCGAAGATCACACCTGCATTTTCTAAGTGCCAAGAAGGCGGAATGCATTTAAGTTTCGTGTTTAGTCTATTATTCCATTTTATAATTTTTTCCTTAGATCTTACCTACATAACTATGTCGAATTGTCGATGTACATAATGGTCTATTAAGGTACATAATATTAAAAATCTTGTTGAATAATAAATACCATTTACATGTGAATGTCACATTAACTGTCGTCCAAAGTTGACCTCAACTTAAAAGTTTAGCCTTCAAACTACCGAATATTAAGTTAATTTGAAATAACGGACACAATGTACCTTTGTCTGCTACGATTATATTATCAATCAATTAATAAAGTTTATTCGAAAGGCCCCGTCTATCCTATTTATAGATGTATTAAGTATTTAAAATAAAAAACCAGATCAGCCTAATTGATGCTAATCTATAAAACAAATTCGGACCGATAAATTGAATAAATTTATTAAAATCTGGTAATCAGATAATCTTTCTAAATATTTCTATGTCTATATTTAGAATCGTTAGTAAGACTGTGGCATAAATTACTATCAATTTTATAAAATATTTGTAATCATTCGATATAATATTTTAATAAAGTCAATATTATTAAATTAAATTAAATTATTAAACTCTAATGTGAAAAATACCTATTATACGTACCTACGTTGTACAAATCTAACTTGGGACTAATTTGTATGAACTTCTGACCTCGCGTCGACAGCAATTAGCTGTTTGTCTGGTGTACGTCAAACCGGTATGACCACTATAGGATGGTATTTTTTTTTACTTGTTGTTTAAAATTATATTACAAATTCAATTTTATTTATTTGTATAGATAAATTTGTTTTTAATATTATACCCATCATATTATATTTATTTCCTTGTTATTTATCTTTGCATTAATTATTTTAAAGGTCTGCTATACATATATTGCACAACATTTCGAAACTGGTCGGAATATTCTTCGAGAACGTTGGTCTAAATTGGGTTGTGTAACATTTTTTATCTTGAATATTTAATAATGATTATAATACATTATGGACATACCTACCTAACGACCATGTTATTTAAACATTTGACACCTTCAACAAGGTTTAGTCGAGCTTACATTGCTCGAGGGATAAGATATTTGATTTTAATTAAAATAGTGCATATTACAATTACACAATGATCGATAAAAGTGCTAGTGATTCTAATAAAGTTCAAAAAAATAAAGAAGTGGACGTGTCGTGCTGGAATTGTTTTACTGTGGAAAATGACGATAACATATATGACGGAAAAGCTGTCCCGTTATCCGAAATTCGGAAGGATAATAGAAAAAAGTTTAAACTTTATTCTGTTTTGGCGTCAGAAGTGTCGCGGCCTAAAACAGTGCCATTAAAACAAAAAGTGCGCGAAAATTATGCAGTAGGGAAGAAAATTGAAAAGAGGATATTGAAAGATGCTACAAACAGTGAATGTGATTATATTGACAAAAAACAGAGTTTGTCTGATGGTGAAAATAATGAACAAAGAATTGTAAATGAAGCAGACTCAGACAGTGAAAGTACTCATATCAACAAAGAACAAAGGTCGTCTAGTGTTAAGAATATTATAACGGGAAGAGACAAAGATGTTTCAAACTCAGACAGTGAAGGGGCTCATATCAACAAAAAACAGAGTTTGTCTAGTGGTAAGAACATTGACAAAAGAGTAGGAAAAGATGCTACAGACTCAGACAGTGAAACTACTCATATCAACAAAGAACAGAGCTCGTCGGGTGTAAAGAAAATGAAAACGGGAATAGACAAAGATGTTTCATACTCAGACAGTAAAGAGACTCATATAAATAAAAAACAGAGTTTGTCTGGAGGCAAGAACATTGGAAAGAGTGTAGGGAAAGATGCTACAAACTCAAACAGTGAACGCACTCATACCAACACAGAACAGAATTCGCCTGGTGTTAAGAATATTAAAACGAAAACAGACAAAAATACTTCAAACTCAGACAGTAAAGGGATTCGTATAACCAAAAAACAGAGTTTGTATGGTATTAAGAACATAGAAAAGAGAGTAGGAAAAGATGTTACAGACTCAGACAGTGAAAGTACTCATATCAACAAAACACACAGTTTGTCTGGTGTTAAGAATATTAAAAAGAGAATAGACAAAGATGTTTCAAACTCAGACAGTGAAGGAACTCATATCAACAAAGAACAGAGTTTATCTGGTGGTAAAAACATTGAAAAAAGAGTGGACAAAGATCTTTCAAACTCAGACAGTGAAGGGAAACATATAAAAAAAGAACGGAGTTTATCAGGTGGTACGAACACTGAAAAGAGAATAGGAAAAGTTGCTACAAAGTCAGACGGTGCATATATGTCTATCAACAAAGAACACAGTTTATTTGGTGGTAAGAACATTGAAAAGAGATTAGTAAAAGATGGCGCAAACTCGGACAGAGAATTTACTCATATAAAAAAAGAACAGAGTTTGTCTGTTGATACAGTAATGGAAAAGAGTCAAGTAAAAGATGCTGACACCTCAAACAGCAGTGATTTTGACAAAGGACGTGATTTGAGACCGGAAGAAAAAATGGATAAAAGGATAGTTGGTGATAATACAATCTCAAACAGTGAATGTTTTCTCATCAGCAAAGAACAGAATCTGTCTGGTAGTAAAAAGGAAATAAAAAAAGATGTTTCAAACACAGACAGTGAAGGGAATGATATCAAAAAAGAACAGAGTTTATCTGGAGGTAATAAAATTGAAAAGAGAGTAGACAAAGATGTTTCAAAGTCAGACAGTGAAGGGAGTCATATAAAAAAAGAACAGAGTTTATCTGGTGGTAAGAACATTGAAAAGAGAACAGAAAAAGATGCTACAAAGTCAGACGGTGAATATATTTCTATCAACAAAGAACAGAGTTTATTTGGTGGTAAGAACATTGAAAAGAGATTAGTAAAAGATGGCGCAAACTCGAACAGAGAATTTACTCATATAAAAAAAGAACAGAGTTTGTCTGTTGATACAGTAATGGAAAAGAGTCAAGTAAAAGATGCTGACACCTCAAACAGCAGTGATTTTGACAAAGGACGTGATTTGAGACCGGAAGAAAAAATGGATAAAAGGATAGTTGGTGATAATACAATCTCAAACAGTGAATGTTTTCTCATCAGCAAAGAACAGAATCTGTCTGGTAGTAAAAAGGAAATAAAAAAAGATGTTTCAAACACAGACAGTGAAGGGAATGATATCAAAAAAGAACAGAGTTTATCTGGAGGTAATAAAATTGAAAAGAGAGTAGACAAAGATGTTTCAAAGTCAGACAGTGAAGGGAGTCATATAAAAAAAGAACAGAGTTTATCTGGTGGTAAGAACATTGAAAAGAGAACAGAAAAAGATGCTACAAAGTCAGACGGTGAATATATTTCTATCAACAAAGAACAGAGTTTATTTGGTGGTAAGAACATTGAAAAGAGATTAGTAGAAGATGTTGTGAACTCGGACAGAGAATGTACTCATATAAAAAAAGAACACAGTTTGTCTCTTGATAAGGTAATTAAAAAGAGTCCAGTAAAGGATGCTAACACCTCAAACAGCAGTGATTTTGACAAAAGACGTGACTTGAAAGTGGAAGAAAAAATTGATAAAAGGATAGTTGGTGATAATACAATCTCAAACAGTCAATGTTCTCTCATCAGCAAAGAACATAACTTATCTGTTGCTAAGGAAACTAAAAACAGAATAGTAAGTGATGATACAGATTCAAACAGCACATGCACCCATATCAACGAAGAACTGAGCTTGTGTGATGGTAAGAAGATTGAAAGAATAGTAAAAGATGCTACAAACTCAGACGGTGAATGTGCTCATATCAACATAGAACAAAGTTTGTCTGATGATAAGAAAATTAAAAAGAGAGAAGTAATAGATTCTACAAACGCAGACAGTACATACACTCATACCGAAAAAGAAGAAAGTTTGTCTGATGATACAAAAATTGATAAGAGAATTGGCAGTGATAATACAAAATCAAATAATCAATGTGATCATATCAGCAAAAAACACAGTTTTTCTATCTGGAGGGAAGTTGAAGAGAGTCAAGTAATAGATGTTGACGACTCAAACAACATTTATATCGACAAAGGACAGAGTTTACCTATAGATGAGAAAATTGAAAATAAATTAAGTGTTGATACAAACTCAAACAATAAACCTACACATATCAACAAAGAAGAGAGTGTATATTTTGACTCTTCAAATATTGAATTGCTGGACCCCGACAAGGACGAGTCGGAAATCAAGTATAGGGTTCAAATCGAAACTTCAACACCTAATAAAACATATATTGATATAGATGATAATAATATCAGTAAGAGTCGTTCTACAACACATACACCAGAAGAGGTTATAAATAAAGAATTTGATATAAAAAGTATCATAGGAGGCATTCAGAATCTGTCAATTTCTGAAAGAGAAGATAGTGTTACCGAAAATGAAAAAACTGAGAATACCAGTTCCATTAATTCAGAATCAGGATATGCAGGATCATCAATACGAGATTTGAATGACATTGAAGCCATGAAAAAACATGCTCCACATGAATCAAAACCAAGGCGAAAATCGTTAATTCCGACCCTTGTTAAAAAAGCTGTAGTATCTCCCCGAGAAGTTTTCAAATCTTCGTTTTCGGCGCTAAACGTGACACAAAGAAATATTTTAAAGTCTACTAAGTCCTTAAGTGGAGATACCGGGAATGTATTATATAATTTAAATAAGCCTGCAAAATCTTTACGTTGGAGTACACTTGATTTACCGCATGGATCCAAATCCCTCAACGGTACGTAATTTTTTTAAATCGCTTATAACATATCACCTACATGCACACAAGCTATACATTTGTAGAAAAAGCTGACCTCACATTGTATAAGCTTTCCGTGCAATAAGAGGTCAGCTTATACTGAAAATGTATACCTTGATTTTTAGCCGTGCGTACGTACATTACATTAGTAAATTATTACGTATAGATAAATGTCAGACACAACAATCTATCCTTACTATTATTCTAGTAGGTATAAATAGATTTGTATAATATGTACCTATTGTGTACCGACGAATCTAATATGTACCTAATACTGCTAATATTACTTCATAGCCATAATGGATACAATGATTCAATACATGTTTTTATTTAGACTATTTAACAGGAAAATTTTGTACCAACTCGAATTGTAAAAACAGTGTCAGTACAGCTTCACGCACACAACCCGTATATACTCTGGACGTCTTTGCCTGTCTCATTCGATCCTACACATTGAATACCGTGAATAAGTCCAAAAGATTTTCGCACCGCGTTCTATCTGTAATGGTATCGCTATGGCATTGTACATACATATTCTATGTGTACTAAAACAACAGGAAACGACCATGACATGTAGGATACGATAAAATACGGATTTTATGTGGAATTAAAATAAAGTGATTTAGTTCAGTGACATGCAGTCGTGGTGCACGGTGTTATATCCTATATATCCTATGAAATAATGGTTTATTCAATTAGTTATAAATCAGAACCGAGTTATTTGTCCATAGAAAATAAAAGTTTTAGTCCTGACGAATCAAGTGCAAGTACTTATCATCCAGTTGATGTTTACCGAAGAAATATAGTTAGAAGTGAAAAGATGACGTTCGGTTCGTTTTTGCGTCGGTGTTTGTGCTGTAAAGGCACGTCTGGTGATGAACTCGATTCACCCTCGAACAGTTATAACCCATCATCAGCTCTAGTAGGCCCTACGGGGAGAAGTTACACTGTCAATAGTGAAACAACAAAACAGAGTGTGGCAGTAGAAGAACCAAAAATCCCTTCATTAATTGTCACTAGACCAATAGATGATGAGTTTTCTACTTCTACCACAACGCTTTTGCTTTCTTCTGAACGAAATGCGAGTTCTATAAGTTTAGGCACACAGAGTTACAGTGTTAAAAAAGTTATACCAATCCCATGTGAGTCACAGGATTCAGACAGCAACAGTCGCGGCAGTACACTCAAATCTGGTGAGAAAATCTCATTCATTCGAGAGATTTTATCATGTCGAGACTCTTTCTTGAAGTCTTTGGAGTGGTGTGATAATTCTTTGACGAGAGGCAAAAGGTGTCGATTTGTCAAACCTGACGAATGGCTAGAACTGAAGAACGATGGTACCGAATTTAGATTCGACTACTCGAGGCACGCCCTGTTTTCCTGACACAAATAATTATTGCACTGCTAACTCCGCACCGAAGTTTTGTTAATTTAAGCACATCAAAATTTAAACATTTTAATATAACAAATTAATAGACTTGCTATATTTCAGCTAATTGTATTTTATTAAATATAATAAAGTAAAGCTGTTTAATAAACGTAACTCACTGACCTTGACTAACCTCAAGTTCTTTTCTTCAAGTTCAATCTTTACTTTAGTTTTTTGTGTTATTATTACTCATTAGTTTCATAGTAAAATTGTGAAATCCGAATTTTTTAATGATTAGGTGTTCGCCTAAATTTTACCTCGAAAGCCCCTTTAAGTCCAGCCTACATAATTAAGTAGGTATATCACAGTTAATATGGGCAAAACTCTTGCCTTTTATGTACATTTTATCAAAACCAGTAATATTGAATAATTAATTATATTTTTAACATACGTAATTACGTCCTACATAGGTTTTATACGATTTTCAATGTACAGTTCTGCCGTGTTATTTGCGTACTATGTTGCAACAGTGATGATAACGGTTCTTTGTATTGTTTTCAGATGAGGTGTACATGTCCGACGCGGTTTCGCCCAACCATGCGACGTTACCCAGGCGTTCCAACTCGCCGCTGCACCACGATAGAGATATCGACAGGGATAGGTACTCCCTCAACAGGAGTGGGCTACAGGTAATATTCAATATCTTACGTAGTACTTACTCCGTTATCATAAGTGAGAATTTGACGTCACAGCGTAGCTCTGGCGTACCAGTACCATAAACGACGAATCTTAGATACGTGCGCGTGCGTCAGAAAGTACATTTGCATTCAATTATGAGGTGGCAAGTTAATGCAATGAAGTGATTAAGCATGGTACTCTTATGACGACTTAGCAAACAATACTTACCTACTAAGTGTACTGTAGCTATGAAAACGAATGGAAGTACAAACACAAGTTTTATCCTTAAAATCGACATCGCACATCCTCAAATCGTTTAGCTTTTAAAATAAGGACCACAATAATCTACAAAATCAATATTTTGGTCAAACCGCAACCGTGAATCACCTACTTTTACATCAACCGTGTAACATAAATGTGTGCACGTCTCTGTTCTTCTAGAAACATTTTTGCAAGCGAAAACCGACCTTTCGAAATAAGCTTTAGGGCCTTCATGTTATTGTAAGTGTAGGAGTATTGTCTCGATGACCGCGTTGGCCATTGTATTATATTACTGCGTCTTGCAACACGGCCCGCGAACAACGAGGCTGTGCAAAACGTTTACTTAAACGAACCTAGGTATATACCGCAGGGTGTTGGACAAAGACTTTTGAGGTAATCTCACGAACTCTTTTAGTGTCGACATAGCTCTTGCTTTTTTAGGTTACAGTGGATAAATAGGTAGTGATAGTGAGTGCAACACGCCCCTTTTTGAACTTGTATTAGCTGCTTGAGCAAATCGGATGGATGTCGGCGGATAACAAATAAGTGTCTTTGATCACTGGTTCAAAGATTAATAAGTATTTAATGAACTTGTTTAACTCGAAAATGACATAATTAGGAAATGGCATTTTAGGATCCAAAACCTTGAATCAATTATTTCTTTCCTAGCATGTAGCACTGCTTGGCAAAGGCCTCCCCTATTTCCTTTCAAACCATTTATGATTTAAAATATATACTCATTACTCAGCATTTATAAATTTTAGACCCTATCGTATGAAGTATGAACCGGAGCAGGAAGCCATCAAAGTTTTACCTACAGCTATAGGTGCATTCAACACAGAATTCATTTGCACTGGGTTCAGCATATCGTGGCTTACGCACGAAATGTTGTAATATTAATCCCTTATAAAGTGTCGCGGTGTGGGTAGATACGGTAAAACATAATTACTCAATACCATATGCGGTCGTTTGGCCCGTTTCACATGTAGTGCTCAAATTTTAAGTATATGTACTTCACTTTGTAATGTATAGTAAGTATCCCTATGAACTGGTACTTTTTTATACAGTGTGAAATAAAAATGACCAGCCATATTTTAGGGGGTAATCAGATCCATGAACCTGAACAACTGTCTCCAAAGAACATAGTCGAAATACCAAAATTGAAAATAAAACTTTTCATACAAAGTGATTGGTCACGTGACTCACGTTTGTATGACAAATTGAATTTTCGTTTTCAGATTTCGACCTATGTTCCTTGGGGAAAGTTGTTCAGTTTCATGGACCTGCGAGTCTATCGCGTAATTAAAATGGTAATGAATATCGACACTGGTATTATACTTCAATCCGATCGAAAGAGATTAAACTTTGAGCTACCTTGTAATTTTTTTACCGATCATGAAGATAGGAGTCCCGTGTTCATGATTGGTATTTTTTTATAAGATAGCTCGAAGCTTAGTCACTCACGATCGTATTAAAGTTTATTACCAGAGACGATGTTCATTACCATTTTAGTTACGCGGTAGACGGGGCTGGTTACCTCCTAAAATATGGTTGGTCATTTTTATTTCACCCAGAGTAAATATTTAATAAGATCTTAAAAAATACTTGGTACAAAAGCCACAACCGCATTTACAAATTCTTGACTCCATCATGGTTCCGCATCAAGCAAAAACGAATGAACAGGTTTTGAAAAGGCTTAGCGTAGGAAATAAGTTCCCTGTGTCGATCAAAGGACATTTTTTATGCCTATATTTTACGTTATTTTTATCTTCAGGTCACAGCAGACAAAATAGCTGGTACAAGTTAGCTAATAATAAGTTGTTAACGGGTGCTTGTTGAACTTGTTTAGCTACATTTGAGTATTTTCGCCACGCAAGTTTTAGAAAATCAACATAATAAAATACATGTTTCATAACGAACGTATAAATGATTAAATTCATTGTTAACGGACTTTTTAAAACGTCCATAAACGGAAAATAAAAATAATTCTGTCGTAAAATGTTTGACTTTAAAAAGAATCACTGTTTTTATCAGCATCGCATGCCCAAATTAGAACGGGCTTTATCTAAATTAAATCAGTGGTAGTCAAATGCCAAACTAAATAGGATACATTACACAAAGGATAGAATAAACTATTCAATAACAACAAACCTTGCTACAGTTTCTTGGAATCGATTGAGAAAAGGAAAACAGTTAACTAATCAAAGCTGAAACTGCTGGTTCAAAAAATTTATTAGAAAAAAAAATGTAAATGTACATTTAAAATTTGATGTTATCCTATAGATAAATCACCCTTGATCATATAATTTTTTTCCTTATATTTACATTAGATCACTGTTTTATTTTTATTTTATTTACATAGTAGTAGCCCTGTTTTCAAATTATATAATGATTGTTCAATAAATTACAATTCCCACATAACTCTACTGACACATAACTACTACATAATAATAAATTGATGCAGATTAAATGATCTGTTAAACAATAAATGGATTTCCTGATCTTGTTAAGGTAACTTGACATAAATGCGTGTTGCTGTATAGGGCATAAAAATGAGCCTACGCCTACGCAAGACAAGACTTGTGTGGGCTGCGTGGACCAAAAGGACTAGATTTTTTGTCTATTGTTTCAAATAAGGGAATTGAATTAAATATAATTATAATAAAATGAGGAAAGAGATTGGATCAAAAGTTACAATCATGACAGTGATACAGTAATTTGTTTTGTCTGATATGCTTTAAGATTATCTGTAATACAGGATTGTTTAGGAGTCTTTAGGAGATATAGGACTGGGATTACGAATATCTAGCTTGTTATCAGTCTTATCCATTAAATCTTTATCACTGGACTAGGCATCCTTGGCAATCAGAATAGAATAGATCTTTATTTATTTCATTTACCAGATACAGGTACTTATAAAATGTCGAGACTCTAGGTGCACGGTTCCAAATAGTAGATCCTATGGAGAAGCACCGGCAAGAAACTCAATGGAAACTCTTTTAAAATAATAGATTACAATCTTTATCAGTACAATGTTGTGGTAAAAGCTGCGAGAATAATATAATTTAATGTGAATAAAAATAAGACTAGGATAATAATTATTTGCCTCTGAATAAGATTGCCATGACAGTTACAATCACATCGTTAAATCCATCATATGGGGAGCCACTTGTCAAAAAATATACTCGTAGCTATAACGCTTTTTGGGCATCAGTAGAGATGAGATTTCTACAATCAATCTATAAATTAACTGGCGTACAAAATGAAAATGAAGTAGGTACGTGGTGACCGACGTCTTTGCGAAATTCAGTTGAAATGACGTCATGGCATAATCCATCCAGGAATACGTAAACGAAAGGAAAACGTATAATTTTAACAAAAATAAAAGCCCGAATTCAAAACAAATACCTCACACGAGTTGTCGCGCAGGAATGGAAGTATCGTGTGACAGATAATGCAAGCAAACAAAAACACGCCGTCGGTTAGTTAGCCGTAATTGTACCTCGGTAACAGTTGTGATCGCGGTATCAGAGCAAAATGTGCAATGTGTTATACGCGCACAGTTTTATTTATAGATAGTATTAGACCTAATTCTGTGTGAGCGGGCACGTGAGTTTTTCTCTCCCAAACTGTATTTTAATGTATTTAATTCAGTATCCCATACTCAATTTACACAGGTTTTCTATTTTTATTTAATTTGGGGATTTACAGAATAAGTATCTTCTTATATTCTATAAACACTGTTTGATCAGAGTTGCCCTAATCATCATCTTGTAACGGTCACGTCATATACTTAGCTGAGTCATTTATGTATTTTCTTTTGGTTTCTCAAAAACGTGAGGTTCATTTCAAGGCTGATATTTTATTTATACATATACCTATAGCTGTGCCCGCGACTCCATCCGCGAGAAATTCGGATGTAGCGAAGTTTGAAAAAAAAAATGCACTCTATTTCCTTGTCGAATTTATCAAGACCGGTTCAGCCGTTTAGTCGTACAGAAAGAGAGACAGAGTTACTTTCGCATTTATATCAGTAAGGATAGTAGATTTTTCAGTTAATAGTACCTACTCGATTTGGACTGAATATTTGGTCTTATCTTTCGAATAGATTCTGAACGCAATATTAATTTACCAAATTTTTGACTTACAGGTTCGCTCCGAGTCCATGGCATCGGTATACTCCGGCGCGGGTGAGGGCACCCGGGCCAACGTGACGATAAGAGGCGAGGTTCAGATCTCGTTGCTGTTCAACTACAGGCTGGGCGCGCTAGAGGTTGGCGTCAAGCGGTGCCGGGACCTGGCTCCCGTGGACGTCAAGCGCAACAGATCCGATCCTTATGTTAAGGTGAGTGGTCAATGTGGTGATACAGTATAAATTGTTGAAATGAAAAAAACTAAAAACCTCGCTTCCCCAAACGTGAACAATGCCTAGCGACAAGCCTGACGCGAAAACTTAAGAAACATAAAATGTAGCGTAATTTTAAAAGGATTATACCTAATATACTTAGTATATTTTTTTTATTATTGCTTTAATTTACATCTTTGAACATGTAACAATAAAACCTTAGCGGTATTTCCTGAACACATGAATTTTAAACACTCATTTCGTAGGCTAAGAAACAAATATTGAGGCAGGTGAAGACTCACTAGATATTAAATTAATGTCAAACTAGTTTACAATTGAATAATATAAAACTCCAGTGGTGAATATTAATGGATTACTACTATAGGTACCTACACTTGTGACTAAAATAACCGAGCTACATCGCCGTTGCCCATAGTCAATGTTGCCTACGAACGAAGTTGATTAACATACATAATGTGAATATTAATAAAGAGTTTTAAACATGCTAGCTCCCCGTCACCAGTTAGGAATGTATCGTTGTGTCGTAACAATATTAAAAACGTTATATGGAGCAGTTCTTGAAATACACACTGTGGATACTCATCCATCTATCAAAGTAAAGCAATCGTGCATTGAACAATAATAATCACCCAAAAAATCCCCCGAGTAAGATAAGAAAATAATTAAAGTATTTTTATAGTCTCTAAGACAGTTTACTTCAAGTAAACTGCCTAATATTGCATCTAATATGCGGCGGATACGACGGACTTTCTGTCCGGCGGACAGTGAGAACAAGAAATTTTACGACAAAAAATTGTCGCAGACAAGAATATTCGGCATGGACTCAACGAACCCGGCGGTGATTTAGTTAGCTGTCGTTAGAACTCCAGTGTCCTCACTGGCAACAACTACCAACCACAATCATTCTTCTCCACGATTGTCCTGGCATTGATCGATTGACTGGCAAAAAGTCAGTCATCTGCGCTGCGCATAACGCGGGGAAGAGGTCGTGGTGACCAAGGAGCTTCCAATAGTTTAAATAGTAGAAATGATGTATCTCTATAGATAGATTATTCTCACGAATGGTTTTATGGGAATATCTCGGAAATCGGTGAAGAAAATACAACTGGGCTATTTCTGCGAATCGACTAAGGTCGCAAATTTTAATAATTATTAAACCCTATTTTATCATCTCTAATAACATTTAATTTCCATTAACAGGTGTACTTGTTACCGGACAAGTCCAAAGCTGGCAAGAGGAAGACAAAGGTGAAGAAGAACACGCTCAGCCCCGTGTTCGAGGAGACTTTGAGCTTCGTACAGCCGCTGGCCTCGCTGTCCGCGCGGACACTGTGGCTCAGCGTGTGGCACGCCGACATGTTCGGGAGGAACGACTTCCTGGGAGAGGTCACGCTGCCGCTGGCCGACGTCGTGTTCGACGACCCCGCGCCCATGTGGTACAAGTTGCATGAGAGAGTGAGTATTCTGAGTTTTATGCTGATTCTACCACAAAATATAAAAAGACAAGAGGAAAAGGCATTGATATTTCTTTCTACAAGAACTTGTGTCGGTAAAGTTGTATATTCATAGTTTTCACATATTTAAAGCTCATGTAGGATTTTTACCCAGGACACATTAAAAATATCGGAATAGAATAACGCGAAGCTAAAAACTATACTTAATATTATGAATTCTGCGTAACTCCGCATAATCCGCACACTCGCTCCGCCCACTTTCCCTTTCCTCTTGTGTTTTATATCCCATGTTTTCTACTATGTCGCTTTATACTATATGACTTTTTTTATATCAAAGAACGGCAAACCAGCTTGCGGTAATTGATCACCGTCGCTCATGAACATCTACAACCGAATGATTACGGATGAGTTGCCGACTCAAGGCGTGGTTGTGTTCAACCCTTCACTTGAAACACAACCACGCTTACATAAAATGTACTGAAGCGTGAAATAGAAAGGTGTGTCCCTGAACAGTTTATATAACGTTATTCAAATTATATTGTTTTGGATTGCTATATACTCGTAATGACGACATGGCGTCAACAGCGTCCCCGGAGTGACAGGACGAGATCCTATATTAACGTAGTCCAAAATATCAACCAATTTGGAGGAGGCATTTCTTCATATTCAAGGAGGTTAGGTTGCTGTTCAACTATAAACCACATTACAATTAACCTTGTTCTTCCAGACGGAACAGTTCGATGAGCAGCAAGGCAGTCGCGGTGATCTGATCGTGGGCCTCAAGTTAGAGCTGACGGAGGGCGCGCGCGGCAAGGGCACGCTGCATGTACTCGTCAAAGAAGCTAAGAACCTCGTCGCTACCAAACCTAATGGATTCGCCGATGTGTTTTGCAAAAGGTAGGTACCCCTGTAGCGACAACTAGCGGTACAAAGAATAACTAAGATGTACATGGCAATCACAGACCTGGGAGCGTCAGCGAAGGCAGGTCTGTTATGGCAATAGACTACGCTAGCGCCACCTAACTGAATGTAGCGGTACCTATCTCAGATCCTACATAGCTTATCGATACTGACGCATGCGTCATGCTCGTGAACGGATGCTGTTTGTCGGGCTGGTCAGCTGTTAACTACCATAGTATTCTTATTCATAGGCAAATCATTATTCTCTTGTCAAAATAATGAAGGTTTAACTTTAGTAATATTTTCATTTGATAGGAAGTTCTGTTAAAATTGATAGACCACTTTTTTGGCCGATCGACACTCAGATGCCTGATGCCTGCCAGATCTTTATGAGCCCTGAACTGAGCTCTGAACTCTCTCGCTATCAGTAGCGAAGGGTGAATATTTTTTTTAGGGAACCCGTCCAAAAAATAGCTTGGCCAGGCGTGCTACATGCTGTGCAGCATTCATTCAACTATGGCTTGAACTCATGTATCAAACTTACCTGCCTTTAGATATTTACCATTTACATAATACCTAATAATAATTTTATTAAATTATTATTATTTAATTTTTAATTATTTAATTGATACCTACTGATATAGCCACGTAAAGGGAAGCCGATGGAAATCGTGTTACCCTTCGCCACTGCTCCCTATCTCCCTCTAGCACCTATAATAAGCGCACTGCGCAGCCACTCGCGTTCAACTTCCGAGAGCTCATAAACTTTTGCGATTATAAACTATGTTTGTTCTTCCAGTTACCTCCTCCCTGAGCGAGGTCGCCTAGCGAAGCAGAAGACAGCAGTCTCCCGCCGCACGCTGAGCCCTCGTTGGGAGCACACGTTCACGTACCGCGGGCTGGCGCTGCACGAGCTGGGCGCGCGCGCGCTGGAGCTCAGCCTGTGGGACCGAGACCGACTGGCCTCCAACGACTTCATGGGAGGAGTCAGGCTGTCGCTCGGCACTGGTACGTAAAACAAACTGTACTGTTAGGTTTTATGGCAGAAGCCAACCTATGTAAAGGAATAATTTTCAATTAATAATTTGGACATAAGCATCTGAATTTTAATTATTTAAGAGTAGAATGTCTGAAAAAGTGACTACGGTGTAATTCGGAGATGGGATTGGAACTAATTTCGCACTTGTCCCGCGTTCGCAGTTGGTCACATTAGCACTTCGTCCCGTTCGCGGTTAGTCCCATTCGCAGTTGGTCCTTAATAGGACCAACTACCGCGAATGGGACCAAGCGCTATAAAAAATCAATAAATAATAGAAGGTAATAAAACATAGTCTTAAAATATAATTATCCTAAATTTTAAATGTAGTAGGTACCTATCATTTCCCCGGTACTACAGTACCTACGGACAGTTCATTCTATTTGTATATCCCAAACACTGGTGTCAAAAGAATTTATTATCTGGTGCTGATGCTTTCAGAGGCGACCAAGAATTAATATCGATAAACCAAGATGGAAGACTCGCGAAGATAGGGTGATACGTAGCTTTCGTGATCGGGAAATAAAACTGATTACAAAAATCCTGCTTTACAACTTTGATATTAATATATTAAACTAACCACTTCTTGTTCTAACAGGTACATACATGGGCGCCAACGTGAACTGGATGGACAGCGTCGGTAAAGAGGTCACTCTATGGCAGACCATGATGCAACGACCCAACTTCTGGGTCGAGGGCTCCTTACCTCTCCGACCTAACCTAAGCAACTGAACTGACTCTTACGGGGTACTCTGAACCCTTATTGCCAGTCTCTAACTGCCTGTACTACCTATATGGTTCAGCTTGAACGCAGAACTTGAATAGATTTGAAAGTTCGTGCTAGACCATCGACAGTTCTAAAGAAAAATCTTAACAATTTTTCTCAGTTTAATACCGTTCCGTTGATAACATCATAGTGAAGTTGATTTCGACTGTTTTTTATTAATTTTAAAATGGCAGTGACATCTGAATTCGAATTTCAACTTCGGGAAACGGTAATTTTCTTTGTATTCGTGAAATTGTCCACCTGTTTTCGTCTTGTTGTGTCTATAAAACCTTAGAAAAATAATTTTTATACTTAATTACATACCTATGTATAATCATGACATCGAAATCTATACGAAGTATTGTAATTGATATCGGCGTTCGTATACTATTTATATTCTTTACTTTATTTTGTAAAACTATTTTCTTAAACTTTGATACTCTTTTCTATAATATGTTTGTCCTATCCCTATCTGTGGTTATAAGTGCCAATAATTACTATACTACTCAAGAAATCTATATGTACCTACCTATTTTATACTTAATTATGTCATAAGTATTACATCAAACGAAATATTTACTTGTTCGATAGTTAGATGCCTAATTTTGATATAGTAACATTCCACGATGAATAATATTAAAATCATAGCTTTAAGTATCTAATGACAATAATATTTTTCAACATGCAAACTGCCTATAGTTATAAACTAAGTTATGCATTTAAAATAGAATTATTATGTACAAATTAAGTCTACATGAGTTAAAGTACAGCTCATGCATATTGTGATTATAAAGTCTAGGTGTTTCAATAAAAATTGATGAATGAATGTTTGTAAAAGATGTCTGTGTATAATAATTGGAATGGAAGTTATTGTTTATACTATAACGACTCTAAGACGTCCGTAGTTTGTATAATATTATATTAGACATAATATCATAACAGGAATGAGAACGATTTATATTATATAAACTTAAATATTTTTTTATATAAACTTATTGTGAATTTAAAGAAATCTGGAAATAAATATACTGAATAAGTATAACGTGATTTTTTCTATTATGAAAATCCCACGAAAATCCCTATAAACAGAATACCTAGTATCAGTCATTGCCTAGTATGCACAGTGAGTTCATATTGTTGGTTTTATTTTATCCTATGCAGCCGGCTCATGACATACGTGACACATTCGTTCTAAATGCATCTTCAAAATACATACATGCATACCGGTCAAACATATAACCCTCTCCGTAGTCGGGTAAATACCGGCAAATCCTTCCCATATTAAAGGCCTTGTACAATCGACACGTTTATGTCATGAATTAAATACCTCGCAAAGGCGGACTTTCCATAAGGCTACTAGGCCTGATGTAGTTCAGTTCAGTTGATTTAGCTTTGGGTGTTGTCACTTAAGCGACCGTAAGATTCACGACGCACCATCGACTATTCCTTTCTCTTAGCGACGCACCTTATTTCTTGTACGCTCACCTATGTTGTTTTCGTAAGTATGGGTTTACATATTTTATCGCTGCAAAATCAGTAGAAAAGGGCTGCTACTACTGAACGACCTAGGACGCCCGATCCACCCCTGATTGCCTCCATCATCATTTGTAGATTATATTGTATACGGAACAGTACCTAAAACTTTCTATTTTGCAGTCTTCTAGACGTAATAATAGTATTCTTTGGTCTGGAGCTCAGTGTTATATAGTGGCTACTATTAAGGCGCGTCCCGTATCTACGGCAAAACAATGTTCAAAAAAGTTTTATTATTTTAATAAACTTACAAACTCAATATTAGAAATCACATCTCAACTTTCACTCAATGCCCCTAGTTCAAGGAATTTATCACTGTAGCGGATGTAGTATCCGAACGTCAACAACTCCCTGGGGGCTTACTACGAACGGCGAACTCATAAAGCAGGGCAGAAATGGACCTGCCCAGACATTTCCAGTATGAGCTGACCTTGCACTGTATAGGTTTTTCGTACAGTGATAGGCTGAACGTAGGTATAGGTCGAGGAAATGCGCCCGCGCGATACCCTCCTACACCCTAGCGTTTCGCGCGCATGCGCTCTGCGCCGATCAACGAGAGACGTGGTCCAACGCATCGCTGCCTGTGATTGGCTCAATTGGCTGCTATTAATATTATTTTTACACTTGTTAGAGTCAAAGAGTATGTAATCACTTGGTTAGAGTTGTAAGAATAATGGCGGACTGGCTTGTATTGTATTGTGTGTTCCTGTGTCGTACAATTAAAGTTTATACTGCGAAACATTAGCTCTCAATTATTTACCTGACTCACCCCGACTACAATACTCAGTTTCTCTCTATAACAGTAAACTAGTCTAGTAAAGTACCTAGTAAAATATAACTATAGTTAGAATAAACCCAGATTAGAATTTATAGTAAGTTAAAAATAGGTTCGCGGCGATTCGGGTATTGTGTAGCTATTTTGTAATTTTATTATGGTACGTACATCCTAAATCTATGTGGAAAACAAATAAAAATACGGTGGATATAAAAAAAAACATTACGTAGTACGTACGTACCTAAGAGCAAATACTAGTACGTACGTATTCATGATCATAGAAATAATAAGTAGGGCTCCCCCCTACAACTAGAACAAGCAATAAGCAAAATATCGCAAAGAAAAACAGACCTTATCACAATCGCTTAAGAATTGTATTTGAAGTAAAAGGAGACGAGACCCTCTAGAAAGAGCGACCACGGAGCTGTGTGTCTCGTTTTAACAATTGCCAGGATAGAAGTTGGTACATTTTAGTAGATTTGGTACGAAGATTGGAATCGTACACAAAAATTATTAAAATAATGAATTAACCATCTTGCTAGATGTACAATGTTTTTTTAAATTTAAATATAAACAAATTTACCATCATAATCTTTTTTTCGTAATTTTATAATTAAAAAACTAAACCTCCGTACTTTTATGATAGATTTTATTAGTGTATTATGACAACTTCAAAAAAAGCTCGTGTCATTCAATTTGTGACAGGTTGACGGTACTAAATTAATATTTAATCTGTTTAATCGTATTTTAATATTTTATTTACAAAAATGGTGAATGTGATGCGTGAAAGGTTGTGGAATTGCAACATATTCTGGCTGTAATAATATCCTTCCACGGGTAACCTTGAATATAATGAAATTTTACAAAATTTGTCTAAGTTGCTGATAGGGTGACAATATTTACATATTACTGTCGGACTTTGGGTTTGTACTAGTGCTACGATTTCACTATATTAATTAAATCAATGACAAATTTTAAAATATAATTATTAATTATAATTAGTTCGCTATTTCGGCATCCTAAAAATTTTGATTACTATAAAATTTGGGAAAAATTCGGTGGCGATGCCAGTCATCATTTTAAGCCAGATGACTTCAATAAGTCATGTTCACGAAAGACATTAACTAATGTACCGACCCGACTGCAATGCCTAATTAATAGCTTCGAAATAATACTGTTTATGTTGACCTGTCTTTTTAGTACGCTTTTATTAGCTTCACCTAAGTAACTAACTAACATGTAAGAAAATCGTGGAAGTTAAATTTGACCCACTTCCCGGTTTCCGATTGAGCTGAAATTTTACATACACGTTTAGTTTAGATGACAATGCATGGTTAGCTAAGTTACGTCATTCTAAATCCAATATGGCAGGCTCCCAAAGATGGCGGACTAGTTAATTAATAAGCACTCCCATGATATAGGTATCAAATGAAAGGGTTTGCTGAGAAGAATACGAAAAATCGAAGTCAAGGTCAAAGTCAACGACAAAGTGCAATTCGAAGTCAAAGTCAAAGCCGATGCCGAGGCCGAAGCCGAAGCCAAAGTTGAGGCCGAAGCCCAAGGTTTTTATTTCAACTGGGCCTTTGCAGGCACCTTCAGAAGCGTGTTTTTTGTTTTTTTTAAACTATAATTTAAAAGCTTATTGTATAGTTGCGTTAAAAGCTTTTTCGTTTTTATATTTTTATTTTACTATCCTGTGTTCTTTGTGCAAAAAATAAATTTATTTTCTTTCTTTCTATTACATAGGACCTACATAACAACGGTATCGGCGGAATGTGGATGTACAATAGTAGTACATTTCTGCCTAAACTTTCGGGGAATACATAGACGTGATGCTATGTATGAGATGTTATTTAATATCGTGTGTATAAACGAAATGTAGCAAGTACCTACCTGCCAGTGGCGTGCACAGATATTTCTTACGGTGTAGGTAAAAATAGCTTACTTGTTGTATTGTCAAGTTAAATGATTTTTTATGATTGGCCACCTCACTCTAAGACTTAAATTAACTGATATTACACACAATTAATGTAATTATTATAATATTATTCAATACTATTTTTTTTAAGGTAGGCAGGCTAGTAGGCAGGCCGGTGTATTTTTTCTTCACGGAGTGCACGGCGTGCACTGCTACCTGCATGTTTTATATTATATTCATTTCATGTTTCGCATACCTTATTGGTATTGACGGTGATAGTGCAATGCTGTGAAACTATTAGGTACCACTTTAAATAAAACCATCCGTCCGTCCGTTGCATCCGTGGGCAAATAAAACAGACCTATCATTATTAGATAAATGGTCCAAGATTTTCTATCTAATAGATATCTATATAATAGAATTTTATTGATATCTAAGTTTGTAGAAATCAAGGAAGATTAAGAAAACTGTTTAATTAGAAAATTGATTCTACATAATTATTGTTTACGATATGGGTACTAAATGCGGTGCGGAGTGGATATATTTAACTATATTTACAAGTGTAGTTACATGTAATTAAACAATGACAGACCGGGCCCACCCCGATAATTCCAAAATTCATCGATTTTTTTAAAGGTATCTGCGTAACTTATTTTTCAAATTCAGTCACACACAAGTCATTACATCACAATTCATCACAGGAAAATTAAAAATGACAACGTCTCACTCGATGCACAAAATGATGGTCACTCTAATAGAGCAAGATAAAATTACTCTGTGGTAACTATCTCAGGTGGCTCGCTGTTTTAGCAGAGTGCACAGTCCTGTTACTTAGTTAATAAGTCTATGTTCATGATTCTGGCAACTTTTACATTTGACTTGACAGGAACCAGCTTTGTATTCTCGCGTCGCGTTTCAGTTTGCCATGTAGAAGGTATTGTATGTTTCAAGCATATTTATATGCGGTATCTTTGTCATGCGCGTTAGAAAACAGATTTTCGTTCGCTCTTATTGCTAAAGATCCTTAACCTACACGTTCACACGATAATTGACATTTGACAATAGTCGTTACAGTCATGCTATGGCAACTACGAACAATCAAAAATTTTGGTTTTTTTATTGAAAACAGCGCCATCTAGCCCATAGTTAGTAGAGATTAGAAGCTCGAAAAATGCGATGTTCCTATATTGAAAAATTAATAACAATGCTGGGAATTTTCTCCCTACAATGTGTTATTAATAAAATATTTATGCTTGATAATCCAAAAACGAATGTGGAAATAAATGTATATTAAATAAAGAGGCATTTAAATATATAAAACCGCAATGGAATACAGATTTTTTTTTATTTAATCTTATATCTTTTTACAGCAATTACGGAGATTCCACTGTCGTTATAGCAACACTACAATTCACAATTGCAAATGTCTGCTGCGCGTGAGTGTTATTGCTCGTACGGATTTTGCTTTTGTAATAAAGTTTTGGTTGTTTCGCATATGCATCTGTTATCCACGTTGAGTTGAGCATCTGTTCCTCCGTGTTTCCGTGCCGTGTTACAATCTTCTTTGTTACGTACGTCCGCAAGTTGAGCTTCCTGCTCCTTGCCGCCGAATCGTAAACTTTCCAAGAACTTTGTGAAGTTACTGTGCACCAGCATAGGCACTCTCTCTGTAGAGTTTAGACCCATAATTGCGAGTAGTGAACAGTGAACTTCAATCCAGTCATGTCACAAAATTCGTGTTGTGTACCTGGATGTCTATCGACTAGGAAAGCCGGTATGTACCTACCTGATGTTTTCTATACTTTATTTCCTGTGCCTTAAATACCTACCTACCTAGTCCAGTTTTTTTTTGGTATTAAGATCTGTTTCAAAATGTCAATTTTATTCTTCCAAATGCAAAGTTTCTATGAAATTGTTTTTAATTTTCCCTGCATTAAAGACTGTAATTGATTAATTATCGTTAATATCTACATAAACATTGCATTTTTAAGAACAACTAGTGTAAGTACGTTCTAAGTACCAACTGGCATTCCTAATAACATAAAAATCGGCTCATACTTAACACTATATCCAATGTTTCACTAAAAGCAACGTGGAAAGATTGAGATCCCTGTACACAAAACTTCATTTCTATCAGTCCTAGTTTTGACACTGATAAATTGATTACTTTGATTCTTAAGTATCGCTTGTTTAGCTTACTGGTAACAAATAACAATCTGAAAAAAATCATGAGTACTGGGCATATAGTATATTATGCAACCCACAATTTAATTTTTAAAAGTTGATGGAATTAGTACTTTAAAAAATCCTAATAAAACCATGTACAAAACCGATGTCTACGCGTAAGAATTTATAGAAAATTACTATAATATGTATTTTTATTGTTACTACTTTAGTAACAATATATTCAAATATCTCTAACAAATGAATAGTATAGTTTAATTTGAACATGCTACATTATAATGATACTACTACTAATATTATTTATGTAATTTGTAACTTGCAGATCTATATTTAAATATGTAAAGATTGATGTAAAGAAATTTGGTTTTTATTAATGAATAAAACTTTTGACTTTCTTAACGTAAAACAAAATCACAAAGTATTGGTAAAGATACCATTCAACCAATATAAAGACTGGATCTATTGAGAAGTTAAAATTAAAAGAATATCTGTGAATCTTATACCCAGATTCGCTTTGTTACGATTTTAGTATAAGTGTAGATAAATAATAAGAAATTAAACTTCTGACTGATTTGACTTTTTTTTCAGGTGTTTCTCTACATCGGTTTCCTAATCCAGAAAAACATGCAGAGAAATTCAATACTTGGATTTTAAATATTGGGGGCGAATTAGCTACAATGGATCATATAACTATCTATGACAACAGGCGTGTTTGTCATAAACATTTTCAAGACGTTCATAAGTATCCAAAGAATAAACTCTGCAATTTAGCAACTCCTGTACTGAATATGCCAGGTAAATTTTTAATCATTACTAATTCATCACAGATATTAGGGTTCGTACTTAAAAGGTGAAAACATAATCTTTATGGTGAGACTTTCGTGTTGGTGCCCATTGATTTCTGTGATTATTGTAGGTATCGACTTGAAATTCGACATAGTTCTGAGTAATGTGATATTATTAACATGTAACACAATAATTTCATTTATTCTATATAAAGTTATTGCATCACAATCGCTTTCCATGTGTGGAGTTATTTCACATGGTATTGTGCATAAGGGCCCAGATCACAAAATTTTGATTGAAATACAAAATGGTTAAAAAAGTATTTTTTGCTGTTAGAGTCATATTCTAAAGGTGATGTGAATGAATGTAAATATTACTTCACAAAACTTTTACTTATAGGAATCTGAAAGTTTTTAGATTTCTAAAATGTCTATAGATAAAAATAAAAAAATCATGTCAAGATTGCTTACCTTTTGTAAATTACCTAAGCAATAAAACAAGTAAGTAAGTATAAGGCGTAAATTGTTTTCTTTTCTAATTTTCAGAACAATCATTTGTTCAAGTCATAACAGAGGAGCCTGCCCTACCTTCTACATCTGCTGTGCAAAATATTAAATTGGATTTTATTATGTCAGGTTAGTATCTTATTTATTGAATTCTCGGAGTACCTTTTTAAGATTATCAGTGAGTGTGTAATGTCCGGTTGTCTGTCTATCACAAGGCTCTATCTCATAAACTACAGCTAGCTGGTTGGTATTTTCACAGATTGTATGTTATTATCCTGGCAAATACTAAAAATACCAAAAGGTCTCCATAGGAGACGCCCATATTTGAATTCCCTAAAGATTACAAATTTTTCAATATATTATTATTATGTATCTTCAAAGTGGCTAAACATTGTGGTGTAAAATTAAGACTGATTATAGTTAATTACTTATAGTTGCTGGTTTTATTATACTAAACACCAGGCAGACAAAAAAGTCGGCATCTAGTTCACAAGGCTAACAAGTTTAGGGACCTCTGGCTTCAATTGATGTTTTTATTTTTATTTTCAGATCCATCACACATTGCAGCTGAAACACAAGAGCCTGCCCTGCCTTCTACATCTGCTGTGCAAAATATTAAATTGGATTTTCTTATGTCAGGTTAGTATCTTATTTATTGAATTCTCGGAGTACCTTTTTAAGTTTATCAGTGAGTGTGTAATGTCCGGTTGTCTGTCTATCACAAGGCTCTATCTCATAAATTACAGCTAGCTGGTTGGTATTTTCACAGATTGTATGTTATTATCCGGTAAATACTAAAAATATCAAAAGGTCTCCATAGGAGGCGCCCATAATTGAATTCCCTAAAGATTAAAAATTTTTCAATATATTATTATTATGTATCTTCAAAGTGGCTAAACATGGTTGTGTAAAATTAAGACTGATTATAACTATAATCAGTCTACGTTATTAACTAATAACTTATAGTTGCTGGTTTTATTATACTAAACACCAGGTAGACAAAAAAGTCGGCATCTAGTTCACAAGGCTAACAAGTTTAGGGACCTCTGGCTTCAATTAATGTTTTTATTTATATTTTCAGAACCATCACGTATTGCAGCTGAAACACAAGAGCCTGCCCTACCTTCAACATCATATGTGCAAAAGACTCAGTTGTCAGATTTTGTTATATCAGGTTTGTATCTTATATTATTATAGATACATAAAGTGCTATTAACATATCCAATAAGATCAACATCATTACTAACCCACTTTATTGAATAAGGAAATGAGATATTGTCATAAATATAATATAATACTTGGCATGATCAGTGATCGCAGTGTGTTGATATAAGCACAAGGGGAATGCTGCCCCATTCTCTTGATTTAATCCCTTTTTCACGATTATAATAATTAATTATTTCATTTAAGATTACTTTCATTTTTAAAGGTGTACAATATAGAGTACTTACCATTTACAAATTAATAAATGTTTTAGACATTATGTATGGTTCGCGCAGTAGCTCCGATTGGCTTTCTGCGCTACGTGCCGCGGGTACGATCCCCGCACTGAATAAATATTAATATTTGTTAATTAATTAATAGTGGTTCCGGGTCTGAGAATGAATGTGATATGTGTGTTTGTAAACTGTACCCTCGATACAGGAGAAATCCTAGTGTGGGGCACCGTTTTATATAAAAATAAATCAATACAATATATTATAATAAATTAACATTCAATTTACAGGAAATGAAAAAGTTCATAAGATAAAATCCAAGAAAACCCTAGGAATTGTTACCAAACAAAATGAGCGACAAATTAAGAAAAGGACAAAATCAAAAGGTATTGTATCTTAAATAATACACATTGAAGTGGCATTCGATCAGTGTTGAATATCTTAAATCCCTAATTATTTAATTTACTTTATGAATAAAGTAATATTAAAGTCCTTGGAATTTTAACATGACATTGGATACTTATTAATTTTCATAGTAATAGTTTGACTTATGACTAAAGATATTTCACGGTTTTTTTCAGGTCCTCGTATATCAATATCGCAACACAAGAAATTTCAATCTGTCCTAAAACAATTGAAGAAATGTGAAAAAGATAAACTACATTTTAAACGAAAATATATGATCGCTAAAAAAATGACAAAAACAAGTGCATTTAACATTGTGTCCAAGCACATGTCGGCTACTGCAAAGACATTTTGCCAAATGCAAGCCTCCCAAAGTGGGAAGAAAAAGCGGGGAAGGCGATTCACATTAGATGAAAAGATTTTGGCGCTGTCTCTGTACAAACCGTCTCCGAAGGCATATCGTTTGCTGAGCAACTTGTGTATTTTACCAAGCAGGAGAACACTGCAAAATTTGCTACATCAAATTAATTTGAAATCAGGAATTAACGATTTGATTTTTGAAAATTTAAAACATAGAGTAGCCAAATTACCTGAAAATTATAAGTACTGTACTTTATTATTCGACGAGATGGCTATTGGCCCAGGTATAGCATTTGACAAGAGAAATGACGAAATCACTGGCTTTGTCAATAATGGGGAAACGACAAAAAAAGAGTACTGTGATCATGCCTTAGTTTTTATGCTAAGAGGTACAGTAAAGAAATATAAGCAGCCTTTAGCCTATTACTTTTGCAGTGGAAGCACCAAGGCTGCTGAATTAAAAATTCAAATAAAAAAAGTCATTTTGAAAGTTCAAGAAACCGGACTGAAAGTAATAGCGACGGTTTGCGACCAAGGCGCCTCCAATATGGCTGCCATTAATTTATTGTTAAAAGAAACAAGAGAAAATTATATCCGCAATGACAAAACATACAAAGAAGGATTTTTCGAAATTGGAGATGAAAAAATGTTCCCAATATTTGATCCACCACATTTAATGAAGGGGATCAGAAACAACTTAATCACAAAAAATTTAAAATATACAATGAAAGGCAAGGAATGCGTTGCCAAATGGAGCCACATCGTGGCTTTGTATAATAGGTGCCCAGGATACAAAGGCGTAAAACTAGTGCCTAAATTAACATCGCATCATGTGGTGCCTGCTCTTATACCTAAAATGAGGGTGAAGCATTGCACTCAGGTTTTTAGCAAATCCGTAGGAGTAGCGCTTGGGTTCATGGCAGGTAAGCAGCTTTTTACTAAACACTATATATTATATTATTAAGGTTGCGACATGCCACGATCCGTAAAAGCTATGGAGTTTGCATTCCTGAAAATAGCGAACTATATTTCTTTACAGTACCTATTAAAATAATCAGTGATAGTTTAGTGCTGAGTTCGAGTTCAAGTTCAAGTTCAGGTTCAAGTTCGATCATTATTCGGGTTATTAGAAATGAATTATCACTTGCTTGATCGGTGAAGGAAATCATCAATCGTCAAAATTGTAAACGTCCACTGTTGGACTCCATATGGACTACTGTAATGAGTAGTAGTTGTTAGGTCCCTAAACAGTGACATTTTCGTTGCAGATTGGTGATTTTAGTATCTTGTTATCATCTTACTTTAAAATGCTGGTCATTGTCTTGATATAATGCCTTAATCACCATTTACAAAAAGTACGCCACGGACAGGGAGAGTTTAAAATTGTGTAATGTAATTATTTTTTGTTTACAGGATTTGGGACTTTGGAAAAAGAGAGCACCGACACAGCAGACTTATTGATGTTCTTTGACGATTTATTTGATAGCGTCAATGGTAGCTACAGCCAAATAAGAAATGGGAAAATTTATAGGGCTGCAGTGACCCCAACCTCACCTCACCATAAATTATGGAATTATAGCATTCCAGTGCTAAAAACAATGAAATATATAAACGCTAATAGTCAGGGAGTAGTGCCTTCTTTATCAAGTTGGGTTAAGTCTATTGAAAGCTTTAAAAGAATCGTTAAACATTTAAATTCTAAAGGGATTAACTCCTTATTGCTGCGCAATTTTAACCAAGATGCTTTAGAAAACTTTTTTGGGGCAATTCGAGCTCATGGCTATAGCAATATTATGCCGACATCGTCTGCGTTCGAAGGTGCATTCAAAACCTTATTAGTCAATAATATTTCATCTTCACATTCCGTAGGATCAAATTGTGAAAAAGATGATAGTGTTTGTCTCCAATCGCTAAAATATTTTTTAGCGAAGCCTGGAGACAACATATCATCTGAATGTGAAGATGAAATAGACAGTGACTATATATCATTAGAACTGCTAAACACAGACGATTTGATAAATAGCGAATCTCCTATGCATGTTGAAAGAAGCGCAGCAATAGGTTATTGCAGTGGGTGGATAGCACAACTAGCAAAGAAAAATATTTATAAAAATTGTGTCGCCTGTAAAAATGATTTAGAAGAAGATGAAATGCAGAGCTTTCACAAATTTATAAAAATGAAAGAATATGACGATAAAAAGTGGTTGTGCTATCCGACTAGAGCATTATATGATTTCTTTGCCCAAGTAGAAAACATTTGCATAGAAGTATTAAAAGAGCATGCCAACAAGAGAAATATATCAAATTATATAAAATTAATCATTAATATTAATTTAAATGTAAGTTTTTTAACTTGTATGTTACACAAAAATGATTTAGGGAAATACTTAATACATAAATGTACAATGTTTTTCATAAATAATTGGTGCAAAGATGTCAATAGTATTCTCACTGGCAAAACAACTTTTAGGGATAATAACGACCCCATGAAAGAAAAAGCTGATAGGCACTACTCCAAACATAAGGGTAGAAAGAGGAAACGGCAAAATACATTATAATTATGTTGATATTATAATGATGTGTATTATAATTAAGTTGATGATATAATAAAGCTATTTAAAGAACTTTGTGTATTATTCATGATTTCTAGTAACTCCATTTTTAGCTAAAACAATGAATTTATTATAATGGCGTATTATTTATCGATTTTTATTAATACCTGTGAAAGGTATTAATAAAAGTCAATAAATAATACACCAATATAATAAATTATCTTGTTTTAGCTCTAGTAAAGCAGTAATGCTAACCTATACATATAGCAACCTATATAATATTGCTAGGTAGCTACGTATACGTATAGCTAGGTAGGCCAGGTTGGTGTAATAGTTTCGGCTAACTTGAAACCAGATGACGCTATTGTTGACAATTCTCTAAGCATTAAAAAAAACACTGAGCTGCCTGTCTATATTGTAGTCTTTGGTTACAGTCAGCGTTGCCAGACGTACGAGAAATCTCGTAACTTTACGAGATTTACCAGATCTGTACGAGAAACGAGAAAAATAAAAATCTCGTACACTTTTTTACGATATTTAACAATGTTGACTGCCTGCGTCACGTACAACCCAAAAACACTAAGTCTATGCAAAAACATTATAAAAATTCTTTTTTAAAAACGACCTAACACATCACTAGATTCATTTCCTCATTGGCTCATCACTAAATGTATCTTTAGTCGTTGACCGGGGAATCCCCACTGAGATGTATTTTTTGTTGCTAATTATTCAGTGGTTAATTTAACATAACGAGTAGTGACAGTGAATCTTCATCTACTCCACCTAGTAAAATAACAGAAAAGGGAGGAGGGACTGCAAAAAAAGCAGGTAACATTTAAAATAATACTTTTACGAGATTATGTATTCAAATTACGAGATTTTTGACAGCCCTTTTACGAGAAAAGAAAGTCGCCATCTGGCAACCCTGGTTACAGTAAAGTGCGGCAGGTTGTTGGCTTGGATTTTTATTGATTTATAATTATTTTCTAACTAAGTACATACTATTATATGAATAAAAAAGACTTATAACAATGATAAGCCTACAAGAGAAAGTCTTCATGTACCTTTGCGTATCATTCGCCACATTTAAAACGGGTAAGAGTTTTAGGGCGTTGCTTCTTGTTGTTATTTCTAATTTTGTTTGTTATTTTTGTTTCTATCTTTGTTTTCCCATTTTAGTTTATTCCATAAACTGCTACCAGTGTTCAGGGACGGACTCGAACAATCCGTTTCAGTGTAATGAGTTTTTAGAGAATGATGTTGATTTGGTACCCAGCGATTGTGCGACGATACATGACGCACAATACTGTATAAAGCACGTTGGGAGATACGAAGGTGAGAGTTCAGTGATAAGAGGTCTGAGGCTCGCTGATGGGTACACTAAAATTGCAGAAATTACTTGATAGTGCAACAACTAATTTCAATGCTTGTTAGAGTAATTCTAGTGGTCTAAACAATACATAGACTATTACTTGATATCTCTGTGTAGTACTTATTGGGTGATGGTGATAACTATTTGATCTGACCATTGTTTGTATATAATTAGGCTAAAATTCTGGATGGTAAAAACTAATAATAATCAAACTGGATAGCATTGTTTTGAAACAGGTCTCCTTTTCTTTTTTGGTTCATGTTTTATTCTATATTTGAAATATTTACAAAAACATCTAGGTGTCCGTTATAAGCATCATCTTTAATAGAATTACTAATGAACATAGGTATAGCAATAGATTGCTATCAGTGCAACTCTTCAGCAACTATGGAATGTGGTGACGGGTTGATGAACTTAGATGGTGGGATACTGAAGGCGACATCTTGTGAGCATGTATTTGATGCTCGATACTGCATTAAAAATACAGGTGTTTACTAACACACTCTATGGGATTTTGCTATGAGTCTTTCTAAGGCCTTGGCAGCTTGGGTGTCTCATGTAGATATTAGATAAGTTTGCTTTAGCTGCCAGTATGTAAAATATTAATCTATATTCAATATTTATACCTCATAATGGCAACCAATGCAAATTATCTTTAACCATAGCTGTTCATCAAACTTATAAACATTGTAATGTTGATTTTAAAGCAACCATAATAATAGTCTTTGTGATTATATTTTTTGTTTTTAATTTTGCAATCAATGTTTATGAGTGTTTGAGTAAGCATATTACAGAATAATTGTAAATATAATTACACCTAATTCAATACACATATTTTATGCACTGGTTACTTTGAGTTTTACAGCACTGGGCACTAAATATGGTTCACTAACTTGGTGTTGATATTATATATTTTGGTGAGTAACAAATTCTTTTTAAGTTTTCAGGCTTCCATTTGAAAAGTAGCATGTCTTTGAGCTTAAAACACTATACCTACTTATGCACTGTCAGGAGAAATATTTACCCGACTATCTGCGCAATGCAATCTATACACCCAAGGAACATTAATTTGCAATTTATAGCTTTCTAACATCTATTTTTAAAATAATTTAAATTTTACCCTAGCAAAACTTAATGAAGCAGACATTCAACCTTAACTGAAAAAAAAAATTGAGCATAAACTTACATATCCTTTCAATTTTCAGGTGGCATCAGTACAAAAAGGTACTGTTCGTCATTAGATTTAGGGAATTATTGCAACTATGTGCAGCAGCCTGGAGATAAACTGGAATACCGAACTTGCATTTACACATGCGGCACTGATGGATGTAATACTGGTACAAGCTTGAAGACATCTGTTATGTCCTTAATACTATTCTTTATTGTCAAATGTATTGTATTATAAAATGAATAATTTAAAAAAATATCAATACTGTAAATGACAGAAGATATAAGTGATAAAAGCTTGAAATTATGTCCATTTCAGTGATTTTGGAATAAGATTTACTGTGTATTTTCAAGTGTCTTTGAAAAACAATGCTGCCTTTAAAGTAGTGCCTGCCTCAGCATTATAAATACAATAGAAATAAATAATAATAATATGTACATATTTTATATATTTAGTATCAATAAAAACCTATTAAAATGAAATTCAGTGCAATGTTCTAAGCAATAAAAACTTGAAATGACCAATATAACATTCCATTATAATTTTAAGTAAATATGATTATTTATGTCACTTTGTGAATATGTAACAAATCAAATATTAATTTTAATATGACCAATATACAATTTCTCTTGTTTTACCTCTAGAAATGTTATCTCAATTTATTTTAGTTTCTGAAACATTGACTGACTAGAAGATAAAATATTTCTTTGAAATATATACATAAGTTTTGTACAATAAATGAGCTTTCTAAATAAATTAAATGGTTTGATTTGCCACTCAATTATATTTATAATCATATTTATTCACTTGCTTTGTCTATATCTATATCTGTGGCTTTGTCTGATTATGTGATTAAATAAGTACTTAGCCTATAACAATGAAAAAATATAAAACAATTTTACCTGAAAATAAAATAATAAGTAGGTAGATATTTCAAAATTATGTAATTTTCTTTCCTGTATCGTTGTTAATGATCATATAGAATTGAAAACAGCTAGTAATAAAGTTAAATTCATGAAAAATAAAAAACCAAAAATACTATCCAAACATTTATTGAAAATTTGTGCTACACAAGCATGATATAAAAATACATAATAATAAATATTAACACCGACTTAGCCAAGTAATAATCCAGCTAATGCACAATAATACTTTCATTTTCACTTACAACACTAACATTATGCAATTTATACTGAAAATGGAATGTAACGATTAAAAAGATTCAATATTTTGAATTTTAAAGATATCACTACATTATTTTTAGGCTTTATGTTGCATAGCATGCCAATTCATACACAAGTTATACATACAATTTATTAAAGCCTTTATATTATAATGAATAAATTTCCGTCAATGCGAAATAATATTAACAAGCAAGTTGTGCCAATCAAACGGTTCAATTCTCTTTTGAGTACACCTAGCACCTATAATAATTCTATGATGCTATTTCGGAAGTCTACTAACAATCTAAATATGTACATAAAAAGTTCAGGTAACTTTTTTGTACAATTTCATTTGCAAGACAAGAATCGCGGTACATAATACGTCTAGCGTTTCCATAGTAATGAGAGTAAATGCTTGATCGTCGTAGAATGTTATGAAACAATAATGCAGTCAAATAGTATAACATAAATACAAAACACAATTATAAAATAACAGGTAACACTATGACATAAATCAGACTATTAACACAATCACTAACAAACAAGAAGTCAACTTAACTATATTCCATTTGAAATAATATTAGACACTTGAAAACCCTTTTTACAGATTATTTCAACCGATTTTGACTTCTATTTTGTAGGCATGAGGATGGCATTAAAAACAAAAACGCATAGTCGGCAATTTTTCCGGTCGACCATCCTTATGGCTAGAATACTTTGCGCCCGGCACGGCTTCCAAATGCAGAATTACTAACTCTTAAGCGTTCCGTAGTTCAAAGCATTTTGTTTGTGAAGTGTACCACCGCGATGTATTGTGACTGTACTTAAAAAAAATAACTGTTTACTCTTGCTGTCATTTGTCATGCCACCAACGCAATAGAAGTCAAAATCGGTTAATAAACTAAATGGATTTATTTAAATTTCTAATATTATAACAAATGGAGTTTATAAAATGGGGGATAACATTTCTGAAGTGCTTCATAAAAAAGTGCTTTTTACGAGATCAGCAGCCTAATGTAATTTTTGTGACAAAAATATGTCCCGTTCAACATTTCATCTTGATTTCAACCATCACATCAATCTGGTACGATTTACTTTAGATTGAATTACATAATTAGAGTTGATTAAAATACTACACGAAACGTCAAAAACATCAATAACCATAACCATGATTTTGATTGCATAAAGTTGTATAGAAAATAAATCACATACACAAAGTATTAAGAATAAAAACAATAATTTGTGACATGAACATTTATGTAATGTCATGGTTTTATCACATGTTTTTTTTCAAACAAAGCATAACGACGTCATTAATTTCAAATTCATAGGCCTTAAAAATTAGAAGCCTAAAATACAACCATTAAATACAATGACAAACTCGTCAAGCTTAGCTGCCAAATGAAGCCTTATAAAGCAATTTTGGAATGATTAATTTTGATCCCATATATGAAAGTTTATAATTCTGATCGTTTTAATAAAATCATGGTCTCTAACTTTGAACAAACAAAAGTTTGCGCTAGGAAACAATTTTAATATTAAAAATACAAAATGGGTATATTGTATAGCCCAAAGTCCTTATAAACAAACCGCTATAAGCCAAACAGGCGTAGCTATACACGAGCGGTGTAAAATCTAAAGAGTAGATAACGCACTACAGGCTTGGTATTGAATACCTTGAACTTAAGAAGAAAACATCCTGCATTCCTTCCTTTTTTTACACTCTTAGTTAAATATTTTATCCATACATCAAGTTCAAGTTAACCTTTTCATTCATCATTTGCGTATCACCGCAGTAGTATCTAACCTACCTTAATTCAACTTTAGTACTTTAACTTGTGACAACATTAAGACGTGGTTTAGACTAGGGAATGTCGACTAAACCCTAAAATAGAAGGCTGAGAACAGATCAAGTGCTTTATAGCTTGATCGACGTTTTTACAAGCATTTATAAGGAACATAGTCGCTTATTTCGTGCCCGCCATCTTCCGATGCAGAGCTGAAGCGGGTGTTCGCTCGCTATTTAGGAAATCAGAATGCTAGGCGACGCGGCTTATGAGCCGTCGCGTTGCAGCTTGGCTTGCAGGGCGGCGACCAGTTGCTCCAGTTCACGGACCCGCTGTTGACTGTTTTGTAGCTGCCGCTTCACGATCCTCAACTCCTCGCCTTGGCGGTTGAATGCGAGGCGTAACTGGAAATGAATTGGAACATTAGCTACATGATTTGCTTTGACTTTTAAATAACTATCTCACTGTTTGGGAATAATGCGCAGTGTTTCAAAGCTATGTCCAGTGATGGCGAAATGTGCCTTTCGCTTTCCAGTCAAAGTTAAAGTTTTTTATTTCAACTGGGCCTTTACAGGCTCATTTAAAACGAATAAAGGTGCATTACTACCAAAAGTTTACCTTTCACCAACAAAAAGTGATATACAGTACTGTGTTCATAGTCTGAGCTTAAACTACATAAAAATTATTAAATATTCCCAAATAACGCGAGGAAGTTGGACCTACCTCATGTTCAGTACTGAACACGTCGCCCTGGTTGATCTGCTTGTACAGTGGCACGGGCTCAGCGTCGCCCGTCTGCTTGCCGAACATACGCTGCAGTTGATGGAACTTTGTGTTCTGATTGGCACTCGTCTTCTGAGATTTTTCGTTCACTTGCACCTGTAAAATGTATTTAATATTTATTTACCGTCTTTTGATGTTTGCTGAGTAAATGCCGATTTAATGAAGTAAGCAAAATGACGCATATTTTATCTTAAAATCAATAACCCAATTTGTGTAATACGTAGGAGTAAAACAACTCAATTAGAAGATGACAGTCGTCGCGTCTAAGTTTCTATAGAATGTTATCACACAGGATTTGTGTTAAGTACTTCTCTCTAATTCATATACTCATTATAATACTTACTTTAATTACATTTGTTTTCTAACTTCGAACTGTGTTACATAAACTTATTATTACTAGTGGTAAACGTTTATGGTATGTTATTCCAATTTGTATATTATCATTTAACTTGTAAAGTGCAATTGTTTTTCTCAAATAAGTAAAATATACTAACTAAACTGACATCTCATTATCACTCCATTTGCTCACTAAGGTCCATAAATAACTAAGCAAGTAAAATAAAGTGAACATACATCTACCTGTTCGTGGTCGTTGTGGTTCTCGTTGGGCTGCCAGGTGCCGAGCGGGCGGTAGTCGGGCGTGGTCTCCCGCGACAGGAACGCGAACTTCTTCCTGTTGTTGGCGTCCTGCGGCTGGAGGGCGGGCGCGTCCTTGTTGCTCGTGCGCGGCTTGTGCGTCGATATAGTTACCCCTAAGAAAATACGTTTTAAATTCAATATTTAAGTCGGATTTTCTGACCAAAATTTGAAATTGGGACGGTTTTTGTATGGAGTTTTAGCTATATCCCGATGGTCACAGTTCTAAAAGATACTTTATACACATTAACGATAACATTATAATTTTATAAATGTGTTCATCGGGTTCTTTTCCTTCGGTCGCAAAATCGTAAGGTTTATTTTTAAAGCAAAACAGACTTTAATAAAGTCAAGGTACACATGGCTACATTTCCATACAATGAGAGGTCTGGTTATACTGAAACTGTACAAGACTTATAGCTTGATGTATAGCCGTGCGTACGAACAATGAAGGACTGTTACGTCATAGTAGGTACCTGTCTTCATGCTGATGAGCAGTGGAGGCTGGTTCATGCCGCTCAGCCAGTCCTTAGCGGAGAGCGCGGGCAGCGGCGCCGCTGTGTCGGGATACAAGTCCTCCTGCAATACATAAGTATTCAATATGACCATGGTCTGAAAGAATATTAGCTTTTTTACTGATAAAAAGCATTTTATTTACCACAATCCTACCTGATTGTAGGTAGTGATGTGATCTTTGATAATACTGGATAACTTTTTCATGTGTGCGCATAATTTGTAGAGTGATTCAGTCTCTGTTCCTAAATGCAACCGCAGTATTGGGATACTTTAAAACAAAACGAAAATTCGACTTAGTATGGAGGACACGTATAATTTACTAGTGCAAGCCAAAATCTAATTTTTATTTTGTTTTGGAGTGAATTTTAGTACTGCGGTTGCATTTGGGATCGGACACTGAATTTCTCTGCAAACTTTGCGCACTACATAAAAAATTATCTTGTAGTACTTCGAAATGATTGTATATATACAAATAGCACAATCTTTGTAAATACACATACATGGTAACATTTGTTGGCCAATTATAATGTCTTCACATTATCATGGACAAGAATTTTAGACCTAGCTTGTGACAGAAAGTTATTAATACAATGGATAGATCAAGAGACACAATTAACTTGAATCCGGACAATTAGCTTCACTTTTAATTGGTTTTGTTACTTCGTTTATTTGGCATGGCTAACCATGCGGTTACGTTACCTGGAAGCAGTCTGATTTGCGCGGCACTATCATGGAGATGGGTTCGCACAGTCCTCGCGACGTGTGCAGCTTGTAGAAGCGGAACACTTCACAGGACGCCGTGCTAACGCCGCGCTTAGCCATGAAACCTAACCCTCGCTGTAACAAAATAAATACAATAAAAAAATGCAATTTTGTACGGATTCAAAAGGTAACCTCGAACTAAAGCTTGCCAGGAATTGGAAATTCGTCGTCTACTGCTAGAGCGCTCTGAATAGCAGCTATCTCATTACATAAATATCCACAATTAATATTTTCATTTTTAAATAATTACATATTTGAATCAATGCTAATTTTATAATGTACACAGATTATGATATTGCGTTAATATGATTCGATAAAACAAATCAGTTTCAATCAAGTTGCAATACTTAAAACTTAACTTACTTGTGGGTTACCAGAGAGGAACTGATTGAGGAAATGCACGTACGGCGGCTCGTCGACCACTTCATAGTATCGGATATTCCCATCGCCCTTGCCAGCAAGGTATACCTGATTGGAACAAATTGAATATTTATTTATCATAATAGCTACGTCACTTTCAAAGGCGTGTGTAATTTAAGTAAAAAATGGGACGCCGGGGATGTTTTGCATTATTTTGTGAGGTCATAAAAAATTTACTATTAATTGATAACTATAAGTTTCTTTTTGCGATTAGCATTGTAATCACCTGACATACACGTGACTGCTTTTGAAAGTGTTCAAAGTGTAACAGAATATAATAAAAACATATCATGGCATTCGGATTATCAAGCCCTGCTGTAACCCATACAAAAATTGTGTATCTGTTAAACCAAGCGCTCTATTGCTATGACATTTAATCAAGCAATAATTAATTATTTGTATGGAATAGCTGTTTTTTTTTGCTTGTTCTGGTTTTGTCCTATAGTAAAAGTTGTTCATAATAACCCCCTTCCGGGTTGATATATACTATTTGCGACTAACTGTGTATAGTAAAGTAATATGTGTACATGTGTTACTTTATAGATTTTTTTAATGGGCCTTAGTCGTCTGTCAATACATAATAATAATAATGGAAAGACGGAAGGATTGAAGGAAGGACAGAAGGCAGGAAGACAGGAATTGCAGTCGCAATAAATACAAGTTACGTGTTCAATCAAATTGTGATTTTCTGTTTTTTTGCAGCATAATAGACAGACTTTACGATCATACTCACCATGTTAGTATCATAGTCATAATAGGGGAATACGACGCCCGAAGAGCTGTCAATGGTTTCGCACACGAGGGGTTTGTCCAGGTCGTGTTGGTCCCACACGGCGTACTGCCGGTCGCTGTAGCGGGAGAACCCAGTCGTCAACACCTTGCCCTGGCTGCCCAGGAACGTGCATTTAGATGCCTTCGTACCCGAGTGGCAAAGACCTTCCTGAAATGTGAGGTAAAGAAAGCATTTAGTAAGGAAATTTCAGTATTATTTTGCCCAAAGTGTAAACGTAACGCTCACAGTTTGCGGCTCACTATGAGCTATCAGTTAGCGTCAAATACTATTTAGAATAGAGCGTTAACGCTACGCGTACGGTACGCAGTTTGCGGCTAAACGCTCGCAGATTCGTTCAGTTAACGGCTGATTTGCAGCTGTTGGGTTGTTTTTTTCAACTGGATTATTATATTGCATAAGCAGCTTTAACAAAACCAATACTAACAGATAGTACGATGCCCCTTCGCGGCTCGATGACGCGCAATTTCTTGTCCTTGCTGGTGGTAGCGAGCAGTGAACCGTCGCGGTTGAACGACATGCAGTAGATAACATCGGTGTGGCAGTCGATCACCTTCACCGCCTCGCCTTTGCCCACGTCCCATACGAAGATCTGGAAGTAATGTTGAAGTTAGTAAGTTATAGTCACGTCTTCTTCTTTCCTTTGTCTTAACCCATTATGTGGGGTCGGTTTTCCTTGTCTACCTTCTCCATTCATCTCTATCCCGTTTCACCGGTGAGTTCGGCATGCCATGGAAATTTAGCCTCGTTATGAACCTTGTTCACTAGTAATTTTTTCCATTACGAGCATAAGCATAGAGTAATTTCCATGTGAAAACTCCTGGAAAATGACTAGGATCGCGCATGATTGATACCTACGATGTTCTAGATACTCAAAGCCCACGATACATGAATAATTCCGATTGTAACGTTTAAAAACAATAACAAAAATATATAAAAGAGTTCCCGACAAAAAAGCAAGGGACACGCGTCATACATTTTTTAATTATCATTATCAGCGTTAAAATGATAACTTTGAAGCGATTATTTACTATCGGTCATATCCACGTGCAATATTTTAAAACACCGTATTTTTTTATTTCGAAATTTATTGGATCTTATTCACTGTTGAGTTTTTCTGTTGGGAGATTATAAGAAGCGATCAGGGGGCCTAAAAAGGCCACATTGAGCAATTCATCTACTGATCTGCATAGTATCTGTCAAATAGATGGTTACTGAATATGAACCTTATGCAGATGACATTAAGAGTTGTCAATTATGTAGATATTTTGACATTTGTAATTTGAATCATATTATGATTCATCTAAAGCGGCCTTTTTAGCCCCCCAGGAATTTAAAAGTGTACGCGGTGGATGGCGATAGGCTCGCCCACTATAACATGGGACTGCGAAATAGGAGTACAGTACTGATTTGTCCATCCCTATGGGTAATTATCGCATGCTGTTATGTTATTATAACACACAATCCTAAACTTTTCAAAATGATCTACCAACTTTCTGTTCGACGTTTAGTCGGAATATAAGTACAATATCAGTACTTAGCTGATCTAATAAGCAATAAATTCGGGCAAAAATGAATCATTTGATTACCTTGAGTAGGAGCGAGCCATTTTAAGGCAGTACCCCTACCAAAACGCCGTTTTATATCGCCATCTCCTCCGTAATTATACCATATACAAATAAAACAAAAATACAGTCTTAAAGTTCAAGATCTCTACTTCAAATCCAACGTTTCAATTTTTTTTTTTAAATTAGTTTATACTATGGTAATTGGCGTTTATAAAACACCTAAATCAGAATTTAAACCTTCATCTTCTTCGGAACTTTGAGCTTAATTTATTTCTGATTTTCAGCAATAGATAGATAATTCTTTTCTCTATAAGTCCAACGTTTAACATTAAAAAAAAAGTCAATTTTCAATTTTTCCATGAATTTAAACGTAAATCTGTGCCAATTTTCAGCTGAAGGGTCGTGTTCGGGTGACGGGCGGCAGTCTGCCGCTGGCTCTCGGACGGGATACCCGTGTCGATCGAGGCTAACGCGTTCGATTTATAAATTCAGAATTTATTTTGCTATCTAGACACAATATTGTGTAGAGGGGGCAACCTATATAACTTGCCTCAGTAGTATGGCATGTACTTCTAATGTTTTGATTTTTTTTGAGTACATATTTGAAATATTATTATTTTAGTAAAATCAGATATAGATAGAGTCTACTGATCTGTCACGTTATCTGTCAAGTCAATACAAATTGTGTTTCATCTTCTAAAATACTTCGTCTAAAATATAGGTACCATCTTTTTGATGTTTTCTATAAACATAAATTCAAATTCAGTATGTGACTACGTGACCGAATGTTTGAAAGCTTATATCTCCCAAACTATGGGACGCAGTCCCATCATGTTGGTATTCAAACTTCATGTTTTGGTGAGATCTATGTGGCCACGTCACCAAAACTTTGAAAGCTTATATCTCCCAAACTATGTGACGCAGTCCCATCATGTTGGTATTCAAACTTCATGTTTTGGTGAGATCTATGTGGCCACGTGACCAAAACTTTGAAAGCTTATATCTCCCAAACTATGGGACGCAGTCCCATCATGTTGGTATTCAAACTTCATGTTTTGGTGAGGTCTATTCATATAAAGATATAAACCGTGACCACGTGACTACGTGACCAAAATTCAGAGCTACCTACCTTCTATTAATGAATTGATAATTTGCCATAATCAACGTTTAAAATAGTAAGTAATAATATGTTGATGACGATGTTGATCTAAAATAAATAAATGTTGTTTTTTTTTTTAATAAAACATTTTGTCCCTCACTAGGATTTCTCCTGTATCGTGGGTAGAGTTTACAGACATACATCTCACAAGCACACGCACCCAGACTAATATTTGTTCCGTGCGCGTATCGAACCCGCGGCACGTAGCGTAGAAAACCACTACACTACTTGTAACAACCCTAGCCTCCATGCACTATCGCCACAATGTCTTGACGTTGTCGGCGAGATCAAAGGCGTCGTCCTACTGTTGTTTCTCTTTATACTATTCCTTTACTATATATAATAATAAATACTATGTAGGTGCCAACCTAGTTTTATTTTAATACTTATCGATTATACTTTATATATTACTATTCACCAACACTGCTACCAAACAAAGATATGAAGTAAGTGTTTATTAATCCCATTTATAGTCGACTTCCAAAAAAGAAGGTTCTCAATTCGACTGAATGTTTTTTTTTGTATGTTTGTTACGCTATTACTCCGCCAATTGCATACCGATTTTGAAAATTCTTTTTTTATTTCAAAGGGTACTCTCAAGATGGCATTTAAATTTGTTGAAGATTTGATGAAGAACTTCGGAGATATACAATGGAACTCTTGAATGAATAACAGCATGTCACTTGCGATTTCTGTAATCGCATGATTATGAATTGTTTAAGCCACTCAAAATAGAAATATAAAATAAACGTTAAAAAATAGTATAAACCGACTTCAAAAAACTAAAAAGTATACATATCATTTTCTTAAAAAACTTATCAGCTTCTGAAGTCGTTGCCACTGCCAAGCTAGGTGCATTGAAGAATTTAAGAAAATTATTTACACTTTTTAGTTTAATGGTAGGTATTAATATCTAATAATCGTGATATATTTATATGAGTGAATATTAAATGAATCAAGCAATCCTTCAAATAAAAGAGCAAGTTATAATTAGTTAATACCAAATCATCTAACAACTCGGCAAATGTAATGGGCATTTTTTGCTCGGAAGCTCGTTGACGAAGCATAATTTTTTTATTTCCCTTTTTTATAAAATCATTCATCATTGTAGTGATTGTACCACTGTTATTGGTATTCATTTTCTAGTAGTAACTCTGTTACTATATAGACCATAAGTGAAACAATGTACAAATATATATTTTACATTGCCACCTCTATTTATTATATAGTTTTTTAGTGTATGGCGCGATGCTCGCGTTGACATGCTCCGAGCGGTTTCCGTAATATTACAGGGGGTCGCGCGGGTTGCGCGGGTGGAGGAAGCGAAATCGACAAATTCGTTTGCTAACTGACGCGCCTTAACTGATAACAGGCATACAAGATCAAGGTAATGATAAGAATTAAGGCGAGGTTGGATCTAGTCCGTGATTGCACGCAGCACAATGATTCCATTGTACTCTTCTTGCTGCGTTTTAATTTCAAATATAGTTTTTTTTTAAATAGAACGTTGACGTGCGGTCTTTTGTTTCTTATTATAGGGACAAACGAGCTATGTTATCGCCGGCCAAGAACAGCAAAACTAATAGAATTTATTAATGTAAGATCGTTCGATATCCGAATTATACTTTAAAAAAACTCGGAGGAAAATTATTATAAATTAAAAAACTTATCATGTTTTTCATTGGTAACGTGTAGTTATAGGCTAAACTAAAAATAGAATAGACTATTTTATAAACATTATAAAATGAAAGAAATATACAATCCTATTTTGATGGTAATGGCTAGTATTTTTAAGTTTTAACTATTAGAACGTTGAACTGTTTGAGAACACAGGAAAATAACAAATTCTTATACATGAATTTTGAATATCGCTTTACTTTAGTCACATAAATAACGGTTTAGCAAACGGTACAGTATTTCTTACTTGATTACAAAGAAACACGCGAATCTAAACAGTCGTAACGACCGTACCATTGAGATTTGCGTGACGTTCGGAAATATTATCAATTTGTATGTGTCGGCAAACCCGAGTACGAAATTGTTCACAAATAGGAACAAAATATCTGAAGATGATTCGTGTTAACTTTGATTCAATTTGTTTAACAATGTGGTGATGCATGACTCACAAAACATTAGAATTAGAAGTGGGTTTAAGTTGAATTTACTTATAAACAATACTTAGCACACGTATTAAAATATAACTCAAGCACGAAATAAAATCGATTAAATCCAAAAAATAAATAAAAGGAAATATTAACAAATACTATTATTGTCACTTACGATATCTTCCGTGATTAGTTGTTGAAATGAACTCCATTTCAACTGAGATTTCAACGCTGTTACCAGCGGCAGCGCCATGATCGCGTAGTGACAATCAGTCATCCCGCGGTCATGGTGCTTGTATAATCACGGAAGATATCCCATAGGTGATAAGTGATTAGTATAGTTGCAAACCGTGAGAGCTTAAAAAATTACAGATAATGTAGCTCCCAGCTAGAAATTGACTGTCTCAGAAAACCTTTCAGAGGGTAGAAAACATTCACGATTAAAAACGAGTACCACGAAGACTAATACACTAACTTATTAGCATCTATAACACTCACTCAACACCAAAACAATATAATTTACATCAGCCTCTTGGGTATACTATTGCCTGTGACTGAGTAGCTCCACAATTTCAGTCCATCTATCAGATTTATGACGAGTACGGAATATGCCAGTTTTTAAAGTACTGACCAAGTAATCGAAGCCGGCGCTCAGCAATATGTTCTCGGCGGTGGGATGCCACTCTATGTAGGCGACGCGTCGCTTGTGTCCGTGCAGCTCCACCAACCAGTCTGTCAGGTGCATAGACAGACCACCGTCCGGAATGTGCCATAGTTTTACCTGTTGAGTTGGTAAGCTTGTATAAAGGTCAGACCGCATAGAGCCGAAAAGTCTACCGCGTAACTAAAATTGAAATGAACATCGACTTAGGGGGTCTACCGCGTAACTAAAATGGTAATGAACATCGACTCTCATAATAAACTCAATACGGTCGTGAGTAACTGAACTTTGAGCTACTATGCTTTATTTTAACGGAATAAAGGCATATGCCCACTCTTGGCCAGTAGGTAGGCAGGTTCGTTACACCAATGTGAAAAATACAAAAAAATAACTTATTTAGTAACTAAAATATTGTTATTATTTATTTGTTTGTAACACTCGGGAATTAAAAACTTATATTAAAAAGACATTCAATCAATTATGCATGTGATGCAATCTTCATTTTCGCACGTTATGTCAATCTTATAAAAGTAGTGATGGCAAATGTCACAAAAAATCGAAATCAAATAAATCGAGAACTGAATGATCTTCTGAAAATCTTTTTTCTTTTGTTTCGCTTCCTATATTAAAACGTTTAATTTCTATAGAATAGGTAAAATAAATGTCTATTGATTGTCTTCCGAAATCTATGCAGGGGCCCAATTCTACAACAATCGAAGTAGTCTTCGAATTCGAGAAAACGTTCGAATTCGAACTTTTCTCGAGTGGTAATTACGTTGAGCTATTCTGGACATGTCGAGTTCGATATTTCTCCGCATTTCTCGAACGCCAGCCGCTCGAACTGCTTCGACTGGTCGGGACCACTCGAGACGTACATTTCGAATTCGAACCATCATAAACGTCAACATCGGTTCTCAGAGTTTTTCTTGAATTGTGCCTAAATTTAACTATTTCAAGTCCTTAAGTGCATAAACTTTATTTATAATGAGTGACGAAGTAATTGCGACATTTATCCAAAGCATACTGGAAAGCGGTGGGTTGAGCTCACCATGTTTATGAACTTTTTAATTACGCGGACATATTATTGTACAGTTTGAAATGTTCAGTGAGAAAACTTACGAATATTATTTAAAGTGAATAACACCATTAAAATTTAGTGATATTAATGAATATAATAATTAAGCGTGCAAGGAAAATACACCACAGTCCAAGGAAAGTCCACTAACTAACTAACTAGTACCTAAAGTAACTAGGTACCTATTAAAAATACTTTTGGGCTGCTCCAGAATAAAGTTGTTGTCTAAATAAAGACCTAAAGACCGCACTCTGCACTACTCGACTGAAAATAGCGCAAAACCATGTACCAAACCCGGAATCGGAATAGAGAGCCAACGTCAGGAATCTCTGAACTCTCTGCAGCAATTTTTCAGGAGGAAAACTGAACGGCCAATAGCTATGATTTAACTCGGGGCAGAGCTATAAGAAACATGATAGTACGAAGAATAAGTAGTGTTCATACATGAACCGTACTAAATCAACTGTTTGTCATAAGTTTACAAATAAATATATACTAGAACTTGAAATAAATAACTTTTATTTACTTACATAATATATTTTTTTACATTCATCACCTAACAATGATAATCATACACTTTCATAAATTTCAAATAATTTTCTCTCTTAATATCTTTTTACAACATGCATCCTTCTGTCGCACCCTTTCATTAATACAAAGTCACACAACCTCAACTCTTCATCAAACAGCTGCAGCCTTCACTCTCCGAGCATTCATTTGCTATGCCACACTCCCTTGCATACTCTGGCTTTGGCATCACTCTCCTCACACAAAACGGCCAATCATTCTTGTACTTCTTTGATGGTGGCTGCCAATAGTTGTCACCCACAGCATCAGCAACAAGGAGAATATTATGTGAAGGACAGGTTGGGGTAAGACAGTAGTGTGCACTCCATAGAGAATGTCTGTAATATCAGTTAATTTATGGATATTAGATATTCATTAGATAACATTTTTTAACTTTAAAATGCAACACAAGTTATTTTTGCCTACCTTGTAAAATATGTCTGTGCATGCCACTGGGGTAAGATATAATAATAATTTATATATTCAAGAGGATATCAAAATGAAGATCATAATTATTGAAATATATAACTTTTAATTATGTTACTTATTATCTAATACACTTCATGATAAAAATTAGGACTTAGCTGTGTTAATTCTCTCTTTAACTTGACTCTAGGATAAACATAGATATCATAAATCTAGATAAATTCTTATAATACAAACTTTTAAGTGAATTACAACAGAACCAACAAGTGTCAAAGTTATAAGTACCTAACATTGCAATTATAATAATCCACGTCATGTTTACATGTGACAAAATGCAACCATTATTGACAATAATTTATGATAAAGTAATTTCACTTCACTAACACCATAATTTCACTTCATCTTGCTCTTCATATGACACTAAACAATCTGCTTGTACAAAGAAGTAAATAGGTGATAAATTGATTCTCTGTCAGCGGTTTCCAACTATCCAGGGTTATGCTCAGCCTTTGGCCGTATCTCCAAGGAATGACAGGGTTGCGCCATCCAACACTTTGTGCGTAATTCTCTCGTCGCCCGGGCTGCACGCAGCGGGCTAGCACAGTGAGCACAATGTGTAATGAAGAGTCTCACTCTCGCCGCCGTGTCCACCATCGATGAAAGATACCGGGATAGGACCACGTCACACCACCACGATGTGTACAAACTCATAAATAGCGTTTTTTCCCGAATACTATGATGATCACCGTACTCGCGCTTGTTCTGCTTTTGATGTCCGATGATTTAGTTAGATCTTCAATTATTTTGACTCCAGCAAAAGGGGCGAGTCGCCTCTTATAATTTACGAGAACATGTTTGTAAGGTTTGTAGATATTATATTGATTTTATTTATTTTGATGTTTGTTAGATCAAGATGTCAAACTCAAAAATTGGTGCGTTCGAAAACATCAATGATTAAAAAATCCTCTCTTACATGCGCCAGCTACTACCTATGTAAACATGATAATATATTGTGGTCAACGTTAAATGAAACAAACATGTTTTCTTTTTATGATTTATAATTCTTTCGTTTTATCCATGCTCTTCCAATGTTATTTTTGTATTTTTAAAATCGATGTCAATAAACTTTCGGAACGAACAAAATATCTACATAGTTACATTCCGTTTCAGCAATTATTCTATGGAATGTATTATATACAAAAAAAAATGTTAAGAAATTGAAAAACTTATTATTTCCCGATAGAAATTAATATAAAACGTGTAGACTGACATTATAAACATTTATCATACTTACAAACTTTTTAAAATACGAATACGAGGTAAATAATTACAACTGTTTTAAAACAGGATGAAACAGGATGAAACTGTGTGAAACAGAACGCAACGCACGTAGTTTATCTCTTATATTGGCAACATTTTACAATTACGAGTAGAAATTCATCTCGATTCGTCTCGATTAGTGCTGAGAATACCAAATTCGAATCCACAATGTCAGCTTGCGAGATTTTACAGTCGAAATAGCGCTCGAAGTGGAAACTCGAATTCGAAGACTACTTCGATTGTTGTAGAATTAGGCCCCAGTGCTGGTTCAAGTTTATTAAAAATATCGATTCATAGCTCTATAACATCGGTTTTTGATAAATCGATGCCGAATCGCCATCACTACGTCAATGATAATTGAAATTGACAGTCTGTGTTGACAGTTAACATTTTGTTTATTGCGGGTTGTTTGTTGTGCTTTGTGAATTGTGATTTTTCCTACACGGTTTTGCTATTTTGTATCCGATGACTTTGATTTGTATTATGGCGATGACAAACTTGGCTTTACATTGGATTCCGTACCCGTTTACCACGACGACACTGGCTTGCCAGTCAACTCCATGTTTGTTTTATAATATGAACCTTGAATTTTTTTCATACAATTTTAAAATTCTGTCCAAGTTCTATGTAAAAAATTATGGTTGATTTTGTATCTATGATGTCAACCCTAATGCCTATGATTTGTTGTATTTATGGACGCCACTTGGCCAAAACCTCCTTAACGAATGGGCATATCCCTTTGCTATATCAACGTTCAAATTTCGTAATGGCAGATCCCGAAAGTACCAAATTCAGAAAACATGGAATAGAACTGTGATTTTTTTTATTAAAAAAGAAAGAAATGTTCTAACTTATTAAAAGTTGTTGCTCTTAATTTCATAACTTGTATAATTTCCTGTGCAAACCGTAAATCAATTTGAAGGAACGGAAACAATTATTCGATAATTTGACGACATAGGTAGATAAGCATTTGTGGAACAGCTCAATTAAGAAGTCAATCGGTGTTAGGTACATCCTATATTAATTGCTAAGTAAATTACCATATCAATGTAATTTAAAGTTGGTCAGTAAATGTGGGCTAATAATTTAATATACACAGACTACTATTATTATATAATAGAATAGTACCTATCAGTCGCGCACAGACATTTCTTACAGAGTAGACAAAAACAACTTAATGTTGTATTGTCAAGTTAAATGATGTTTGTGATTGGCCACCTCACACTATTACAGACATTCATTAATGTTTGTATTACTTAACACAATTTTTTTTAGGGTAGGCAGTGTCTTTTTGTCTTTGTGGAGTGCACGCCACTGGTACCTATTTATTCTATAGCTACACGTAACAAAAAAGTTCATGTTTCGTCATAAACTGGCATACAAATATGCATATTTCAAGTCTTAAAAATGGAATGCATACAAATGATTATAAATCAAATGCGTATTATGATATCGCAATTAATACGAAACGCTACAGCATTTTTTGTTTGCTTTATCACCTATTTACATGACATCAAACAAATGATGACGACATACTATAATCCAGACAATACTTCTGCTTGATAAGATAATGGCATCAATGCCCGTCAATCCATAATTATATGGTTCGATATAATAATATATTGACAACCAGGCTACACGCTTTCATATCAACAAAAAGTGAGAAATTGTTGAAACGGAACATCCCGAGTAATAGGCTTCAATTACCATGAACAAATTGCGGATATGAAAAAAATATGGGGAAAAAATTGGCGCAAACGAAATTACCGTGCAGTCATCGGAACACGACGCTATGATGTTATCGTTGAAAGGATTCCATTTGATATCGAGCACGGGGCCTTTGTGGCCAGTTACTCGGCTCGCATTGAAGTCTAACCGGCCAGTCTGAAAAAGAAACAAAAAATTTGAATAAAGATGTTTGTTTGATAGTGTTTAGGATAGATTAAAAATTACACCATTCTGTCTTTTAAATATGGCGACGCTACCACTGTTTTTATTTCTTTGGTTCAAAGGTATATTGAATATTAATTAGGTACCTATGTATTTCCTAAGATATTGTGGGTTCTGAAAAAGTCATCTAGACACTATGTCAATATAATTTAAATTTAATCTTCCATACATTAATTTTGTAAAAGAAAATTCAAAGCATATTTATCCAACCTAGATTATTTTAAATTTTGTAATACGGAATTTAAGGGTTTCAACACTCGACTTGGTAAATTGACATTTGACACAGCCAAGCAAGTATAACTTACATTTAAAATGAATGTTTAGAAATATAATAGGTTCCACTGTATAAACATATCATTTTACATCAAACAAGGTGACCGCTTTAGCAAACAATTACATTGCAACCAAACACTTGCATCAGGCGTGCGAAACTGAAGGAAGTGTTGCAAACGTTGCAATTTTGTTACAAATGCACCAAAATGATACACATTTTTTACGTTATTAGCTAACGCGCTAGCTTCAGTTGGATCGCCACGATACGATTTCAAAGTAGACTTCAATAACGAATGATGTGCTACCACTGGTTTCTAATGCAAACTAACCATTTAAACATTCAAATGTCAAGGTTGAAGAACGTTATACAGTGGGTATATGAAATGACACTGAAATGCTAGAGAATGTTCGTTGCTCTAGTTGTGATCCTAAATTGAAAAGAACAAACCTTAAGAAATATAGGATTGATTTTATAATCAAACCTTTGAAGGGAAGGGAATCAAGGAAATTTATAAAGTAAGTAAAAAAAAATTATTAGATGAAATTGGATATTAAAAGTTTTCATAGAATAAATTTCGAACAAAAGGAGCGTTTGGTACATTGAAACTCGGATGAAAATGAATAAGTGAATATAACACGAGTCGAATTTAAATCTTTTTAAAGCATAATACTGCGTGTTTAAGTTATACAGGGTTACATTTCAATTGTTAGTCAAAATTAATACGATGTCTCAGTATTGTGTACATAATGGTACTGATTCAGAAAACTAATCAAATTGATTAAGCTTGTTAAAGTATATACCTTGTAGACACAGTGTCTGGGTACACAGAACTTATGGGGCACAAACTAGGGCGTTTCAGGCTCAATGCCAATAAAAGAAACACAAACATTGGTGTTGAGCAAACGAAGTATAACTCACGCTGAACAAGGCCAACGTTTTTGTCGGATGTCAATACCGCAATAGCAATAATATCACACAAAACAAAAGAAATCCACTTCGATTTCATATTTTAATATTATTCGTTTAATAAAAGAAAAAGTAGTATATCTAGTCTTTCGCAATAGTTTATACAATCTACTGAAAGCTACAATCTACAAATTTCTACAATCTAGAGTATATATATGTAATATTGAATACTTTATAATATTTTAGTGCTCTACCTCTACAGACTAAAGCAAATTTCCATTTCTGAGTTCAACTCGACACAATTACGGTCTCGTGAAATCCGCATGCTTTTGGTAGGTATATAGTACATACGTTGAAAATTCGTACAATAGTAGTATAGTAGTAGTACCATGGCACTTTTTCCGTATATTATAGACCGAAAATGTATGGGACCTCCAATTTTAGAATGTGGCAAACAACATTATTATTAGTGTTAAAGTACAATCTATTAACAAATACACTTCAATACTTACATGATCTAACGGCAAAACAAGGAACGCACCACCGCCAGCCACCTCCGTTACTATGGCAACGAACTTAGGGTTGACAGCGCAGAAATTGGAATCGTGCGCATTCCTAGTGATCTTTATGTTGTCATAGCAACGCTCTCGTTTGAACGGCACGCCGTACACATGGCGGAATTTGGAGCTTCTCACACCACGGAACCATACCTGAAAAATGTTTTCCAGTGTGAGCTGTAGGGAAATAAAAAGCAAGAATCATTGCAAACCAAGCGTTAGGAGTATTATGTTATGCCTACGTAACGAGCACACAAATAACACGAAAGTGTGAGTTACCTAATAACTTTAAACAGACGTTTGAGTGAAATATGTTTCATAGCATCAAGTGTTGGAAAAAAAGTATTGAATTATAGTAAACCTAAGTAAGGAGTGAATTTATTTTATTTTTACATTTCTCTCGCGTGTAGTAAGAAAACTTAATAATAATCAAGTTACTAACGGCCACCTAATTTGGCATAAGTGTGGTTCGCGTGACGAATTATGAAATAGCCAGTAGTTTTAATTCAGTAACTAAGTTTGATGTTAGTGTTTAATTGGTTTTTTATTTATAATGTAAGAGTTAAAATGCGAAACAACTGGTCAGTTTAAAAAAAAAACTTTTAGAAAGCCTTGCCGATCCTGCTATACTTACAATGGGTGGATAAATGGCGTACGTTTTTCAAGGAAGATTCTTCTTAATAATTTTCAATTTTAGCCTAAGATAATATTATAAATTTATAACACAATGAAGCTAGTAAGTAATCGATAAATTATAAATTATTTCATCATTCAGTTATAAGAGCAACAAAGACGTCTATATCAGCTTGTTATTTACGCGTCCCATGACTTGAATTTGTTTTTTATTTATATAAAAAGAGGCATCTTTTAATAAACGTAATTTAAAAGAAATATATATGAAGGAAAAAATCAGTTAAAGAAATTTAAAAACAAAACTAACTTATTTTACTTAATAATTAAGTTATTAAAACGCGTTATATTAATATGCAGTTAACGCGTGTTCAGTTATAAGTTTTCCATCAACTTTTTATAACAAAACACAAGGAAAGTGACAGTTGTTTTTATTTAGTTTAGCACTTACATTTGTGAACCTGCTAATTATTATTGTTGCTGAATACATTCGGGCATTGACTAGCACGCAATAAGAGAAAATATGAACTTATTATATATTTTTCAAATAGGGATTATATTATAATAATTATAGCCAAAGTCAACGTCAAGTCCTTAATATCCTCTAATATTACTTTAAAAGTGAGTTCAGTTTTCACTTTTCAGAGCCTGTTTCTATCAACTAATTTTGCATATTTTATAGATTATCACAGAGAAAAGCAGGATAGTACCCAATATGAAAAAACTAAATGGTGTGAATACAATTAAAGATTCCTCTTTATGATTATAAATTATGGTGGTACATAGTATGATTACAAAACCTATTTAACGTCCTGTGATGCGTCAATTTCTCTCATTACACTACGACTTTTATAGCCAATTGTTATAAATTCTTACGAGAATACATCTTGTAAATTGAAAAACTTTCTTTTTTTTAAATGATAATAATGAATATTGTCAATGGCTTGGAAGGAATCAAAATATAGTTATTATTTTAGTTTTAGTACATCTATCGAAAAAATGCGGTTCCTAATTTAGTGAAGCATTTCCAGATGAGACAATGTCTGTATATTAATATTCTCGAGTCTATTTGAAATAACCTCAATTGAAAACGTTTTAATAAAATTGTATACGATGCGTCGAGAGAAATGCCGCGGGAATTAAGAGCAATTACCATAATTGCGTAACGGATTATTAATATCAACCGTCTTATACACATGCGCCCCAGTTAAAAGTGGAGCAATGAGCTAAACGTTATCAACTCGTAATATAATTTATAAATAAGCGATTTTAAAGAGGATTTATATATTTTTTCCCAATATTCCTGTTGGGAAATAGTTGATTGTGCCCAACTTAAATTTAGACTTAGGTACCTATTTCATAAATTAATTTTATTAAATTTAAATTTATTAATTTTATTCATAACTAATAATGAGGATTTTAATCTTCAAAATTTCCTTAAAATATTGTTGGACCAGAACTCTTCCCAAAATCAAATGCGACCCTGTAATCTGTATATTGAAAATATCAATGTAATTTATTTTTATTTTTATAATGATTAAATAATGGATTCTTCAATATTTATGTATCTGTTTACAGAGTTTACGTATCAATTACATTTATGGATGACGATTACGATTGACGATACAATGAACCATTGTAGCATATCTGCCTATGTACCTACTTTAATTATTATTACGTATTACAATAGCATACAATTTTACGTTAAATCTTTAATAGATACCAATACAAAATCAACCCGTTATTTTAATGTTCCCACACTTGAGTTGCTAGAGGATCTATCTAGGGCAGAATTTTTTACTGACTGTCTGGGTCATATCAGACTGGAATATATTGATATCACAAGCATTATACCAGAGTAGATAAAGAATTAATACAACAAGTAGCAATCCATTTCCCGTAGTCAACTCCTACGATTCGTATTACTTTATATTCCTAAATCAGCATAAAAAAGCATTTCATGTATATCTAAATACATCATACAAATAAATGTGCAATGAAAAGTAACAATACCTGTGAATTAGTCATGATCTTCCACGCTACTGGTGCAATATCAACACATGCACTACATAGAGGCACACTCCAAAACTATACAGTTCTGTGCATTTTACATACAATAATCGTAAACACAAATAGCATAAAAATCAGCTGCCCACAACATGATGCACTGTACCTTAACACTGAAAGTTCCAAAGAAACAAAAAGGATGCATTAAAAAAACATAGTACAAAATAAAATAAAATGTGCAAATAAATTGAATATAGGACGGTCACTACACCTGTGCTAGGTACCAAAACTCGGTATTAAATGATAATCCGAATGTTAAAGTTAACGGGCAGAGGCGCGCGTCTCGGATGGCGCGAGAAAAAAAAGTGAAAAGACACTTGTTACAAAGTCGTTGTCGCCGTCGATTCTCAGAGAAATTCAAATTCATTATAGTCGATAGAAAACCAATTAAATAATACAACCGATGATGCAACTTTGTTACATAACATTCATGTAAATTAAAAGTTATTAGGAAAGTTTTTTTTTATATTTGACTAGACATTTACGCACCTCTTGGATTATTGTATATCATTACTGTAAGTTAATATTATTATGGTTGGTTTAGGTACTCTATAAAATATTATATATTACAGGCTGATTGGTTGAACGAGGGACATATTGAAGGGGGGATATTGTACTCATCATTATGAACAGCTTTTACAATAGCAACAACACTGAAATCGCAAAACCAAATCTGCTGTTCTATACATTCAGTCAAGTAATATTGAATAATTTCTTTTCTTTTTCTGTTTTGGTGCCATAGTAAAAGTTGTTCATAGTGATGAGTACAATACCCTACTTCAATATGTCCCTCGTTCAATCAAGCACCCTGTATAATAATAAAAAATAAGTAGTTGAGTTGTCAAACCCTTATGTGGAGAGATATAAAAATGATAATTCACATTAATTTAGAAGCTTTACCATTTCACACACAAAGTGGTGTACAATTATACAGTATGACTCCAACTAAATATTTAGCAATAATGTAACACTTTCAACTGAGTCTATTCAAAAGATAAGGATGTTACATGATAGTCAGCAAAGCATAACAAAAAGTATGACTACAGTAAACTAACCACAGTAGAAGTAGGCTACCAATTTACACTTATGTCATGATTTCTAGTGTGATTTTCTTTTGTTAATATGACGTCATAATATTTGTAAACATAATATTGATGGCTAAGGATGTTTTTCATTGTAAGATTTCCTTACATGCTTATAAATAAAGTTTGGTAGTCTGTCCTGTACACTTTAGATTTGTAGTGGTATTTATTTCATTGAGACTATTGGTTTAGGAGTGGGTTATGATATGATCTAATAGGCGAAGCTGAGTGAGTTGTTGTTGTATGTATTAAAAATTATTTTTTTGTATATTTTGTTGTTGTGTTCGAAAACCATTCGAACATTTTTTTTTTCTTGTAATTTGATCATAGAATCAAACTTCAAAAGTGCTTTTATGAATGATAACTTGCTAAATAAAAAGTTTTTAAACATTTTGTGGTAGCATTTTTTCTTGTTTTATGGATAGTTAGTAAACTTGATTTTCAAAACTATGAATAAGTGATTGAATTACGATGCTGACTGTACTCAAATTAATAAAACATTTAATAATACCAGATTTTTATTGTTTTTATTAAATAACACCAAAGCACTACATAAAACCTTATTTAAAAAAAATAACATAATGGTATTTGACTGGTTCTTGCCAAAATAAGCCAGTACTTTCCCTTGATAGATTCTTTCTTTCACACTTAGATGAGCATAGAAAGTTAATTACTTTTTGTTATATATTTTTGTTTTACCAAATACTTAATGGCTGGCTGGGAATGGTGCCAACATAATTTGAATACCATTGTTATCCACAATTAATTATTATCTCAAAAGTTCTATCATACCATTACATGGGAAAGTTATGTTCCCTTGTCAAGGATTTACATAAAACCATTTTATCTGATGGATATGATACCATTATCTGATAGGCTGTTATGACAGGTTTAAATATAGATATTTATTATCCTTGGGAATAATTAACAGTGCTCTAGTATGAGAACAAAGGAATAACAGAAGAAATTAGTTAATTTTACACAGGACACTTAGGCTATGGGTTTGCAATATAGGAACTAACCTGTTGTTTGTGACTTTACTGCATTTTTTTTTTCTAGTATAGGTACTGTACATCTCTTAATTAAATAAAAACTTTTTAAAATATTTTGATACTGGTCTAGACCAATATTATGATATAAATGATATTGTTGATAATAAAGAACTGTATGTAATCCAATGGCAATAAGTATAATAATAACAAATGTCATGGTCAATAAGATGCTACATCACATTGTTCACAATCAATCCTCCATTTATAAGGAGAAAGCTATGGTGAAAACGGTATATCAAGTTTATAGTAAATATATATTTTTGAATATCATCGAGGTGTAGTAATACTACCGTGTCATATTATTATGAAAGTGTGACAGAGATAGAGTATGGGAAAAATATTATATATTTATAGAGTATTTTACAATTTTTTTTTTTTTTTTTTTTTTTGGTTTTTTTTTTTCTTTTTTCTCCTTGATTTATCTTTGTTTTTTGTTTCGAGCGTATGGCACCCTGGGTTGCAGCTGAAAACCAGCGTTGGGTAATCAGTATTAACGTACTGACACCCAACATTATGCTGAGCTACTGGCCCGTTTGGCACAACTACTGATTTTATTTTATTTATATTTTCTGTGTTTTTAGCATTTATGTGCCAATAAACTTTATTTCTTTCTTTCTTTCTTAATTATGTTATTTCCCAAAAATCAAATTTTCAAGTGCTGGATCAAGTCTGGATAAGGTAACTATTGTTATATTCGTTTTAGCAGAGTTTAATACTATAATTTCAGTATCTGAATACAGTTACCTATTCATTGTAAAGTTAGTAGTATCCATGTTTTTGGATCTGCATGGTAAATTTTTCAACCATAGCCCCTAAATTGATTTTGCCTACAGAATATTTTATGGAAGTTTGGTGGTGATGGTAACCTAGATTGGTACCTAACCTGCTGAAACTAAAGTAAAAAACAACACATGCTCAACTCAGCCTATTTTAACCCACTGCCAGCCTCTCTGAAGTCATTTAGATACAATGATACAATATTATGATAGTATTTGCGCTACTTTCATTTTTTTAATAAGTTTGATCATGTGGTGCTCACTTGTTTAAGCATATGTTTAAAAACCCACATGAGGTCGTGTCATATTTTATTAGAAAAGAATCATAGGAGTTCAAGTGCATGTGTAATAATATTATTTAAATCGAAGGTAAACCATAGTATGCTCTATAAATATTTTATGAGAAAGTGTTGTAAAAACTACATAACATGCTGATATAATTTGTGTAGTAGCTTGTTTTTTTTTGGTGCAACAAAATTGTGTAACATTTTTGACAAAAAGAATGAAAAACAAAAGAACTACAATGAGACGAATTTCGAATGTAAAATACTACAAGTACCTACGTACTTACGTACTATTCGTAACGATATCCCAGTGGACCGAAAATAGATCAATACTTTCCACAAGACACTGCGTTATAAATAACAACTAATAGTAACTTTCAAATTAATTATTCTTACCTTAGAAGCAGGTTTGTTGCAAGCTCTCACATCCACAAGAGTACTCTTGGCAGGACTCTTCTCAACGATGTTTATTATTTCTAAACAATTTGTTTCTCTTATAGACTCATCTTTTACTGGAGGCATATCCTTTACACAATTTAACAGCACAGTTTTTATATATTTAACTGTATGATATTAGAAATACTTACAAGTTTCCGTAATATAAAAACAAATTACGACAAATCCTAGTGTATCAAGTGAAAATCGAAGACAAGCGAACGAACGAATGAATGAAGTAGGCAGGGTTGCCAGATGGCGACTTTCTTTTCTCGTAAAAGGGCTGTCAAAAATCTCGTAATTTGAATACATAATCTCGTAAAAGTATTATTTTAAATGTTACCTGCTTTTTTTGCAGTCCCTCCTCCCTTTTCTGTTATTTTACTAGGTGGAGTAGATGAAGATTCACTGTCACTACTCGTTATGTTAAATTAACCACTGAATAATTAGCAACAAAAAATACATCTCAGTGGGGATTCCCCGGTCAACGACTAAAGATACATTTAGTGATGAGCCAATGAGGAAATGAATCTAGTGATGTGTTAGGTCGTTTTTAAAAAAGAATTTTTATAATGTTTTTGCATAGACTTAGTGTTTTTGGGTTGTACGTGACGCAGGCAGTCAACATTGTTAAATATCGTAAAAAAGTGTACGAGATTTTTATTTTTCTCGTTTCTCGTACAGATCTGGTAAATCTCGTAAAGTTACGAGATTTCTCGTACGTCTGGCAACGCTGGAAGTAGGTAATAAAATGAATGAAATGAAGTGATTGGAATTTGAATGAAGGATTGCTAAGAAGTGACAATAAAAACTGGGTTGCCAATGCTAACGCTCTAAAATAAACATAAACATTATTAAAATGCGACGGGCGCTTGAGTTTTTCTCAGTGTATTGTACAGCATGGGGGGAGGCCTTTGCTCAGCAGTGGGGTGATATAGGCCAGTAACGGTAGGTATATAAAAATTATACTTAATTTTTAAACATTATTAATTTGTTTATCCTTTCCTCTCTGCTGTAGTCGGGTAAATAATGAGGAATAGATACCTACTACATCAAATATTCGACTATAGTGCTAGCCTGGGAGTGATACCCATTAGAGATTTTTAAATTTTGCGGTTAAAGTCTCAATTTCTTTAACCAAAGTTTTATTTAACTATTTTTTTAAGGCAAATCTTTTTTAATTACTAGATATTTACAGACCGTAATTTTAAATATTTATTGAGTTGGTAGTTCCTTGGGGTTGGACTTGGGTTGGTTCCGTGCATGCTGATCATATTGAATTAAAGTATTTTGCTATAGCAACACAAACGGGTACGAATGAAGTGAATGAAGAAAATTCATGCAAGCGGAAGCGGGCAGCGGACCGGACCACATTTTCGAATTTGACATCCATCCATTCCATTCAATAAATCCATTACGATTCACGGTTTGTCTGGCTAACAAAAGATGAGACTGAATTTAACATGCGAAATTCAAAAAATAAGTCTAGAGTAGTTATATTTTATAGGTAGGTAAATTATATTTTGTAGGTAAAATAATGACAAATGGATGAATAATAATGTATGAACATTGAACATGTTCGGTAGGTATTGTACCGGATGAGCTTTTTGAATTTCGCGGCTAAACAGCCTCAAATTTGTAACAGCATACCTAATTAATAAGTAGGTACCTATGTAAAACCAAGTATAGAAATGAAACTCTTGCGCCAAACGTGTTCAAGGTCACGATAATAGCCCTGCCGTCAAAAGTGCCGCTCGCTTATGCGTACCACAAACTATATAGGGATGCTAACGCATACATATGCGTACGTAGGTTAGGTACGCACGGTTCTAAGGGGGTTGGTCCTGGAGAAGATACGGGCTGCAATAATATCTGGGCTATAATTCGACGAATATAATGTAATATTATCTAATAACGTCGCGACTCGCGGCATAACAAATAATTATTGCAATTTATTACATCGTTGATTTATTCTTATTTTAACAAAGATTACAACTTGACAACATCGGTGATAATCAGTTTTTATTTTCTACGTTATTTTACGTGTCACGCCGTCATCGATTTCGAAATTATCTTCTAGCGTGAGCCCTAATGTGGCTCGCTAGACCAAACTTGGTTTTAAAAATCCGATTACAAGACAGGCAATATAGTTGGCCCGCAGAGTTATAGGTGTATGTATAGAAGGGCTTAGGTCTCTCCTTGAGTGTTTTGTGTCTTTCGTCAAGAGCCACGAGTCGACTTTCCTCGAACGTCTTTACCGTTTTGTAGATGGTAGAACGCCAAGACGACCTTTGCGAAGCGAGCTTCTCCCAGCATGTAGGGTCAATAGCGCAAGCGTTTTGGTGTCTCCTGATCACATCCTTATAGCGCAAATGCTGACCACCCTACTTCCGTTTCCCCTCCGCCATCTCAGAGTAGAAAACTGCTTTGGGTAACCGCAGCGACGCACCTCAGTATTGGACACACGGTCTTGCCATTTGATCTTCATGATGGATCTAAGACACCTCAGATGGTATGTGTCAAGTTTCTTTATGTCTGTCTTGTAGAGGCACCAGGCCTCTGCGCCATATAAAAGGACAGGTATGATTAGCGCCTTATAAACACTAATTTTTGTCTCGAGCTTTAGATCATGAGACTTCCAGACACGATCAGCAAGTCGTCCAAAATTGGCAGCGGCGTTTGCAATGCGCGATGGTATCTCCGAAGCTAGGGTATTATCATGCCTGATATTGCTTCCCAGATATTTGAAGTGTTATACCTCCTCTAGTGGTTTCCCATCTAGATTCAGTGATGCTTTGTCACCTTCGCAGCCCCGTGGTGGTTGCTTAAGGACTTGCGTGTTGGAAGCACTGATAACCAAGCCAAATCTTTGACAGGATTGAAAGCACCTCATAAACTGATAATAACGCACCCACAGGAAAAGTGTGGGGGCAACGTGCACTACTTTCATTCAATCAGGGACTTCGATCATTATGTAATCAACCACCGCCTTTACACCGTCCGCGCACCTCTCGCCTCGATAGACGAGGGCCGAGGGATGCGGGGGACGGATGTAGGGCACGGCGAGACGGCACAGTGTTATGAGTAGGACACTATGTTTCAAAGGTAAATTAATCTCGGTCAAGCCGACGCGACGCCGACGGCACGGCGACAAAGACCATGAAATAATGAGTAGGTAGGTAGGTAGTATTTTTCCTTAACTCAATCAATTACGTCTTGAGAATAGATTGGCAAGTTAGGATCAAGAATTATACGTAGATTCATTCAACGGTCTATACCGTGTACATGTGTGTTTGTAAAATATATTAAAAATACCTATCTACTTAATCCAAGTAGGTACATAAATCCAAGCAGTGCCTAATCACATATTAGGTATTATTATTCAAACGTCCGTCCCTCCAGCCGTACCTACTCTATTAACAAAAATCTTAATAATGACTGTCTATCGAAGGTAGGCACATACTTACCTATGTATCTACTATCATACTTTTTTATCTTATTGATTGACCGAATATGTTTGGTTCTAAAAATATTATAAATCAACACTGGGTGCAAAATTGCGCATAAACTCAGTAAAAATTGAAACGAATCAGTGTTTTTTGCACACGAATGAATGTTGTTCATTTGCTCGATAAACCGGTCGTCGCCAACATAATAAAGGCAGGGCGATAACCCAGCGATTCAGTTTGAGTAGAGGCACGGCGCGAGCCCTGCAAAACAGTGTCAATCATAGTGTCAATTGATTAGTCGGAATAACGAGTTGTGTGGTTTTTACTATATCTACGTGTAAAATAATATAAAAACATGACGAAAGTTTACAACTTTGGTGCCGGTCCGGGTAAATTACCCGAAGAAGTAAGTATCCACGTGTATTTATATCTTAATAAATAATTATGGTAACTAGTTACCTACTATATATTTCTAATAAAACGTGGTGAATGAATGAAATATTTTTGTTTGCTTTAGGTGTACGAAATTATGAGGCAGGAACTCACAAACTTTGATGGTTCTTCTATAAGTTTACTGGAGACAAGCCATCGGACAAAAAGTTATATGCAATTCAATATGGATGTGCAAAATGTGGTGAGAAGATTACTGTAAGTATTTATGTAGGTACTATTATTATTCATTTTCATGATTTTGAAAATAGGAAAGAAGTACAGTAGAAAATTATGAACAATTAATTAGGAAGATGATTTACCTAATTTAGATCAATAGATGTGAATAGCGACAAACGGCTTATGGTGGCCTATTTACATTTAGAAGTGTACCTACCTGCGAAATGATAAGGTAAAAAAATCATTGATAAAACTGGCAGTGTTTAGAAGGTTAGAAAAACACTTAGTACATAGTTTATCGATACACACTTTAAATTGTTTTTACTATAAAATAATTAAAGTAGGTATAGTACGCGCCAATTTTTACGAGCCTTCTGAACTCTCTCCTTCTCTCCCTCTAGCACCTGTAATAGTACGCTTATTATAGGTGCTAGAGGGAGAGAGAGAGAGAGAGATCAGAGATCAGTTCAGGACTCATAAAAATTTGCGAGTACTATACTGCCATCTGCCATACCTTATTTTTCTTTCTTCATTGCAAAAAAAAACAAATAGGTACTTACAAGTAGGTAGTCTACCTATCCCGTAGTTATTATTATATTCTAACAAAATGGTTCTGTCTATCTTGGTTACACAGCCTGTGGTTCTTCATCTGAGGATTTTGAATCATATAAACTTACACTTGACATACCTACATAAAAGATACTTTTTTCCAAGATTTTTTTATCACTTGTCGCTTTCACACTTGACTGACAGTGAGGGTGACTTTGACATTTGGTAAATGACGTCATGTCATGTAAACTTGTAAACAAAAACTGTCATCGAACCGCATCGAACCGAACGCTACGAGTAGTAAAATAAAAAAAGATAAATAATTTGTAGATTGATTTGTTTTTATGCAGTTTTTGATGCAATTTATTTATATTTCAGAGATGTTCCAGCGAACTACAAAATTCTATTTATGGCTGGAGGTGGTACCGGTCAATTCTCTGCTGTTCCTCTTAACTTGATGTCCAGAACTGGAACTGCTGATTATGTTGTTACCGGTAAATTTTTATCACTGTTATCTTACTTAAGATATCTTCATCCGTTCGTCATTCTCCTGGCATTCATACATAAAACTTCTTGTAATATTCTTTTCTTTTACGTCCATAAAAAGAGACAATAATGACTATAGGTACTTAATTTATTTTATATAGGTACCTCTTAGTTATTTACGCATAAATGTTATATCAAAAAACCGAATCTATAAAAATTGGAACCATCAACATGTTCTACCAACATTTTGATGGATCCAATTTTATTATTTAGTTAGTATAGATGTTTAGTTAACTGTTTGACTTCAAATCATTTCTCTGATATATTAATGTAAACAATGTTGGAAGTGTACTTATTTATTTAAATTTTAGGTGAATGGTCCTCAAAAGCAGCGAAGGAAGCAAAGAAATATGGCAAAGTAAACCTGGTACTGCCTCCCACCGATCGCTATGTCGATATCCCTGATCAATCAACATGGAACCTTGATCCTAATGCATCATATGTTCACATTTGTACCAATGAAACTATCCATGGTAACTATCTGATAACTTTTTTCTATTATCTAATCATTTATTTACATAATCTAAGTATAGTAATATCATACACTATCCTTTATTATTGATCTTAATATTCTTTGTTCATAATATTTTTTTTATGATGTGCTTTTTAATATTTCATGTACCTACTTATTGAAAAATTAGTAAATAAAAGCTTGACTTTTATACCTACTTCTTAGGTTAAATATGGTTATCAGAAGTGAAATAATAAATTATGAATGGTGATAACAGACACTAAAGACTCATCAAATGCAAATTTTCCTAATAAGTCAAGAGTTTATATTATTAAGTTTATATTATTTTCTTGTTGAAAATATGAATTTATATTTATACAGTAAATGGTGCCAATTTATAATGTTGAACAAGCTAGCTGTGTTTAGAAAATGGCCTCATGTAATATGTTTTGTTTATTGCCACAGCTATTGTCTGTAGGTACTTGATTAGTTACATTGAGATAATTAACACAAGGCTTAGTGATACAATGGTGTTGATTCTGTTGCACACTTTGACAGGACTAAACTAAACTCTTGGCATTTCCAATTCCAATTTATGTAAATGGCTCCATCATTATTCAATGATTCTGCCAATTTCAAGGCAGAAAAGACACTGTGGTAAGTATTAAAAAAATAATTACATTGCCATTGACCGGTGTTTGGAGTGCTATTGGCGTTTGTTTTTTTCTGTTTCAATAGAAAAAGAAAGTGCATTTAGTCTAGTTTAGTACTGTCAAAATGCACAACTGAATCAACACCATTGTCTATACAGATTATATTGATTGTCTTTATGTTTCAGGGGTGGAGTTCAATTTTATTCCTGACACAAAGGGAGTGCCCTTAGTAGCTGATATGTCATCAAACATTATGTCTAAGAAAGTTGATGTTTCTAAGGTGAGGATTTATTTTTATGACATAGAGCATTACTTTGATCAAATAAGGGTTTGGACCATATCATCAAACTAAAAATCTTTCTCTATGGCACCAATATCGTAATTACGAGAAACCTATACAAAACTTCAATACCTACTCGACGAATGTTGTACAGTCACCTAGTTTAATTTGTTATGTAGGTAATTAATTATTTACCTTGGTTACAGATACTATACTAGTAGCCTTGGTAGATAAACGGCGCGGCGCCAGTTAGGATAGTCACGAGTAGCCTTCTAATTTATGATCACGACTAGGCTAGCAGAATAGGTCTAAACCAGACTATTAATTGCTCAGCTTAACAGTAGCACATACAGTCTATTATGAATATTTTTACATCATTTCAGCTAAGCAATTATCACAAATGTCAAAGATTTATCATCATTCAACGTTTCTTCATATGATTCATTGTATGTATTTGAAAAAGAACCAGATTGATAACAATTAATACTAATTACTGTTTATTTTATCAGATAACCACTGGTTACAATAATAATATTATGAAATCTATATACTGGTTGCGTGCCCTGATGTACTTAATATTCTCAAGATTACACAACATCAGTAGTCAGTACTGATAGTTCTGTATTTTTTTAATGTATTGTCGTTTTGTCAATGTAGATTACTTTATCTCTTGTTAAATTTCCACCTGCCGATGTAGGGTTGCCATCAAGTCAGTAATAAGCGCAGAATGTATCCTGTGCAAAATAAGAAACTCTTCTTGTTGTAGACCTTTTCTGAAGCAATCGGTATGGTTGGCGCAGTGGCTAAGCAATTGGCTTTCTGTGCTACGGGCCGCGGGTTCGATCCCCGCATGGAACAAATTTTTATATAGCCTACAGATAGTTGTTTTGGGTTTGGGTGTGTGTACATGTGACATTTGTATGTTTGCAAACTGTACTGACTATACAGGGGAAATAGAAGAGGGGCAACGTTTGATTTAATGTCCACTGAATATAGGCCTCACTATAGAGAGTATAAGGAGTTTAGGACATTTTTTACAAGTATTGGTGGTTGCAGGTTGTTATTAACACATACAAGGGTGTTGCTCCCTCTGTCTCCTTTGCCACCATCCTTCAGTCTTTTTTGGCACCCAGCCACGGGAATAGAGGACGTACCTGTTCTTTATTGGGAACTAAGACAGTTGTAGTTTATATTACGTCACATTTTTCAGTTTGGTGTCATATACGCCGGTGCACAGAAGAATATCGGCACGGCTGGTGTGGTTTTAGTCATAATTAGAGAAGATTTGCTGAACCAGGCCCTGCCCATATGTCCATCGTTACTGGAATGGACATCTAATGCCAAGGCGGACTCTATTCTCAATACTCCTCCTATGTTTGCGTAAGTTTATTTAAGATTTTTATGGTATTTTTTCTTTGTATCCTCATGTCATCCTATTGTTTGACTAAATTGGTATAAAGGAAAATCATTTTTTTTGCTCAGTATCTTTTAAGTCATGTTTCCCTGACCTGTGCTTATCCCAATCAAATTTTTCAAACCATTCATTGAAGGTCAACCATTTGGCTGCTGAGGTGCTGTAATCCCAATAGCGCTCCACACTTTTTGAATTAGTTATTGTTCATCATCTTGGGCCATTAGCCCCTCCCACTTTACCGTTTATTCCCACTTTTAAATAATGGACGGAGTTAGATGCGTGGTTAGACTGGCAGTACCTACTAATAACATAAAATGGGTAGTTACATGGTCCTGTTTGCTGTTAACAATTGTAAAGAAGTTCCCCCGTTACCCTCACTGTATTGTGCTATATTGTATGCAATATAGCATCATTCAAACAGGCAGGGGTATGCTCCTGCCGGGCAATGTCCTCCCCTCCTTCCTTGCTGTTTGATTATGTGCCAATGATGAACAGTCTGCTAAACGTGTCTAGTTCGTCCCGCCATCCCTTTCGCGGAATACTGTGGAGCCGTTTTGTCGTGTCATTCATAATTCAGGTCAAAGCATGGTTATTTATTTATTTAGGGACATATCTTTTATTGTATACCAGAAAAAAAAATATACACTTATAAAACTTGCATGAATATAAGTTTTAAGTTGTACAAAGGGCAGCCTTTTCGCGCATGGTGTTATTCTGTAAATCTTAATCATATCGTTATTCACTAATCATGATAATCTTTATTTCAGTATCTACGTCATGGGCAGAGTCCTAGAATGGGTGGAAAGGAACGGCGGTGTCGAAGGCATGAATCAACGAGCCGCGAAGAAGGCTTCCCTTATATACCAAATAATAGAACAGTCCAACGGATTCTTCACCGCACCTGTAGCGAAAAGTGTTAGGAGTAAGATGAATGTACCGTTCAGAATCGGATCACCACCCAATGAAGACTTGGAAAAGGAGTTCCTGAAGGGCGCCGAGGCGTTAGGACTTATTCAACTGAAGGGACACAGGTAAATACAAATAATAAATATTCCGTCATGCTAATAATGATCTTTTTCAACTATTTCGATTTTACGCATCGACCGCGTTCTGTGTGCCGATTGGCCCACTTTGAGCTCTTCGATCGGAGCGCTGAAATTGGTCGTTGCGTAAAATCGAGATTGTTAAAAGAAACTTCCACTGCCTCAGCGGTGCACGTTTACGGGCCCGAATTATGTTTTAAATCATAACATAATTATGTTTATTTCATTATAATTTATGTCTAACGTTCAATTTCCAGGTCTGTTGGTGGTATCCGGGCGTCAATCTACAATGCCGTGTCGGTAGAAGAAGTGGAGACTCTAGTAAAATATATGAAAGACTTCCAAAAGAAACATTCCAAGTAATGTTTAAGTTTTATTATTAAATATTTTTATAAGTATTTTACATTATTTTACGGCGGGAATCGCGTATTGTATAGTTAAGTTAGATGTATAGGCTGTACTGATGTTCTTGTTAAGAATAAATTATAATTTTATAAGATTTTTTTTTTTACTTTACTAAACTTTGTCCTAATACTAAAGTATACAAATTGAAATCTATGTGACGTCAGTATACTTTTATATTGTTTAAAAATGATATTATTATTGACGTCACGGAAATATTAAACATCAACACGTCGGCTTCGTTTTGGCACAGTAATGTACAGTACACGATCAGAAATGCATGAGCATACTAAAGACTGTATTCGTTTGCGACGCGATGGTGCGTACGAGCTGTTTGTGTGAGTTATACACACAACGTAATGAGACATCACCACATTTACCACACACACTAAGAAGTTAAATAAAATGAAAGAAAATATATTGCCGTCGCATAGATTAATAATCTAGCGTGAGCGAAGTTGTAAATCTATTTGCCGTCGCTTGTCAATACGAGTATATGCATGACGTGCATGACCTTGGTGACATTCATTCATCGATGTCATTGTATTGCTTTATTTCAAGTAATTCTAACAATCACCGATAGCTATGATGCATAGTGCATAGGATTGCGATTAACTTAGCGTAGGATCGAGTCTTAGGGAAGACTGTTATATTTTTGTTTAGATATTTATTATCCTTTTTTTATTAATAGGTGGATTCGTTCAATGATAAATATTAAAGTAAGTTATTATTTTCTGGGTTATCTTTACAAAATTGTAAACTAAAACAACAACAACAATAACAAAACAAAAACGTTTATTTGTTTTAATTACAAATCTTTATAAAACAAACAAAACAGTTACACTTATTAGATATTAAGTTTATAGCTTATTCATTTTCTTGACGAAAAGAGGATTGAAACTAGACCAACTTTAATTCTTGAACTACCGACCTATATGTCATATGGCCAGCAATTACAACTTAAATATTATACCTATAAACGATGAGCAGACAGTAAATAACATATGGTTATGTTTATTGTAATCTCTTTTCTTTGATATGAAAATGACAATGAGTGAACAAAAATTACAATCTTTTATTAGTAAGGGGTATAACATTTTAAAATTACCAATATTTATTGTAACTTCCACAGCTGTTCTCAATACAGTCAAGTGAGTGTCGACGCATTATACAGTAGGTAACACTTATTTAGATATTGAGGTTATAGTTTAAGTATTCGTTTTCTTGACGAAAAGAGGATTGAAACTAAACCTCAAACGTTACAACTTAAATCTTTTACCCCTTACGAATAAACCATGAGTGATTAACTAACTCAAGTAAGTGTCGACACGTTTAGTAGAAGACTATAACATTTTAGTTCTCGCCCGGTGAATCGGACAATTATCCTGGACAGAAGATATCTCTAAACTATTCAGCTGGATAAACGATGAGCACAGTAGGCAGCATGACATATTATCATATAATACTTCCACATAACTATGTTTTATTCACTACAGCGTGTGTTATCCTTACACCATAAATGAAGTCTTCCCTTTTGGCTAGATTGAACATTATTCTATCTGAAGATATAGTAGTGTCCCAGTTGAAGTAATTATAAATAACTATTCTCGTGTGAACCGTTCTTGTTTACGTCTTTCTGTCAAAAAGGGTTTTTAGGTGGTCTTCAGTGATGGAAACCTTCAGCGTGGAGTGCATGGCGAACAGTTAGTAATGAAATGTCGAATAATTCTGCAAAATGTTTCGTTGTTATGTAACTACTTGTTTCATATTCGTTCACCATCGACTACCAGGGCTACTTTCGTCCTCATTCGTGGTCTTAACCCACCGGCTCGCAGTATTTCTCTAGAACAAAAATAATAATAATAATAAACAAAATACTAAAACTAATTACTATATAATTATAGTATAATAATATATATCTATATAATATATATATATTATACGTATCTATATATTACTTATATCTATATAGTATTAAACACATGTTTATTATACTTCTATATATTAATTAAGAAATCAAACAATAATAAGAATATATTTATTAGAATAATTATTCATCATTATTATTATCATTAATCTAAATAAATAAACATTAAAATGATTTATCTTTTTCTTTAGTTTTATATAAAGATCATGAATAACACTCACAGTCAGTCCGGTTTCATTAGAGATTTGTATTGTAATCATATCGTCCACTTTTAGGCAGTGTAATAATATTCCCCCCTCGCTTTGATTATATTAGCCTGCATTTTGAATATTATAACTACAACCAACGCTAATAGATTTAATCACACATCACTAACCAATAATAACAACACTAACAACGTTCTATTCGATCTAAATGACTTGAGTCGTAACTTAATCTGTCTACCTCACAGAAATCTAAATAGTTTATTCATATTTCTGTTGTCTACCTGCAAACTTTTCATTTTATAATAACAAGACTAACGTGGAACGAGACCTCGCTTATTCAACTACTACGTTAAACATTGATGAATAAATGCCTCAAGATTTATGAGTATTATTAAAACTTAAAAAAAACTATGACTTTCCGTGAGGTTTGAACCTACGATTCACCAATTAATACCAGGGAACGTTATCATCTTAGCTGGCTTGAGATATACTAGCAGTATTGAAATTATGGAATACAATCAGTTGCAGACAACGGTGCATGTGTGTGAGTGTCTATAGTATAGAAATAGAAACTACTTCGTAAAAGAAGGTCGTAAGTCAACCCATTAGCGTCAATCTATTGCTTTGTGAGACTGCTCATGCATTTCTGATCCCTACCGTACCAAAGATAGAGTCCTCGTAGACTAATTATTACAAAAAAGCGATCATGTGTTTGACGCATGACAGTGTGGCGTTCGTAGATAACACAAATAGTTTTTATTTTAATAATTGACTTGTAGACGACAATCGAAAGTCGTCTTGAGGTCAAGTTCGTATTTACCGGTTTATTGACACAATTGGTTGTTATTTTCGTATTAGTTCATGATTATTTATACAGCGTGTATACGATAATGGGACATCTGCTTACATAGATGAAAGGGCAAAACACTAACTACAACACAGTTCTCAATGACAATGGAAGGTACATAAATCAGTATTTATTTATACAACGTGTAAGTAATTTAAATAACATAAAAACTGACACACCCCAATTAGAGTACCTATTGAGTTAAAAGCATGATAAAATACTCAAAACTAAAGTTTTTTTAAAGTTAACTATTTTTTTAAGAATATAATTAGGCTGTGTAAATAATAATAGATAAATGTGTATATTAGATTAAATTTATGTAAGAATAAAAAAAATTGTATTAAACCTAGCATTCATATCGATTCTGTCGTGCTCTTTGACAGGACTAAACTAAACTAGGGGCGCTTGTCTCTTTCGGTTTCAATAGAAAAAGAAAGTGACAGATGCGTTTAGTCCAGTTTAGTATTATCAAAAGGCGCAACAGAATCGACCCCATTGCATTTAAAATTGAGACTTATTCTCTTGAAATAGGATTCAATTTTCTTTGGCTCGATCGACCGTTAGTTGGCGAATTTCATATAAGTACCTATTTAAATCAAAAGTTATTAAAATCGATACAGTAGTTGATTATCAACAAACTACATTAAGATTTTGGGTTTATTAAACTACACATTATATTTAAAAGAGGCCAGTTTTATTTTATCACCGGGATTGTATAAAGTGGCTGATTAGATTACATAATCCCGTTTTATCGGGTAACCTTAAGTGTTAGAATTGTTATTAAAAAGTGTTATCGTCGTTGATATTCCCATACCGTGTAACTAACATTGTTAAATAGGTACCACGTATGTACAAAACATATTAGAATTGAGTTTTCGCGTCTATTATTTGCCATTCACAATCAGCTATAGACCCGAAAACTCAATTTTATACGTACGCGGTATTTAACAATGTTAGTTACGCGGTATGGGACTATCAACGACGTTATGCTTATAATTGTTTATAATCAGGAATGATTTAAATCAGGGATTCCCAAAGTGGTCGATATCGACCCCAGGGGGTCGATATCGGTTTCCTAGGGGTCAACATAAATGAAAACTGATTTTGGGGGTCGACGAGGTCTAAAAATCGACCCCTATTAAATTAACACAAGTTCTTATTTAAAACTTTCAAGATAGGTAGGTAGGTACTGTAATGTTGAGAAAATGAAGTCAACTTTACTCACTTAACCAAGTGCAAAGTTTTCCAATTGGTACCTTAGTACCTAGGTATTTTTTATCAATAGGAAAAAACTAAAGATAGGCCCCCTTATTCATAATAGTCTGCTAACTTAAAGCATTACTAATTCTCACTCTGTCTTCTTCTATTGACCTAAGTCAGAATGAAAAATAACACTGTATCAGCTGTTTTAAGTTAGCGGACCATTATGAATAAGCGGGTTGATCTTAAAAGTAGGTAATTTGGCCATGGGGGTCTGGTAACAGTTCATTTTGAAAAAGGGGTCACTTGTCCAAAATAGTTTGGGGATCCCTGATTTAAATTCTCACAGAAATATTAAAATACTTTATAGAAATAACTATTCAACAACTATGTCAGTGAGATGTTTTATTGCGTTGATCTCAAGCATTCGTTATCCGATCTGTTACGTTGATAAAAAGCGATTCTGAGTGCTGCCTCATTGGTTTCGTCGCACCGCACACCTGCCGAGTTAGACTCGGCAAACGCTGACCTAGAAATTATACTCAGTGAATGGCAATACAGACGGTAAGTTGGCGCTGTAGCTAGGCGGTTGGCTTTCTACGCTGTGTCGCGGGTTCGATCCCGCAGGGAACGAATATTTGTATGGCCTCCAGATAGTTGTTCTGGGTCTTGGTGTGTGTGCATGTGAGATGTATGTTTGTAAACTGTACCCACGATACAGGAGTAGGTAGTCCTAGAGGCAAAGTATGATAAAGTTTTTTTTTTTTGAAAATTTCATGGTGTAAGTGACATTGGAAAGAAAATGCATATGGATTCAATTGAAATGTAAGGTGGATCTTTAAAAAAGAATACGATTTTGTTCAGAATAATTACAACTAACTCAATAATCTGCGAATCAAAAAATTAAAATAAAACAAATCGTAAATTTTTTGAAAACACCTAGGTACACCCAATTTTCTGTCGTGATTTGTCTAGAATCATGTACTGAATCCATATTCGGTACATGATTCTGGACAATTCAGAGAGGGAATTTTGCGATCGGACCTTCACTGTTACCATGAAAACTGATACCATGGGATATCAATTTTCGTTACCATGTCACTTACATCCAGTATGGCCCTTATATCGACTCATAAATAATTCTACTACATGTTAATAACGGCATCCAGGGGTCGTGGGTGCTGTAGGCACATTTCTGCCTTCTCCTTTGGGAATACAGGGGTCATTCTGTGTTTTTGTCTTTTACGTAAACCCAGAAACTAGGCCAGGGATGGGGGAATTAGTTATGCGATAGCCCATCACTAGACGACCCTGGCAATGGCTGAAGCGCAACGACAAGGAAATAATGAGTAAGCAACAAAAATGTATAAATAGAATAATCCTAGCTAGGTAGGTATTATTGTTTAGAAATATTCCGTTACCTACTCAATTTTTCCACGATACTACAACTGATTAGATATTATTTGGTATCTTGTGATAAATACTATTCATGTTCCGTGATGTTATGTTTTTCAAATAGCTATTACCTATGTCCTCCGAAGATGGAAATGAGGGCTCGTATAGTAGATATTTATTAGGAAATTTTAGGACGGTAATTCGTAAATAAAATAAAATTCTTAATAAATATACGTATTAAATTTATTTCGTTAAAATTTTTGTAAAAAAATATCTTAAAAATCACTAATGTGGTAATAGATTGTGATGGAATATTGACCACCCGCTGAAGAATCTTTGAGTATTTCAATATAACATTTTGTTTAGGTACGTACATATACATGACATTTAGAACTAGTCTAATACTCTCTTATATATTTTACGATCGATCCTAGTACGGCCCAATATTCAGTGTTAGGAAGATAATATGTATTTACTATAAATTATATCAACTTAAACATACTTTAATACAAAACGTATATATAATACATGTCCCATATATTCACGGGATAATCATAAAAATATCATTCTATACATTACACGGTCACATAACACATACACTCTCTCATTCATACATTGTCAATTATAATAATACAGTCCAGTTTATAATACAAAACATAAACCGTTAATTTAAACTACCTAACTATTCTTAATGTTAATAATAATTAATCATTATACTAAATTACTGTTCGACGGATGAAATTATTACTAACATTACAAGAACAGTGTTCTACAAAAATATACAAAATATTTTATAACATATATTTACACGATTATAAATCGGAATGTTGTTGGAATGTCATTTTTACAATATTCGTTGAAATAAATTGTGAGTACTCCCTGCTTCTGATATGGCAGTGTTCGCCTTAAAGTACTTGAGCATTTTGTTCGTCGATGATTACTTTAGAACATCAACACATTCACTGTTTTGGAAATAACGTAACGCCTTTAATAAAATTTGACTTTTGTGACGATTTTTTTGTTAAATTATATATTTGGTGGGGGCTGTGATTTAAACAGTGAGTGTGTTAATACACATAATGTTACAACTAAAATTCTTAATAAAGCTAATAGAATACGACATTCTATAATAACATACTGAACTCTCGGTTTGTAGTTAGAGCGCTACATATTCTCATGTCGTTTATGTAGTATACAATAATAAATTATATTAATGTAACACCGAGAATTGAAACTAGTACGAAGTATTATGTAAGATTGACCAGAATACGACAAAACGCAGTCCCTTGTTACACTTACTGACCCTCACTGTCGCTGTCACTCTTATCTGAAACAAATAATAATGTTTTATTAGTATTTCATCAGTGTTACATGTGTCCCACTGATCGATAATGTTGTTTGTGCAATAGTTTTTAGTATGTGTGGAGTGGTTTTATCTTAAAAAAAAATGATATGTGTATTATAGTTATTTGCATCATGCATTAGTGTTTGATGTTTGTTAAGCTTTATATTTTAAACAAAGAGCCGATTGACGTCATTTTGCAGCCGGTCTCCGTGGGATCAAGTAATCAGTAGCTTCGCGTAAATACGCGACATTACGCACATGGTAAACACGAGAGTTGTGGCGAAATATGGAGAATAATTAATAGACAGCTACTCTAAAAATTTTTTCACTAATAGAATGCTGTATATACAGGAGGTCCCAAAAATCAACGTCAAGCCGGAAACGTGTGAAAGGCCAGGTGGCGAAAGTTATCGCAAAAAAAATCCTCGTCATATAGGTATCTACTTTTATAATTATAGACATTACAAAAATATCGAGGAAATTGATACCCTGTGGTGATAGTTAACTATACTATAATTTTATTTGGCATAACTCTTCTTTAATTTATAAAAATCTAAAATTAAAACACAACTGCTAATGTCTTAATGTCTATAATTTGAAAAGTATTAACGCCTTAAGGCGCTGTCAGTAGCTAATTGAGTTTGCTACTGTTTTTTTTACCTAATATGTGCATTATAAAATAATGGACAAATTTAATTATAAATTTCATCGTATTTCTAAAAACTTGGTTGATTTTAAAACATATTTCACCTATTTTGAATTAGATAATAATTTTTTCTTGCAAAGTTACATCTAAAATGGCCTTCTTAATAATAGTCACATAAAAAACTTAAATTACTTTGTTGATTTACATTTTCCTTTGCCATTCTAATTATTCATATAATTTAATTTCGCCCCGTTTTCGTATCGCGCGCTCTGTTGTTGTCTTACTTAGGTCTTGTCGGCGCTTTAAAGCTTCTCATCTATCAAGCATTGCGTGCAAAGCTGCATTCTAAAAACAAAAGTGCGCACTATCTAAGTGCTAAATACTGACCTTTCTTACCCGGGTACGCGTGCCTTTTTAATCTGTCGTAGAGATCCTCCTTGGTTCCATATATACTGGCATTGGATCGCGCTAAGCTGTTCATTTTCCCATTCATGCCGTTATGAAGGCTTTCCTTCATGTAGGTTTCGTTGTAGAAATTCGGCATCTCCCAGCCGTCTTCCTCGTCGTCATAGTAGTGAGCGTACGTCGAATGGTGTGACGGCGCTATTGATTCTGCGTACGGCGTATGTGCACCGTAGTAGAAGTTCACTTGGGATCCGTTTTGGTCGACAGCTGGTGTTAATGTCTTCTTTGGTTCCTTCTTCTTTGTTGATCTGGTGAAGTTAAATTGTTATGTTAGTTGTGGTTGTGGACACGCTACTGTTCAGGCACAGTGAGTATACCGAGTTAGCTAAGGTTAACGGCCAGGCAGGTCCTTTAGGTATTGTCAGTACTAATGCATAGGAAAATAAATAGGAAGTGGAATATATTTATATGTAACGATATTATATATTTAATCCACACTTGAAAACTAACGACATCAATATAAAATGTAATATCCGATATTCAGTGTTGTATTCATTTATGGTAATGACGGAATTTTAACATTTCGGTTAAATGTTTTTGTTTAAAAATGGACACCAATTTACCTTTTATTTAAATTAATTCATTTTAATAAAGGCTAATTTGACTTGTGTTTCAATGCGAGGTTAGCTTATACTGGAAATATATCGAATAGCTTGATATGTAGCCGTGTAATACGACTTAGTATTTCATAACAAAAATGTGTAGAACTGCTACAAACCTGGCACAGATCATCCATACGAGCAGCACTAAGAATATAATGAAGATGACTCCTCCCGCGACTCCACTTGCGATGTAGGCGAACTCGCTCTTCTCTCTGCAATGGCGGCCCGTGAACGAGCCAGTACACCTGCACGAAGGTTCTCCTCGCGCATCTTTCACGCACTCGCCGCCGTTGTCGCAGAAGTCCGTACAGACATCTGGAAAAAGATTGCATGTTTTGAATGTCTTCATAACATAGCATTACTCCTGTATTCTCCGAAGCTATAGGTAGATGCCCATATTCCGTCGATGCTGTTGCCTATTATGTCCTATGTAATAGTTGGATGCTATTGTGAATTTCCTAGAAAATCCCAATAACACTGTCCAAGTTGGGAATCGGATTCAAGACCTCACGCTCAACAGACGCGCTTGTGACCACAAGACTGATGATGTAGTTATTTTTGTTCTTGGCTTGTGAACATCCGCTGCCACTACAAGACGTCTAAATAAAACAACTGCGGGTTATCTAACCCCTCTGTAGATTTGTGGTTGAAGCTTTTACATTTACAGTAATAGTCTCCGGGTCCGTGCGTGTGTATTAGAAATGACATTAACCGGCCGGGAGTGAAAAATTACTGAATCGGGACAATAAACGGTTCTTAATTTTTGAAGTTAAAATGTAAGTACGGATTATCGTTGAATTGGTCCACATCAAAAACAAAAACGTTGTCAACATTCTTCTAGAATTGATTTCGAAATCAATTTCAGTATTGAAATATTTGAGAGGCATAAGAAATTTGGGCAATTCAGCTGAATACTTCTCACGATGAATACAAATTAGTTGTCGTCGAAAATTTCAGTCTCCATTATATACGAATGAGGTTTAACTAAAGAAGCTTCATTTTGGGTCAAAGTTTTACAAAGAACCGTGAACGGATTTGATTCAACATTGCTTGGAACGAACGACCGTTTCAAAACATCGAATTCCTTGATTAAAAACAATTTACTATGACGCTGGCATATTTTCCAAGGATGCACTGAAGTGCCTTGACAAAAATAAGAATAAATAAAAAAACAATTTTAAATATCTCACTCACCTGTACAAACTTTGCCAGTGCCGTTAAAGCCCGGCTTGCATTGGCACTTGAATTCGCTTGTCTCAGGTATCAGAAGGCAATAAGCATTGACATCGCAATGCATCTCCGGGCCACTCATCTCACATGGATTCGTGCATTCTGACTCCGAAGTCTGTAAAAATAATACGATATTATTTCCAAATACTTAAATTGTGTAAAAGTATTCCACAAGAATCAAAAGTCATTGAATGAAAGTTGATGAATTTGGTGAATTCGATTACGTATGTTTTAGGTACAAGGAAGTCTTTAAGGAAGTACTTAAAATAAATTTGACAGACAGTCCAAATAGTTTCTATCCCTTGATATAGATTATTTTACAAAGTAAAACAACCTTCTAGCAATTTAACCCCTAGATTGAGCAATTTGGCTTGCGCTTTGATCTCGAATAAATATCTCAGGGGCGCTTTTATTTTTTATTGCCATCCCAAATGTTTCGACGATGATAAAAAAGCCACTCAAGATATTATATTTGGGACGATATTCAAGATAAGTAGGTTTTACTTACAGCACCAGGGCCTCTAGTACTTGTGTTGATTGGACAAGGAACACAGACTGTCTGTTGGGCTTCTGATTGATATGTTCCTTTTCTGCACTGTACACATGTGTTCAAGGTGGCGTTGAGATATGAGCCTGGAATTAATAAGAAATTGTTTTATACACTTTATTTATGAAATAGTTTCAGATTACAACAAGTATTTAAGATTTCTAACTTTAATATCGGATAGCGGATTAGAGCGGATTCTTGAAGTTCAGAAGATCGCAATTCCGATGTCACAGACACATTTTACACTTCAGAGGATTGTTTCAAAGTCAATTTAATATTATATTCGTTTCTAAGCGAAACTGGAGTGAGGAGATAATTGTATCAAAATTTAAAGGGAATGTTTTTTAAGGCATTATTACCAGGTCGGCAGACGGGTAAAGAGCATTGGTCGGGGGATGCCGCTCCGGACTGCGGCGTGGTGGTCCCGGGCGGGCACGGCGCACACGCCGCTCCTGATCCGTTAGCGCGCCATGTTCCTCGCGGGCAAGGCTCGCAGCCACCATCACTACTTAGTTGTTCCCCTACACATAGAAAATAAAATATTAATTAAATCTTCAGTAAAATATCGAAGATCAATATTTTCGTGCGCAGTTTATCGTGCACTTACCAGAAGGGCAATCATCTCTGCATTCAGCGGCCGATACAGCTTCTGTAGCACGAGTAGTTTGTCCCCTAGGGCAGGCGATGCAAGAGAAGGCTCCTTCGCGCGGTTGATAAGACCCATGACCGCAAGGACGGCAGAGATCGGCCTCGGCATCGTAGTATTTTCCAGCAGCGCATCTTTCTATAAACCAAATACAGAGAGGTATTAGAAACAGAAAAAGTTTATGCTGTCCAGTATTACAGAAGTTTAAGAAATCCTGAGGTACCTTTGCAGTCAGCTGCACTACGGGCTCCAGTTGATTGCGTGACTCCAGATTGACCGGCGATGGCAGGACAAGCAGTGCATTGCACCTGGCCTGCTTCGGACTGGTATGTACCTTGAGAACAAGGCTTGCAGGTGTCACTGGCAGCATCCAGGAAAGTACCGACCGCACAAGCCACTGGAATAAGACGAAAATAACAAGGTGTTAGATTTTTTTTGGAGATTTTTTTGTTGCGGTTTATCCAATTACAACATGGGTTAAAAAATGGCCTTGTTCTTACCACAATCAGGAGCCATAACAACTTGTCCGGTAGGACAGGCATAGTCCGAAACAAGATCCAAGCTGGATGGATCAGGCACAGTGTTTGGAAGAATATTCCTCACGTCGAATTGTTCGTCTTCGAGAATCAGTTTCTCCAATAATCGTTGCACAGTGGAACGTTCATTATTACCATTGTGGATTACTGGGTCGCTGCAAGTTTGAAACACTTATTAGTTCAAAAGATTATGAACAGGTTGAAATGAAAATATATCACAAGTACAAGCAGCAACGCAAAATTATTATATTTAAGCAAATGATATATTATTTTATTATTATTAATGGTACCTTTACGCTATAACAAGTGCTTAAGTGCTACTCCAAAGCATGCAACTAACTTACTTGATAGACGGGAAAGAGATCTCAACGTTGTACGTATCGCCAACCTGACGACCCTCCCTACTGCTTCGTGTCCTAAGTGCCACAAAAACACATGCAATTGTGATAGAAGAATAACATGCTTTATTTGTAAAAGAAGCCTAAAAGTGCAATAGTATTGGAATGGAAACATCTCAATTTTGCTAGGATGAAGTGCGTCCTTTGAATACTGTGTTATTTAAACACATGCTTGTGCACTACAGAGATGAACTTTTTACATTAAGTACAAGTTTTGCGTAATTGTGTATCTACGCCAACACCTGTTTAATTTCGGTTCCTATTTTTTATGGGTTTCCTAATACAGTTGTGGTGAAGTTGTGAACTTACTCATCGACGGGAATGATAGCATCCAGGACGTAGGTATCTTCAGCAGGAACGGCGGGAGGGGTGGATACTTGTCTCGTTTGTCTGGAGTTGGCACGGTGATCGCACTTCACATTTATGTCCAGTTCTTTACATTCTCGGGTACCTGTGTTATATAATTGCGTTATTGAATATTTGGCGAAGAAAAGCAAATCCGCTTCATCCAAACACAGTACCTATTTGAAAAAATACGTACCGTCTACAGCATAAGAACAGAAGTTCCAGTCTCTGTTAAGTTGGTTGATGGCACTGCGAACCTTCTGACGGAGCACAGCTTGTCCGGCATCATTGCAAAGTACTGAGCTTGGGAACAACATCGATATCTTGAAGACACGCTGAGCTGGCGAGGCCGCTGTAATAAGAAGAAACATATGAATACCATATTACAATGTATTAGTAAAAGAAGACTAAGAAATGTGTTATGTAAATTCTTACGTGAGCAAGCAGGGTAAACCAAAGGTAGGCTAGGATCAGGAGTTGGTCGCCAGAATCCTTCGGCCCCACAAGTGTAGAATGGTGGTACAGGTTGCGAGAATCTAAGACCGTCGCGACAGGCAATCTCGCATACCTTGAACTGACCACCGGCGCCCCAATCGCGGCAGGATTGGTAACCACCGAGTGGGTCAGGTAATGGTGGACAGAATTCCGCTAAAAAGAGAAGTTACAAATTATTATTTCAATATAAACAGTAATTCACGGGCGATGGTTTAGAATTTTGGAAACTTACCGAGTACAGTAACTTTGAAAGTGCAAGTAGCTGCGTTGCCTGCAGCATCATACGCAATGTAAGCAATATCGTAAGCTCCCCAAGCAAGGTTCTGTCCAGGTCTATGTCCAGATTTCTCCATGACTTTAGCAACGCCGACATTATCACTGAAAACTGGTACATCCCAGTTGACGACAGTAGATCCGTTCTTTGCGATTACCCAAAGATCACCAGGGCAACGGTCTACTTTAGGTGGTTCTTTGTCTACTTGCAACTGCTGGCACTTAGAACCGGAATAACCGTTAGGACATACTCGTTGGCCACAATGGGATGGCACCATTCTTTCGACTCCTCCAACTAAATCGTCATATCCAGCCCAAGTTAGACCCAGGCCGCTGTACAGAACTGGCTCCGTTCTGCAGTCACGGACTTGTTTTTGGACTTCATTTGTGACATCTAGAGCACGGTTCCAGATTTGTACTTTAGTCAGATGGCCTTGGAAGCCAGCTTCCGTGTAAGCCTTAGGATTGTCAGATTGAGGCTTGCCAAGTGTTACCCAAACACTGAAAAAAAGGAAGAAATTAGTTATTAAATTACTGTAATGTTAATAGTTTTGTTACAGAATATTTAAAAGATTCTTACTATTGTGGTAGTGTTCGTCCGCTGCCGTAACCTTCAATCTTGCTAGCGATGAGACCTTCAGTGATGAGCGTCAATTCACCGCCGTTGTTACCGTCCCAGACTAACGCGACGTGGTGCCATTGTCCGTCATTCACCGTAGCATATTCACCGAAGCTGAGGTAAACATCTTGGAGTTCCGGGAATAGAGAAACTTGGACGCCATTTGAATGAGCTTGGATAATTTGTTTCCTATTGAGAGCAATGTGCGAGTTGCTGGAAGTGGAAAATTATTCCATTAATATAACGGAAAGTGTCATTATAAAATAGATTGTTTCAGTGTTGGTGTATAACGTACCTAACACTGTAAGCCGTAAAGAACACTCCGCCTTCATCTTGTTGCGTGTATTGAACCCACAACGCTATAGTCAGGCTATCGGCAGATCCTGTATCGAATGGTACCACTTGAGCCGCACTCGAACGCATTGGGTCACTGAAGTAGAGGTCGTAATCTACACTTATTGCTGGAATAAAATTAATTACATATTATTATTTAGTAACGTGCGTGAGTGACTTCTATAATAAAAAGAAATACGTATAGAAAAAATCTTACTTTTTCTGCAATCATCACCAGTAAGATTAAATGGGCATTGGCAGTAGAACCGGCCTGGTAAATCAATGCATGTCGCAGAAGGTGGACAAGAGTTCTCCTTGCAATCAACAATGTCTTCATCACAGTTCTTTCCTTGGAAGCCTGGAGCGCACATACAGGTATAACCTTCACCCTCATCTACGCAAGTAGCTCCGTTCTGACAGAGACCAGCATCACATGCGTCGAATTCGTATTGGCAACCGATTCCGGTGTAGTCTAGAGAACATGTGCAGTTGAGGCCAGAACCGAAGTCTTGACATTTTCCGCCGTGCATACAAGGGCTTCCGATACACCTTTCTGGGGCGGTTTCACATTGTTTGCCATCGGTACCACTTGGACAACTGTAATATTAAGAGAACAATTATAGTAAAAAATCGTATTGTACAAGCTTTATATTAAAAACTCTAATGTTTGAATTATGTAGTACTTACACGCAGAAGAAATCTTGGAATAAGTCGATGCATTTAGCGTGGTTTTGACAAGGTAGGTTCATACAGTTGCCGATATCCTTCTCGCAACGTTTGCCGGTCCATCCTGGTTGACAGGCGCACTTGTAGCCACCAATTTCATCTTTGCAAGATCCGCCGTTAAAGCACGGGTCTGAGGCGCAGTCATCGATGTTTGTTTCACAGGTCTCACCAGAGAACCCTTCACTGCAGACGCATTGGTATTTGTTATCAAGATCAACACACCGCTCTGTACCCACAGCGTTGCATGGTTCAGTAAGACACTCATCAATTGCAGTCTCACATTCAAGTCCTATGTATCCGGGACGGCATTTGCAAATAAATCCATCTATCTGATCCACGCAAGATGCGCCGTTCTGGCATGGGTTAGATGAGCAGTCGTCAATTGTATGTTGACACCTTTTTCCTGTGTAACCAGCTTCGCATATACAGTTGAAGTCGTCAATACCATCAATACATTGACCTCCGTTTTCGCAAGGTGAAATAACGCATTCGTTAATGTTTATATCACAAGAAGGACCAGACCAGCCAGGATCGCAGATGCATTGGTGTATGAAGAGTTTGTCGACACAAACTCCGTGTTTACAAGGTTCGTTAGAGCAGAGGTCTATCTTTTCATGGCAACGTTTTCCTGTAAAGCCTGGTGGACATGCACAATTGAAGTCGTTAACTAAATCAGTGCAAGGTGCGCCGAGGAGACAAGGCTTTTCAATACAATCGTCAGTGTTGACTTCACAAAGTTGTCCTTCCCAGCCCGGCAAGCATTCGCATTTGAATCGACCTTGTTGTAGTGCAATGCAACTAGCGCCGTTTGTGCACGGGTTTCCATTAGCAGAGCAAAGATCAATCTAAAAAAAAAAATTGTTATTATTATTACATCAACATTAAGAATTATGGACAAATATATACTTAATTCGCCTGAAGTCATGGTATAATTAATTTGACTTTGATTGACGTACCGTTATATCACAATCAACGCCAGTGTAACCTGATCTACACAGACAAGTGTAGTTATCGAATCCAGGTTCATCTTTGCACATAGCTCTTTCAGGGCAGGTGTCGTTTCTACAATCAGATCTCTCTTCTTGACAGTTAATGCCTCCATATCCTGTGGGACACGAACAGCGGTATCCTTGTGGTAGATCAGTACAAGTGCCGCCGTTGTAACATGGCTGACTTGCACACTCATCGATGTCAACTTCACACCTGCGTCCAGAGAACCCTGCGGGACAGTAGCATTGAACACCGTGTCCTTTAGGCACACAAAGTCCGCCATGTTGACAAGCACTGTTTGAGCATTCTACCGGTACACATTCTTCTAAACCTGTTGCTCCTGTTCCTACTGTTTTCATATTCGTTGGACATTCCATACACAATGATTGTCCAATTAGATTTTGGTAGAAGTTCCTTGGACATTGAGAACATGGGGCCAATCCAGTGGGAGAATAAGTTCCTGATGCGCATTTAGCCCTACACCTATCTCTTCCTGGTGCAGCTGGTTGGTAGGTGAAGGTGTTTACTGGACAGGCCTGACAATCCTTAAATCCTCCTAATGGTGGTTCTCCTGTGTAACTGTTTCTAGGACATTCCAAGCAAGGAACTAATCCAGTTGGCGAATATGTGCCGTAACCACAAACAGGTATACAATCATTAATATCCTTTGAGCCTTCTTCTCTGGTGAATGTTCCACTGGGACATTTCAGACATGATCCTTGACGAGCTTGGTTTTGGAAGAAACCATGAGGGCACATCGTGCAAGTCTTTTGTTTTTCCTCTGCAAATGTTCCAGCAGGACAGTGTACTGAAATATACATTAATAATGAGGAATAAGGATATTTTAAGGATGTTTATTGTAGAAAAAAAATCATGTATCGTACAAAAATACAAATATCAGAACTTACGGCATCTTGGAACATCATTTGTATCCATATTCAACACCTCACCGACGCTGCAGGTGAATCCCTTAGTAATAAAACTTCTGATCGCTCTCAACGGTGGACATTGGTTACCAATAGACGATACATTCAGAACCGGTTCAATCAGGGCACTAGCGTATGGCACAGATAAATCAAATATAAGGTTCAAAGTTGAACCACATAGATCGTAAAGCTGAGTTTGTCTAACGGCAGGTATGATGGCTAACACGAAGTCCATTTTGACTACGTTTTCATCAAGGAGTGTTGGTATTACATTGACGAATGTAACGTTTATATTTACGTTAACGGCTGAACAACGTTGCGTTAGTCTATCGTTTAGTACGCTGTCGTATTGTGCGACTAAGTCTTTATATTGCGGCAAGCAAGCGTTGGAAACAGCCCCAAGAGCTCGATATTGCACAGTAGCGGTAACATGGTAAGCAGCTTGCTGGGTATCTGTAACAAAAATATTACGAAATTATATATAATTGCATTCTAACGTTACGTATGAGTTTCATGTGTAATTATCAAATAAATACGTACTTTCTGAAACACAATCTGGTACAACAGAGGTGGGCACCCATGAGCGTTTATTTTCGCATACAAATGTTTTGACAGGTTCTCCGTCGGTGAATCTGAAGCCAGGACTGCATGTGGCTATGCACTGAATTCCTCTATCTCCAGGCAGACAATTCATGGCACCATGTGCTGGTGGCGTGAGTTCCCAGTCCACACAAGGGGTAGCTTGAACAGATACCTGAAACAAGTATTTTTTAGCACAAGATTCTTTGAATTATGTAGTATTATTTTCTGAGGTAGGTTAAAAACATTCTTACTTGGAAGTTGCATTGAGCTCTGTTGCCGTATTTGTCCGTAGCGATAACAGTTACATTTTCATAACCGCGTATGGGAATAACAGCCCTTTCAGGAATGAATTTAAGGGAGACTTCGCCAGATGCATCTGTAGCATTTATTCTTCTTCTAGTGTCATTGAAGTTGACTGCGTAACTGTCCTGTTTGTCTACTAATTCTATCACGTAGCTCTGTGGGCAGCTGAGCTTTGGTGGAGTGTAATCTGGCACAGTGATGTTGACTTCGCAAATAGCAACGTTTCCATCAAAATCGAATGCAACGTATCGCACCACCATATTGTGGAACACTTGGAGTGGTGTTCTGAAATGTTGTGGTGTAACTTCCAACCTAGCTATTGCACCAGAGTTGTCTGTAGCTGTAGGTTCAGTAAAGTTCACTGGTAAAAGACCACCGTTGACGTCAGTTTGTACTACAATTGGTTGTTGAGGACAGTTTTGGAATACTGGTGGTTCGTTATCTGTAACGGATAGATATTTTTAGTATTTTGGTATCATTAACCTAAAAAAAGGCGCACCGTAAATGAGAAAAAAAAAATTGTTACTTACCAACACAAGGAGAGTATCCATAATCATAACCCAATAAAGGTTCTGCGGATGGCTCGTCACAACCCATCAGCTCGAATTTTAAACAAGCGTTGTCCATGAAACTCACAATACCTAAAATAACGAATCTGGCTTGGACGAATTTAGGCAAGGTGATCATCGCCAGTTCTCCATAGTTACCAGGATCTCTCATTGTGAGGTTGAAGTTAGGGAAGTAAACAACGTAGTTCTCATTTTCAGCTTGTTTGTAGAAGAATCTTATTTCTGTAGGTCTGCCGACAATATCAGACGTAACGACTCCTTTCACGAGTATAGCTTTGACTCTATACACTTTACCCAAGTCGACGCTTACATATGTAAAGGCTTCTTGTTTGCCACACCAGCCTGTGACTGAATTTAACCTGATATTTCTTGCTTCATAATTAGGTCTTTCCGATGTTGCGTTAATTGCAGAATCGGGTATTCTTCCTGATGCTAATCCAAGAGGTCTGATGACTTTACATTCGGGTTCGCGTATGCAAGTTATAGGTCTAGGGTTTATTAGGATATACCCTGGTCTGGAGCAGCCAAATAGCACTTCGGATCCTTGCTCATAACTTCTCGCAATTTGATAACCGTCTGCTGGCCTGCCTGGGTCTTCACATACTGGTCCTTCGCATCTTAAGTCTCCGAAATCCCAAATGCCGTTCGCCTGACATCTGACTACATTGTCGTGTTTGCCAGTTTGTCCAGCGAGCTTGAAGGTGTTTTGGCAGCCGAAGAAGAAGGAGCTTTGGTATTTAGTGTCAAGGTATTGCCCGTATTCTGCGCCTGATGTTGGCATTGGAACACCACAGTCTTTTCTGGGACATTGAGGATGAGCTCCAGATAGCCAGTAATCAGGTAGTCCCTGAAAAATGTCATTAGTTATTTTTTTTGCAATGATCCATAATGGTAATTTACGAATGTTTAGGTGTATCTAATATTTTGTTAAGACTTACCGGTTGAGGATCGTACACGCATTGCCTAAAGGATGATGTTAAAGTATTTCTCAAATGTCTTCCAGGTGATGCGCAAGTGATTGTAACGTTGTCTCGGTAGGGAACCAGTACACTTTCGGGATCGTCTCTGATGACCTTCAAACCGTCGTTCTTGTCGTCCGACAATGTCACGCAGCGGGCATCTGTAAAAAATATATTTGATTAAATCATGTACCCAAATTAAATCATATATTTTTTGTAATATTAATTATTTGTCTTTGTCTTACATTGACACTCAGGTGCAGTTCCATTCCAGGTTCCACTAGATGTGCACAGAAGTGATGAGTATCCAGACATTACAAATCCAAAATCACATTGGAACTGAACGATATCACCAAAGTGGTAAGTACTTTTCGTAGACAGTAGTTGACCACTTTCAGGAGGGCCAAGTGGCGGGCACATGACTGGTACGCAAGATTTGTTCCTTTGGTATGTGTCTCCATCTCTTTCACCTGTTTCTGATTTCTCAATAGCATAACCAGCCGTGCCGTTTGAAGAATAAAGCTCGTAACCGATGTTGCAGGCGCATGAGAAGTTTCCAGGTCTAAACAGAAAAACATTATAGTTACTCTTACTAGCATTATGTTAAAATTCAGTTAAAACTCTAATGATTTACTTACGTGTTAAGACATTTCTGATCACAACCTCCGTTATTCTCACTGCACTCGTTAATATCTGAACAGTCTAATCTAGCACATCCCATAATTTCGAGTTTCAGACAAGGCGCACCAACATAATCTTGGATTTTGAATTTCACGTATTGTGCTTCAATAGGTACTGGTAAGTTGAGGACGGATAAAGTGGGCTCCAATATACGGAATTCGACAGCAGTGCCATCAGGGTTGGTGTAGTCTTTGAATACATCGGTCAAGTCATTGGTGTACTGAATTCTGATAGCAGAAGTGAAAGCAATGTTGCCGTCAGCGCGCATGACGCTCATAGTTCTAAATCCTCTGATGATTGTAGGTGCTCTTAAGTCTATCAGGATCCAGTTTGCTCCAGCCTCTAAGTTGTTACCACACCAGCCACCTCCATTGTTTAAACGTACCATCTGTAGAATAAAAAGCAAGTATAAATAAAAATAACTATTAGTAAAAACAAATTACAAAAGTTTATAAATATTATATTTGAAAACTAACTCCTCTGGCATATCCAGGCTCTGGGGTTGAAGTTGTGACAGACTCATCAGGAATTGCTCCATTGATCAATCCTAAATCGCCAACAGGTCTGCAGTCTAGGCTCGATGCGAAGCCTGGTTTGCAGGGGCAGAAGAACCCACCCTGGGTGTTTTTACATTCAGTTGAAGACGTATCACATTGACTGTTGACGCACTCATTAACATCCTCGCAGGTTGGTGGGTTGTCGAATTCTTGATTAGGTCCACATTTGAGCACGCTAGGTCCATTGAGTTTGTATCCTGATGATAATAAAGAGATCATTAATTGTCACATATTCTCCTCAATTTCTAAGTCGCAATAATATATATTATGTTAAACTAGTTACACGTCATTCGTCATTGTATGCCATTTGATTAATATTTACCTTTGAAACATTGAACACGAGCTTCATCACCGAACATGTAAATCCTAGTTTGGTCAACTATGAACCCATTCTTAATTTCTGGGAATTTGGGACACAGTGCTTTGGAGCACGTTGGCACATCTCCCGACCATGTTCCGTTACTCATACAAAGCAATACTGGCTGTCCAGATCTTACGTAGCCAGGTTCGCATTCGTAACGAACAATAGTACCGTAGCTTCGGCCTCCTCCATTCAAGATTGTTACGTTGGCATGAGGGACATCCGGAAGGGCTACGCATTGTGATGCTGTGAAAGAAAAAATGTTTAATATAACGTAACAGACGATTGAAAACATGTTCACAATTTAAAAGTAACTTTTTAAATGTTTTATGCCCTTTCTTACAGCTATAAAAAAAAAAAAACATACGCGTCGAATTGAGAACCTCCTCCTTTTTTTTGAAGTCGGTTAAAAATAGGCTTGTATTAAGGAGTGGCTGCATCATAATAATTAAATGGAATTAGTTAAATAATTTGAACACTCGACCTCAAGTACGCCTATCAGCATTTTAGTCATAGGGTGTCGATTATAATATGTGCTCGAAAAAAATAGGACACACAGTAATCTATTACATATTTTTTCAACTTACCCAAGCAAGTAGGTGTTCTTTCCCATCGCCCGTCAGACAAGCATGAGATTCTTTCAATGGGTTGTCCAGTCGGGAAAGCGAATCCAGCGTAACATTGATAAGTTGCAACACCTCTATAAGTCACGTTTGTAGAACCAATCGAAAATCCATTATCGATTTGTGGGACTGGACCGCAATACACCTCTGTAAGGTAACAATAAGGTCACATAAGTATTTATATAACGTAAAGTATAATAGCATCGTACAAAGTCAACATTTTTTGTTTGCTACTTGCCTTGACAGCTCGGAATGTAAGTTGTTGACCATTTTCCTCCATCTAAACATTTTGTTGTGATACGTGATTTCCCTGTGGCGAATTCCTGTCCAATTGGACATGAGAATGTTATAACTGTCCCAAAAGCGGTATCTCTGTTTGACGCTAGAGCACCAAGTCCGGAGATTAGGGTAGGGCAATCTGAAAAATAAAATGTAAGATAAGGAAATTGAATATACGTCTATTTGATTCTCGTTTGTTCCCATCGTAGCGTGAATATCTTACCTGCCGAGAACGTCGCCTTCCAACCTATTCCATTATGCAAAGCATCAGACACAAATCGTATCAACATTTCGCCACTGGAAGCAGTCAGTGTTATTCTTGGTTTCACAGTAAATCCATTGTCGGAATGTAATCTTAAACCATTTGTGCTGGCTCCGTCAAAAACTTGTACTACGTCGGAGGAGTGAATGTTAAATTCGTCGAATTTTAACGAGAGTGGACCACCGTTAGGGTTCTTTATTCTATATAAACATTCTTGGTTATTCGGGTAACTTGTAAGACCGTAAGCAGGTGAAGTTACAGTACCATTGGCTGCAATAATTGTTGCTCTGCAGCCTTGTGAATATCTCATATTGAATCCTTTCTTGGAATCACCAAGACTCGTTCGGAAGTACATGTACAGATGGTTCGTTGTTGATATTACAACCTTTTGATTTTCTTCGCCTGGTCCAGTTAACCTTGCCAACACAGGACTAGATGGAGTATTACCATCCTTGATCACGATGTAATCCCTGTTCATTCCTAATTCCAAATCCTCAACTTCTAAAGAAACGATTCTGCCTGGTTGAGCTTCGATGATGTATACACATTCTAAACCACCAGGGTAACCATTTGGATAACCAGGTGAGGTCATAACTTGACCTTGAGGTGTGGCTCTAAGCATGCCTCCACAGTTAGAAGATTCGGTTTTCCATGCTGCACGGAAACCTTTCCTCTCTACGGAACCATCTGTACTGAATTTGATGATCATGAAGTTCGAAGCGGATACGTAAATTTTGTTAGATAAATCTTGTTTTCCAGAAAGTGTCGCCAAATTTACAGATTTATCTTCGGTCCTGCCGCCAACTAAAATTTGAACAGTGTCGAAAGACTTTTCAGTTTCAAAATCTTGGAACTGTAAAACGATATTTTGACCTTGTGGCCCCTCGAGAGTCCATTTGCAATCACTGAAGGGAGGGTATTTGTGAGGGTAATTTGGACTCTCGACTACATCTCCGCTGCTGGCCATGTAGAAGTGACAGTCGGAAGCACAGTCCATTTCGTCGGAAGCATCACCACAATCGTCTTGCTTGTCGCATTTGAAGGCTGCGTTTATGCATTTTCCATTAGAACAATGGAAGGTTCCTAAAACAAATTTAAATTGTGTAAGTATTGTTTCGTGTAACCTTAACATTGCTTGACTACACTAATTGTAATTATGTATGCAAAAGGTTATTGATAAAAAATTGTGTGTTGATGTTTCTTACCAGCAGGGCAGGCGGTGGCTCGGCACATGAATGGCAGAAGTGTTTCACAAGTGGTTAACTCCCACGACTGGCTGATGGATGTGACGTGGACGTCTACACACTCTCCGTCCTTAGGGTTCGGTTGCTGTAGGTCCCAGAAACCTGCATATTGCGAGACTAGAGTTCCAGCAGCTGATTCGAGTGTGTTTGTTCGTAGATCGTCGACCGTCGCCAGGCCGAGCCAGTAGTGGTTGTTACTGGGACTGGATGGTACCATGTTGGCAGTCATATTGTTTTCCGTGTAAGAGTCTACAACCATAAGTTCGCTGCCGTACCTGGAAAAAACATTCAATTCGTATTAAAAAATAATAATGAGTATAATTATTATGAGTCGAAATAATGTTGTATCATGTAACCGGTTGTTACCTTCGACATAGTTCTGCCGCTTTCTCCCATGAATGCCTAATGTTGAAGAATTTATAACAGTGTAAGCCTTTCAACTCCCATCCTGAAAACAAAGAGAAAACAAGATTTTAATATTATAATTTCAATGTCGAAATGAATTTGTAGAGAGTTTGGAGTTTATTTTCTAAGAAACGTTGACTCTACAAATAGCTAAGCGAATAAGTATTTGTTCAAAGCATGACAATATGTAAAAAGACTAGAAATTATGTGTTAACGCGAACAAGTATTAAGCGAAGGCTTTCTCCTTTCAAAGGGCTTTCGGAGAAAGCCGTTCATTTCGTCATAGGACATACAAACAAGTGTGATTTTATGTACATAAACTATTTGCGTATCGGGAAACGATTTCACGAAAAATTTACATTGTGTAATAAAGTAACCGCACTTATTTATGAGAGCTATGGATCGTAAACGCCAACTTATTCTGGAACTCAATGTGGATTGAAACGTTTTCTCAAGCAAAAGTTGAATTCGTCCTGATTGTGAAGTTGGACCAGCCTAAAGCGATTAGTAATTCGGAATAATTAGTGATTCAACAGGTGTGCTTAACTAGCCTATGAAACTCGCCGAATGGAAGATTGAATTAGAGATTTTAGAATTTACGAAACGATTGTGAGCGAAGGATTTAATTGTATTTGAAGAAATTTAAAGCGGCATGTTATTAACTCTATTTCATTTAGGATTCAGTAGATATTCCTTATGTGAGTGATCATAATATTTTTGTATACATAGCTATACTATAAGAGAATTATTTTTATACTTCGGTCCGCTTTTTCAATGGCCAGAAAGCTGTTAATTGGGCTTAGATATCAGATGAATAGCTTATATCCGAATGTAATCCAGCCTTTAAAAAATCGCTCCTAAAGAAACGAGTATACGTTCAATTCATTTTCTAGACATAATACTTGTGTCTGAATGTTGCTTAAGTGTTCAACTAGAAGTTTCTTGCTTTATGTATATTAAAATATACGTACATTTAAATTCTGTTTTCATACGTGTCGGTTTGTTGACGCGCCCTGAAGAGCTTTGTTAAGCTGCAAGCTCAACATAATGGACGTCAAGACGAGCTTAAGTTTGGGAAGCTTACTGCTTTGTACGAAGACTTATCGTGTTTGCTAACCACGCCTGTTTAAGAACATAATATGTAGGTAGTTGATATATATTTTAATATTCAACAATATAAACAAATCTTTTTTATTGTAAAGTCATGCGAAAGTACTAGCATATAATTTAACAAAGTCTAGGTAGTATCTAATTGTATCATTATTTTCATTCGATTAATCAGTGTTAACTAACTACAATATTGAACTGTTTAAATTAGAATTTAATTGGTAGATAAAGTTCCTAGGTAATAATTTTTTTATATGTTTTTTTTTTCAAGTAAATACCTATAACAAAAAGGAATACAGTAATTTGCAGTCACCTTATTGACGACTCCCTTAACTGCTGCAAAAACATAAGCAATTTTTAGGCCATGTTCACCAACGGTGTAACGGAGGTTTAAACTGAAATCAGCCGTTTATAAGTACAATAATTTATTGTAAACGACCGATTTTATCTTAATCGTCTGTTATCTTGTCGGTGAAAATGGCTCTTAATTTGTGAGCCAAAAGTTAGTTTGCGTTTGTATTTAGGTCCGTAACTCGCAACATTTTGTTTCTCGCAAAGAATAGAGGTAATTGAGAGATTAATTAATTTATTTCGATAGCAGGATAAATATAAAATAAGCTAAAACTCCACAAATAAAAAATAGACTTTTCATTCAATTTCCTCGCATTAACGTACAAGATAAAAAAGTAAATAGGCATAAATAGAGCGTGCGAGTTTGACGACCGATCGCGAAGACCGCGTTGGTCCACGCTCCACCGCCCGCCGCCCGCAACACGATGCAATGTGTTTGACCTACTTAGCTAGTTATGTTACTGCAGCGAAATGCAATCACTCTGTATATACGAGCATATTGTTCGCTTTTGCCTAAAACTTTAAGCGTAAAGCCTGCTTTTATACGCACCGCTTCCGCAAACACGTCCAAGCAATTCGGGAATTTAGTCGAGAGAGCATTTTTGCGAGTCTTAACTAGGGTTGCTAGCATGGGTTCAGTGTGGGGGGCAAGGGTAGGCACTGCTCACCCCACAAAAATCTTAGCTAACCCTAGAGAAATCGACAGTATCAAAGATATTATACTGTTTTCTTTTTAACTTGAGAAAAAGATAACCATTCTTCATAAAATTATTTTAACATCTCCAAAAACCCCCGATTATCAAAATCGTCCTAGCTGTTTCTGAGTACGCTAATATTACTTGCGGTGGCTGATTAGCTGCCTGACAGATGGGTGGGAAATCCGGGGAAGCCCCAGACTTTTACGGCGGTCTACGTAGGGTACCAAAATTTTTGCCTAAAGTAATTATATTTCGACAATATTTCCCATTTTTCTTTTCTCTTTAAAATATCACAAGCAAAAACATTAATGCGAATGAACTAGTTAGTTTAATGTTTTTTTCTAGCGACAGCCCCAGTAATGTCCAGGTAATGATAAGTCTGTATCCGGCAACTCTACCCATACCTAACACACTTTACAAACTACCACCCAGTTCCTCAAAAGCTGATCAAATCTAAACCAGCGGTCAAAATTAACTAATATGATATGATGTTGACCAACCATTGAAAACTGCTAACTTGAGGTTTGATATAATATATTTGACTAGCCTTTCATTAACCGGGGGTTAATCTATATAATATGGTAAAATACACCTTTATTTTTTAATTAACAGTAAAAAATAAGGATGTGCTCTGTTCATCATTTTGGGACTTTCACTATGGGACTACAGTTACATACAAAAGTGGATATCTAACCGAGTAACATTTATGGAGCAGTCGATTTTTTTATCACGATTTCAGAGTTGACCCACAAAAAGAGTCTTGGTAATAAAAATTAGGGGTGTATAAAATTGAATATTATTGCAGATTTTAATGTGTCCCGAGATTTTGGACAAGATACTACGGTATTTTATAAATTCGTGTCAAAATTGTAAAAAGCAATGAAAAAGAATCAGTCGAGAGCAAGTCACTGCGTTGCGATTAGCTGCTCGATATTATTCGTATCGCATGAAACTATTCACGAGAGAACACATGTACCTATGCACATACGTGTGTTGGCCGTAATTTACGGCATAGTGACAAGTCAATGAGTTTTACTGAATAGTGCTAATACGCAAAGGAACGCTCAAAACGAACGGTTTCATTGATTTTGTAGCTTATTGCGTCCGTAGATTCATAGTGCGATTAACTGTTGCAGTATCACTCGCGCGTTTGTTTTTATAAAAATAAATTATAGCCTACATCAGTCAGGGTGTAGGTAAGCTTTCTGTCAGTGAAATATATTTTCAGAATCAGATTAGTAGTACAAATAAATTTTACCTATTTATAATATTAACTAGTGTTAGTATGTATATAAGTGGAATTAAATTGGCTTTATTTCTGTAGATCTATAATAAGTCGTAGGTTAATCATGTACACCGACCTGACTAAACTCAGGAAAGGCTTATCTCCAGCAGTGGCCTGCGATAGGTTTAACATTAAAAACTGTTATAATGATGAAATAGGAGTGGGCGGGCCACATTTGCAGAATGCACTCAGAAAGGTGGGCGAGGATTGTTACGCTGTGGGTACCGAAGGAAGGATGTCGTCGCTGAGGGAGGCACTGAAAACACTGGCGGAACGATCTGGACGCTTTACTCGAGGATTGGTTCGAGCAGACAATGGAGATAGAGAGCGAGAGAGTCGTGGAAAACTATGCGGGAAACCTATACCCAGCAATGAGATAGCATAGTTTAAAAAAAATGTAGGTACCTATGTTATAAAGATGTTGGCGACACCCACAGAATATTAAAAAAGAACAAGATTTCTTTCTATGACTGGTGTCGCTAAAGTCACATTCACAGCTCACAAAGGTCTTCTTACCTTCGAAATAAAAGAGCGGTCACATTTAAAAAGGAACAACGTAAATCTAAAAAATCGAACTTATGAAGTTTTCGTAACTCCGCATAATTAGATATGTCACACTCGCTCCGCTTACTTGCCCTTTCTTCTTGTCAAATCACATCAAATCAAATAATTTATTCAATAAATTTTCGTTACAAAAATAAACTAAAAAACTACAAAGTCTACAAATAGATTTATTTATGTAGGTATATAACACGCGTGCCTGAACTAGGTAAACCTGTGTTTCAGGCGAGAAGAGCAAGAAGAAGCGTGTGTTTTACATTCAGTGATTATACCTACCTATTAAAATAAATAACCTTATTGCCAGTGTAAGTAATATTTCGACTTGAAAGGTTTTAGTTTACCTACATAACATTGAAACCTAGGAACGTCTAGACGAGATTTTCATATTAATTACCTATACTGGAGTCTAGCTCCAAATAATTAATACAAAATAAGGCCTATATTTGGGTGGTGATTAGAAAATTGTTATTTAATTTAGACGGCCCGATTGGCGCAGTGAAACAAATATTTGTTTTGCCTACAAATATTTGTTTCGGGTCTGGGTGTTTAGTTTATTCATGTTTGATAATGTAAACTGTACCTACGATACAGGAGAAATCTTTGTTTGGGTTTATAAAAATTATAAAAAAAACTAGATGTCCTAAAATTAGAAATAAATAACTTAAAATTAATACTAAGGGTATTAATTTTAAGTTATTTATTTCTATGTTTGTGTGTGTTTTTATTTATATGTAGGTACAGTTTACCTTAGTTAAATAAAGTGCTGTATACATTTACTAGTAAAAGTTGTCGAAATTAGACCGTAATTTTAGCTTTCTGCACTATTTCTCCATATAAACAATATCACACTCCTTCGTGCGCGCAATATTCTTAAAAAGGGGTACAAAGTTTTCTCTTCGCGTTTATATACATAATTTCACTGAAATATTAAATATCATCAATAAGCGGATAGTATATATATATATATTATTGTATCTTTTCTTCTATTACTGGTGTGCAATAAAGTGTATTGTATTGTATATAGATACGATGGAGAAGACTAGTTGCTACAGGCTTATATACTAGTATACTAGTAAAACAGTTAGTCTTATACGTATTTTCCCACATTACATCATGAATATGATAGTAATGGGTCTTCATCGGGAACGCATTCATTTCCCATGTCTATAGACTCGGATGACTGAGCTTCGTAACTGTTGAATATCGAGATACGAGTGTGGCTTTCAATCGGCAGGGTTCATACCAACTTACCAGTTATCTCATTGACTCAACTCGGAGAAAGCTGCGTATTTAATCGATTACGCACATAATTATTATCGGTAGTTAAGAACGCTAATATTCATGTGCAAAATAATCTGAACGGTGTTACGAAATCTGGCATTAAAAATTGCAGAATACGCACGCATAATAATATAATTAATGGATGATGAACATTTTGCGTGTTCACTAATATTAAAACTATTACAACACGTAATATTAATCTGCCTATATTAATTTTAATTGGCCACAAATTGCTAAAATGCGAATATTTAACATATTTGTATGAAAAATTTATGAAAATGAATAAGGAGTAGACTGAGTACGGAAATTGGCGAAGAATCGGGCGTTTTACTTGTAAGCAAACTTGAGAAAAGCCTATATCTGGTAGTGGACTACCTTAGCTTAAGTTTATTGATTGCGAAAAAACAACCTCTGTATAAATATGTTGTTTATACAGAAGTTGTTAATTATGTACCGCGCAAGACAATGACAAAAGCCCACATTACAAAATATATGAATACTAAACAGTCATGCGTCAATAAGGTTGCACCAGACGGGACGGGGGCAATGTCGACCAGTCGCCGACACGGTGTCTGCCGATCAATTGTGTCGAGTGCCTCTTAGCGAGGCGAACCTGAAACCTTTGAAGGATATACGGATATGCCTCTGCACCGGAGATTGACTTAGTGCTGTATTTAGACACCAAGTCAGCGAGACTCGCCTACTCTGCGAGTTAACATGATTATTGGTCCTTTAACTGGACCATTATTCGCTACATAATGTTAAAAAAATTCGTGCAAGTAACGCGTTACCTATGTTTTTTTTACGTAGTTATCTTATCGCGTTACATGCGTGATATTTTTTGACATGGCTTAGTGATTATGAGCTCTGTTTTATTCTTCAACCAGTTGAACTCAATTAACGATTTAAAAAATAAAACTTTAGTTGCGAATGTTAAATGAATAGCGCTGGAACATGTAGCCTGCAGCGTTAAGTTTTAAATAGTTATCGGTAGGTAAATCTAATCGGTACGGTCGTGGGAAAAATGCAATCGTCCGCAATGAAGTTTGAATTAAAAGTTGTAGGACTTTTGCTGTTAAAGTGGCTATAATTTGAGAGTTTTGAAAATGTTCCTTGATTTATGATTCTCGACTGGATAATAAATTCAGATATTGGATTTACAAATACGAAACAAACGAACTAACCCACCGCAATATAAAATCCAAATTAAACGAATTCTAAAGTGATGCAACATGATTAATAATAAAATTAATAAGCATGTACTTTTAAGCATTTATGATACTAAATTAATAAGCATGTCAAAAAGAAACATGATGTACTTGTTGTCATGTTGCATGTGAATCTCAACATAACTTGAGGGGAAACCGGTGGGTGTGAGCGCGATGCGTGGCGTGTACCCAAAGTCTAATCGACTGTCGACGAATTAATGGTGTACAGAAAAATCTAATATGGTTTATGTTTACTTTTAAATGAACTGTCCTGTATGTTTATTTTTGTCGGAGTATTAATAAATAAATAAAAATAAGAACATGAGGACTTTTTCAAAAACTTTGATGTCCTTTCTATTCAGAGAGGCCTATTTCCAACAGAACACTATCAAGTGAGCAGAGGACTGTCCTACTATATAATTAAAAAATGAACGTTGTTATACATAAGTTATTTATTAGATACATCTTATAAGTTTTCTAAAGGCAAAGGTGCAAAGGTTGATATATTCGCATATCTAAAGACATCAGTGAGTCACGTCGTGGCTATGTATGATCGAGGCGCTGCCTTTCACTCATTACAAATGTGAGCCTTCAAGGCTGCCCGTTTGCCGCTCAATTGACTCTACCAGCACAAAGCCTACATTGTCTCGTTAGGTAAAAAAATCAATCAATGATATTCGATTTTTGTTGCAACACATGTTATAGCTTGTGAATTAGAAAAGGACAATTCTGTTAAAGAAATAAAATAAAATATTTTAATTGGATTAATAACTGACATGAAATGTATAGTTAAGTAATTTGTGTGGGTCGTAATTGAACAATCAAATGTATTGTTAGTTGCAGCGAATGCAGGCGAGCGAGCAAGCGCGCCTTACTAAACAACTGACCCAGATTGTGATTGTGATGCTCCAAATGTCGTGGCAGATGCGTGCCAAGTTTAGAATACACTTCATAGCTTCATAGACCATACCTGATGTAACTGCCATGAATATGTGACAGAATGACAACCATGTTATCAAAAAAACAAAGGCATCACTCAATTAAACATCTGTTTGACTATTTGGTTCTTTGAGGTCTTTGAGCCTGTTCAAAGCAAATTCTATATAGAAACTAAGATAACTCTTCATAAACGTCGTCTAAAGAGCTTCTTTGTATAAACTAATATAATTTAAGAATTCCTTGTGAATTTGGTACCTATACAAACATTTTTTATATAATAGATATGTAAGTATTAGGGGTTCAAAGGGATTTGCTAGTAGTGTACCCAAAAAATATTCCACTATACTCAAATTACACCTATCAAACAAATGATTCCCAAGATCAAAGAACAGTTTTTTCTCATGTATATTATTTTTATAAATTGTACACGGAAGAAACTTAAGGTCACGAATCACGATGCTTAAGTCATCATTCTCTGATGTAACCTTAACAAAACAAACTAATTTACTTTGGATTTTATCGAATAAACAATAGAAGTGACAACGATTAACTTTGTTAGACATATTTTATATCTGGCATAGGTATATACTTGACATTTATGTTCTACAAATGAAGGTCTATTTAGATACATTTTATTTATTTGGCTTACATTAAATGAGATTTCTTCATGGCGTATGAGTGAAGTAAATGAGTTTATCAGTTACAATTTCAACAAACTTACATTTTATAGAGATAAACATAGAATAGTAGTGCCCCAGGGATAATCAAACTCTTAGTCTACACTAGCTAACCTGAGGGCAAGAGCAAGTATAATTACAGAAGCCAGAAGGTCGGCTATTAGCGTACGAGACTACGAGTAGCAAGCTGCGGTTATGATTAGCCCAGTTGTAGGCCAGGACCTAACGGTACGCCTAGATACTGCTGGTATATAAAACTGGGGGCTGCAATTATTATAGATAGATAACACAGCATTCATTCGAGACACGGTATGTATTAATTTTATACTTGACGACCAGATAAACAGCCAACGATTTGGAAAAGCCGTTCATGACTCAATTCTCAAATGACTAAGAAACTCATAAAAAACTTATTAAATTTCAATGTGAGTCTGAGAAGTGAGAACTGATTGAATCTGTTATGGCTTTTCTTACACAATAGTGTTAATGGTCCATAACAGACTTTGAAATTTCTCTAGGTATTCGTTTTCGAGACGACCATAAATGTAACTTTGGCTTTTATGTTATGCGGGGCCTACAGAGTAAGATTTGCTATTTTCCAAAACACTTTTTACCAAGCTTAAGAGGCAAGGAAAGCAAGCAAAGGTACTCTTGTTCTTAAAATAAAAGACATCCTTCAATCTAAGCAATTAGCAACGAAATAGTTCCAATTCCAAAGTGTCGTTGGCCGTTGGCATTACATCACACAAAAGGAAAAGAGAAAAAAAAAGCAATTTTCTCTATTTGAAAATCCTAAACACGTTGCATCGTGTCATATAGTGAGTAAAGAGTGCACAGGGCGCCCCCTGTCGGTTGCATTTATCTTGGAGTTAGAGCTTCATAACTCGGCTCCGGTAAAAGCGAAGGAATGCTCCGTCTCTTATTGGACAATAGCCACGTCTGTTTGCACAACATTTTGAGTTAAATTTCTTCGCTTATGAAGACTTAAATATTTGCTTTGTCATCGTTATTGGGTCAGGAAATTGTGAAAGGAATTTAATTGAAAATACTCGGGACTATTGGAAAAGCCTCTACAATATTTTTACATCACAGTGGTTTCCGAGTTCTCATCTTGTTTGCTCAATGGCACTGATAAATAATAGTTTGGGTTTTTACTTTTCATCATTTTACATTTAAATGGCTCCAATAATAGCTTCAAGGTGACGGAAGTCATATTTTGTAAGATCGATTTTGGAAGTGATTATATTATTTTTTGTAAAGATTTATGAATGTCCACTCAGCAAACATACAGATTGTAATAATTTTAACACATGCATGAAAAATAATACTGGGTGGAAAGCACAGCTAATATTATAAAAAAAATGAAACATAAAACAATGAAAGATACCTACCTTAGTCAACCATAAATTTTGTGTAAACAAACACTTTTATAATTGCTTTAGTATAGATACCTACAATCTTATATATGTCCCTACAATATATCTAATAATATTCTCTTAAAAGCTGTGTTTAATCTCCAAGCATTCAAAGCAGTTATAATTTACAACTTTACAAGACAGGTTGGCAAGATGTTGGATGTCGGCGTTGCTTAGGCGTGAATGTTGCTCAATCATAAACCAACATAAACTACAATGTCGACATATTATATTGCACATTGCGTCTTTATAAGATCGTATTGTTAACACATCTAAATACCAAAACCTCCAATGCAAGAGCGAGCAACAGATTTTATTTTTTTGTTGATTGAATACAATCTTTGCAGCTATTTTACTAAGTATATAAGTGTATGTGTGTGTGTTTATTTTGTGCTTTTCCTCTTATCACGTGGGATTTATGCTTGTTTGCCACATTATTAGTATAAAAAACCTTATTATTTTAATGAACTCTTTATATCTATCTATTAAGTGCCTAAATTATATGAAATCTGTGGGGCTTCTAAAAGTTTTAACCAGCAATGGTCATGCAATGCATAGAAATAGCTAATTCAGAAATTAAGATGACTTTTGCTGTGAATAGTATCGAATAAACAGCTATGGTGCTCTTTTTCGGTACCTATGGACAATTTATTTTGCTGACGTTCAATCTGGTGCTTGGTTTACTATTGTCAATAGTATCCACATACACTCAATCTGCTATTAGTATGCAGTGCATGGCAAGCACCTTTCTAGTGTTCGTAGTGTCTCAGTGGAATACAGCATTAATTTGTCTCTCTAGATCTCAGTGATTCTCAACCTTTTTCTCGGGCCTAACGAAGCAAGCAAACAATACAATACAATAGTAAAGTTAGAGAGTCATAGATTAAGAAATGTTAGTATTTAAAAACATCAGACGTGGGCATAAAAAAAGATACCAGGTGGTTAAAAAAAAAAATGTGTTCAAATCATTCAGATTCACATTCAGATTTTTTATTGTATGTAAATAATTGCATGAAGTCACGTAATACAGTAATAATAAGGTAATAATAATTTCACAAACCTACGATCCCTCTCTTCAACTGAGACCTATAAATACTTGGGTATGTCGGAGGCGTTAGGCATCAGTGAGGCTGATATGAGGCAATCATTGAAGGAGCGCTTCTTTGGCCGCCTAAAAAAAGTACTTAAAAGTCTTTTGTCAGGCGGAAATAAGGTGCGCGCCTACAACGGTTGGGTCATGCCAGTCTTAATGTACTCCTTCGGCATACTCAAATGGACTCAAACAGAACTGGATACCCTGGATAGAAGGGTCCGAACATTGCTGACCACAAATCGCATGCATCACCCACGTTCTTCGGTAATGAGATTGTACATCCCACGGAAATGTGGGGGTCGAGGCTTTTTAAATGCCAAAACCCTACACAACTGTGAGGTGTACAATCTTAGAGAATATTTTCTCCATGCCGACGTGGGAATGCACCGAGATGTGGTCGCAGTGGACAAAGGGCTCACCCCTCTCTCATTGGCTAAAGAGAACTGGCGCAAACCTGTAATACTTACTACTAATGATCGCAAGGAAGTATGGCAGAGCAAGGAACTACACGGACGCTTTTATCGGGCCCTTCATGGGCCCGATGTTGACTTATTAGCGTCCGTATCCTGGTTACGTTTCGGGGACCTATTCGGGGAAACCGAAGGTTTTGTATGTGCAATAATGGACGAAGTTATCATGACGAATAATTACCGGAGGTATATTGTGAAGGACGGCACGGTTGACATCTGTCGGGCATGCCACCGCCCAGGTGAGTCCCTTAGACACATTATCTCTGGTTGTTCACGTCTTGCTAACGGCGAATATTTGCACAGGCATAACCAAGTAGCCAGGATTATTCACCAGCAACTCGCTTTAAAATACAACCTTGTGGATTTTGAAGTACCGTACTATAGGTATGTGCCCGACCCAGTTCTCGAAAATGGTCATGCCACGTTGTACTGGGACCGATCTATCATCACTGACAGGACTATTGTTGCCAATAAGCCTGATATAGTGGTGATAGATCGGTCAGCGCGCCGCACGATGATTGTTGATGTTACTATCCCACATGATGAGAATCTCGTGAAAGCCGAGAAAGATAAACAAATTAAATATCTTGACTTGGCTCACGAGGTTGTCGACATGTGGGATGTGGACTCAGCAATCATAGTGCCGATAGTTGTGACGGCCAATGGCTTAATTGCCAAGAGCCTCGATCAACATCTTATGAGGCTCTCGTTGGGGGGCTGGATCAAGGGCTTGATACAGAAAGCGGTACTCCTCGACACGGCACGCATTGTGAGGAGGTTCCTTTCTCTGCAGCCCTAGCCGCCGGTGGCTTGGACCCTGTTCCCGATGCCGGTGGCCTACTACCTACTCTTTTTTATTTTTAAATGTTTTTATTTTTTTTATTTGTAAAATTATTTAAAAATATGAATGAATGTAAGTATAAAAATTGAATAAAGGTCAAAATAATAATTTGTAAAAGTAATTAATCATAAAAACACCATCATAATTTTCTCATAGTCTTTAAGAACTCGTAACATGATAACGTAAAAATTTATGAAGTTTGATGAAAAACAGTTCTGTTACATTGTATGTGATCTTAATTTTAGGTGCAGAAAATTAAAAAATGTAAAAATACTTGTAACTTAACACAATTGTTGTAATTTTATTTATTTTTATTTATTTATTCAACTTTACATGGACAACATTACAGTAAATACCAATACGTTGCACAGTTAAAAACAAAAATAACGTAATTATGTAATATAGTTGGACGGCCGCGACGGCCCCCAAACTAGTCGTTCGCCTGTATCTTGGGAGCCAAAAGTAAATAAGTTTATAAGTGTGAAAAGGTATCTGCATTTTCTCATATCGATAGTCCGCACATAAATTCAGCAAAAGCTTTCAAAGGAGTATTTTTGAATAGATAATATATTGAAAATCTACGTTAAGTATGCGCAAGGAGCTTATTTTATTAAAATTTATTTTCGATGTGAGTAAATTAATTCCCCATGTTGAAAATTATTTTGGTATACATTGATCTTTGACATTACGTACATTGGTGGAAATCAAACAAAGGGGAGAACGGGCTGTAATATAATTATGCAGATATGTCGTCGACCTCCGTAATTACGTGTGGGTGTACCGCATTTTTTAGCTGAGCTCCCTCGTGTTGGCATAAGATTGGCTAACATAAACGGAAGTTTTGTGTACTAGTAATCTTAATGAGAAAGAATGTTTACATGTTTAATGTGCCAACTAGTGGCAAAAAAGCTAAGGAATAAAACGGCCTTACATTTATTTACATGTGGTAGAATCTCTTTCAGGTGTCGGATAAGCCAAAAAATTCGTAGGAATCCTCCTCGAAAACAAAAATGGAGCGAACGATGAATTTAAATTATGGAAATAAATTATTAATCATAAAATGTTTACGAAAAATATGTATTCTCTTTTTTTTCTCAGAAAGTGAAAATAACTAAGATTATCATATTATATATTATGCATCTCACGTAACTTATTGACTGAAGAACTTGAGATGGTTTTTTTACAGAAAGAAGAAAGTTTATAAGTTTTTTATAAGAGAGGTAGGTACTTGGACAAACCATGTAGTTTTTCATATAAAGTATGGGGTTAAATAGGTACATACTGATATAAGTAGCCAACTATATTTATTAAGAAACATCAAACTATTTACAACCATAATATAACGTAGTAGTTCGTAGTTATCATAATGATTACTAATGCGAGATTAATAATATTATGTTTATATTATGTTTTCAGCCAGTACTAAAGAGCATTTTTAATTAGTATCACTATTACACAAGTCTACTAGCCGGCCTAAATCCTCCTTAGGTTCTAATTAGCTTTTACTTTCGCGATATCCAAATAAACAAAAGCGTAACACGGTTTGTTTAATTAACGTATTCACAGCTTCGATTTATAAAATGACGCCATCCGTTCCTTCCTTATTTCGCATCAAGCGTCATTCTTTATTCAAAATTAAATTCCTTTTTGTTTTATAATTAAATTTGACGCTGAGGCGTTATTGTTGCCTTGTCATATTTTATTTGATTTCATGTTAGTCTGCCTTGGCCTTCACTTCCTATGTAATTTTCTTCATAATTAAAGTACAATCAAGTCGAACTGTTTTCAATTAAGAGTTATGATTTTAAATCAGGTACAGGAATTGAAAGGCATAATTTTGTGTCAAAACAGTAATAAACGGTAAAAGCCGACGCAGCATCTTGTTGGAAACTTTCTTCGTAAATTCTGTTTGAATTACGAAGGAGGCTTGAGGCTTTTGTATTCGTAGAAGGTACTCGTGGAACTCTAAACAACGCTACAGAGATTAACTCCATCGAATTACATGTAATCACAGTCCTCGCGTTAATTCCGGCTCGGAGCGGTTTTCGATTCAATCTGTCTGCAAGAACATTGCGACTGTTGCTACAATATCCTGCGTAATTATATTACAGGAATAGTACTAACAGGTTCTAATTAAGTTTTAATCAAGTTTTAGATCTAAAAATAACACCACTAGGCTGCTAGTGGTGTTATTTATAGATCTAAAACTTGGAAATATGTAGCTAAGTGCGTGTATTCTAGGTTTTTGTAAGATAATATGTTATCTAAGAGAGGGAATCATCATGAGAATTCTGTAGCGTACCTATAAGTTGAATAATCTAGATGTTTAATTATGTAGATGTTACGTAGATGCTAGGAAGATGTAGCTGCAGAGGAGATAAGAAAATAAAGTCAATGACCTTTTAATGTTCCACGAGCATTTTAAAATAAGACGTATTAATGATCAATTAAATTTGAACTGAAAATGGGTTAATATTTTTTATTATTAAGTATTAAAAAACATTTAAATGTCTAAATACCTCATTATAATTTTTTAGGCTACGTGTATCAAAAGGTAAAAATATCAATTCCTAAAGAAATCTGTCGGCTACAGCAGTTTTCTCAGAGCTTCTTGTAGCAGAAACTTCTATAGATAACTACAGTTTCTGTACACAAGTTTTAGTAGCAGAAAGTTAATGTTGCGGTTGTGAATTTTAGTATCACTATTCGCTTCAATGAATCTTTTTATTGCCTATCAGTTTTATAGCACCGACATCTCTAGATGCGACCTCTTCGTCATGCAATTTATGTACTATTTTCTTAATTTTTTGGGGCTTCGGCTCAAGCATCCCCTCAATAGGTAGCTACACAGAATGTTTATGTTTATTTTATGTCGTTTTTTTTACTCCATCTCTTGATGCTTCTCTTCGTCATGCAAGTTATGTAATTTTTCTAAATTTTTTGGGTCTTCGGCTCTGGTATCCATAGTCAGCTACACAGAATGTTACTATTAATTTTGTATCCTTTCTGTACTCATTGAAATCGTTGTTTGAGGGCCAATCAAATGTAATGTTTTTACACTGTGACGTCACTGTTTGATTACACAAGCCGGGTCGTCAGGGTAGGTACGTGTGTCGGGACTTCGGGAGGCAATTTCCTACGCTAATTATGCGGCTGATGAAAACCGACGACGTAGTGACAAACTCAATTCATTCCACCCTACGTTTCGTACTTGATTGGAAATAGAATTCTTTAGTGGGTCAAACAGTTTGAAAGGGTCGACATGAAATTGCTGTAATGAAAGGAATTCATTTCTCTTAATGATTTGCGGAAGTAATCGAATAGTAATTTGTTCGAAATAGCTCCATCAGCCCAGCGCGGTGACAACGGCAGGGTAATTAGCTGTCTGCGACCGCGATGATTTTGTCAAACTTACAAATAAATAAATATAATGTAAATATAATGTAAGTAGGTATCTATGTGACAGATAATTATCATTAGGTACCTACTGATGTTATAAATGCGAATGTAACTACGTCTCTGTCTGTTTGTTACCTACCTTTTCACGACAAAACGCGTGAACCGATCTAGATGAAATTTGACAATGGAATGAAGGGATGAAGTTTGCATCATGAGGAAGAAAATCGATTTTTCTTTGCGTAGTCGCGGACACAGCTAGTTGCTTATACAATGCGTATCAGAATCGAGTGGTCATATAAGGGTGCAGATCAGACTATCAAACTGAACAACTTTTTTTATAGGACCAACATCGTAATCGCGAAAAAATTACCAGTTCTTCCATACGTTTGGGTCGATTTGGTGGGTGTTGAAATTTTGTATGGGACAGCTGATTATTTTTACGCGATTATGATGTGGGTCCTATAGAGAAAGTTGTTCAGTTTAATGGTCTGATCCACACCCTTATATATGACCACTCATATTTATTTATTTAATTTAATGCTTTATGCACAGGTAAAAAAAACACTGCACAAAGGCGGACTTAATGCCATAGGCATTTTCTGCCAGTCTACCTTAGGGTGATGCAGAGACAAACATGGTGGGTGCAACGTAAAATAAACGAAAATTGGTAAGAAAAATAAAATAAAATTCAAGATCACGTAATAAATACATAGATACATACATATATTATTATTATTATCATATCTGATACACGTTGGATAACAGCAGCTACTGTTACCATTGTACCTAGCGGTCACATACCTATAGTTGGAGAGACCTAAGCCCAGACTTGGAAAGACTGGGTAGAGAATTAATTCTGTGTAGGTATATCGTTACTTAATTTAATGGCATAAATGTTCCTATGCTAGAAACTGAATAGGAAAATTTTATTTGATATGCAATAGGCGCACTTAGAAAACTTATTCTGAATAAGAAAATCACTTTCTCTTTACTTTGCATACGTGGAAAATACGCTTAAGTTACACATAACACTTTTATCTACTACGCCCCAGTACCTGCATATTAAAATATGTAACAAATGTTTTAGAACAACGTGTAAGGTTAATTTAATTTGCATGTAAGATGTGTGTTGTTAACTGTACGCACGATACAAGAGAAATCCTAGAGCAATGTTTTTTAATCTGTAGAAGTGGGTGCCGATGTTGATGGGAGTATTGGGAGTTTCAACGGAAGATTAACGGCTCAAGTAGTGATAACTGATGCATCGACAAGAAAAGATCCAATAACGTTTAATATTACTAATTTGGAAATAAATTCAGTAGTCTTCTTAATTGCTGGAGAAACTGCATTAAAGAAAGAAACAAATAATAATATTTTTGAGATTCGAATCGTAATAGATGTTTTATAAAGAATAGTTATGCTAAACATTTGGCGTAATGCTTGAGTATTTAAATCCACAAAGAATTTAATATTATCCTCAAAACTAAGATAGTTCTATTTATAGTTACGGCGTAATTAATAGCTATTAATCACATTATAAGTGCTTTATTACTTAGTATCTATTCATAATTGTTATTTTTTAAATGTTGTACATTTCAATGATGTCAAAGTAATTAGGTATTATATTTATTGATTTGCTCCAATTATCAGCGTAACTAATATAATTACGTTATTAATTCTAGCAATGTGCAGCATATTACCTACTTACATTTACAAAATACCTACAAGCGACTCGCCCCCAGCTTCGCATGGGTGCAATTTCTCTACTATCCTTACATTAAATATGAAAGTACATATTATACATAAGAAAAGAAAGAAAGAAAAAGAGTTTATTAGCACAACAAAAAATAAATAAAAGCAAAAACAAAGAAAACATAGAAAATAAAATGAGTTATTGTGCCAAAAGGCTCAGCATAAACAAACCTAAATCTAAACCTCTCGTGAAAAATTATCTAACTGATGATCAAAACTGTATCAAAATCCGTTGCGTGGTTTAGGAGGAGTTAGTGGATATACTAACAGACAGATAGAGGCGGAAAGCGACTTTATTTTATACTACGTTGAGATAGAGATAACCTCTATTATTATAGAGTTTCTGCAATAAACTTTTTAATTTATTTTATAGTTATACTTAACGCAATACCTCACACACCCCAACTATCATATCTAGTCAATAAACAAAACTTAAGCTTTTTATAGTAAACTATTATTTTTAAGAAAATAGTTTTGTGCCTAGAATTACTTACCTACTACCTAAATTGAGTTTTAATGTCTTGTATTAAGTTAAACTTTTTTTTGGCTCAATCGATTGTCGGCTGGCGAATTTAATTTTATTTTAAATATCTGTTTTCAAAGTTATAAAAATTCTATAGGTATTCAGGTTTTACGTTTATTTACACCGTGTATATTTATAATATTTAATATGAATTATTGTAGGTAGTTAGGCAGTATAGGTCGATCGTGGGTACACCTATACAAAGTTTCCTCACTATATGTACAACGGAAGAGGTTCACATAAAACTCTTTGATTACCAATGAGCAATAAAAAAGTTTCGAGGGGCTGAGAGGCTACTACACGCATATAGATCGATATATATTATGAGGGTAAGCCGCCCATGCCGCAGTCAACCCTTAGAATGGTGACCGTTATTTTCACATCAACACCTCGGGGAAACTTTAAGCTATTGGTTAGGGTTGTCATATGAATACCAATGACACTCTCCGTCTGCCGTCAAATGTCCAGGAACGATAACAAGAAGTCGTCCCTCATATAGTTGTGAAAAACCTGATGATGTGGCCTGTTTATTGCTCTAGTACAAATGCTTCGGTTTTCCGTTCGTCTTTTACTACCTACACACAAAACTAAGATCATTTAATCTAACATAGTACATCTATACATATAGTGGTTAGGTCAGTTTTTCAAGTCGTTAGTTAAAGCAACGCGGCGCGAAATTCCACAAGATGTAGTCACCAACCGTCTATTTAGCTTAGACAGGCGGATGCGCGGGCGCAAGGTCGTTAGAAACCGCTATGAAATCGAACTGCATGAACATCACATATTGTTGCAGTCAATCTCTATTAATATCGGAAGTACAGACTGGATTTTGTGTTTTGTCTGATTATTTTAATACTTATGTATGATTGGAATGTCCGATTTTGAAATTTTAATACGAGTACTGTGAGGAAGCTGGATCTAAACATTAAAATATTTAAAATTACTAAGTAATTGAAGGTCGTGTTATTTTCAACCAAATTCTTGTACACACCAATTCCCGAGTATAAGTCGCCTATTGGCATGAAAAGTATAGTAGTAGTATCTCAGAATTCTTCACGATATTTTTTTGTCACTATTTAGGAGAAAATATAGGTGCATTTCTGTATATATGACTCGATTTTACAAAACTTTGAGATTATAAAACACTTTTCATGCGAAGAAGCGAATATGAAGAAACTTTGTAGTAAGAGATAGGTTGGATAAAAGATGTAACGCTATCCTATTAGCAGCATTCAACTGTTTTTTTTAATAATTTGAGAATATTCAAGTAATCGAATGTTCCGATATCGTAGGAATTGACCGTCAATTCGTACCTTCACACTTCTACTTCTTTGAATGTGATTTATTTATTTGCATTGTAATTAAACTTAAGCAGTTGATAAAATATTGCTTAGAAAGCTTATAAGGACCTTGCGTAGTTGCGTCATAGGTTTCGTAAGACATTATTGTAAGCTACGTAGCCGTAGGAGCTTTAGTAATACGCCTTAGTAGTAATTAGGCTGCATGTTTGATGATAAGCAGGGCGGGCAGGAAAACGCTCGAACACTCGATACAAATTATAGTTTCACCAGCGAATTCTTAAAGGAAATGTAATTAATATTCAGGGTAAATGAAAAATACCCGAAATCTCTTAGATTTTATATTATGACTTATGACCTACAAGACGGTTTACTCTACCAATGTAAACGCGCCCTAATTGCTAGTGCCCAACTCGACCGTTAATAGACGTGATTAATTGTCACACTGTTTACTTACTTCAGCATTTACTATATTATATTTACCTAAGTCCGAATATTAATTGCTGGCTAGTATAACGTGGGATTTAGATTTAAATCATCAAGCGACTCAAAGTAGACATATTAGTACCCATTACTTGTACTTATAGTATTCATGAACCAAAATATTTTAAACCATTTAAATCGTTTATTCAGCTACACACATACATAAGACATACAAATTACAAGAAAAAAAAAAAGATTTAAAAAAAATGTGTAGCAAGGGGTCCAGCTAGGGGTATTTTCCTATTATTATTGTTACACCGTGAACTATCCCTCTCTTTTAACCTGAAAATCTGTCCATCCTAAGGTTGTCTCGCAGAAATCGTTAAGTGCGATATGACCGCCCTTTGTACATCTCTTTTTCTAGTTATTGTATCTTTTCTTCTATTTCTGGTGTGCAATATACAATGTATATATAAGTGTACGTATTGTATTGTAGACACAAGAGAATATTTTTTTTGATACCTGTGACCTCTTTCGTCAATATCGAATTGAAGTTGTTTTAGTAGCAAATAGCGTAGCGGATGAACGCTTGCCTTCCATGCAGGAGGGTCTGAGTTCCAACCTAGCTTGCACCTCTGACTTTTAGAATTTATGTGCGGATCTGAATTTATTACATCACAGTGAAGAAAAACATCGTGAGGAAACCTGCGCATCTAAGAGAGCCTCATAATGTTCTCGATGGTGTGTGTAGTCTACCATCCCGCACCAGGCCAGCCAGGACTAAGGTTAGCTCTTTTCATTCTGAGTCAAGGCTCGTGCCCACTAGTAATGGGCTGGATTTATTTATTATTATTTATAGTTCATTTGTATTGAGTTTTCCCATAGTGAAAACAATGAAGTTGTGAGATTATCACGTACTAACATTTCAACAAACAATTGTATTGATATTTAGTTGCATCTGGTGCACTAGAAGCTAACCTAAACATACTAGGACGTAGGATGATAACATCGAAGTCTCTGTGTATGAAAATAAAACAATGAAAGCTTACGTACATGGTGTTCATTAAACCGCTAAAACAACAATGTTACGAAGTTTTATATTTCCCAAAGGTAAACCGAGGCACTGGCCCCGATTTTAATTAAATAGAAAGTCCGATCCCCCGCTGGAGTTATTTGAAGTATTGGCAAAAGTTATATTAAGTAAATAAGTGTTAAACAATAAAGAGATTTTACTCACCATTTGGACACGTGAAGAGGTTGCCCTGTGAAAGAAAACAAAATTATTAATTTCACTGAAAAGTTGAACAAGATGTTTAAGACGGGCATTTAGTTGTTGTTTTGATCATCCGAAGTTTTGATGTCGAGAAATCCCGGTTGTAGAACATTTTCTAAAAACCACTACAATTTATCGATACTAGAGGATACTGTCAATAACAAAGCTTAAAAAGATTTTTTTAAGCTTTTACAGCCTCTACGTAATAAAAGGTCCTATTTTACTAGCAGAGGGGTATAAGGGGTGTACTCGTCGCTATGAACGAATTTTACTATGGAAATAAGACAGAAATCGTGAAAGAAAAGAAACTGCTGTACCATACATTTAGTCGAGTAATATTGTTTTTTTTTTGAGGTGGTTCTATAATAAAAGTCGTATAATGATGAGTACTATGACACTTTCAAAGGATCGGGACTGGAAAGATTATACCTACCTTATATATTCACCCAGCCGACTATTCTATCCGGTATCATATGGCAATATTTTATTGATTTTTCAATCGCCAGATAACTTTATCCGAGGCAATAAATTTGAATTTTGACGTCTTTTCTATACAAAATCTGTCAAGTGTCAAATTTATTCGTTGGATAAAACATTATCTAGCGATTGGAAAATCAACCCTAAGACGTGTTCAGATTGTATTTAATCCTGCCATTTTATCTCAGAAAAGATAGAGCACTACAAAAGATCGGGTCCCTTTGGGCATTATAACGGCCTGCTAGGCTGCCTAATTACCTTTATTCCGCGTTCTCTTTTTGAATTGAGTTTACTAGACTAGATTAGAGATTAACGTAATCTAAATAGAGCCTATAAAGAACGACTGTTCTTGGCTTAAGTTGGCTATGTAATAAGCTTTCCAATGCACGACATCGTAACCTGTTATATTACAGCAAGCTTAGTACATAGGAACCGCTTCGTTTATCTAGGTAACTTAGGCACTTGTTTCTTAATATATGGGCTAGTGAGCTTGCGAAGCCTTTATGTTAGAGTAAACTTTGTGTGGGCCCGCCATCATATTACTGGGCCCATATTTGGGAAACTCGTTACACCCAGTCAATTTAGCTTGTATGTGACAACATTATAACAATGAATCTCTGTTATGGGCGAACCTATAGACCTACACGCAGTCTGGGTTGGACGCAAAATTAATTTTAATAATGCAGTGGAATGTAACTGAAATATAGCATGAACATTTAAATAAATAAATGGAAACACGAAATAGTTTTACTAGAGAACTTCTTGTCATTGATTGTACGATATAAAGCAAATATTACACTATACGATTTTTTTATTCGTCAAAATATTTTATAGCCAAGTCCATCGAGGTATTATGTTATCCACATGTTATCATAACCCCTAAATGGACGCAGTATTATAGTTTTCTGATTACAGACGTGTTATTAAAGATGTTATTTATTTCAATTACATAAAGGAAAAGTCTACTCTACACATAACTGCACCGGCTATTATCTGCATTTACCAAAACATTAACGAATTTACATTTTCAGACCACACACATCGAAATAAATCTGAAGTGTGGTCAGTTTCACAGTTTTCAATTCGAAAATTGATATAACGGGGCGGTCGTGACAGAATGAAACAGTTCGAGTGGCTTGCCAAACTGGGGAAAGTAGGTACGCGAGGACACTTGCCACCCGTGACCGAATAAAAACGGTTATAAACGAACCAATAAGTTCAATAAGATTTATTTATTTATCTAATTTACGACTATTTTATCTGTAAACTATCCTAACATTAACAATATACAATCTAATTATAAGTAAGTACATAACATTTTGGCGTATCGCACTATTCTGTGTAACATATATTATTGTATGTAATACTTTAATTGTAAATTCCCTCAGAGTACAACAGAATATGTCTGTGTATAATATTTAAAGTCCGAAGCGTACGGGTAAATGGCGTCTGCACTCAATAGAAGATAAAATATTGAATAAAATGCCAAAAAAAAGACGCGACTTAATTGTTACATAAGGCTGCCTGATGGAAGGTGAGAGCCGAGATCGAATACCGACTCATAGAAAGTACAATTAATTCAATAGTCTACGGTTCGCGAATAAAAGTGTGAATTTAATTCACTATGTTCTCTAACACTTTAAAACTAAATAAGTATTTACTTTGTATAATCATAATCATATATGTTTGTTGGGAACTTTTATGTACGATAAGGAAAAGAGAATGTCCAGATTTATGACTCAAGTTTTATTTCAAAGAATTTTACTGATTTGATTTTGCGGTTTTGTCACAACGTTGCGGTATTACAGAACAGAAATGTAATTGTATTATAGTTGAAGAGCTGGATTCGAAATTAATTAAGTAAATATTGTATCGGTGCGTTCACAAATATATGCTGGAATTATACGTCACTGCTTTTACCAAATCAAACAGTGTCGAAAGCGCAAACTCACGGGTCGCAATGTTTGTCTAACAACTTACAAAATCACAGAGCCACCAATTTGAACTAACATGACACTCCGTGGCACAAAAGTTAATGGATTTCGACGGTTCATAGTTTCTGGGTGTAATCAACTTGTAATCGATCGCAGGTTCCATGCTGGCAGCGACTGCACAGAAGCGGCTGTTAACGTTATGCAACGCGTAATTATTTGTTATGAGACGGTCAAACATTATAGGAATTTAAAAAGTTCACGGATAATGATGTTGTTCTAGCCCGTAAATAATAATTGTTCGCTTATAGCTGTATCGAATTCAACTACTTTTAAACAAGTATCTAATCGTTGTCTTTTAATATTTATGCAATCGACACCATAATAAATTAGAATTCTATGTTACGGCATTGACATGTTATGGATACTAATTATTCTAATCATGGAGTCGACATCCTAATGATGCAATTATTTGCGATACTGCAAAACTAACAAACGGTAAAATTTATGCCAATGATCTATGTAGTATAAACATTCAGTGATTGCAACAAATGACAGTGGTTTTGTTCAAACAGAAATAAAATAATTATTAGTTTAATATGACACATATTAGTTAATAACATTGATTGAAATGCGTATAACGTTGATTAAAATAAATATTGGATATGAGTCGTAACGATTAGTATTTTTAGCGTTTCCTTATTACCTTTATCAAGTTTTAGTTTTTAGGTAGTTTGTCAAATACACGTTCTATTCGGGGATCTTATGGTACCTACTGCCAGTATAGGTTTGAATTGTACTTGATTTATGACAACCTACTCTCCCCCGACTTCACATTGACCAATATTTTTATGACAACGTGTAATACCGTGGTATACCTCGGCATTCTATTTTGAGGATCGTGCATTACTTTATCATCATCAAGAACAATGGTAATACCCGCATATTGATATGCGGTGGACCGCATACGATATAACAATTCGAATTTTATTTGTGCAAAGATAATTTGGTAAAAGTAATCAACTTCGCAATAGTGTTGCGAAATTGTTCGCATTGTCTAATAATATATGCCGTTTTTGTTTACCATACAATGAGATGTTCCGCTAATATGATTGAGAAGGCTGTATGAACATCCGCTTGTGCCAAACAAACAATTCCACTTTACTCGTCGATCAATTTTTAATTAAATCTTTATTATTCTTTTTTGGGTCACCTGCCCGCTGTACGTTCCAAACGATTCATTTATTAGTCCTTAATTACTGCATTATTGGTTTTATTGATAGTCAATCCAATTAAAATGGCGTATCTACTTGAGTAAATTAATCTTACTAATCAATGAGATTTTATTACGACGCAATATTTTTTTAACCTTGTACGGAATAATTATCAATAGAGCATCCAAAATGCTGGGTTTTGTTATAAGGAATGGCAAAACATTTCGTCAGTGTAAAACTAAAGTCACACTTTATAACAGCTTTATTCGGAGCATCCTTGAATATTGCAGTGTAGTCTGGAGACCGCACTACGCCACGCATTCGTTGCGTCTGGAACGTGTACAAAAGCGTTTTATCTGGCACCCAGCATTTTCCACCGGCATAACCAAAAAAATCCGATCTTACATAAAGAGATTGAAGCACTTTAAAATGAATACCCTAGACAAACGTAGACGTTTGAGTGACGCCATGTTTGCGTGTAAAATATTAAGCGAAAAAGTTGACAGTTCCCAGTTGCTTTCTACCTTTCAATTTCGCGCTCCTCGAAGAGTACCTCGCAAGCCCATCACGCCACTCTATCCGCCACAGAGAAGGACTGTTCTAGGTGCTAATTCTCCCTACGCTAGGTTCTGTAAGATTGTTAATAGCTGCAGCGATATCATCGATTTACACTTTGATTCTCTATCGAATCTAAAGGCAAAAATTCTCCACTGCCTATCAGATCTAGAATAACCTCTATTTTATTCACTTTAGTTTAGTTTTTTTATTTTTTATAATTTAATATAATGCCTATGGTATATAGTTTTAGTTAGCTTACAGTTCCTGTTCTTTTTTATTGGTGCATGCTGTGTTTACCTTTAAGTAATTGTTACACTGTTTTTTAGTATTTTTTAAATGTTTGCTCTAATAATGTTCGTGTAAACAATTGTTGGTGAACCAAATAAATAAATAAATAAATAAATAAATAATTCAAATTGCTTTTGGGAAATATGAGTTGAAATTGAAATGGATTACTTATGAATTTTGTACTAAACCGAGTGCCACTTTTAAGATTAAAGTCTGGGCGTAAAATGTTTCATTAGAAAATACGAGAGCTTTATAACGGACTACAATATCTTATATTGTTGCCACTGAGACGTAAGTAGGATTAGATGTAATATGCGCTTGCAATAGGAAACTTGTATGTATTTATAGTTTACCGTAAAGATAGATTAAGGGCTTAAATAAACATGGTAAAAACAAAAAAATGTGAATTATAGAAATATCACAACAAAAAATATGAGTTTCAAACGTTCGCGCTAAAACACCGAGTCACGTGACATGACGTCAATCCTTCGCTCATTCATAAAAGTGTGAATATGGTTACCAAGAAAAGACGAAGGAGTGACGTCATAAACTCGATAATAGTGTTAGAAATAACGTTCCGTTTTACGTAATTTATAATAAAGATGATAAAATTTGTAAAAAAGGTATAATTTTAAAATAAATCTTTCATTACAGCACTTTTCACAACAATTATTGATTTTTGAATATCATTTCTCACTATAATTAATATGCAAGTTTTCGTGATTGCCTTCAAGATCCCAGACAAGATAATAGCTCTTTACTTATATCTTTCGGTCAAAGTGTCATCTTTTATACGAGATGGAATATTAATTTATTCCAGAATATCGCATTTACATAAAGTTTAAAACCTCATTTGAGTTTAAATTTCGAAGTGTATTTATTCCTTAAGGACCCAAACTTCTCCATTGCTTTATTTCAAACGAGAGAAGGCAAGATACAAACGGTTAGTTGTTACCGCAAATTATGCAGTGTGTACTGTGTAGCTCTTTGACTAAACTGTATCTGTTTACACGCATTATAATGTGGATAGGGTTGTGCTTAGTAAATAAATGCTTACCTCTGTGTTGGCTTGCACAGCAGCCAGTAGAAACACGACGGCACATAGTACCGCCGAACATCTTATCAACATCGTAGATCTGTGAACAAAACATAATAACCCTTAGCTTTTCTTAACAACAATGTTACGAGTACAGTCAACCTCAGAAGTGAGTGATCGTTATACGGTCAGTGTCAGTAAGTACTGATCACTCTTAAAACTATTCTTATTCGCTGATATCAAAACAATATAAGGAGATAGATTATCTGACAATGTGAATGATTTAAAAATTTCAACTTTATTATTTTTTGGGACAAAGTGACTGCCAACAAACTTGATTACACTCTCTGATGCTCCACTGGACTATTTTTAACAAACATTTATATAACGTATTGTCTATAAAATACCTGTAAAGTAAACATAGAGCAAAAATGCTTCTACGAATATATTTCTAAATTCCGAACTACTCATACATCGTACTTAAGTAATCACAAAATTATGTTGCTGGCTGTACATGAACGGATTTATATCGTAAATGGAATTGCAAGAGAAAACTAGTGTAGATATGTTTTATTGCACCCGCAATGTGAATAGCTCTGAAAATGCTTACTTTGTAAAGTTACATCAATATTACAAACTAAGAATTCATTGAAATTTGCTTTTTTATTACTAGATAGTAATCGTGAACATCATCATCATATTCATTGTCATTGCTGAACTTAGGCCTCTTTACCGCTGCAATGAGCGCTCGTGATCCTAATATAAATTGGCAAATAAATTGGAGATCGCATTAGGTTAATACAGTATAAAAATTCGATGTCATGAAATCTTTAAAATATTGAGTAAATCCAATAACAACTTTAATGTCACATATTCAGTGATTCGCTCTTTAAATAATCAAAAGCCAACAACGGAGATGAGTACGTCAGCTGATTAATATTTATGATGTAAAATAACAAAAGTCAACAGTGCAGTCGTTTATGTATTAATTGAAATTAACGTCAGCATATTTATATAGAGATTTCAAAATTGAATCATGAAATGAAAAGTTTTCGCCCTCGCGTTTACTCGTTTATTGTTACAAGTACCTAGTTCTGTCAGTCTGAATTCGTCGTAATTGGTTATTGGTATTACCTCGGCGGTTATTGCTTACCGGTTTAAATTAATGTTGCCAGCTATAAATCCGTCTGCGTACTTTTAGACGTACGTCATCACTTTTAATCCCGATTTGCTTTGGACTAACAGGGTAACTCATTTGTTAATTATTTGTTGGAATAATGTTTAAATTGCGGCTATCATATCTAGAGAATACTTTGGGAAAGTATTTTCCAAAATTCGCCTAGCATCTACACTAGCGTATGCCATACAAAATGTAATTTTTATTTGGTTTTAATTTTAGTACTTCGGTTGCATTTGGGAGCGGATATATGTTCCCGATGGACCTCTTTTCTAAAATTTGATACAACAATACACTTTATTGCACACCAGAAACAAAACCAAAGATCTCATCTACGTGAATCATTACTTATGGATTTACTGTAGGTACATACAAATTATGCGGTTTACTTATTGAATCAAATGATATTGTACATATTAACGAAATAATTTTAGTTCTACCAAATTAAGATTCTAGGTAACTATCCCATACATAAATAACAGCAAGATAGTAGTCGGAATTAAATTGTACTGTTTACTGTTTATGCAACACGCTACTGGGATAGTTTGTACTTGCAAATGCAATTGCATTATATTTTACAAACATTAACACAGATAACAAAGATCATTCTTTATTTATAAGGCAAATAATTAACTCGGCACAGGTTTGTATACTGCCTGTATGTAATTTAGATTTTATCACCGAACGAAAATACATTATATCTCTTTTTTCTGATTTAAGGTTGCAGTTTGATAGTAGCGACGCAATGAATGATACTGAACAGAGGCAATCGAATGGACATAGATAAATCAGTAGTATTTTCAAACTATCTCACGTTTTTTTTAAGGTAAAGAAATCATTTTTTTTAGAATAGAATAGATCTTTATTTCATGTAAACCAGATACAGGCACTTATGAAATGTCGAGACTCTAGGTGCAGGTTCCAAATAGTAGATCCTATGGAGAATGCGTAATGAAGACGAATTCAAATTATTAGATAAAAGCTAGGGTGAAGATGATGATGAACCAAAAACAAGTAACATTGCACAAAAGGACAAAATTAATAACTATGTATTTGCTAAATTAATACCTAATAATTTTCGTGTAGAGGTATTTGACAAAGAAGATTATAACGTAAAGCAAACGTAACCATTGCAAGACGACAATAATTCCTAACTAAATAATCGTGATCTAAATCGTGCAAACAATTTTTATTCCACCATTGAACTGTGGGACTCTAGCAATATTTTTTCGTAAGTAAAATTATGAGAACTCTTAATAGTACACTATAATTAAAAGATAAGATAGCAAAGCTTTGTCAAAGCACAATGAGTTGGTTTCGTAACTTGTTTCATCATGATAGTGCAATGTTTCTGTCGTGTGCTTCGTGAACAAACACATACGAATGGTTGATTAGTGTTAGTTTTAAGTAGAGCAAGGGCAATAGGTGTTAGGCGGTCTTGGATTTGATTGGACGGGAAATCAATTTGCTATTGCATTGAATATAAAAAATTACCGAGGTAGGAAATCAATTCTGCTATAAGCAAAGTAAAATTATGGAGCCGCTGCTTCCTGTCTTCACAAGCAAGTTTTAATAACGCTTCCCTTGTTTTCAAAACTGGTTGGCTTGAGTGTTAAGTATGTACCTACTTGTATTGTTTAAATTATAGTGGTCTTAATATGATCTTTCCTGTTCTTTTTATTTATTTTTTGTAATATTGTGTAAATTCAGGTCGAATTTTAGCGTTATTATAAATTTGTTTTATGAAAAGAGTATCCATGGAGTTTCTTGCCGGTATCTTCTCCGGACCAACCCACTTGGAACCGTGCACCTAGAATCCCGAGGTTTTAAAAGTGCCTGCAAAGGCCCAGTTGAAATGAAAAACTTTGACTATGACTTTGCCTTTGGAGTAAAAGTAAAACGATGCATATTTAAGGAGACAATATATAGTTATATACTATAGAACAATCAGAAAAGGACTGCACTCAACAGAAATGATATTTTAAGACATCGTGTGATGACTCAATCCAAATGCATTGTTCTTTAGTTGATAGACGTATTGAAACTTTATAAATAATTCAAATATATCACAAGTAAAATGGATAATGTTGTGCGCATACACGTCTGATGTCATTACGTGCAGTAATAAAAAGTGTAATGGAGCTCGGTTCCTTGTAACGGTGAACAGAAATGATTGGTACTTACATATGTAGCGTAATGTAAGCGATTATTACATAATGACATACTGGTCTATGGTCTCTCGTAATGGACCACCGGGACGCTGACGGTAATGCAACTTACAGGAAATGGATTTGGCGTTTTTCAATGTCAGTGCTTTTATATTTTATAGTGTAATGTCTCTTATAGACCAGGCCTTGGCCACGTCAACGTCTTTGTCAGTGACCTCGCACTGATTTTCTAAGTGACGGTTTTGGTGCACAACGGATAAGGCAGTAGAGGCATCGTCTGTACTGTGACAGTCACATCTCGTGTTTCTTTTATTATGATTATCATAATCATTATCATCCACAGCCCGACATCACTCACTGCTGGGCAAAGGCCTCTCCTCTCTTTGACTGTGCCAGTCTCCAAATCCCGCGCCAGTCTCATCCAAGTTCGATCCGCGATGGAAATCACATAAATGATAAGAAACTTATTATTTTTGATTCATTTTTATGCTTTTACTCAAGATAAAGTCGTAAAGTTTGTTCATACTAGCCTTGTTCGAACGATATCTGAACTCGGGGCTTCGCCTTCGCGGCGATTGAATCGGTGTGCATTTCAGATACAATTTTAATGTGGAAAGTTATGGAAGTTGGCCCCATATACCAACGTTAGACTTTGGAATATCCTTTAGTGCCATTACGGACTTAACATTTTAAGGACTGGTTATAACCACACAGAGAAGCTATTTTGCCGGTGGAAGTTTAATAAGAAGTTTCCAGACTTAAATTTAAGGTTTATTTTTGGTAAAATCATAAATGAAGGCTTTAGTAATAGATATCCACATTATTACCTTATAACACGAAATATTCTAATAGGCAATGTTGTTTATAAGTCTCAAATTATTACTGTCTCACGATAACTAGTGCGTCTGTGAAACAAGACTTCTATGGTTTGATACCGGATCGGGAAAATATTTATTTAGTCTTTTTGTATTATCTCATAGGCTTGCGTTTGATCATATCTCGCCTGGACGAAGCCAGACTCTAGTTAAACGAACGCTCATTTGACTTGGATTGAGATCGTTTTTCGTACGCATCTAAGTGTGCGTGCGGATGTTCTCGCTCGTTGTATGGATCCCACCTTTTGAACGTTTTTTAACCCCCAACAAAAAAGAGGGGTGTTATAAGTTTGTAGTATGTATCTGTGTATCTATGTATCTTTGGATTTGTGTACTTATCTGTGTATCTGTCTGTGGCATCGTAGCTAGTTTAATCGGATATCATCTTATCTATGTTTCATGAAAATCTGTTCAGCCGTTCAAAAGTTACAGCTCTTTTTCTAGTTTGAGTCGGGGTTTTTGACGTTTAGGTATTTGTGATAGTACCTCTATTCAATCCAGCGGTGATTACATACCTAATATTACAGACTTATTACCTCCAAATTATGTTGTTCGGTTAACAAATAACTTAGTAACCTTTACCGTCGATGATGTCATACGTCGTGTCTGGTTTCGATTGTACTTTTTGTTGTTAACAATCGATTAATTAACATAACTTCGAATGGTGTTTATCAATTAATATATTTTGTATTCATACAGGATTTTGTTTCTTATGTTTGGACGCTGATAGAATAATATACTTACTGGAATACAAACTATACTTGCGATAGGTACTTGGCGCCTGATAATTTCTCATAGAAAAGATAGGGGTGTATTTATTATGATCGTTGAATAAATATTCACTAAAAGGTCATCAATGACGAATTCCACTATTAACCTCTGAGTGAATCCCCCTTAGGGGACTCGTATTGTATGGGGTTTAGTTTATTAAAATAATGTCTTGTCTTCGAGAACTTTTCAAATAACCTTCACCTGACCTTGGACCTTTGACCTTTTCATTTAATATTATCAAGTTTTTTATTTGTAACTGTCTCTCACAGTTGGTTTAGTGAGCCATTCTGTCTTGTACGAAATACCAGAAATATTTATATGAATTCATAACTTTTCTTTTCTGAAATAAAGCCTAGTTTAAGTGGTTTAGTAGATGAAATGAACCAACTTGTCTAGTTGTTGAATTTCACGTTGATGTGCGAATCACTTCAATTTGAACCTTATGTCAGTAGCTTATAAGTTGTCTTCATTGTGAAACGCAACAAGTATAGACTGATAACAATATTATACATTAAAGACCGGTTTTCCCCGGGGTTGAGGAGGTCAGATAATAGCCGGTTTAAAACTAAATATCGCCATGTCATGGATGAATAAACTGGTGGGGCATTCCTAATGCGCGCGACGAATTAATTTAAGCAAATGGACGCGGAATGAAGTAGAATAAGAAGAAATATGTATAGAAGATTGAGTAAAACAGGTACTGCTTTACTGGTCTAGTTGTCGGAAGCACAAGGATTTTCATTTCCAGGTTAACGATACTTGCGTGTAAAGGTGCTACCACACTGAGGTTATAGGTATGTGTTATACAACGTGTATCAGAATTCAGAAGTGTGTGGTCATATTTTAAGGGTGTGGTGATCCACACCCTTTAAATATGACCACGTCCATCAAACTGAACAACTTGTTCTATTCCTTAGTGGCTGCAGTTCGAGATTGGGACCATAGCCCCCTACATTCAAGGTGGGAATCCTACCACACGCCAGTCACCTAAATCGTCTTAGTAAATTATCACTATTGTTTATTTATCCACTGTTATACCTACTTATTTCATAGTTATGATGTATTGTCATTTGTATTGGATGTAAATCTGGAAATAAATGATTTCATTTATTTGAACTTAACCTTAACTTAAGACCACACCTATATCCGCAATTTAGTAATATTTTTCACTTCTAATTTTAGTAATAAAATTACGTTTAAATATTCTCATGAATGTTTAATGTGGATATTGTAGTGTTGCAAGAAAGGAAATTGGTATTACAGGAGGTAATATTACTGTAGGGATATTGCAACAGTGATATGCCAGTTAATAAGAAACTGGTTATAATTTAACCAATTATGTTGTAGGAAAAGGTAACTTAAAAACAACTTAGAAAGCATGTAGCGTTCACGATTTTGAATACGTGTTTTTATTGCTTAAATGTCCATAGGAGAGAAGGCAGAAATATTTGATACTATAGGGTGGCGCAAGAAAATACATTTACGGATCATGGAAGTGGGGTGTGTGAATACAACTTTCATGCATAGGTGCTTGCATACGAAGTTATGTTTTTATAGAAAATGTATGGGAAATAGTTATTTGTATTTTTCTCAATTTTGGCAAGTACGATTTCGTCGGTTGTTAGGAGGAAATATTCCTGTTGGGAAATCCCTAACAACAATCACACAAGGCAACAACCAGAGTCGATTGAGCACCAATATTTTTTCTGAGATACACAGCTAAAAAAATCCTTAATCGCTTACTATCCCTTTTCAAAAACAAGAATAATATTTATATATAGACAGAATTCTTTAACTATAACAGTAAGAGTGCTCCAATATTTTGCACCACTCTGTTTACACTGAGAGAGTATAATATTATATAGATATAAATTCAAATAATGCCAAATTCGAACTTAAACAGGAAACCTCAATTAGGTAGCTAATCGTAGTTTGGGTATAAAACGCAGTAAAGATATCGCTCTTAAGAATATCAGGAAACTAAAAACGTCCCTAACTAAATTGATATAGTGTAGACGATATCCAAGATACCTGATAACAGGCAAATACTTGATATTCAGTCAAAGCCGGTCAATATCAGTGATTTTGACTGACTGGCTTTTGAACTATCAGTAAACTGATGCTTAGGCGTTTCCTCAGTCATGCAGAACAAATACGTTAGTTTTATCTACTGCAAGTGCATAGTGACACGTTGCCAGTTCATCGCGTACGCGCATCAAATAACCTTTCTCAGAGCAAACTAGTAGGGCGGAAAGATTAACCAAGCATACATCCTATTTTCTTTCAATCCCTCGTAACCTTTGATATAAAAACTCAAGATATAACAGCAACTCAAAATTAAATAAGTTCAGGAAGAATGCGCGCACAGATCGAAACTTTTAGTTTTTCGAAAATTCGAATTCGTTTATTTGACGTTTCGACGTCCGGTCAGTAAACATGCCATAGGCAGCTCGTGCACTACATGGAACTTTACTAATTTTAGAGGCCTCATTTCTTTGACTTTTTATGATATTTTACACCGGTAATGACCGGAACCACTAACATCCGAAAAATTCCATGTAAGTAGTGCACAAGCGGCTGAAGGGATTATAAAAAGAACAGAAGAATGTCGCATCAAGAACTTGAAAAAAAAAAGAGATTTATTATAAGAAATCCAATTTATTTTTAATATTCGTCGTATGATAAGGGAACTGTGTATCTTGAGTTTTAGATCAACGCTTGGAATGGAAAAACTTGAATGGATATTTTCGGTTTGAGCGTAGAACGTAATCGTATTTCCTGTATCTCTCGATTGACAACTGTGGATTGGAAACCGAAATTTATTATAGCATGGATCCCTCGTTTCTGTGAACCACAACCCTGTGTACGGATAGAGGGATGGCAAAGGGACAACTTCGTTAAATGTTTAAATTAACCAGGCGCTTGACAAGGGTTGATTCGTTACAAAGAAATCATGTGCAGGCATATTGTTATCTCAGTTCCGACAACTAGCAAGATAAGCGATATAGTTCACGATGTCGATATTTAATTGGCTATTATTTATTGACTTTCCTATGAAAAGCTCTATCCTCGTGTATACCGAGGCCATTGCTGAATCCGTTTAGTTTGCAGGAAATAGACGTGCGCCTATTATAAAGTGCGTGCTGATTACCGAGAACTAATCTATTAGGGCTGGGAACCATTTGCGCCTAGAGGCTATTACATACATAGTTCAATGTAAATTATTTGCAAAATACTTGAAATCCGAAACTTTTTTAGAGACATTTGAAGTTAAAAGCTTAAATCTAATTATGACCCTGACAATATCATTAATATTGCAGTCTTCTGCTAAGAAAATGCTTCTTCAAAGTGTCATAACCAACAAATACATTGATGGGATCAAATCAAATAGTGATTTATCTTGAACCTAATTCACATTTTGCTCTATTAGGTACAGTGTTGCATTCATCCAGCATTGCACGCCTTCCGCCTTATAATGATGATGACGCTATAAAAAACCTCAAGTCGAGGAAACGAGACCAATAGGAACAACTTCCTCATAATTCGTGATGTATCGTATGCCCCCGTGGCCCGTTCTCACGCGCCGACACCTCCCCTCTCCCATTGTGTTAGAAGTTGCGTCTGCGCCGGTACATACCGTGAGATTACTTTGATGCTTAGATGCCACTATCTCTGAACAGATAAGACAATTTTGTTCCGTTCTAATTACTTTTATTATTTAAGCGAAAGTATGTCGGAGTCTGTTACAGGTTATTTTAAGTATTTTAAGTAACTGTTAGTATAATCAGTGTTTCTTGTTTCGCCTTAATAGTTTATGTTAACGTGCCTAATTTGTGTCTGTATATTTATGATGTTAACATTTTATTATTTTTAATATATTCACGCATATTTTACTGTAGAATTAGCTGTTGCCGCTCTCTCAATAAATATTTATTGCTGTAACTTATTGATTATTTATCAAACACATAATTTACGGTTACCATTTTGAATATCTTCTTATGACTACGATCCCGTTGAACATAAATTTCGTGAAAGTCTTGTTCCGTTACATTCCCATTCTGTTAGTTATTGTTATATCGATGGCAATACCTTTACAGGCAACATACAGGACGACTTTTAAAATGATAAACGAATGGACGATATTGAAGGACTCTTTTGCATCCAGTAACCGATTAATTTTTCTGTTATGTTCAAATGTACCACGCTGTATATCACATAGCACGCAAACTCTATTAATATTGTTTGTTAATCATTCTTTCCGACGAATAGATAAGGCAATTACCTCTCGAAGGTAATTCGCAATTCTTCTCTTCGAAGTCCATTATTTAGGTACAACTAAGGTACATTATATGAGCGAATTAACTGTCGTTTCCATTGTATTTGGCTGAACACCTACGCGGTAATTTAGTCGCGATAAAACAGAATTAAACAATGCGGGCAGCTATTGTTTTGCAATATGATTGCTGATTTTATTAGTATTACGATGTATTGGTATCATTGACAAATGAAAGGTATGAATGAAAGTGTGAGGTTTATTTTGGGTTTGATTAGCTTATATGTTTAATGCAATGAATCATTGTGTCAGCCCATTGACGCTTGATGATAAACATCTGACGATCTTTTAGTAAACCGATACAAAACAATGTGAAAAGTGGTGATAAGAAATATTGCTATAATCACCATGCTCAGCAATTGGTAATTAATAAATGAAAAAACTAAATTTTAACAGTATGTTCGCTCTTTTTCGTTGGTCTATTCCTATTTCCAATAACTCGGAACGTATAAGCGGTTACATTTTGAATTTACTCTTGAGCCTCATAAAACGATTAATTATATTTTGTTGTTATTTATTTTTTGCAAAAATAAAACTTTGCTCCTAAAATCCTAGAGAGGGTCTAGGATTTCTCCTGAATCGAGGGTACAGTTTACAAACAAACATGTCACATGCACACACACCCAGACCCGAAACAACTATCTGTAGATAATACAAATACTTGTTCTGTGATCGAACCCGGGGCACGTTGCGTAGAAAGCTAATCGCTTAGCCACTGCGCCAACCGTGTCGTCAAATTACTAAGTTATGTATCTACTAGTTCAAATTTAAAAATGGAATCAGAATTATGATGTGATAGTACATACGCAGTCGCCGCTTGTGAACTAAGATTACCATCTTTTTTTTATAAATGGAATTTGGAGTTCTCCCACGTGGTGTCAGGCCGATGCTCTACATAATTGACCATTGTCATACTGGGAAACTTGCGTCGAACTGACCTGCTTATTGGCTTGGTAATCACAGGTGTTTTTCGAAATAATGTCTCACGCTTCTATGTGTATTCGTGTAGACAGTATTATGCAAACAATAACCAATAAAATACGGTTTACGCATTACCTATTTAGGATTTAATTTTAATGGAAAGTATATGTTTAGAATTTATGAATGATAGCGTAATTTTAAAGACGTGTAAAAAGAAGTTGCGGGTTTTTTCTTAAAATGAAAGCTACAAATTTTATTAAAGTATTATTTATTTAATCCCCAGGCAAGTTTGAAAGAAATTCGAAAAATGTATTTTACTTTTAGAATACTTTAGTCGAGCTTTTTAACCTTCGCGGACTTTTTGGCGAGTATGTCAAGGTTGAGATGGCTTTTACAGAGTTGTGAGCGCAACGACAGATGGGAGTGGGACCCAGGGACCCATGAGTGAAAAAAAAAAACATTTTGCACCTGTCAAGAATAAGGTTATTCTCATAGATGGAGCCCTACTTATTATTTCTATGGTTATTCTATAAACACAAATGTCACTCACAATTTTGTTTATAAAAGAATGTTCTCCGTCTTTTTTAAGGTACCTTTGTTAAAACTTTCTTAAAGTGAAAAATATAGATACTTCCTACAACCTGTATATTGCGAATCCGTTTATACGCCGGTTTTGTGCTCCCGTCATGGCTGTCACTCCCAAACATAATTTTTATTAGATACGTCTTAGTAACAGATGTACCTATTCTGTCGTCTATAACACGAACCTGTTTCTACGGAATTATTATTTTAATACGAACATTTGAACAATCTTATGTTTATCAATTTATCTAACGAAAGCATCGTGTACCAAACAATTTTTATGCTAAACTTTATGAAGTTATAACTAGTGATGAAAGGATTATCACTTACCGATTACGATTATCAGTAATCAATGATTACGATTATCACAAACTTTAAATAAAACATGTTAAAATGTGTATTCACGTTATTGAAATCGAAATAGTAGAAATTTTTAATATTGCAGATTTTAATTCACACATTCCACATTTTCTACAGTCGTTCTATTTCTTCGGAAAGGTTGTTCTCTACTGCTGGCTTGATTTAGACGGATTTCTTTTTGTCAGTCTGAATCAAGCTGGCAGTAGAAAATAACCTCTCCGATATGACCATAGCAACACTTGGTGGTACCCTGTTTTGAGATTGAATTGAATTTCTCTCAAACAGGATATTTTGTGCCATAGATAATCTTTAAATAATCGCAATGATAATCGTAATCGCTTCATCACTAGTTATTAGTAATTTAATGTAAATAGAATCGACCGTGATATTATGGCACTTAAAAATGCAATCTAATTTACGTAGATAGTATAAGTAATCTTGACCCGCGTAAACTCATTCATATTAATAAAGATAGTTCTTGAAATCACGCAATATTTCTTAATTTTGTATCTGAAAGGTCTCATTCTTTAACAAGGTCTTATATTCACGCTAACCTAAACACTAAACTGCTAATTATATTAGGACGTAGCATGTTATTCGGCACAGTACTGTTAGTTCTTAAGCGACAAACATCGATATTAAGGCCAACAAAGCGATTACTGGTCCGTTACTTAGTCCAAAAGGAAAGTCACCATAGTCGTCCTGAATATTAATTTTATTGTCAAATAAAATCGTTCGTGGCAGTATGGTTCATTTCATGTCCCATTCGTAACGAAGTGCTACGAAAATATAAGCATGAATAGTTGAATACAGAATTCAATTAATTATTTCAATTACTATTCAATCAGCAATTTATATTAACAGCTTTATTTGGTTAGTTTAATTCGTTCATTTGGATCTCAATAATGGGATTTCTTTGTGAATAAATAAAATTATTGTGACACGGTTGGTGCAGTGGCTAAGCGATTGGCTTTCTGTTTTAGATGTCGCAGGTTTGATTCCCGCACGGAACAAATATTAATATATATGATATTGAGACTGTCTTTATATTACAAAAAAGAGCAGTACGAGCTATCTATAATTTAAGATCACGTGACTCGCTCCGTGAAATATTTAAAGAAATTAATTTAATTACACTACCGTCGCTGTATATTTTACAAAACATTATGTATATCCGTAAAAACATAGTTAATTTTGATAAGTTAAGTGACATACATAACTTGAATACTCGCAATAGAAACAAGCTAGTTGTACCTGGTATTAGACTTAGCAAAACTAGCAAGTCGTTTATGGGAAACAGTGTTAGGTTCTATAACAAAATTCCAACTTGCATTACTGAATTACCAGATATAAAGTTTAAAGCATTTATTAAGCAAACTTTAATGTCCAAAGCCTATTACACCATAAATCAGTACATCGAAGATAAAGATGTCTGGCGTACGATTCCGTCCTGCACACTGCGACCCTCTGGCACTGTCTGAAATTTTGTATGTAGGTATTTACATAATTAAAATGCGATTAATCGCATTAATCTTTACTATTATTACGATGGAGTAATTTATTTATATTGGTGATTAAATTGAGTATTTAATTGGTTTACAAACTTATTTTGTGACATTGTGTATAATGTCCCTATTAATTTTTATATTTTGAAATTATTTTTGGTGTACCAAATGTTTTATTTTAATACCTAATCTTATATAATTGTAAATTCAAATGCATACAAAAACTTGTAAACTGTGAGCATGATGTAAGTAATAATGTTATAGATATATTTACTAAATACCTACCTACATGTTGTCTGGTACTATGAGTCTGTCATGCTCACTAAAATGTCTCGCTGATGGTGGCGTTGTGTGTCGGGTCGTTGAGTTCCCTTCATTGTGGTCGAGCTTGGCGAGGCTGACACATGCGTCATGCTCGTGAACGGGTGCCGTCTGTCGGAACTGGTCAGCTCGTAACTGCCATGGCAATCTTATTCAGAGGCAATTCATTATTATCCTAGTTTTATTTATATTCGCATTGAATTGCATTATTCTCGCAGATCTTACCACAACATTGTACTGATAAAGATTGTCAAGATCTATTATTTATTTGAAAAGAGTTTCCATGGAGTTTCTTGCCGGTTCTTCTCCATAGGATCTACTATTTGGAACCGTGCACCTAGAGTCTCGACATTTCATAAGTGCCTGTATCTGGTTTACATGAAATAAAGATCTATTCTATTCTATTCTATGGAAGAACATATTATTATGAAAAAAACAGAGATTTAATTATTATCTGTTAGTATCTACTTGTAGAAGTACTTTTACGACACAATTGGACATTTTAAAATACTGTTTATAATCCAATATATCTATATGTATATGTCAGCGTGGTGTAGTTTAACAAATAATTTACTATTTAATAACATTTACTCAGTGTAATTAATTAGGTATTTGTTGTATGTGAAATTCTCTAATTAATCATTGGTTTTGTAATAAACGTCGGTATATTTATAATCACGCTAATTTACGACATGTTAATGACAGTCTCATTTAAACCTTTTACTGACAAATACTGGCTCCAACTATCTGTAAATGATATCAAAAAAATACTTTTTGTAAATGATTTGATTTATATGGTAGCTAAACGCTCTGCTTTGCGTTAGGGGTTGCGGGAAGCTATTTTAATGAAATACTATCTTTGCTATAAATACTAGCCTTATTTGAATTCAACATAAAACAGAAAAGAACCGAATAGAACGGGGTCACTAGTATGTTTAAGACTTCGAAACATGTTGAGTAAATCCACCGCTAAAGTTTATCAATGAAATTGTTTGAAAAGTTACGACGAAACCTGGATTTTCTCATATGCAACTACGGATTCTGAAAGTTATTTACTTGGTAAATAAATGTAATTAAAGAAAAAAGGGATTTTTATTTGTTTTAAGTGGAAAATCGCCAATTATTATTAGGTGACCTACAAAGAACCGCGAAAATTATGTGGATACGATTGACTAGGGAAGCATTGCTTAAAAAGAAAGAGGCTTATACTAGCAGCAGCAAGCAGCAGTAGTAGCAGCGAGGCTTAGCAGTGGGTACAAAATGACTGTCACTGATGATGATGATGAAATATTAGTTTTAGAATAGAATAGATTTTTAATTCATGTAAACCAGATACATGCATTTATGAAATGTCGAGACTAGGTGCACGGTTCCAAATAGTAGATCCTATGTAGAAGAACTGGCAAGAAACTTAAAAAAAAAATAGATCACAATGTTGTGGTAAGAGCTGCGAGAATAATGTAATTTAATGTGAATAAAAATAAGACTAGGATAATAATTATTTGCTTCTGAATAAGATTGCCATGGACTTACAAGCTGACCAGTTCCGACAGACGGCACCTACCACAGCGTATAAATAAATATTAGTTTATAATCAGATTTTTCAAATTCTTCTGTTAATAGGAAAGTCGTACGATCTGCCGGACAGTCAATACCAATAACTGAGTAGTCAATATTAGCTGAGAATGAATGTCTGCCGGCGAATATTCACTTTCACGATGTGATGTACACGTGGACTCGTGTTTGAGATATGTTTCGAAGAAAGTGAGAGGCGTAACTTTTTCTTTACTCAAACTGTTTGTACTCTTGAGGCTGACCGGTTGATTTCGTAAGTACATTCTACGTGACGTCCGGGAATTTCTATGAATGGAATTCTTTATTTGATTATTTAGGTATACTTACCTAATATTTTTTGTTGCGTGTAAACTATTTTTAGACTGGTTCATGCATGTTTTGTTTTAAGCTTTCGGATTAAAGTAAACGAGTAAAGTAAATAGTATTAAAAGTATGTTTTGTTTGCGTGTTAATAATGCAAAAATAAATGATTCTTCTTTCTAAAACTTCTCTATTTCTCATGAGTTCTCAAACTAGTATTTTTAATTTTGTCCCACTCTAGCTTTCCTCTTGTATCGCGGGTACAGTTTTAAAACATACATCTCACATGCACACACACCCAGAACCGGATCAACTATCTGTAGAGTGTAGGCCATACAAATATTCGTTCTTTGCGGGGTTCGATACCGCGACAGGTAGCGCAGAAAGCCAATCGCTTAGCCACTGGGCCAACCGTGCCGTCTATCTGTCTAATTATTAGCTAGTAAGCAACAATCGTTACGAGGCATATTGACCACTGTGCTCCGGAGGTATTGTCACTCTGGGAGGTCTGGGTGGTGGTTCTAATATCTGTACTTAACACACCTTACAATAAAGGTACAGTTGAAAACCAGCGTAAGACACTAGTGGTCTGTCATTTTTGCTGAATTAGGCCTATTTAACGCAGCCGTGACACACAATTAGCTGGTGATTTTTTTATACATAATATATGCTCAGTTTCTTTTTTTAAATTGTGTTTCGTCTTTGACTGTCCTAAATAAATTTACTTTTCATTTTATTGACAGAAGGTGTTCCATTTTTCAAAATAAAAAATAACTGGCCACTATAGCATCTTGTTATTGTAGGTACCTGTTCTATGGTCCTTTATGAGAACTCCACCTTGAGCGACAGAGACACCAATTACCTGTAAAGAGAACAAGACGATTAACAATTAAATACGATTTCATACGATGATGTAGCGGTATTTAGAAACAACTTTTACTTCCATCATGCTATTGTAGAAAAGGAATTAGGTTGGTTAGCAAAGTTATTTATGTAGATTATTATAATGTCTCGTGCAGCTCTCTACGTTACAGGATCAGGTACGCTAAATCTAGAATAGGTACTTATGAAGATTGGTTCAGCCGTTTAGTCTTGAAAACGTACTAAACAGATGGACAGAGAAACAGAGAGACACCAGTTACTTTGGCATTACATACTAGTGTGATGTAATGATGCCCTAGCTAAAGTTATCTCTTTCCTTTATACACATGGTATACCTACTATTCTAAGAGAGGTGCTCTACATGAAAGTAGTCTCTCATGGACGTGTCTCTTTAGGGATTCAAAGTTTATCAATCATATTGTATTACAGCACTTTAACACAGTATCGATTTTTAAAAACAAACAAAGAATGTAAAGTTAAATCATGCAAGGGAGATAAAAGCCTCTGTGACACAACCGCTCTGATACAAAAAATGCGGGTAAACAGAACTAGCTGAGGCACCTGAATAACAACGCATAATAAAAACACTTAGGTGGTTGCAACGCATAGTGGTGCAACACAGAGCAGTAAGCTAATGAATTTGTATAATTATAATGTCCAAAAGTAGGCACGTCTACAATGTCTACATCGAATGATAAAAGTTTATTTCCTCGCGTACGTAATACATGAGTGTACTCATCGACCGTCCCATCCCGGGCCTTGCTCGTGCGGCGTGCCAGCCCACACTGGTCCATTAGCCTAAAAACAATTCCCTTATAATCATAACCAGATCCAGCAAGTTCCCTCTTGTTGTCCCCCCAGCAACGCCCTAAGCCGAAGCCCGAGTCTCAGAATGCGCGCTCTTAGCTGTGTTGTTGCTTAAATACTTCTCTGGAGGCCCTCTGGTCTCGCCATTTGACCGATTACGCATAGGATTCCTGCGACGAATGCGGGAGACATGAACCACAAAAAAAAAAATTGGCTGCTGCAAGGATCTTTTGTGAACATTGCCACAATCATTACTGGTGATCGCTGTGCTGTTATTTGCCCCCAAGAGGATGCTAATTTGCATTGTAGACAATGTGCGTGGCATTTTTGCCGTGGACCACACAAAATTTCTCCTTTCTCCACAGGCGCGAGTAAATATTTGGTGAGTGTGATTCTAAGTAGAAATACGAGTACATACGCGTATTCCACCTCCAGTTATTTCTTACTCTGTATAGTGCAACGATAAAGCGCATAGCAGTGTTTTATTGTGAGAAGATGTTATCGTTTTACGGTACGAAACTGTCTGTGACCTAGTTCGTGTAACAGTACATAACTGCAATGTTTTAGAAATAGCTCACGATGTAATGTGTGGCCATTGATTAGCTGATGCTGTTAGGTTTTATGAGATAGGTGTTAGAATATTGAAGTTGTAAAATCCACAATATCTGTAAAGATTTTGCATTTCTTTGAAATAACTGCTAGTGGGAATATAATTGCGCAATGAGATTTTTATTATGAAGAAGTTCTTCTCAGCTAAAGCACTAAGCACTAAGCGGTGTATGGTGGGCATTTAGGGGGTGCTGTCGTGGGAGGGATGTTGACGTCATTAAAGTACTAGTATCTCGATTGTATGTACCTAGACTGGATAAAATTTCCATGAAATATTGGAAAGCGGTCCAAAATCCACGTAATATTATCAATATCCCTATGTCGTTAAATCGGAAGCGGCATCGCCGATTGGTAGGAAAATATCTCAAGAGTTTGATACAACATGATTACGATACCGGCAAAAAAAGGAAATTTCGTCAAGATAAATCTACAAGGCGGAGATCGAATTACACGCCGATATTAAAAAGTATTTTGCGCAAAGCTTCGTTTACTCGATCCCGTTGATTCAAACAAGCAATCAACGCGGCATCGAAATATCGTGATATTTATCCATTGAAAAAATTGACCGTCTATGAAAAGCTCAATAGCCAACCGACGATGTTCGATTGGGCTTAGTCACGCAAACTTTTTTGTTTCGTGTGCTTCTCTTTGGTTGCTAATAGGAATAAAAAAGATGGACGCGTACCTGGAACTAATACCTAATATTTATATATATAAAGCTCGATTACCACTGACTCACTGACTGACTCACTGATTGACATAATTGTTCTCCCAGATGGAGCCGTGGGGGGTACAAGTCATACATAAAGTCGTAAACCTTGAGGTCCAGTGAGTCCGGGAAAAATCCGAAATGACCTGAAAGTGGAACCCTGACCGGAACTGCCCTACGGATCTCGAAAATTACAAGTCGCACACCCATAGTGCTGGAACTAAAAATGTCAAGAACCCTGGGCCGTTTGACGAGCCGGTGAAAAAAAGATGGCGTCCATACAAAAAAAGATGGCGGCCATACAAAATTGAAACGCTCACCGTTCCGAAACCGTTGGAGATAGCGGGGGGGTGCTCGACCAAATGTCATAGAGGACGACGGGGGCTTTCCGGTGGGGGTCATTAAAATCCAAGATGGCGGATTCAAAATGGCGGCCAAAAAAAAATATGGTCCGAGCCGGCTGAAAATTGGCATCCGGGGGTTTTCGGGGGCACCGATTCATAATCCGGGATCAAATTTTTTTTTCCGCCATTTTCCAATATGGCCGCCATACAAGTGTTCATTTTGGATTTTCACCCAATTGTTCTCCCAGAAGGAGCCGTCGGGGGTAAAAGCGATGTATGGGAGTCGTATAAAGGGGGGTCCTGTGAGCTTAAGAAAAGTCCGAAATGACCTGAAAGTGGAACACTGACCGGAACTGCCCTACGGATCTCGAAAATGAAAAGTCGAACACCCACACTGCCGGAACTAAAAATGTCGAGGACCCTGGGCCGTTTGACGAGCCGGTGAAAAAAAGATGGTTTCCATACAAAAAAACATGGCTGCCATACAAAATCAAAAATCATATTTTTTTTAAGTTATGTTACAAGCACCACCTACAATGCCCCGCGGGCCGCATGCGGCCCGCGCACCCACGCGACCTCTAGTCACTAATATATAAAGCTCGATTACCACTGACTCACTCACTCACTGATTGACATAATTGTTCTCCCAGAAGGAGCCGTGGGGGGTACAAGTCATACATAAAGTCATAAACCTTGAGGTCCAGTGAGTCCGGGAAAAATCCGAAATGACCTGAAAGTGGAACGCTGACCGGAACTGCCCTACGGATCTCGAAAATGGCAAGTCGCACACCCATAGTGCCGGAACTAAAAATGTCGAGGACCCTAGGTCGATTGACGAGCCGATGAAAAAAAGATGGCTTCCATACAAAAAAAGATGGCGGCCATACAAAATTGAAACGCTCACCGTTCCGAAACCGCTGGAGATAGCGGGGAGGTGCTCGACCAAATGTCATAGAGGACGATGGGGGCTTTCCGGTGGGGGTCATAAAAATCCAAGATGGCGGATTCAAAATGCCGGCAAAAAAAATATATGGTCCGAGCCGGCTGAAAATTGGCATCCGGGGGTTTCCGGGGGCACCGATTCATAATCCGGGATCAAATTTTTCTTTCCGCCATTTTTCAAGATGGCCGCCATACAAGTGTTCATTTTGGATTTTCACCCAATTGTTCTCCCAGAAGGAGCAATGGGGGTTAAAAGTGATGTATCGGAGTCGTATAGAGGGGGGTCCTGTGAGTTCAGGAAAAGTCCGAAATGACCTGATAGTGGAACGCTGACCAGAACTGCCCCACGGATCTCGAAAATGAGAATTCGCAGACAAGTAGTGCCTGAACTAAAAATGTCAAGGACCCTGGGCCGGTTGACGATCCGGTGAAAAAAAGATGGCTTCCATACATAAAAAATGGCGGCCATACAAAATTGAAACGCTCACCGTTCCGAAACCGTTGGAGATAGCGGGGGGGTGCTCGAACCATTTTCATAGAGGATGGAGGGGGCTTTCCGGTGGTGGTCATAAAAATCCAAGATGGCGGATTCAAAATGGCGGCCGAAAAAAAAGTTACTGCGAGCCGGCTGAAAATTAGCGTCCGGGGGTTTTCGGGGGCACCGATTCATAATCCGGGAACGACATTTTTTTTTCCGCCATATTTCAATATGGCCGCCATACAAGTATTTTTTTAGGAGCAATTGTTCTACCAGAAGGAGCCGCGGGGGGTAAAAGTCATTTATGGGAGTCGTAGAGAGGGGTGCCCATTGAATTCAGAAAAAAATCGAAATGATCTGAAAGTGGTACGCTGACCGGAACTGCCCCACGGATCTCAAAAATGGCAAGTCGCACACCCATAGTGCCCGAACTAAAAATGTCGAGGACCCTGGGTCGATTGACGAGCCGGTGAAAAAAAGATGGCTTCCATACAAAAAAACATGGCCGCCATACAAACGCTTCTTTTGGAGCAAGTGTTCTCCCAAAGGAGCCGCGGGGGGTAATAGTAACGTACGGGAGTTGTATAGAAGGGGATCCATTGAGTTTAGAAAAATCCGAAATGACCTGAAAGTGGAACCCTGACTGGAACAGCCCTAAGGATCTCGAAAACTACAAGTCGCAGACCCATAGTGCCCGAACTAAAAATGTCGAGGACTCTGGGTCGATTGATGAACTGGTAAAAAAAAGATGGCTTTCATACAAAAAAACATGGCCGCCATACAAGTGTTCATTTTGGATTTTCACTCAATTGTTCTCCCAGAAGGAGCCTTCGGGGGTAAAACTCATGTAGAGGAGTCGTATAGAAGGGGGTCCTATGAGTTCAGGAAAAGTCCGAAATGACCTGAAAGTGGAACGCTGACCGGAACTGCCCCACGGATCTCCAAAATAAGAAGTCGCACTCCCGTACTGCCCGAACTAAAAATGTGTAGAACCTTGGGTCGATTGACGAGCTGGTAAAAAAAAGATGGCTTTCATACAAAAAAACATGGCTGCCATACAAACGCCTCTTAACACGCTTTTATTAACTTCACCTGTAACTATGTAAGAGAATCGTGAAAGTCGAATTCAAAGTCGAAGTCGAAGTCGAAATCGAAGTCGAAGTCGAAGTCAAAATCGAAGTCAAAATCAAAGTCAAAGTTTTTTATTACAACAGCCTTTGCAGGCACTTTCAAAAGCGTGTTTTTATTTTTTTATGTTAATTAAAGAGCTCCACCAAAACAGCCACCCGCGGGCCGTTTGAGGCCCGCGCACTGCGCGACCTCTACTTTTTCAAAACCCTCACCGTTCCGAAACCGTTAGAGATAGAGGGGGGGTGCTTGACCAAATATCATAGAGAACGAGGGCGGGCGGCTTTGCAGTGGTAGTGATAAAAATCCAAGATGGCGGATTCAATATGGAGGCCAAAAAATAATATGGTCCGATTTGGCTGAAAATTGGCGTCCGGGGGTTTTAGGGGACACCAATTCATAAACCGGAATCGACTTTCTTTTCCGCCATTTTTCAATATGGCCGCCATTAATGAGAAGTCGCACACCTGTACTACCCGAACTAAAAATGTTGAGAAGCCTGGTCAGATTGTCGAGCCGGTGATAAAAAGATGGCTTCCATACAAAAAAACATGGCCGCCATACAAGTGTTCATTTTGGATTTTCACACAATTGCTCTCCGAGAAGGAGCCGTGGGAGGTAAAAGTCATGTATGGGAGTCATATAGACGGGGATCCTAAGAGTTTAGAAAAAGTCCAGAATGACCTGAAAGTGGAACGCTTACTGGAACTGCTCTACGGATCTCAAAAACTATAAGTCGCACACCCACTGTGCCGGAACTAAAAATGTCAAAGACCCTGGGCCGATCGACGAGCTGGTGAAAAAAGATGGCTTCCATACAAAAAAACATGGCCGCCATACAAGTGTTCATTTTGGATTTTCACTCAATTGTTCTCCCAGAAGGAGCCTTCGGGAGTAAAACTCATGTATAGGAGTCGTGTAGAAGGGGGTCCTATGAGTTCAGGAAAAGTCCGAAATGACCTGAAAGTGGAACGCTGACCGGAACTGCCCCACGGATCTCCAAAATGAGAAGTCGCACACCCGTACTGCCCGAACTAAAAATGTGTAGGACCTTGGGTCGATTGACGAGCTGGTAAAAAAAAGATGGCTTTCATACAAAAAAACATGGCTGCCATACAAACGCCTCTTAACACACTTTTATTAGCTTCACCTGTAACTATGTAAGAAAATCTTGGAAGTTAAATTTGATCCACTTTGCGGTTTCCGATTGAGGTGAGATTTTGCACACACGTTTAGTTAGGATGTCATTCTAAATCCAATATGGCGGACTACTTATGTATTATGCACTACCATGATATGGGTATCAAATGAAAGGGTTTGCTGAGAAGAGTACGAAACTAAAATAACGTCACACTTAATTCAATATGGCGGACGCCCCAAGATAGTAGACAAAATTTTCTTATCTACCAACCTGATATGGGTATCAAATGGTCTGCTGGGAACAAAACGAAAAATAAAGTCAAAGTGAAAGTCGAATTCAAAGTCAAAGTCAAAGTCAAAGTCAGTCAAAGTCAAAGCACTTTCCAAATCGTGTTTTTTTTTAAGTTAATTTAAGAGTTCCACCACAACCTCCGCGGGCCGCTCGCGGGCCGCGCACCGCGCGACCTCTAAGCTTTTTGAACCCTAACCGAGCAAATATCATCGAGGACGAGAGGGGCTTTTCGGTGGTCGTGATAAAAATCCAAGATGGCGGATTCAAAATGGCGGCCAACAAAAAATATGGTCCGATCTGGCTGAAAATTGGCGTCCTGAGGTTTTCGGGGGCACCGATTCATAATCCGGGACCAACTTTTTTTTCCGCCATTTTTCAATATGGCCGCCATACAAACGCATCTTTTGGAGCAATTGTTCTCCCAGAAGGAGTCATGGGGGGTAAAAGTCATGTGTGGGAGTCGTACAGAGAGAGGCCCAGTGAGAAATGACCTGAAAGTCGTACCCTGACTGGAACAGCCCTACGGATCTCGAAAACGGAAAGCCGCAGACCTATACTGCCAGAACTAAAAATGTCAAGGACCTTGGGTCGATCGACGAACTGGTGAAAAATCATGGCTACTATACAAAAAAACATGGCCGCCATACAAGTGTTCATTTTTGGATTTTCACTCAATTGTTCTCCCAGAAGGAGCCGTGGGGGGTAAAAGTCATGTGTGGGAGTCGTACAGAGAGAGGCCCAGTGAGAAATGACCTGAAAGTCGAACCCTGACTGGAACAGCCCTACGGATCTCGAAAACGGAAAGCCGCAGACCTATACTGCCAGAACTAAAAATGTCAAGGACCTTGGGTCGATCGACGAACTGGTGAAAAATCATGGCTACTATACAAAAAAACATGGCCGCCATACAAGTGTTCATTTTTGGATTTTCACTCAATTGTTCTCCCAGAAGGAGCCGTCAGAGGTAAAAGTCGTGTATGGGAGTCATATAGAAAGGGGTCCTATGAGTTCAGGAAAAGTAACCTAAAAGTGGAACGCTGACCGGAACTGCCCCACGGATCTCGAAAATGAGAAGTCGCACACCCATACTGCCCGAACTAAAAATGTCAAGGACGTTGGGTCGATCGACGAACTGGTGAAAAATCATGGCTACTATACAAAAAAACATGGCCGCCATACAAGTGTTAATTTTTGGATTTTCACTCAATTGTTCTCCCGGATGGAGCTGCGGGGGGTAAAAGTGATGTATGGGAGACGTATAGAGGGAAGTCCAGGGAGTTCAGCAAAAAACCGAAATAACCTAAAAGTGGAACGCTGACCGGAACTGCCCCACGGATCTCGAAAATGAAAAGTCGCACACCCATACTGCCCGAACTAAAAATGTGTAGGACCTTGGGTCGATTGACAAGCTGGTAAAAAAAGATGGCTTTCATACAAAAAAACATGGCTGCCATACAAAATCAAATATCATATTTATTTTGCGTCATGTTACAAACCCCACCTAAAAAGCCCTCGCGGGCCGCTCGCGGCCCGCGCACCGCGCGACCTCTAGTCTCTAATATATAAAGCTCGATTACCACTGACTCACTCACTCACTCATTGACATAATTGTTCTCCCAGAAGGAGCCGTGGGGGGTACAAGTCATACATAAAGTCATAAACCTTGAGGTCCAGTGAGTCCGGGAAAAATCCGAAATGACCTGAAAGTGGAACCCTGACCGGAACTGCCCTACGGATCTCGAAAATTACAAGTCGCACACCCATAGTGCTGGAACTAAAAATGTCAAGAACCCTGGGCCGTTTGACGGGCCGGTGAAAAAAAGATGGCGTCCATACAAAAAAAGATGGCGGCCATACAAAATTGAAACGCTCACCGTTCCGAAACCGTTGGAGATAGCGGGGGGGTGCTCGACCAAATGTCATAGAGGACGACGGGGGCTTTCCGGTGGGGGTCATAAAAATCCAAGATGGCGGATCCAAAATGGCGGCCAAAAAAAAAAATGGTCCGAGCCGGCTGAAAATTGGCGTCGTGGGGTTTTCGGGGGCACCGATTCATAATCCGGGATCAAATTTTTTTTTCCGCCATTTTCCAATATGGCCGCCATACAAGTGTTCATTTTGGATTTTCACCCAATTGTTCTCCCAGAAGGAGCCGTCGGGGGTAAAAGCGATGTATGGGAGTCGTATAGAGGGGGGTCCTGTGAGTTTAGGAAAAGTCCGAAATGACCTGAAAGTGGAACGCTGACCAGAACTGCCCTACGGATCTCAAAAACGGCAAGTCGCAAACCTATACCGCCTGAACTAAAAATGTCGAGGACGTTGGGCCGTTTGACGAGCCGGTGAAAAAAAGATGGCTTCCATACAAAAAAAATGGCGGCCATACAAAATTGAAACGCTCACCGTTCCGAAACCGTTGGAGATAGCGGGGGGGTGCTCGAACCATTTTCATAGAGGATGGAGGGGGCTTTCCGGTGGTGGTCATAAAAATCCAAGATGGCGGATCCAAAATGGCGGCCGAAAAATAAGTTGCTCCGAGCTGGCTGAAAATTGGCGTCCGGGGGTTTTCGGGGACACCGATTCATAATCCGTGGTCGACTTTTATTTTCCGCCATTTTTCAATATGGCCGCCATACAAACAATATGGCCGCCATACAAACGCATCTTTTGGAGCAATTGTTCTCCCAGAAGGAGCCGTGGGGGGTAAAAGTATTGTATGGGAGTCGTATAGAGGGAGGTCCTGTGAGTTTAGGAAAAGTCCGAAATGACCTGAAAGTGGAACGCTGACCGGAACTGCCCTACGGAACTCGAAAGTTACAAGTCGCACACCCATACTGCCGGAACTAAAAATGTCGAGGACCTTGGGTCGATCGACGAGCCGGTGAAGAAAAGATGGCTTCCATACAAAAAAAGATGGCGGCCATACAAAAGTTTTCATTTCGGTTTTTCACTCAATTGTTCTCCCAGAAGGAGCCGTCGGGGGTAAACGTCATGTTTGGGAGTCGTATAGAAGGGGGTCCTATGAGTTCAGGAAAGTCCGAAATGACCTGAAAGTGGAACGCTGACCGGAACTGCCCTACGGATCCCGAAAATGAAAAGTCGCAGACCTTTAGTGCTAGAACTAAAAATGTCAAGGACCCTGGGCCGTTTGACGAGCCGGTGAAAAAAAGATGGCGTCCATACAAAAAAAGATGGCGGCCATACAAAATTGAAACGCTCACCGTTCCGAAACCGTTGGAGATAGCGGGGGGGTGCTCGACCAAATGTCATAGAGGACGACGGGGGCTTTCCGGTGGGGGTCATAAAAATCCAAGATGGCGGATTCAAAATGGCGGCCAAAAAAAAAAATGATCCGAGCCGGCTGAAAATTGGCATCCGGGGGTTTTCGGGGGCACCGATTAATAATCCGGGATCAAATTTTTCTTTCCGCCATTTTTCAAGATGGCCGCCATACAAGTGTTCATTTCGGATTTCGACCCAATTGATCTCCCAGAAGGAGCCGTGGGGGGTAAAAGTGATGTATGGGAGTCGTATAGAGGGGGGTCCTGTGAGTTTAGGAAAAGTCCGAAATGACCTGAAAGTGGAACGCTGACCAGAACTGCCCCACGGATCTCGAAAATGAGAAGTCGCACACCCATACTGCTCGAATTAAAAATGTGTATGATCTTGGGTAAATTGACGAGCTGGTAAAAAAAAATGGCTTTTATACAAAAAAACATGGCCGCCATATAAACGCTTCTTTTGGAGCAATTGTTCTAAAAGGAGTCGTGCGGGGTAAAAGTCATGTATGGAAGTTGTATAGTGGAAATTCCAGTGAGTTTAAGAAAAATCCGAGATGACCTGAAAGTAGAACCCTGACCGGAACTGCCCTACGGATCTCGAAAACGGCAAAACGCAGACCCATATTGCCCGAACTAAAAATGTCGAGGACCCTGGGTCGATTGATGAGCTGGTAAAAAAAAGATGGCTTTCAAAAAAAATACATGGCCGCCATACAAGTGTTCATTTTGGATTTTCGCACAATTATTCTCACAGAAGGAGCCGTGGGAGGTTAAAGTTATGTATGGGAGTTATATAGGGGAGGGTCCAGTGAGTTTAGGAAAAATCCGAAATAACCTGAAAGTGGAACCGTGACCAGAACTGCCCTACGGATCTCGAAAACTACAAGTTGCAGACGCACGGTGCCGGAACTAAAAATTTTGAGTACGGTAGGACGATTGACGAGCCGGTGAAAAAAAGATGGCTTCCATACAAAAGAACATGGCTGCCATACAGGTGTTCATTTTGGATTTTCACACAATTGTTCTCCCAGAAGGAGCCGTCGGGGGTAAAAGTGATGTATGGGTGTCGTATAGAGGGGGGTCCTGTGAGTTTAGGAAAAGTCCGAAATGACCTGAAAGTGGAACGCTGACCGGAACTGCCCTACGGATCTCGAAAATGGCAAGTCGCAAACCTATACCGCCGGAACTAAAAATGTCAGGGACCCTGGGCCGATTGATGATCCGGTGAAAAAATGATGGCTTCCATACAAAAAAACATGGCCGCCATACAAAATTCAAACGCTCACCGTTCCGAAACCGTTAGAGATAGCGGGGGGGTGCTCGAACCAATTTCATAGATGATGGGGAGGGCTTTCCGGTGGTGGTCACAAAAATCCAAGATGGCGGATTCAAAATGGTGGCAATAAAAAAAATTATGGTCCGAGCCGGCTGAAAATTAGCGTCCGGGGGTTTTCGGGGGCACCGATTCATAATCCAGGATCAATTTTTTTCTTCCGCCATTTTTCAATATGGCCGCCATACAAACGCATCTTTTGGAGCAATTGTTCTCTCAGAAGGAGCCGTGGGAGGTAAAAGTTATGTATGGGAGTCGTATAGAAGGGGGTCCTGTGAGGTTAAGAAAAATCTAAAATAAAATGGCCTTAAAGTGGAACTCTGACCGGAACTGCCCTACGGATCTCGAAAACAGCAAGTCGCACACTCATACTGCCGGAACTAAAAATATCGAGGACCCTGGGTCGATTGACGAGCCGGTGAAAAAAAGATGACTTCCATACAAAAAAAACATGGCCGCCATACAAGTGTTCATTTTGGATTATCACCCAATTGTTCTCCCAGAAGGAGCCGTCGGGGGTAAAAATCATGTATGAGGGTCGTATAGAAAGGGGTCCTAAGAGTTTAGAAAATGTCCAGAATGACCTGAAAGTGGAACGCTTACTAGAACTGCCCTACAGATCTCAAAAACTATAAGTCGCACACCCACTGTGCCGGAACTAAAAATGTCAAAGACTCTGGGCCGATCGACGAGCCGGTGAAAAAAGATGGCTTCCATAAAAAAAATCATGGCCGCCATACAAGTGTTCATTTTGGATTTTCACTCAATTGTTCTCCTAAAAGGAGCCGTCGGGGGTAAAAGTCGTGTATGGGAGTCGTAGAGAAGGGGGTCCTATGAGTTCAGGAAAGTCTGAAAAGACCTGAAAGTGGAACGCTTACTGGAACTGCCCTACGGATCTCAAAAACTATAAGTTGCACACCCACTGTGCCGGAACTAAAAATGTCAAAGACCCTGGGCCGATCGACGAGTCGGTGAAAAAAGATGGCTTCCATACAAATAAACATGGCCGCCATACAAGTGTTCATTTTGGATTTTCACTCAATTGTTCTCCCAGAAGGAGCCTTCGGGGGTAAAACTCATGTATAGGAGTCGTATGGAAGGGGGTCCTATGAGTTCAGAAAAAGTCCGAAATGACCTGAAAGTGGAACGCTGACCGGAACTGCCCCACGGATCTCCAAAATGATAAGTCGCACACCCGTAGTAGGACCTTGGGTCGATTGACGAGCTGGTAAAAAAAAGATGGCTTTCATACAAAAAAACATGGCTGCCATACAAACGCCTCTTAACACGCTTTTATTAGCTTCACCTGTAACTATGTAAGAAAATCTTGGAAGTTAAATTTGACCCACTTCGCGGTTTCCGATTGAGTTGAAATTTTGCACACACGTTTAGTTAGGATGACAATGCATAGTTAGATAACTGACGTCATTCTAAATCCAATATGGCGGACTACTTATGTATTATGCACTACCATGATATGGGTATCAAATGAAAGGGTTTACTGAGAAGATTACGAAAACTAATATAACGTCAAACTTAATTCAATATGGCGGACGCCCCAAGATGGTAGACAAGATTTTCTTATCTACCATCATGATATGGGTATCAAATGAAAGGGTCTGCTGGGAAGAAAACGAAAAATAAAGTCAAAGTGAAAGTCAAAGCCAAAGTCAAAGTCAAAGCACTTTACAAATCGTGTTTTAATTATTTTTTAAGTTAATTTAAGAGATCCACCACAACCTCCGCGGGCCGCCCGCGGCCCGCGCACCGCGCGACCTCTAAGCTTTTTAAACCCTAACCGTTTCGAAACCGTTAGAGATAGAGTGGGGGTGCTCGACCAAATATCATCGAGGACGAGAGGGGCTTTTCGGTGGTCGTGATAAAAATTCAAGATGGCGGATTCAAAATGGCGGCCAACAAAAAATATGGTCCGATTTGGCTGAAAATTGGCGTCCTGAGGTTTTCGGGGGCACCGATTCATAATCCGGGACCAACTTTTTTTTCCGCCATGTCCGTGATGTATGGGAGACGTATAGAGGGAAGTCCAGGGAGTCCAGCAAAAAACCGAAATAACCTAAAAGTGGAACGCTGACCGGAACTGCCCCACGGATCTCGAAAATGAGAAGTCGCACACCCATACTGCCCGAACTAAAAATGTGTAGGACCTTGGGTCGATTGACAAGCTGGTAAAAAAAGATGGTTTTCATACAAAAAAACATGGCTGCCATACAAAATCAAATATCATATTTATTTTGCGTCATGTTACAAACCCCACCTAAAAAGCCCTCGCGGGCCGCTCGCGGCCCGCGCACCGCGCGACCTCTAGTCACTAATATATAAAGCTCGATTACCACTGACTCACTGACTCACTGATTGACATAATTGTTCTCCCAGATGGAGCCGTGGGGGGTACAAGTCATACATAAAGTCATAAACCTTGAGGTCCAGTGAGTCCGGGAAAAATCCGAAATGACCTGAAAGTGGAACGCTGACCGGAACTGCCCTACGGATCTCGAAAATGAAAAGTCGCAAACCTATACCGCCGGAACTAAAAATGTCAAGGACCCTGGGTCGATTGACGAGCCGGTGAAAAAAAGATGGCTCCCATACAAAAAAAGATGGCGGCCATACAAAATGGAAACGCTGACCGTTCCGAAACCGTTGGAGATAGCGGGGGGGTGCTCGACCAAATGTCATAGAGGACGACGGGGGCTTTCCGGTGGGGGTCATAAAAATCCAAGAAGGCGGATTCAAAATGGCGGCCAAAAAAAAAAATAGTCCGAGCCGGCTGAAAATTGGCATCCGGGGGCTTTCGGGGGCACCGATTCATAATCCGGGATCAAATTTTTCTGTCCGCCATTTTTCAAGATGGCCGCCATACAAGTATTCATTTCGGATTTTGACCCAATTGATCTCCCAGATGGAGCCGTGGGGGGTAAAAGTGATGTATGGGAGTCGTATAGAGGGGGGTCCAGTGAGTTTAGGAAAAGTCCGAAATGACCTGAAAGTGGAACACTGACCGGAACTGCCCTACGGATCTCAAGAACGAAAAGTCGCAGACCTATAGTGCTGGAACTAAAAATGTCGAGGACCTTGGGCCGTTTGACGAGCCGGTGAAAAAAAGATGGCTTCCATACAAAAAAAATGGCGGCCATACAAAATTGAAACGCTCACCGTTCCGAAACCGTTGGAGATAGCGGGGGGGTGCTCGAACCATTTTCATAGAGGATGGAGGGGGCTTTCCGGTGGTGGTCATAAAAATCCAAGATGGCGGATCCAAAATGGCGGCCGAAAAATAAGTTGCTCCGAGCTGGCTGAAAATTGGCGTCCGGGGGTTTTCGGGGACACCGATTCATAATCCGTGGTCGACTTTTATTTTCCGCCATTTTTCAATATGGCCGCCATACAAACGCATCTTTTGGAGCAATTGTTCTCCCGGATGGAGCCGCGGGGGGTAAAAGTCATGTATGGGAGTCATATAGAGAGAGGTCCAGTGAGTTCAGGAAAAGTCGGAAATGACCTGAAAGTGGAACGCTGACCGGAACAGCCCTACGGATCTCGAAAATGGCAAATCACAGACCGATAGTGCCGCAACTAAAAATGTCCAGAACCTTGGGTCGATCGTCGAGCCGGTGAAAAAAAGATGGCTTCCATACAAAAAAACATGGCCGCCATACAAAATTCAAACGCTCACCGTTGCGAAACCGTTAGAGATAGCGGGGGGATGCTCGAACCAATTTCATAAAGGATGGAGGGGGCTTTCCGGTGGGGGTCATAAAAATCCAAGATGGCGGATTCAAAATGGCGGCCGAATAAAAGTTGATCCGAGCTGGCTGAAAATTGGCGTCCGGGGGTTTTCAGAGACACCGATTCATAATCCGGGGTCAACTTTTTTTTCCGCCATTTTTCAATATGGCCGCCATACAAACGCATCTTTTGGAGCATTTGTTCTCCCGGAAGGAGCCGCGGGGGGTAAAAGTGATGTATGGGAGTCGTATAGAGGGAGGTCTTGTGAGTTTAGGAAAAGTCAGAAATGACATGAAAGTGGAACGCTGACCGGAACTGCCCTACGGATCTCGAAAGTGGCAAGTCGCACACCCACTGTGCCGGAACTAAAGATGTCAAAGACCCTGGGCCGATCGACGAGCCGGTGAAAAAAGATGGCTTCCATACAAAAAAACATGGCCGCCATACAAGTGTTCATTTTGGATTTTCACTCAATTGTTCTCCCAGAAGGAGCCTTCGGGGGTAAAACTCATGTATAGGAGTCGTATAGAAGGGGGTCCTATGAGTTCAGGAAAAGTCCGAAATGACCTGAAAGTGGAACGCTGACCGGAACTGCCCCACGGATCTCCAAAATAAGAAGTCGCACACCCGTACTGCCCGAACTAAAAATGTGTAGGACCTTGGGTCGATTGACGAGCTGGTAAAAAAAAGATGGCTTTCATACAAAAAAACATGGCTGCCATATAAACGCTTAATAACACGCTTTTATTAAATTAACCTGTAACTATGTAAGAAAATCTTGGAAGTTAAATTTGACCCACTTCGCGGTTTCCGATTCAGGTGAGATTTTGCACACGTTAGGATGACAATACAGTTAGATAACTGACGTCATTCTAAATCCAATATGGCGGACTATTTATGTATTATGCACTACCATGATATGGGTATCAAATGAAAGGGTTTGCTGAGAAGAGTAGTACGAAACTAAAATAACGTTACACTTAATTCAATATGGCGGACGCCCCAAGATGGTAGACAAAATTTTCTTATCTACCATCATGATATGGGTATCAAATGAAAGGGTCTGCTGGGAAGAAAACGAAAAATAAAGTCAAAGTCGATGTCGAAGTCAAAGTCAAAGTCAAAGTCAAAGTCAAAGTCAAAGTCAAAGTCAAAGTCAAAGTCAAAGTCAAAGTCAAAGTCAAAGTCAAAGTCAAAGTCAAAGTCAAAGTCAAAGTCAAAGTCAAAGTCAAAGTCAAAGTCAAAGTCAAAGTCAAAGTCAAAGTCAAAGTCAAAGTCAAAGTCAAAGTCAAAGTCAAAGTCAAAGTCAAAGTCAAAGTCAAAGTCAAAGTCAAAGTCAAAGTCAAAGTCAAAGTCAAAGTCAAAGTCAAAGTCAAAGTCAAAGTCAAAGTCAAAGTCAAAGTCAAAGTCAAAGTCAAAGTCAAAGTCAAAGTCAAAGTCAAAGTCAAAGTCAAAGTCAAAGTCAAAGTCAAAGTCAAAGTAGTAAGTAGTAAAAATCCAAGATGGCGGCTTCGAAATAGCGGTTTAAAAAATTATGGTCTAATCTGGCTGAAAATTGACGTCCTGAGGTTTTCGGCGGCTCGTATTCATAATCCGGAGCCAACATTTTTTTTCCGTCATTTTTCAATATGGCCGCCATACAAACGCTTCTTTTGGAGCAATTGTTCTCCGAGAAGGAACCGCAGAGGGGTAAAAGTCATGTATGACAGTCGTATAGAGGTCCAGTGAGAAATGACCTGAAAGTGGAACGGTGCCTGGAACTGCCCTACGGATCTCGAAAATTACAAGTCGCAAACCTATATCGCCGGAACTAAAAATGTCAATTACCCTGGGCCGTTTGAAGAGCCGGTGAAAAAAAGATGGCTTCCATACAAAAAAACATGGCTGCCATACAAAACCAAATATCATATTTATTTTACGTCATGTTACAACCTCCACCTAAAACCACCTCGCGGGCCGCTCGCGGCCCGCGCAGCGCGCGACCTCTAGTCACTAATATATAAAGCTCGATTACCACTGACTCACTGACTCACTGATTGACATAATTGTTCTCCCAGATGGAGCCGTGGGGGGTACAAGTCATACATAAAGTCATAAACCTTGAGGTCCAGTGAGTCCGGGAAAAATCCGAAATGACCTGAAAGTGGAACGCTGACCGGAACTGCCCTACGGATCTCGAAAATGAAAAGTCGCAAACCTATACCGCCGGAACTAAAAATGTCAAGGACCCTGGGTCGATTGACGAGCCGGTGAAAAAAAGATGGCTCCCATACAAAAAAAGATGGCGGCCATACAAAATGGAAACGCTGACCGTTCCGAAACCGTTGGAGATAGCGGGGGGGTGCTCGACCAAATGTCATAGAGGACGACGGGGGCTTTCCGGTGGGGGTCATAAAAATCCAAGAAGGCGGATTCAAAATGGCGGCCAAAAAAAAAAATAGTCCGAGCCGGCTGAAAATTGGCATCCGGGGGCTTTCGGGGGCACCGATTCATAATCCGGGATCAAATTTTTCTGTCCGCCATTTTTCAAGATGGCCGCCATACAAGTATTCATTTCGGATTTTGACCCAATTGATCTCCCAGATGGAGCCGTGGGGGGTAAAAGTGATGTATGGGAGTCGTATAGAGGGGGGTCCAGTGAGTTTAGGAAAAGTCCGAAATGACCTGAAAGTGGAACACTGACCGGAACTGCCCTACGGATCTCAAGAACGAAAAGTCGCAGACCTATAGTGCTGGAACTAAAAATGTCGAGGACCTTGGGCCGTTTGACGAGCCGGTGAAAAAAAGATGGCTTCCATACAAAAAAAATGGCGGCCATACAAAATTGAAACGCTCACCGTTCCGAAACCGTTGGAGATAGCGGGGGGGTGCTCGAACCATTTTCATAGAGGATGGAGGGGGCTTTCCGGTGGTGGTCATAAAAATCCAAGATGGCGGATCCAAAATGGCGGCCGAAAAATAAGTTGCTCCGAGCTGGCTGAAAATTGGCGTCCGGGGGTTTTCGGGGACACCGATTCATAATCCGTGGTCGACTTTTATTTTCCGCCATTTTTCAATATGGCCGCCATACAAACGCATCTTTTGGAGCAATTGTTCTCCCGGATGGAGCCGCGGGGGGTAAAAGTCATGTATGGGAGTCATATAGAGAGAGGTCCAGTGAGTTCAGGAAAAGTCGGAAATGACCTGAAAGTGGAACGCTGACCGGAACAGCCCTACGGATCTCGAAAATGGCAAATCACAGACCGATAGTGCCGCAACTAAAAATGTCCAGAACCTTGGGTCGATCGTCGAGCCGGTGAAAAAAAGATGGCTTCCATACAAAAAAACATGGCCGCCATACAAAATTCAAACGCTCACCGTTGCGAAACCGTTAGAGATAGCGGGGGGATGCTCGAACCAATTTCATAAAGGATGGAGGGGGCTTTCCGGTGGGGGTCATAAAAATCCAAGATGGCGGATTCAAAATGGCGGCCGAATAAAAGTTGATCCGAGCTGGCTGAAAATTGGCGTCCGGGGGTTTTCAGAGACACCGATTCATAATCCGGGGTCAACTTTTTTTTCCGCCATTTTTCAATATGGCCGCCATACAAACGCATCTTTTGGAGCATTTGTTCTCCCGGAAGGAGCCGCGGGGGGTAAAAGTGATGTATGGGAGTCGTATAGAGGGAGGTCTTGTGAGTTTAGGAAAAGTCAGAAATGACATGAAAGTGGAACGCTGACCGGAACTGCCCTACGGATCTCGAAAGTGGCAAGTCGCACACCCACTGTGCCGGAACTAAAGATGTCAAAGACCCTGGGCCGATCGACGAGCCGGTGAAAAAAGATGGCTTCCATACAAAAAAACATGGCCGCCATACAAGTGTTCATTTTGGATTTTCACTCAATTGTTCTCCCAGAAGGAGCCTTCGGGGGTAAAACTCATGTATAGGAGTCGTATAGAAGGGGGTCCTATGAGTTCAGGAAAAGTCCGAAATGACCTGAAAGTGGAACGCTGACCGGAACTGCCCCACGGATCTCCAAAATAAGAAGTCGCACACCCGTACTGCCCGAACTAAAAATGTGTAGGACCTTGGGTCGATTGACGAGCTGGTAAAAAAAAGATGGCTTTCATACAAAAAAACATGGCTGCCATATAAACGCTTAATAACACGCTTTTATTAAATTAACCTGTAACTATGTAAGAAAATCTTGGAAGTTAAATTTGACCCACTTCGCGGTTTCCGATTCAGGTGAGATTTTGCACACGTTAGGATGACAATACAGTTAGATAACTGACGTCATTCTAAATCCAATATGGCGGACTATTTATGTATTATGCACTACCATGATATGGGTATCAAATGAAAGGGTTTGCTGAGAAGAGTAGTACGAAACTAAAATAACGTTACACTTAATTCAATATGGCGGACGCCCCAAGATGGTAGACAAAATTTTCTTATCTACCATCATGATATGGGTATCAAATGAAAGGGTCTGCTGGGAAGAAAACGAAAAATAAAGTCAAAGTCGATGTCGAAGTCAAAGTCAAAGTCAAAGTCAAAGTCAAAGTCAAAGTCAAAGTCAAAGTCAAAGTCAAAGTCAAAGTCAAAGTCAAAGTCAAAGTCAAAGTCAAAGTCAAAGTCAAAGTCAAAGTCAAAGTCAAAGTCAAAGTCAAAGTCAAAGTCAAAGTCAAAGTCAAAGTCAAAGTCAAAGTCAAAGTCAAAGTCAAAGTCAAAGTCAAAGTCAAAGTCAAAGTCAAAGTCAAAGTCAAAGTCAAAGTCAAAGTCAAAGTCAAAGTCAAAGTCAAAGTCAAAGTCAAAGTCAAAGTCAAAGTCAAAGTCAAAGTCAAAGTCAAAGTCAAAGTCAAAGTCAAAGTCAAAGTCAAAGTCAAAGTCAAAGTCAAAGTCAAAGTCAAAGTCAAAGTCAAAGTCAAAGTCAAAGTCAAAGTAGTAAGTAGTAAAAATCTTCTTAAAATTTGGCGGCTTCGAAATAGCGGTTTAAAAAATTATGGTCTAATCTGGCTGAAAATTGACGTCCTGAGGTTTTCGGCGGCTCGTATTCATAATCCGGAGCCAACATTTTTTTTCCGTCATTTTTCAATATGGCCGCCATACAAACGCTTCTTTTGGAGCAATTGTTCTCCGAGAAGGAACCGCAGAGGGGTAAAAGTCATGTATGACAGTCGTATAGAGGTCCAGTGAGAAATGACCTGAAAGTGGAACGGTGCCTGGAACTGCCCTACGGATCTCGAAAATTACAAGTCGCAAACCTATATCGCCGGAACTAAAAATGTCAATTACCCTGGGCCGTTTGAAGAGCCGGTGAAAAAAAGATGGCTTCCATACAAAAAAACATGGCTGCCATACAAAACCAAATATCATATTTATTTTACGTCATGTTACAACCTCCACCTAAAACCACCTCGCGGGCCGCTCGCGGCCCGCGCAGCGCGCGACCTCTAGTTTACTTATATAAAGCTCGATTACCACTGACTCACTGACTGATTGACACAATTGTTCTCCCAGAAGGAGCCGTGGGGGGTAAAAGTCATGTATGAGGGTCGTATAGAAGGGGGTCCAGTGAGTCCGGGAAAAATCCGAAATGACCTGAAAGTGGAACCCTGACCGGAACTGCCCTACGGATCTCGAAAATTACAAGTCGCACACCCATAGTGCTGGAACTAAAAATGTCAAGAACCCTGGGCCGTTTGACGAGCCGGTGAAAAAAAGATGGCGTCCATACAAAAAAAGATGGCGGCCATACAAAATTGAAACGCTCACGGTTCCGAAACCGTTGGAGATAGCGGGGGGGTGCTCGACCAAATGTCATAGAGGACGACGGGGGCTTTCCGGTGGGGGTCATAAAAATCCAAGATGGCGGATTCAAAATGGCGGCCAAAAAAAAAAATGGTCCGAGCCGGCTGAAAATAGGCATCCGGGGGTTTTCGGGGGCACCGATTCATAATCCGGGGTCGATTTTTTTTTCCCGCCATTTTTCAATATGGCCGCCATACAAGTGTTCATTTTGGATTTTCACCCAATTGTTTTCCAAGAAGGAGTCGTCGGAGGTAAATGTCATGTATGAGGATCGTATAGAGCGGGGTCCTGTGAGTTTAGGAAAAGTCCGAAATGACCTGAAAGTGGAACGCTGACCAGAACTGCCCTACGGATCTCGAAAACGGCAAGTCGCAAACCTATACCGCCTGAACTAAAAATGTCGAGGACCTTGGGCCGTTTGACGAGCCGGTGAAAAAAAGATGGCATCCATACAAAAAAAATGGCGGCCATACAAAATTGAAACGCTCACCGTTCCGAAACCGTTGGAGATAGCGGGGGGGTGCTCGAACCATTTTCATAGAGGATGGAGGGGGCTTTCCGGTGGTGGTCATAAAAATCCAAGATGGCGGATCCAAAATGGCGGCCGAAAAAAAAGTTGCTCCGAGCCGGCTGAAAATTGGCGTCCGGGGGTTTTCGGGGACACCGATTCATAATCTGGGGTCGAATATTTTTTTCCGCCATTTTTCAATATGGCCGCCATACAAACGCATCTTTTGGAGCAATTGTTCTCCCAGAAGAAGCCGTGGGGGGTAAAAGTGATGTATGGGAGTCGTATAGAGAGGGGTCCTGTGAGTTTAGGAAAAGTCTGAAACGACCTGAAAGTGGAACGCTGACCGGAACTGCCCTACGGATCTCGAAAATGACAAGTCGCAGACATGTAGTGCCTAAACTAAAAATGTCGAGGACCCTGGGCCGTTTGACGAGCCGGTGAAAAAAAGATGGCTTCCATACAAAAAAAGATGGCGGCCATACAAAAGTGTTCATTTTGGTTTTTCACTCAATTGTTCTCCCAGAAGGAGCCGTCGGGGGTAAACGTCATGTTTGGGAGTCGTATAGAAGGGGGTCCTATGAGTTCAGGAAAGTCCGAAATGACCTGAAAGTGGAACGCTGACCGGAACTGCCCTACGGATCTCGAAAATGAGAAGTCGCACACCCATACTGCCGGAACTAAAAATCTCGAGTACCTTGGGACGATTGACGAGCCGGTGAAAAAAAGATGGCTTCCATACAAAAAAAGATGGCCGCCATACAAGTGTTCATTTTGGATTTTCACTCAATTGTTCTCCCAGAAGGAGCCTTCGGTGGTAAAACTCATGTATAGAATTCGTATAGAAGGGGGTCCTATAAGTTCAGGAAAAGTCTGAAATGACCTGATAGTGGAACGCTGACCGGAACTGCCCTACGGATCTCGAAAATTACAAGTCGCAATGCTATACCGCCCCAACTAAAAATGTTAAGGACCCTGGGCCGTTTGACGAACCGGTGAAAAAAAGATGGCTTCCATACAAAAAAAGATGGCGGCCACACAAGTGTTCATTTTGGATGTTCACACAATTGCTCTCCCAGAAGGAGCCGTGGGAGGTAAAAGTCATGTATCGGAGTCATATAGAAGGGGGTCCTATGAGTTTATGAAAAGTCCGAAAAGACCTGAAAGTGGAACGCTGACCGGAACTGCCCCACGGATCTCGAAAATGAGAAGTCGCACACCCATACTGCTCGAATTAAAAATGTGTATGATCTTGGGTAAATCGACGAGCTGGTAAAAAAAAATGGCTTTCATACAAAAAAAAATGGTCGCCATATAAACGCTTCTTTTGGAGCAATTGTTCTAAAAGGAGTCGTGCGGGGTAAAAGTCATGTATGGAAGTTGTATAGTGGAAATTCCAGTGAGTTTAAGAAAAATCCGAGATGACCTGAAAGTAGAACCCTGACCGGAACTGCCCTATGGATCTCGAAAACGGCAAAACGCAGACCCATATTGCCCGAACTAAAAATGTCGAGGACCCTGGTTCGATTGATGAGCTGGTAAAAAAAAGATGGCTTCCAAAAAAAATACATGGCCGCCATACAAGTGTTCATTTTGGATTTTCGCACAATTATTCTCACAGAAGGAGCCGTGGGAGGTTAAAGTTATGTATGGGAGTTATATAGGGAAGGGTCCAGTGAGTTTAGGAAAAATCCGAAATAACCTGAAAGTGGAACCGTGACCAGAACTGCCCTACGGATCTCGAAAACTACAAGTTGCAGACGCACGGTGCCGGAACTAAAAATTTCGAGTACCGTGGGACGATTGACGAGCCGGTGAAAAAAAGATGGCTTCCATACAAAAGAACATGGCTGCCATACAGGTGTTCATTTTGGATTTTCACACAATTGTTTTCCCAGAAGGAGCCGTCGGGGGTAAAGGTCATGTATGGGAGTCGTATAGAGGGGTGCCCATTGAGTTTAGAAAAAGTCCGAAAAGACATGAAAGTGGAACGCTTACTGGAACTGCCCCACGGATCTCGAAAATGAGAAGTCGCACACCCATACTGCCCGAACTAAAAATGTGTAGGATCTTGGGTCGATTGACGAGCTGGTAAAAAAAATGGCTTTCATACAAAAAAACATGGCCGCCATATAAACGATACTTAACACGCTTTTATTAGCTTCACCTGTAAAATCTTGGAAGTTACATTTGACCCATTTCGCGGTTTCCGATTGAGGTGAGATTTTGCACACGTTAGGATGACAATGCAGTTAGATAACTGACGTCATTCTAAATCCAATATGGCGGACTACTTATGTATTATGCTCTACCATGATATGGGTATCAAATGAAAGGGTTTGCTGAGAAGACTACGAAACTAAAATAACGTCACACTTAATTCAATATGGCGGACGCCCCAAGATGGTAGACAATTTTTTTTTATCTACCATCATGATATATATCAAATGAAAGGGTCTGCTGGGAAGAAAACGAAAAATAAAGTCAAAGTCGATGTCGATGTCGAAGTTAAAGTCAAAGTCAAAGTTTTTTATTACAATAAATTTATTACACTATTCCATACAAGTGTTCATTTTGGATTTTCACTCAATTGTTCTCCCAGAAGGAGCCTTCGGGGGTAAAACTGATGTATAGGAGTCGTATAGAAGGGGGTCCTATGAGTTCAGAAAAAGTCCGAAATGACCTGAAAGTGGAACGCTGACCGGAACTGCCCCACGGATCTCCAAAATGAGAAGTCGCACACCCGTACTGCCCGAACTAAAAATGTGTAGGACCTTGGGTCGATTGACGAGCTGGTAAAAAAAAGATGGCTTTCATACAAAAAAACATGGCCGCCATACAAGTGTTCATTTTCGATTTTCACCCAATTGTTATCCCAGTAGGAGCCGTGGGGGGAAAAGTGATGTATGGGAGTCGTATAGAGGGGGGTCCTGTGAGTTCAGGAAAAGTCCGAAATGACCTGAAAGTGGAACGCTGACCGGGACTGCCCCACGGATCTCGAAAATGAGAAGTCACAGACCTACAGTGCTGGAACCAAAAATGTCAAAGACCCTGGGCCAATCGACGATCTGGTGAAAAAAATATGGCTTTCATACAAAAAAACATGGCCGCCATACAAGTGTTCATTTTGGATTTTCACACAATTGCTCTCCGAGAAGGAGCCGTGGGAGGTAAAAGTCATGATTGGGAGTCGTATAGAGGGGGGTCCAGTGATTTCAGGAAAAATCCGAAAAGTCCTTAAAGTGGAACATTGACCAGAACTGCCCTACGGATCTCAATAACGGCAAAGCGCAGACACATAGTGCCCGATCTAAAAATGTGTAGGACCTTGGGTCAATTGACGAGCTGGTCAAAAAAAGATGGCTTTCATACAAAAAAACATGGCCGTCATACAAACGCTTCTTTTGGAGCAAGTGTTCTTTCTCCCAAAGGAGCCGCGGGGGGTAATAGTAACGTATGGGAGTTGTATAGAAGGGGATCCATTGAGTTTAGAAAAATCCGAAATGACCTGAAAGTGGAACCCTGACTGGAACAGCCCTACGGATCTCGAAAACTACAAGTCGCAGACCCATAGTGCCCGAACTAAAAATGTTGAGGACTCTGGGTCGATTGATGAGCTGGTAAAAAAAAGATGGCTTCCATACAAAAAAAAACATGGCCGCCATACAAGTGTTCATTTTGGATTTTCACTCAATTGTTCTCCCAGAAGGAGCCTTCGGGGGTAAAACTCATGTAGAGGAGTCGTATAGAAGGACCCTCCTATGAGTTCAGGAAAAGTCCGAAATGACCTGAAAGTGGAACGCTGACCGGAACTGCCCCACGGATCTCCAAAATAAGAAGTCGCACACCCGTACTGCCCGAACTAAAAATGTGTAGGACCTTGGGTCGATTGACGAGCTGGTAAAAAAAGATGGCTTTCATACAAAAAAACATGGCTGCCATACAAACGCCTCTTAACACGCTTTTATTAGCTTCACCTGTAACTATGTAAGAAAATCTTGGAAGTTAAATTTGATCCACTTCGCGGTTTCCGATTGAGGTGAGATTTTGCACACACGTTTAGTTAGGATGACAATGCATAGTTAGATAACTGACGTCATTCTAAATCCAATATGGCGGACTACTTATGTATTATGCACTACCATGATATGGGTATCAAATGAAAGGGTTTGCTGAGAAGAGTACGAAACTAAAATAACGTCACACTTAATTCAATATGGCGGACGCCCCAAGATGGTAGACAAAATTTTCTTATCTACCAACCTGATATGGGTATCAAATGAAAGGGTCTGCTGGAAACAAAACGAAAAATAAAGTCAAAGTGAAAGTCGAATTCAAAGTCAAAGTCGAAGTCAAAGTCAAAGTCAAAGTCAGTCAAAGTCAAAGCACTTTCCAAATCGTGTTTTAATTATTTTTTAAGTTAATTTAAGAGTTCAACCACAACCTCCGCGGGCCGCCCGCGGGCCGCGCACCGCGCGACCTCTAAGCTTTTTGAACCCTAAACGTTTCGAAACCGTTAGAGATAGAATGCGGGTGCTCGACCAAATATCATCGAGGACGAGAGGGGCTTTTCGGTGGTCGTGATAAAAATCCAAGGTGGCGGATCCAAAATGGCGGCCAACAAAAAATATGGTCCGATCTGGCTGAAAATTGGCGTCCTGAGGTTTTCGGGGGCACCGATTCATAATCCGGGACCAACTTTTTTTTCCGCCATTTTTCAATATGGCCGCCATACAAACGCATCTTTTGGAGCAATTGTTCTCCCAGAAGGAGTCATGGGGGGTAAACGTCATGTGTGGGAGTCGTACAGAGAGAGGCCCAGTGAGAAATGACCTGAAAGTCTAACCCTGACTGGAACAGCCCTACAGATCTCGAAAACGGAAAGCCGCAGACCTATACTGCCAGAACTAAAAATGTCAAGGACCTTGGGTCGATCGACGAACTGGTGAAAAATCATGGCTACTATACAAAAAAACATGGCCGCCATACAAGTGTTCATTTTTGAATTTTCACTCAATTGTTCTCCCGGAAGGAGCCGCGGGGGGTAAAAGTGATGTATGGCAGACGTATAGAGGGAAGTCCAGGGAGTTCAGCAAAAAACCGAAATAACCTAAAAGTGGAACGCTGACCGGAACTGCCCCACGGATCTCGAAAATGAAAAGTCGCACACCCATACTGCCCGAACTAAAAATGTGTAGGACCTTGGGTCGATTGACAAGCTGGTAAAAAAAGAGGGCTTTCATACAAAAAAACATGGCTGCCATACAAAATCAAATATCATATTTATTTTGCGTCATGTTACAAACCCCACCTAAAAAGCCCTCGCGGGCCGCTCGCGGCCCGCGCACCGCGCGACCTCTAGTTGACTATATATATAAAGCTCGATTACCACTGACTGACTGACTGACTCACTGACTGACTCATTGACACAATTGTTCTCCCAGAAGGAGCCGTGGGGGGTTAAAGTCGTGTATGGGAGTCGTAAACCTTGAGGTCCAGTGAGTCCGGGAAAAATCCGAAATGACCTGAAAGTGGAACGCTGACCGGAACTGCCCTACGGATCTCGAAAATTACAAGTCGAACACCCACACTGCCGGAACTAAAAATGTCGAGGACCCTGGGCCGTTTGACGAGCCGGTGAAAAAAAGATGGCGTCCATACAAAAAAAGATGGCGGCCATACAAAATGGAAACGCTCACCGTTCCGAAACCGTTGGAGATAGCGGGGGGGTGTTCGACCAAATGTCATAGAGGACGACGGGGGCTTTCTGGTGGGGGTCATAAAAATCCAAGATGGCGGATTCAAAATGGCGGCCAAAAAAAAATATGGTTTGAGCGGGCTGAAAATTGGCATCCGGGGGTTTTCGGGGGCACCGATTCATAATCCGGGATCAAATTTTTCTTTCCGCCATTTTCCAATATGGCCGCCATACAAGTGTTCATTTTGGAATTTCACCCAATTGTTCTCCCAGAAGGAGCCGTGGGCGGTAAAAGTCATGTATGGGAGTCGTATAGAGAGGGGTCCTGTGAAATTAGGAAAAGTCCGAAATTACCTGAAAGTGGAACACTGACCGGAACTGCCCTACGGATCTCGAAAACGGCAAGTTGCACACCCATAGTGCCGGAACTAAAAATGTCGAGGACCTTGAGCCGTTTAACGAGCCGGTGAAAAAAAGATGGTTTCCATACAAAAAAAAATGGCTGCCATACAAAATAAAAAACCTATTTTTTTTTAGTTATGTTACAAGCTCCACTTAAAAAGCCCTCGCGGGCCGCATGCGGCCCGCGCACCCGCGCGACCTCTAGTAAAATGTATAAAGGCGTAAGTCTACTGTCCATTTATAACAAAAAGAAAAACGTTTGTGTATTTTTGTGGTAATATTCAATACGTGAATGCTTTGATGCATATATTTAAGTTAAATAAATTAATAAATCCAGCCCATTACTGTCCTACTGCTGGGCACGGACCTTTTCCCGGAATCAGAATGGTTAGGCCTTAGTCGACCACGCTGGCCTAGCGCGGGTTGGTGGACTACACACACCATCGAGAACTTTATGAGGCCCTCTCAGATGTGCAGGTTTCCTTACGATGTTTTTCCTTCATCGTTAACGCAAATGATAATCAAATTGCGATCAGCAAATTAATTTGAAAAATCTAGGCCATCACTGCTATAAGTTAAGTTGTATTATGTTTAAGTTAAAAAAGGTTTTGTCTGTTTTTTTTTATAAATGAGTTACCCCCTTTATTGTTCTGAGTAATCGATTTTTGACTTACCTGTTTTTAAATGATTTTAAGTTGGTACATCGTAAAGTGGCCATTGCTTGACGCTTCGTCAATCAAGTTGGACTTAAATAGGGGGTCGCGTATAACGGAATGCGATTGCCATCCAGCGAACCACAAGATGGCGGAAGTTACGATATCATTACATTGCATCTACATTTAAGGCGCTGCGCTGACAAGATCTAATAGTAAGAAAGAGATAGCGGCATCTGTTTTCTTAAGTAAGCGTACGGGACAGAAGTTTGGTACGAGACCAATACTTGGTGAAAAACGATTTTAATTGAATTGTAGGAAAATCTATAATAGCGGAGGAAAATGAGAATCAACTGTATAGTTTTATAGTAATAATTACGTTCTTTATAATTGACATATACGAGTAAGTAGATTAGTATTATTTGAAGTGGTTGATAAATAAAGAGATATTATTGTTTGAAGGCCATTTTAAAAAAACGTAGGAATAATTTTCATCGGGTCAATATAGTTGACACATGTTTTGGAATCAACCAAGTTATTAGAAAAATAATGTTAATCATATTTTTTTCAATATTTTTATTAAGCTTAACAATTATTCCAGCGAAGTCAATTAGATTTTCAGTGCGTTAAATATAGTCTATGTGCATTAAAAATTATCGTATTATCAAGTTTTACTGCATATAACTATGCTTAATCATTACTATGGTCTAGACTTAGGAGAAATAGGAGAATTAAAACTTAATATCATGTTTGTATTCTCCGAACGGTTAGACGAAAGTATACTGTACGCACTACTACATAAATATGAAGTTATACATTTTCAGTATAAGCTGACCTCTCACTGTACAGATAGCCTATACAATGCGAAGTCAGCTTATACTGGAAGTTTGTAGGTTGATTTGTAGCCGTGTGTACATACCATTTGGCCGTTAACGATAAAAGTTGCCATGTAATATGATTCTATTTCAATTTTATGTGCTGCTGCTAAGAAATTTTAACCAGGAAAATTAAATAACACGTCGTCAGACCTGAAGAATTATGGAGAATAAAAATAATGTTAGTTGCAATCATTGAGTTATAGAGAAGTCACCGCACTTCATTACGCTGTACCATTCAATTGCGGCTATATCGCCGCACTTCATGCATCTGTTTTAGTATGGTCTTTCACCCCGCCACTCTTTCCCGCGTGTGGCGCATGACGTTTATTTGTCTTGTCGCCTCTAATAGAATAGAATATAATAGAATAGATCTTTATTTCATGTAAACCAGATACAGGCACTTAAAGAAATGTCGAGACTCTAGGTGCACGGTTCCAAATAGTAGATCCTATGGAGAAGAACCGGCAAGAAACTCCGTGGAAACTCTTTTAAAATAATAGATTACAATCTTGATCAGTACAATGTTGTGTTACAGCTGCGAGAATAATGTAATAAAATAAGACTAGGATAATAATGATTTGCCTCTGAATAAGATTGCCATGGCAGTTGCAAGCTGGCCAGTTCCGACAGACGGCACCCGTTCACGAGCATGACCGGTTGCAAGACATAATGGTTGCAAGGTTCCAATAAATATTAGTCATAGCGTCAAAAGCAAAAATTTCCCTAATGTACTTTCTCCGTGTTATATGACGAAATGAGAAATTCTTTGTGGATGTAGCCAGATATGACTAATGAAATAGATGGACAGTATTCACCTGTATATTTATATACTATACAGGTGAATATTTATATATATTATAAACAACACTCACAGAAAGGATTATTTGTATACGAAGTAACAGTAGAACACTGACTCCTAAGTCACAGGTTTCACCTAGTTTAGGAGGCAGGGTTTCCACTATATAAGCCACCTTTTACCACTAAATATTTTTACGTGTAACCTAATTGTTAAGTACCTATTGTAAACAAGGTTTTTGGTATCAATAAAGTTATATTATTATATTGATGATATCATAGTTCTGTCATCAATCCATCTGCTAAGTATAAATATGTATTAGTATTTAATAGGCATTGTTTTCCTAAAACTGTTTGTTACTGTGGTTATGGCCTGAGTGTAGCCCGTTCAACTGCGAACATCTCAGATCTTTAAACTACTTTAATTTTGTTAAATGAACAAAAAAGTACTACAAAGAAAATAGCAACAAAAGACGACTGAATCTTTTAAACTGAATAAAACTTTTTCACTTCTTTTGTGTGACGCCGTGGAAAGTCGTACGTAAGCCGGTCGGTTCAGTCGTAAACGATACACGTACGTCCGTACGTGTCGCATACGTGATGATCGTCTAAAACGGAACACTCCTCATTGCCAGTGTCACTCGTCCATTGACTGTTTTACAGTTACAACCTTTTATATCGCCCCTCCCTAAATGGTGATGTACGCGACTTCAATATTCATAAGCAGAAGTGAAAGAGCGATCGAGAACGGTCACTGAAAGTTGACAGGAATATAAGTTTACAATGATATTATTGATTTTATTGATATCCACATTCACATGTATGCATTTTTATTGCTGTTAGGCCGTGTACAGCTGTAAACAGGCAACCTGTGCCGATATGTCGGCGCTTATCGGTACCGACCTGCGCAGATAGTCAAGACATGTATTTGATACCGAGTTTCCATACTTCTGCGGAACTAGCGCAGATAAACGCAGGTCGGAAATATTCGGAACTTGTCAGCGCTTATCGACGCTGCACGAAGTATAGAGACTCGGTACCGAATACCTGCCTTTACTACCTGCGCAGGTCGGTAACGATAAGCGACGGTTGTCTGTTTTTTACCTAAATGCGGCCATAAGTCACTAGTCGTGAAAAAGGCAACTAATTGGCCCGGATCCAAACTATGACTAATAGAATAATGATCAACTTCATAACACCGCATTCCATATAGTCAGGAAAGGTAAGGTCGTTCAATGTGAGCAGGTAATGAGCTTGGTGAAAGCAAACATGACACTAAGTAGGAGCACCGCTGCACCGTAGTTAGACAACACTAAGGTTTAAGGACTTAGTCGGTTAGTATGTCACGTTAACATGTACCAACTTCACTTCCTGAAATGGCAATTATCTTGTCTTTCTTATTGGATACGTGAAATGTGGACTCCATTGCTGCGACAGTAGGTAATTAGTGAACCGCGGGAAAGTTATTGACGCTAAAGAATTGCAATTGTTCTTCTATTCTAATGGTTTCTGGTGAAATCAGACTGTGATTGATATGAGACATTCGGGTTTTGACCTAAACATTGAGCATATAGGTATTGTTTTGTTCATTTCTGAGAAAGATTAACACATTGATTATAAAATCTGCGTATCCCAGCTTTTTATTCCGCTATGAAAAACATTACTTATTAAGTAACTAGGTATGGTCTTTGAAACAAAAATGCGTATAAAAAATGTATAAGTAAGTATACAAGTTAAATAAAATTCAATTCTACGCTCCATCTATATTTATACAGTCAATTAAGTTTCAAAAAATCAAATAACAATAAAACAATATTGACAAAATGAAACACACAATATCACAATGTATATCGTGTGTTTCATTTAGTCCAGTTGATTTATTTGCTCCCACATCCACACAATGTGTGTATTTTTTCCAGTTATTAGATCCTTGTCTACCATCGTACTCATAAATGCGTTAAGCATAGCCCCGTTATCTTACTCGCCCTGCCTTTTCATTTAGTTCGATAAAAAGTTCATACATCACAGCACTGGATAAATATGAACACTGGTCAGGAACTTGAGTTGTTCGAGCGTAATGTTAGTGGCTTTTTCCAGTCGCTGCAGTGCGCAGTGGTGCGGAAGAAGCCCAAGTATTGAACGACTCGCGCGCTTCTATCGAGAGAAAAAATCTCGTTAGAAAATGGGAAGCGAACAGTTGGAAACTAGTTGTACAAGTGTTCTCTCAGCAAAAGTATTTTTAGTTTCTTAACTCATAATACGATTCAGATCAATCCGATCTAGGATGTAAGAAGTTTTATTGTCAAATTGAGAGTCACGTTTGACACGACCAAAAAGTAAAAGTTATGTTTAAAAAGTTGCAAGTGGAGAAAAGTACACAACATAATAAAACTTAAGGAGGCTGTCGTGCGGGTCGTGCCTTTTGGACTAGCAAGTGGCCGTCGGAACTCGGAACAAAAACCCAGTTTCAAGCAGAAGCGAAATTTGCGGTCAGGTGGGACACATAACGCACATTAACTCTACCCACTAGATTTTACTTTTATTACTTTACTTCTAAAGAGTCATTGTTTACGCTGTAAAGTTGCATAAGGGATTAACGATGCGTTGGTTCGTTACGCATAGTTTTGGAAAGACAGACAAGAAGGATAAAGAGTACTTTAATATATTTTTATACTCTATAGAAAAAAAATGTATAAGTAATTAGGACGTATAAAATGGTATCTGTGCTATTAGCCTTACCAAGTCAGTGGTAAACGCAATAACGAGCTTAGATTAATCGAATTGCCACCATATTGGCGGCGACATTCCCCCCACTGCACTTCCTGGTTCACAAGGATGGGCTGAATATGGCGAACACATCGCTCGAACTTCCCTTACGGAGCAGGTGATGATTATTATTAGTAGTACCACTTTCCGTTCATTGAACCGACACCGTTACTCCGTTTACGCATTTAGCTCTCGCGGCTGCCATACGACATGACACAAATAACAATTGGCCAATTGGTTACTGCTTCTCTTAGAGGACAGCAGTAACGGTTGTGCATTGGATGGTCTGCTCCCAATAACGTGTGACAGGTGGAAAATAAATGTCTTACAAGATCAAATCGCTCCTAATAAGCGGTAATATGAACATATTACGAGATGCGAATTGAAGTAAAAGCAAGATAATAAGTATACCGCATTGTTATTCAAACGAGACCGTTATGAACGCATCCGCGCTTGTGGTTTCGCGCTTTTTTTGCGACGCCATTTTGTGTTCCTTCGGGGAGGCGTCTTGTCGCGGAATTGTCTTGTTTTATAGCAAAAGTGAAACCGTGATCACGTGGTAACCGAGATGGTTGAATGACATTTAATTTAACTGCAAGTTATCGCGGCTGCCTTTGCCCTGCCCATCGTGATTCATGCGGTTACCTGACAATGTATTTCACAGAACTTTCACCATTTTACAAAGTTGTCATCGAAAAACAATATAGTGATACTGTTCTAAAGTTTTTGCTTTGTCATCGGTTATTCTTATCTGAGACGTTTAGATTTCAACTACTTGTCTAGTACCTATGTAAATCCTATTTATCTTATCGGCTTGTATTACGAAAACGTTTCTAATTACTTACAACCTGTCCAAAGTTAATAACAGTAATCGTTAAACATTTAAACATCGCGGTACGTGGCCGTTCTTGCTAAAACTAGAAACGAAGAATTTCTTCACGCGTTTCGACAAGAACGGGTTAGACTGGACCAAAAATGTTGTTTTATTTTCGTAAGCAAAGGAGATATTTTTTGTCGTCATGTGCGACAATTTTCCAACTGACGTTATCTCAAATCTTGTATTAAAGTATTTTTTCATGTGAAAAAAAACGTCATGTTCCGGATTATGGGTTCTAACCCCTCTTCCGCGTCGGTTGTTCTGCAAACGGACATTTGCTCAAACCAGCGGACAGATTGATGCCAAGTTCAACGAACAAGTCGTCATAAAATGAATAAACCACCTGAAAAAACGGAGGACCAAATATTTTATCATCTAATTTTGGCCGGGTTACGTGTCAATAGGCTTTTTGTTCGGAAAAGGGACTAACATAAAATGCGAGTAACCTTTACAGTGACATTCTATCCAAAAGAGGTCGTTGTTATCCCGAATTTTAGGGAATTCTTTTTGGTTTAAATTCAAGTGTGGAGTTAATTAAAATGTTGGATGAACTGTGTGGTCTGTGTGTATGAACATTAACGGACACCCGGTGGACATGCAAAGCAGACGTTTTTATATGAATAACTGTGAGACAGGTTCGTGTAACGATTTTATATACACGTTCTATGTACACCGTGATTATGAACATGCGAGATCAGCTAATATTATAACTGCACATAAATATTGTATGCCGCTTTGCATTAGTAGAATGGCTATTAGAGATATCGCGAACTGTTATTAGACCAATGTCTTATTTGAAAAACGAAGAGTACAGACTTGTTCTTTTTTGGGTAGGTATCTTGTAATCAACATAAGAATAAAGTGTATTCAGTTATTTCGCCAAAAAGACAATAATATAAAAAACAATACCTACTCAAAAGAAAATGTCCAGTGAGTCAGAAAGTGAACTGGCTTTATCACAAGAGTGGTATGTCGCTTTGAATATAAAAAAAACCGGTTTTAAATTTACGTCCAAACAGGTAATTTATGGAGAACTAACAAACGCTTCCAAATTTCACCGAAAACTATAATGCCAACTATACTTATCTACTATAATTACCGTGCATTAAATTCTTTACGGATAATACGGTCCTTTGAAAAAATCTCTACCTGAGCGGTTGAGTCACTGAGAAAGCTTTTGTACTTATCCCTGTATTCGGACGCGAGCCCGGCTATTTGAGACGTGGGATATTTGATGTTTTGTTGACCTCTAACGCATATAGGTACCTGATATTTTTTTATGAAAGCGATTTCTATGTAATTTATTGTTGTTGCTTTGTATTTGGCAGGACCTGTTCGTACGTTTAGATACTTTGCAATACCTACGTGTTCAATGAGGATTTACGTGGGTGCGGGTTTTACTAAAAATATTTTATCGTGTTTTGTATCTTTTATCCTAGTCTTAGCGAACCCGGCTTTTAGCCAAAGCCTCTATGCTTGAAGAAACAGATAAAAGGGCTTCTAAATAAAATTTCTTAGTTTAAATTCCGGTTATTAAAGAAAATATGGGTGTTACCTTTTTAATAACAAGTTGGGGACCTACTTTGTAGAAAAAAAACCAAAATTTTCGCGACCAAACTGGAGAGAAGTCGTTAAGCTGTAAAATCTGTTCAGTCAGCATCGGGGAAATAGTCTCGAATTCGGGAAATAGATCTAATTCGAAATTTTCACGAGTGGTACCTAATTAAGTTGAGCTATTCCGTAGAAGTCAAGCCGCTCGAATTGCTTCGACTGGTCGGTACCGTTCGAGACGTACAATCACGATACGTTGGGATGATACATTTCGCAAACAAAATGCTTTGAATGACTGCGATCCGCTCAGAGTAAGTAACTATGCGTTTAGACGCCGCCGGGCACCAACGATTGTAACCCCGGAAAAATTGTCGAAACATTTCGAATTCGAACCATCTTATACGTCAAAATGCGCTCGAAGTGCAAACTCGATTCAGAAATGATATCACAGGAAACGAGAATTAACTCCCATGCTCTGCAACATTGGAAAGATGAAGACGTGTTTCAAGAGCTATGGTTTCACATCATCGAGAACCAGAAACAACAGAAGAACCGCTTGGAATGGAAAATTGTAGATAATATGGCTGTGGTTTTTTATGGACAAGGCCAACCGGTCCCATTATACCAACATGAAATATTCCTCCCAAAAAGATTTTTACACACTATCTTTACATTAACGAGCAAATTATAATATTCTGGCCTTACATAGGTAACATTTAAAGGATCTCGGTTTTAATGCGTTGGGATTTTCCTGAGAATAATTTCTTAGTCATATCAAGTTTATAATATTATATTCTATAATCGATTTATATTTAATTTATTCCATAATCGTGCAGATATTTGCCGATGCGTCATATTTTATGATAAACAAACATATTAAACAACAAGCTAGCAAGGTTAATGTATATTTATTTACTAACTATGCAAAAATCTTCTCAAACATAGATTCATTCATTGATCAAAAATATCAGAATATCGAGAAAACTTTACTAACCCAAACAGAAAACGCATGAGACGAATTTCCATCACAGTCCAATCGTGGAACTCGCAAATCGTAATGGGACGCTAAAAATAAAAAGTCAACAGTCGAATGAGCAACAAAAAGTAAAGCTCAGTAGAGTCCGCGGAAGGACTATGGAGTGTTTCAATGGAACTAACGAGAGAGTCGCCGAATGATGCCCGCTGTTTTGTGAGGCGAGCCAGCAAAGATCTTTTAAATTTAGCGCACCTTTTGTGTTGAATTCCATAGTGCTCACACTGCTTACTTCCTTTAGATGTGTGCTGCATTTTTAAGCGCATTAGCGGTAAAATGAGAATAGAGAAACTTGTAGATATACAGAATGCTTCTACTAACACTTACTTTTCGCTGTATATACAGTCAGAAATTTGACAAAGCAAAACATATTCTGAATTTAATTCGACAATTTCGTAGCAAGGTTATTATGTCACGATGGTAATGACTTTTAGATATTTTATAAGTTTTATGTCCCTGTATAAGACAATGTTAAAGAATGTAATTATACTATGGTCAATGCCAATCAAAATACTGTAAGGAATGTTAATTTTGTAAAAACAAAGTATATGAGAAATATTAAAGAATCAACCACATTAAGTATGACAAAGAACTCAAGGATATGTATATTTTACCTCAATATTCATGATCAGATTCTGCATGACTCATTCCGTCAGAATCCTTGTGGTGATTTCAAATAAATATTTTGTATCGACTTCATATAGGATCTTTATAGTATTACCTCACCAACTCAAGTATGTCTATACCGTCATTTGCATTGTTTTGACAGTTATAGATAAAGCAGGTTTCGAAAAAATATTCTACAATAAAGAAAAGGATGACTAATACACCTAATGAATCAATGGCACACCGTTGGTTGGTTAAAAATACTTTACGTATGTTACAATATTTTCCGACGGTTAACTACACAGATGGAATTTCCAATTTTTTGTAATGAACACCCAAAAAAAAGTCATAATTAATATTAACGCGTATACAATTGTGGGGTCTGCATTTATAATTACTGTGCAAGAGATGCGTAGATAACAATACCGATACGATCATAATAATAACACGTGTGTTTAATAAAACTCATCATCCGGACATTTTCCTTCATCATTATCAATACATAACTGTAAAACAACCAAGCAATAAATTTATAATACTCTTCGAACGCGCAACAAGTATAAAAATATACCTACATTGAATTATTTACTAGTGGTTGCAAAATGACCGACTGGCACCGAGCTCTCGTGAGGCGAAAAGTTCAAGGTTTGGTGCACACCCAGAGCTCTCATTACGATATTTACTTACATCATACATTAACGAAGTATTGAATAAACATTAGACAATCGATGCAACGCCACTCGTTCATCATCGTGAAGAAAGGTGTAAACAAACTCTATTTGAATAATATGAGGTTATTCCTAATGCATTTCAACAAATGTATTGAGAATTGTAAGAAGACCGCGCCTTTCTTTATCGCGATTCTTAGATCTCACATAATAACATATGAGTCAAAAAAGTTAATAAAATCAGCCTTGATTAATCAGCTGAATTTTAGGCACGATCTCACAAGACGTCATAACATTCAGTGTTTCGCAATGGATCAATATTAATAAGTTAATGTTCACAATAAATAATAATGAATTAATCACTACTAAGACCACTTCCATAATGATAGAGGATTTAGAATAATGAGAAAAAGAGCTTAAAGTAGCAGTCTTGATAGTGATTCCGGAAGAACTGGTTCCGTCCGTGATCTCTACATTAAATTAAATGTGCAATTATATAAAATGTCTGGAAGAAAAGAATAAATTTATTCAGCCTCAGTATGAAGGACGTTAAATTATTCTCTACTTACGTAGCCTGAAGATTATCCAAATCTCTAATCAATACTGCTGTCAAATCTTATGTTAACTGTTAAGTATGATTGGTTGTTTGATTGTTAATTTAAAGTAAATCAGAACAGCAACAGTTTTCTTGATCAGAGATTGAAATAATCTAAATAGGGGTCTTGAAATTGTAGCTCATTTCTTTACAGCCTCTATTAACTTTACTACTAATACCTGATATCACAAGGCTAGGCTAGCGGGTTGGTAATTCACAGGAGAAAAGTAAGCAGTAATACATACAATAAATAAATACATAACTACTTAAATAACTCCCCGATTCCTCCTCCCGTTTCAGTATTGACCAAACAAAAGTTTTTAACAAACATAGAAAACTTTTCTATTCATGAGATTAAACGATTAAATTCTATTTGGAGAAAAGAAGTTCCTACTATTTTATCTTAATTGTCTTCAATAGCAGTGTTGTATGTAGTTATGTGATGAAGAAAGTCGCTGACTCGTCCGGTCGGTCACAACGCGCGACCTTGCGCATGCAATGATTCCCTTCCGCTGACGTACGCTTTATTCGTATCAACAAATACAATAAGTGTTTTGTTTTCGCGCAAAGATCATTTGACACGTTTTGCAAGCGCGGTCGTTAATGTTACTGTGGAATTATTAAAATTAGATAATTTACCCTTTTCATTGCTGATGGTTGGGTTTTCGAAAAAAAAGTTAAGTAAAAACGCTTGCTGCTTGCTTTCATTCTTTTGTGCTTTAAAAGCGGATATTAATTTTGCATTTTATGAGCGAGGGTGAGGTGTAGGGTCATCGTCATACAACCACAGTTCACTTATTCACGATGTACTTTTGTGCAGATGATGCATTAATAAATTGGGAAAGGGGTTGGCAGAATAAAAAAAAAAAATGTGTTTGAAGTCTTGGGGTAAAAGTCAAATACAAGTGTTAACATTTTACATACTAGTCATAATGTACGTAATTGCTACTTAGTTATATTTTTTTAAAACTCTATTACAAAGGGACTACTAGGTCTATTACACTGATTAGTCGTTAAGCGTTAACTATGTTAGCTACGAGAAAATCTCTGGCTTTTGTAAAAAGCTCATCTGAGACCAGAAATAGGAAAAGTTTGCGAGAGTTTCGTATTGTAAAAGCACAATGCCTTTGATGGGGGCAGAGTTTAAAGATGTCACCGGAGAGGCATTCACATCGCATGGCGCAGTGGTGCGGCCGGCCTTTACCCACCGTTGCCAACTAATCTAGGGCTGTTGACCTACTCAAATTTTCACCATTAACTTGGTTATTAGATTATAGAGCAAGTTATTACTCCATTTAAGGATTTTTAAGATAAAATGGTAATTTATTGAGAAACGGTGACTCCCAGATAAATATAGGGATGTAAAATATGATTTTTTTAAATGGAAGAACTATAAGATGAAGAATGAATATCTATTTTCGAATGAACTGGCTCATGGGACTATAATATAATGAATAATATAATTCTTGTGCATTTAATGCAGCTCAGAGCGTATTTTTTTAATTTGAGATTATGTAAGTTTCTATTATATTCTAGTATACAAGCACATTACATTTAATGACATAATAAAAGTATGACATAAAGGCATAAAGTCTATTTTGATATCAGAAAAAGGTGTTATTAATTCTCGCGGTTTACCTAAATACCGTTTCATAATTCCACTGCACAGTAAAGTATAAAATCTTATAGTTATTGCATGAAGTTAACTACCGATGAAAAACATTGACAATAATTGTTATTTTTTACGAGCGATGGAAATTGTGAGACAGTGACAACCTTGGTCCGCGCGACTTGATAAACTTCTGCAATCCAGGCGTGCGGTTCTGAAGACAAATTGGATTGAAACTGTTTCACTGGGTTTTTCTAATCTTTGAAGTTCACAAAGTAATTATGATTGCCTGAGTTTTACACACGGTCAGTGCAGGTATTAACGGTATGTCATGCAACTAAGTAATTGTGGACACGCAAACATAAGGTTAAATCCATTAATTGTTTATTTTAAATGAAAATAAATGAGTTACGTTTGGTTATTACTTGCTAGTCTATTATCGTGTTTAACTGGTTAAGAACAAGTGTAAAATTAAAATGTTTGAAAAAAATATGGATGACTTAATTGTAATGATATAAACCAATGTTATTGCAGTCTGTCATGTAAATCTAGCCCCAAAATATGGCAAAACATGATGAAATATTGAATATCAATAACCATAGCGTGCTATCGCTTTGCAAATCAAAATGGTCGTCCAACCGAGGTCACCCACAATATACATTTGGTTCAATTATCGAGCTTTTAAGGTTTATATACAACTGTTACCTGTGCTAGGTTGATGTTGTTTTATATTCCGATAGCGTTCGAAAGTGCTGCGGTGATATCGTCAGTTTCTTTGGCGAATGGCAGTGTAGTGTTAACATTTATTATTCTGGAAGTGGCCGCCAGACGGCTATGGAATAATAAGCATCTTTATGACTTCAATCTCAGATTTGAACGAGCTTAGGAAAGATTTGGCTCTAGTGTGAAGTTTTGCGTAAAGCGACCCAAACTGCAACCTCATGTTGTAACTGTTTGGAGTTCTTTAAATAATTGCTTGTACACGAAATTTCATTGATATGTGAATAAGCCTTTTATCAACTTAATAATTAATGTATCATATATCATAAAATCAATTAATGCAAAATGTATCAACTTATTGATGTAAACTTATTAAAATGTGTCAACTTATTTATGTAAACTTATTAACTTATTAATGTAAAATGTATCAATTATTTAAGTACCTATACAAATGTAAGAATACATTCATTTTTTTATGTCTAAAAATATTTTTTCTATCTGCCATATCTTTGCCATGACAGACGTTGTCTAAGAAATTGCCAATTACGACTTATATATGTTTGTTTGAAAAATAATATTTTTCTCGGTAATAACACGTATCAGAGTTGACAGTCACGTAATCTACACGGATGGTTATTGACTGGTATACGTGAGAATATTTGTATAATCTGCTACTGCGCTCGCTTATTTGCAAGCGTTTGAAACAGTGGGCGTAAGTGCGTGTACATACATGTACACTGTCGTTCAACATTTCCTAAATACGAAATCAGTAGCATGAAACGTTACGTGATCAGACGTAATAGCTTTATTTCAATATATTGGTCACACGCCGTTATATTGTACTGTGCACGTATTAACGCTGACCCAAATTCTTGCCAGCTCAACTATGCATTTTGATAAAGCAACTATGATAGAGTTCTGATTAAATAATTCTAAAGAATGTTACCTCACGTTAACTTAAACACTTTGAATAAAATGGATGGATTTTTGCGTTGCAACTTGAATTTTATTATTCTGGCATCCGAGTCCTTTGTAGCGGGCGTGGTTACGCTAGACTGTTCGAAGGTTTTATTTAAATGAAACCGAGTCAGTAATTAGTCAGTGCAGTAGTAAGAATGAACTCTCGTGAAGTACAAAGTAAAACAGAGAAATAATTCATGTTAAGGCCTATTCAGACCTAAGCGGTATTCGCTACCGTCTGCGGCAGCGAAAACCCAGTGGGTATGCGGTAATATTACTGTTCAGACCTAAGCGGTATTCGCTACCGTCTGCGGCAGAGAAAACCCAGTGGGTATGCGGTAATATTACTGTTCAGTTCACACCAAAACGGATTTCGCTATCTCGCGCGGTATGTACCTCTACCCACAGCGGCAGCGAATATCGCTCAGGTCGCTCTAGCCGCGGTACTTGATACTAAATACCTGAGCGAAACCCGCGCGATATGTACCTCTACCCACAGCGGCAGCGAATATCGCTCAGGTTTGAATAGGCCTTTAAATTGATAAATTAGTTCATCAATATATAACCACTTACTTTCTCGATTTTAGTAATGATAAAGGCGCTAACATAACTGTTATTTTATTTCGCCATTAAAGACCAGTGGTTTACTTATAACTTGTAGTTGTTTGTCGACTTGTCACGTCAGTAAGCGCACAAATTTGATTTCACGATATACATTTCTTAACAACCGTTGAAACCTGTTCACTGAATATACTTTTTGTATATTTACGGAAATATTCACGGCCGAGAAATTCTGACTGATGTACTCGTATAGTCAGTCGTCGGTCACTTATTTCTTTTTCTTTTTGTAATAACAAAACTCGCCAAATACTACAAAGTGAATTGGAGAGGGAAATAAATTTAATATAAGAAAGAGAGATTTGAAGAATACAAAAATATATTTTCATCTGTATTAGGTGCGAAGGGAAATATACAAAACTGTATCAATATTATGAGAAATAGCCAACGATCAACTTATAGAGAAACTTCACCACTTTTTTGTTAAATCGGCAACTAAATATCTTAATGTAACATAATATTATATTATATCGGCGAGAGTTGCCAAAAGCGTCGAGCGAGCAACAATAAATTATAGTTAATATCAGCTAAACCCTAGTTGATTGAAGTGCGGACATGCTTTAGAATAACTTGCAATATCACCTTGAATTCGTAGCCCGATAGATACCAACTGCGTTCTGGAACACAATGACAACCCGTTTAGTTGTATAATAAGTTGTTCAACATATTGTGTAAAGCCTTTGTGCTCTCATTGAAGGCGTTCTAAGCGTTTACAAACGTAATTTTATTCATGAGCTGAATTGTCTTTGAGATGAGAATCTTCTCAAAAATGAATGTACTCCTGTAATGGTGAATTTAAATTAGTTTATAAATGATGTTTATATTTTTGTAGCTTTCAGGTTTTTTCTACTTAGCTACAAAATTACCTCGAGTTATCTGTGTAATTTTTATTTAGAAGCAAACTTTGATCATAAAATTACGCAGGCTTACAGACGTCGTTCAATTTATCTATTTAAGTTTTATCACGTATTGTACAAATGCCAAGACATTCTTCGGTCATTTGACCATTGCTTTGTACGTTCAATGATAATTCTAAAACGAATTTTAGCTGTAGGCACGATAATATCGAAACCAGTTAAACTCCAGTTGACGGTTGCACCATTTTCAGTTTATCGCTCACATTATTAGGAGCTAGCTTTATTTCGACTCCTACAAGACCGGTTCTTTCGCAACGGTCGAAATTACAGATGGAGGTCGACTACGATAATAAAATCATTAGTTTATTTATGATTTCGAGACGTCTATAAAAGGGATGAATTTCTATATCCGTTATGATGGCCTTCATACTTGAAATTGACCTCAAAAATGCTGAATCATAAAATTCGTTTTTGCATTAATCATTCGACTTAGGTCAATTTTATATTAAAACTAGTTTGAAATTAAGTTGTAAGATGGGTAGGTATATTTCGAGTTAGTATTTATATAATGATTCTACTTTAAATTTTAAAGTTCAAGACTGAATGACACAACAAAATAATAACAATAATGTATAGGATTGAAAGGTCACGTCTGTATACTATTTCATTTTGACAAGCTCTGAGAAAAAATACTTACGTTTAGCAATGTAGTAAGTACATTGAAATACTTTTTTTAAATTACTTGTTATTAGATCTTCATCAATTCTTCATTATCATCAACACTTAGGGTACTTATATTATTAAAGTGTCATTATTACCAGATTGGTGATAGCAGCATGAGATTACCCATTTGAGGGTTAATTTTGATGATGATTTTGAGGACTGTACTAACATAGAGTTTCCTTTTCACAACTAGTAAGGCAAATTAATTATTCCTTTACGGAATGTATCTTAAGGTTCGTTAACATGGTGGCATTATGTTCGCATTCCTACGAGGCGAACGACAGCAGGCCTTGTGACCACACAAGGTCATTTGTGAAGGGAGACCTGAAATAGGGTCGACGCTCTATTTAGAATGACTTAAAATAAGTTCCTAATTTATCGCTGTTAGCTAAAGCTTTTGACATCTCGGTTGGCGCAATGACTAAGCGATTAGCTTTCTGCGCTACGTGCTGCGGATTCGATCCCCGCACGGAACAAATATTTGTATGATCTACAGATAGTTGTTTCGGGATCTGGGTGTATGTGCATGTGACATGTATGTTTGTAAACTGTACCCTCGATACAGGACAAATCCTAGTGAGGGACAACGTTTTCTAACAAAACAAAAAATAAAATTGCCCTAATAATTAGTTATGTTTTGATCATTTTATGAAGATGCGAAAGATTTGTTGGTGTTACTGTTTCTAAGTTAGTACTATTCTATAGCTTAGTTGATTCAATGTGCTCTAGATAGATAAATATAAATATTTTATCGTTACTCGTAACAACCCTGACTTAAGCCTACGTGTCTACGAGCGTATTCTAGAACCGATATTAACGCCTTCTCAGCTATTGGCATACCTACTTCCTTGTATTAATTTGAATGCAGCTGCCTCAAAACTGGTTTCGACTATAAAAATAAAAGATGATCGTATAACACGAAATAAAAGGAGGTAAATAAAACCCAATTATACTTTTTGTTCGGTCTGGGTATCGAACCTCGAGGTTACGAGTCAAGGAGATTACGATTGGTACTGAAGTCTGAATAAATAACGAACGTGGATGGATACTGGCTTAGTATGTCAAACAAATCTTCGTATCAGTCATGCTTTTATCGGCAAACCAGTGTCAGATGGTTGGTCAGGTTATTATTAACACCCACGTGCATAAACGTGTACAAATACAACGCATACTTTTTTTGTAAGAGTACTAGTTTATTAATGGTCTATGTATTAAAGATAATTATTTTGAATGACGTTGTTTGACGTAACATTAAATTTTAAAGGCGCAAACAGACTTGTCTGCTGGCGGCACGTCACTTGGTGTTATCGTACAAATATTAGCGTTATTTGGCCAAAACGAAATCAGATTTTAGCACACAACACAAGGATTCTTTTATTAATTTATTTTTGCATTTGTAACGCAAATATTTGTACAAATACGTCAAGTGAAATGCCACCATTATGTGACGTGACGCCACGTTATATGATGTTTGAAACTGTCAGCGACGCGACGTCATATAAGACAAGTATAATTTTATTAGATATATATTTCTAAATAATGTTATTTCCTTAAATTATTTGGTGTTCTATAATATCAAAGCTGATGACTTCTGAAGACCATAATATAATAATATCACATACCTTTGTCACGTCACGTAAGACCAAATCTATTTTAGAAATGAACATTTTCTTAAAACAAAAGAACCAAAGCAATGAGTCGATAAACCGTGGGATGTCGAAGAAAAACAATTTATAAAACAAGGTCGTCTGTGACCTAAGTTAGAAGAAATATTTAATAAGGTCTAACTCTAATCTCCAGCGACATTCTCTGCTCACGATCGTTCTATATTTACCCTATTAGACTAAGCCTTCTTTACAAGTGTTGCTAGAAATGCAATATAAATGTAAACTGCTCGTATATCAGCTTTGGATTGTATTTCGTTCTGTATCGTCTATAAATAAAGATAATACCGAATACAGAACGATTGTTCTACTTTTGCTTTACTCAATTTATTGTTCAGTACGGGAAACATTTGTGAAAACATTTGACCAAGGTGACACGTAGCACCACGTAATGATATTATTGTCAAAAAATTCAAAGCTTAGACGCCATTTATCTAAAAAAAATCGTTGAAAAGATACTAAAATTACGTAAAGTTATTCTAAAACATGGTTTTTATTTTAAGGAGTTTGAGCATATTTATTTATTTATTTAAAATGCTTCATGTACAATGTACAAAGGCGGTCTTAATGCCGTAGGCATTCTCTACCAGACAACCTTAGGGTGATGCAGAGACAATGAAGGTAGATACACCAAAAAAAACTTAAATGAGAGGGTAGGTATATTCTATTATACTTAAAAACAACTATAATTATAAACTTACATAAACATTAACATATATAAATAAATATGTATTATTATATGCTAAATAAACATAAACATATATAAATAATAAATATATACAATTCAGAAAAATTAGAGTCGAGATGAATCTGCCAATGTCTTGTCACGAAAGTATTTGCGTAATTTAAATTTAAAAGAGAGCTTACTGTTAGCCATCCTGATTTCAAGGGGGAGTGCATTCATTATTGTGATATCAAAGTATCAAATAAGTTTACCCATGTTCAACTAACGCAAGGAAAGTATTTTCATAAACTTAATCATGTAGAGAATGTTAAACACAAAACTTGTAGTATTCTAAGCCAGGCCATCGTTAATTATCAAGGCAGAATCTAAAGCGACCAAATAGAATCAGTAGCTGCCTGGTAAAGCACGACCACTCGCCGCTACGACAGGCCAGCCAACCGTTACACAGAGATTCCTCGACGTTTCCTAAATAATGCCACTTGAATGCGAGATGGCACGAATGCAAATTAACAAGTTTTGTATGTAGACCAGTTGTCGTGAACAACCAAGTTGTATCAGAAGGCAAACTGGAATTTGCGGGTCTAGGGATAAAAGTACGTTGAAGAATGTTTTAGCGTTTGCTATTCATGTTAGAGCTGATTTTATATTCATGGAACTACGCGAAATGGTATTTGCTTGAACATTGAACAACGCGTTATTTATTTTATTCGGTTTGGTATGATTGGAATGTTACTGGATTATTTTTAAAATATTCTTCAATTGAATATTTGTTCTCTTCTACAGAATAAGAAACTTTTGAGATTAATATAAGATTTAAAGTTGAAAATGCGTTGGCATTAAACTGTTTCAGTAAATGCCTCATTGATTAGTTTACATAAATATTAAGCGTTTTCTGGGAGATGCCTCTTGAAATCCTTTTGAGAATTAAGTTCGTTAGAACGTGCCACTGCACTCAGCCTCTCGAGAAAATTAATTTTAGTTACAGCATTCGAAAATGAAGGTATTCCACGACTGGTTTACTCTAAAAGTTAGTGTCACTAACTCGCTTTACGTATTTTATTTAACCATCGTTTTACTTTCTGTGTCATAATTATGTTTGTAGCTAGCAAAGTGAACATTTTTATTGAACTACCAATTAATTATGCTTCAAGTAATTTTTGACTATGGCGTACTCTTTGCTTTACTGGAAAATACAAACAGTATACCTACAAAATTTGTTTCTATTCAGTCTTTTATTTAACCACTTATATATACCTCTGTCTGCTATGTGTTGTTAGTATAATAATTTAAAAAAGGGCTTCGGTTTGTTACTTCTCTATTGCCGTATTGCGTTATGCTGGCATGTTATAATGACACTAATATCTCGATGGTAATTAATAGTACATCATCGTTTAGGTAATTCTATACATAGCTTAATGATTGCATAATGAGTATCTTTAGTAGGTATAATTTTATTTTAAACATGGAGTTTGTATTTTTTAACGATTCTTCTGTCGCAAATAAGATCGAAAGGAATGGCAGTATTATTACTACATATACCCTATTCGCTGAGGGAGAAAAGTAAAGGTAAACAACATTTGACTACTATAAAAAGATTTTCTGTAAAAAAAAACAATTCTAGTGAAAATAAATTGCGTGATGTTAATCTACATCACTTGAAACACTTCACAATGAAGTAAGTTTTGAATTTTTCATTGCCTAGTTTCGTGTCTCAAAGGAGATGGTAAGATTACCTATATATATATTTTGCTTTTTCCTTCCTTGAATAGGGTAAAGGTTCACCATTGTTATGACTGCAGTGGATATTATGATTTGTGAACGCTGATTTTACATGAGAATAATTTTGATTTGAATAGCGATCATTTGATTAGTTTAACGTTGTTTAATCAAAACAATATCCAGTATTATCTGATTATCACCTATTGAATATACCAGCTCAGTGTACCAATAAACTGGGTGCTTTGTAATCTGTATACTAAAATGCCATAAGCTACAACGTCCGTTTTGCTCCAAGGGTCTAAATTGTCACAGCTTTATCATTCAAATTTCGTCCTTAAACTATCTGTGATAAGGTTCAGAAGTTTGTCAATTGACGGGAAACTTGGTATATTCTGCTAGATGTTGCATTGAATCGTCGGAAGCGTGTGCGGAAGCGAATTCTCTCTGAATAATCGAATTCATTAGAAGTCTTTGTACTTCCATAAATAGTGCAGAAGGTCCACCTTGTTCGTAGGTATATAAATTGAAAAAAATTAAACCAAGGGTTTCCCAAAGAATTTAAACATTAAAATCACACGTAAAAATGCAGACAACAAAGGAAAAAATTGGTATATAAAAAAAAAGAAAATACAAAATGTTTCGATCCTGCCAGGATTCGAACCTGGAATCTTCTGATCCGTAGTCAGACGCGTTATCCGTTGCGCCACAGGACCTTGTGGTGTGTACGTCGAAATTCAAGTTCGTATTAGACTTGATTAAGACATGTCAAAAAAGCTTCGCACAAGAAACTAATTTTGATTTGGAAATTAATTTAGTCAAGGATCTCTTTTTTGTTATGGCTCTGTGACGTTGGTCACGCACGGCATTCATAATGCTATTTCAGTGTGTGCGTGCTTTATTTTTCGCATTATTTTATGGTAAAGGTTCACTATCTTAATATTTACGTAAAAGTATATTATTTACTAAAGCTTGCAATAAACTTTAGTTAAATTTAAAAAGTTAACGAATCTCAATACTACAACCCACACCAAAATTTTTCCAAAGATGAAAATTTAAAACAAAATGTTGTTATTACTAGATATTATTCAATTTATCCAAACAGCTGTTGTGAATTTATAGCTGTTGATAAAGTAGCCAGAGAGAAGATAACTTTTAATAAGATAAAACTCAAACAAGATGACACAGAGGTATTAATAAAATTACTTTGAGTTGTATCATAATAGGTATGTATATCAAATGTCGATAAAGGTGCCTCTTACTGTATTTTTAGATTCTTAATTATTTTTACTAGAAGTTATTTAATTTATTAGAGGTACCAACTCGATAGGGCAAGTTTTATCGTGTCTCTTTACTCCCCCTTCAACTAGGAAATTCAGATTTGGGGGCACCGTTTTTGAAGCATTATTTTTCCGTATTATTAAGTAGTTCTAAGTAATAAGGTCGTCGTTCGTCATGCGTTCTCATTTCTAATCTTTACGTAATATTTAAGGCAAGCCCTTTAAATATACAACTTCCTCAATAATTCGAGCTATGGAGGCCATCTATTCTGCATAATACCATTTCCGAACTTTCACTTCTACTGAAAACTTTCCAAAAATGCGTCCCTCAAATATTTCTTACATATTTAATGGTTTTTATTACTTAATTGTCGTAATATGCAAAGTAATAACGTGCAGTTATACTTACATTACGGATCTCGAATCTCCATATTTCGCCAAATTCGCAATCATACAATTTCAAGTAAAAGTTTCTGCCGAATCGGTTTCAATATAAGAAAATATTCGCGTATTCCAGGTCGAATACTAACTAATGTCGGGTGTGTTGAAAGTTGCGCACGCGACTCATGCGCGCATGACCCCCTTAGCACTAACGGACTGGTAACCGTTGGATCGGCTCACGTCTTTAGACGTATAAGCTTTGCGGTATCAACCGCTCGAGTTATATAACAAACGTATTGAGTAATTCGAGGGACCAATGTGAGAGAGACAAGACCTTAGAAAATTTCGAGAGCGTTAACTTAATATTTGCTTATTAGCAAAAAATACTGTATGTTTATGAGATGTGTTGCAAGACAAATAAAGAATTTCACATCATACTGACGATCGTCTGGTGTTGTCTATTAAAAATTGAGCCTCTATAAAAAGAGTAACTTACTTAAATTATATTCAGGAACTATAGTTATCTTAACAAATCTGTCTGCAGTAAACAATGGTAAAGTTACTTAGGCTGTCAACATTCTGGCCAAATAAGAAAATTAGGACTGCTACGAATAAATGTTAGGACTTGCTTCTGGATTTGAAGAAACATCTGCAGCTTCCAGCTCTAAATTTAGAAATGACGTCATGAACAACCGGTTGTAATAAATATTACGGCATTCTTATACTCAGCGGTTTGGATACAAACCAAAGAAGCTTCGAAAAGAAATTTATAAGAAATCCAAAGAACATTTAACTTTTTCGACGAGTTTTTTGCAACAATTAGACACAGTTTTACTTTGTGCAGTTTTTGCAACAATCACAGTTTTGTTTTGCAAAATGCAGGTACTCTACTTTCCATGCGGGTCATTTGTAGCGTGGATAGTGAAAATTAAAGTATTTTTGGGCGTATGTAACACTTTCACCTTGTACACGAATCGGGTAGCGTAATTACAGGTTTGGGAGTTAAGTCAATCAGAGCACCATGATCATATGGTGAATCAAGTAATTGGTTGAGTTTCTATAAAACGCAAAGTATGGTACGCAAACGCATTCAGATTTGATGGGTTTTAATAGTTTTCTATGAATTTTTATGGTAGCTAATCTTTATTATTTGTGAGAGCGTAGAAAAATCGTGAGAAATGAAGTGCAGAAATTCATGTATTTGTATGCAATAAAATACTTTCAATTGTAGAGGTAGGTAAGCGGTAGGGTTTGATGGTTGGGACTCAGTTAGCAGTAATACATACAATTTATATTTTGATTTCATTGTAGAAGTAAATTGTTAGAATAATATATAAAAAATTTAAGGAAGTTAAATTCTAAGACAAGGTTTCTACAAGGTTACAAGGGGCTCAAATTCCTGAGAAATAGACTTTAATGTTCTAATTTGAATCATCAACAGAATGATCTTTTATTTATAAAATTACAACTAAACGTATGATTCTACAAATACATCAAAATTGCATTTCGAATTCAATGAGCGCGACTTGATTCTCTTTTTAGGATTCTCGAGCGATGATCAAATAAACGTTTTATTCTGCCCTCAATGACCTCTCTGCTCCTTTTTTGCTTGACGTTCGTTATAATGCTCTCTTTGTTCATAATTATAGAACAACATGAAATATGCACAAGTTTTTACTAACGTGGGATTTTAGCTCATCTTGTAACGCGTTATTATGGAGCGTTTCTGGTTTCGTCTAGTTCCTGCTTATTGTCATTGTTCTTTCTGTATCTAGGAAGGTTTAACATGGTTTTTGCTTGATAATATTTATTACTGAATGGGCTTTTGTATTAGGTACATAGTTTTCAATTATGAGCTATATTCGAGCAGAAATATCGTGGCATTTAAAAAAATGCAGTGGCATTAACAGTAGTTGCTTCACCTTTAACAATGTTGATTATAATATTATTTATAATGTTTATTGGTATTTACATATATCTATAATTTCGATTCATATCTTACGGAATAACAATTTTCATGCCACCACAAGAGTATATTTTTCTGAATAGCCTTTGGGTCGAGTCATACGAATTTCTCCCAGAAAATGATTTATTCATCAGAGCGCGGCTACATCCTATCGGCACCACAAACCTAATTTAGTAGTACGATTGATATGGAATTGGATATTTTTATTATAATTAATTCCAAAACGTATAACAAAAAGTCTCCGAGGAATGAAAATGAACTAGCTCTTAGGAAATGGAAAAATAGAATAGAATAGAATAGAAATACTCTTTATTGTACACCTGATAAAAAAGGAGCAATTGACATAATAATTACAACTAATCATTTAAGATTGAATGAACAAATATGATTGAAAAATCATATTTGTCTGTGATTGAAAGGTTATAAAATACAAAGCTGTCAAGTCCAGCTTAGCAAGAATATGTCCGATCATATTTCTTGGAATGGAGTTGAGCCATAATTCTCAAAATATGAAAAGCTCTTGTATGTACCAAGATAGAGTTTACGATTGTAATTAGCTTATCTTTATATTTCCAGAAAAGGTGTAAGAATTCAGTCAGGGTTGTAAATGTTTTTTTCTTGAAAGTGATACTTTACTGATAAGCTGGTTTGAATTGACAACGGATCGTATTGGACTTTGCCAGATACCTCTAAATCTGGATAAACGGCCGATGGTTTGGCACTGATAGTAAGTGTGACTCGATTTATGGTTGCATTTCCATCATATTTGATCCTTTGCTTATTGGTTCGGGTTATATCATTGCCTAGTTTCATATAGATTTCGTGAGTTCTACTCTTAGATTATACTCTTAGAAATGGCGTAGTGATGTAAGATTAATTTTAATTAACTAGTTCCAAAATTGTGCTTTCTTTTAAATATTTTTTTCTTTGGTTAGTCACCGGGGTGTTGTATATCCCATAAGATAATCATAAATTATGAAAACAGAGATGCGAGGGATGCACTCAGGCGCATCGCGAGTTGCCGAGGCGACGAGTGAGGCGGTGCCGGGAGTACCGCCGGTGAGGGGGGCGGGGAAGACCGGTTCAACCTCGTCACTAGGTATACTTGGCTCTGTCCCCGTTTACCTCCACTTCTTGTTTATAGTGTAATAATTCTGATTTTCCACTAAATACCTCAATTATGCTGTTCTTTATTGATTCCGTAAATGATGCGAGGATTTTTAGGTTGTGGTTTATGGTAGATTGGTTACCTACGTATTAAATTAGTATTTTGGTTGTATAAAATAAATTAATTCTATATATTATTGAATAGTATAATTTTGAATGTAAATAATTTTAAAGCCTATTTATTATCATATATCATTCTCATTGTATCATCGATTATCATTAATTGTACTTAATCCATAAATAAAAATTAGCTTCAAATCTATTAATTTAATAACTTGAATTAAAATTGGATAAATATAATCCGAGTGAATTATCGAAATGAAAAAGAAACGTGAAGATGAAGTTAAAGTTACAACTCATGATTATCCTAATCGAGATAATATTCAAGATAACAAAGTGCTTTAACAATATAAAGCAGCGCTTGAAATGTAAGATCACAACGGTGCGCGTTGATGTCTTCCGTTTGATGGCATAATCCCGAGCTTTTATTATCATTTCCATTGTAACTTCAGTGTTTTGTCAACATTTGTATTCATGGACATCGACATAATAGGCCCAAAGAACGTTAAAGTCAAAAACCTCGGCCGGAAGAAAGTTGCTCGGCCGAAAGCGGTCTCTCGAGATCGGAATTTTGGTCGGACACGTATTACTGACATACAGCCGGCGCGCCCACCTGCTAGCAACCACACCTGAACCAAAAGTGTGTCAACATCGCTGACTCCTCGAACTCGACGATCGATCGTCACAACTTTCACATTACCTTAAATTAACACTCGACTGAGCTAGCACTGATACGTCTAGATAATATCAGGAGACACCCACCTTTTGCACGCCGCGGGGCGTTCCAACTAAAAATCCGGTTAAGCACTATCAGGGGTTGGGGTTAACGCACGGCCACTGTGCTTGTACACAATTCACAACACTTAAGTCACAAGGTTTGCCACATGTCGGCAGGCCGGTGCGGTCGAGTCGGCCGCCAAGTCAGCACTGAGCAAAGACTACAATAGTATATCGGATGGCACTGAGGCTTTCTTCGAGACGACGCGCGCGCGTGCGCAGGTAAGAATGAGACTACGGTTACCTACACACCGCTACGTTCGCTACGTTCGTGTGCGTAGCGGACGCCCATCGACGTGGTTCAGACGTTCAGCGGTTCATGCTGAAACGATAGGTGGGTTTTATTTACTTTTGGTGTTAGACTCATTTCAGGTACCTAACTATTGACTTTCGGAGATAATTTGCATGAAGTTATGTTTTATTGTTTTTAGAGACAATGGAAATCAAAGATTTGACCTGCACTTTCCTACAGTAAACAGCTGTATTTTTTATTTATAGATTTTATACATAATGAGAGTTACTTAGATTATATTTTTGAAGTAGTTATATTTCAATTATTGTATTTTCATTGAACTAAACTATCTTGTTGTTGTCCATAATATACTTAATTCTTAATTAACGCGACAGACTACTCAGTAGAACACACACTGAACAGCGACGCTTCCCCGTTCCACTACAACACTCCTGCGCCTCTACTCTCCGAACACACTACTACAAGCTAAGCAGTTGTGGGCTACATATTTAATATTCAACGCAAGAGACAACGGCATACTCACACTCACATAACTAACGAACACTAGAATTTTGAAAATACTTTCATGGAAAAAAAAACCTAAATCTACACGGTAAATTTTAAGTCGTTTTAGATATATTAAAGAATGATTGTACTCATGTAACAAAACAATTTAGTAAAAGAAAAAAAAAAATCGCTGCCTAAATTTTTTTCAACTTCAATACCAACTCAACCAGCTGATTAATACCATTACGACTATGGGAAGCCGAAAAATCTTTTCGCATGGAAGAGGTTTTCCTATTGCAACGTTGATCATTATCATGTACTCATGGTACAACTATTCGTTACGCGTATCCGAAACGACTTCTAATTCACCGTATATACAAGGGTATTATGATTTTATGTATTTCTTTTTTAATACTTCCGTTATAATCAACAAATATTTTATTAGTGGACTGTCCTCAAATGCTGTAATCAAAAGTAAACATCTCATACTTAAGATTAACTTACGCTAGACATTAGATAAACTTAAAATTATGTGACTCATGAATTTTATAGTTTAAAATTGCTTAAGAGATATAATGAATATGAAATGTTCTTTACTTTCAATGTTACGAGGTCAATGCTTTAATAAAATTAATAATATAACCATTTATAAATCCTTACTGTATTTTATTTCAATAAATTCCGATAGTTATTTTTATCCGAGTTTATTCCTTTATTCGCCCTTATCTATAAAAAAAGGGGTACAGATTAAAAAAATAAATATCTGTGCACTAGGATTTCTCCTGTATCATTGGTATAGTTTACAAACATACATATCACATGCACACACACCAAGACCCAGAACAACTATCTGTAGGCCATACAAATATTTGTTCCGTGCGGGGATTGAACCCGCGGCACGTAGCGCAGAAAGCCAATCGCTTAGCAACTGCGCCAACCGTGCCTTCTACTCACGGCGTCGTCCGCATGAATGGAAGTTTAACAGAAGCGTTGAGGCTTCCTAAGTAGAACATGACTGTGACAATGAGTAAAGAATGTGGTACTTTCCCCAGCTCAGGCCCATGACGTCATGTATTCAGGTCGACAAGTCATACAACAAGGATACCATAAAATAGAAGTACCGTAATGTATTGATTAGCTACCTTTTTGGACAGGCCTATGTTCACCGCGAATGGCTGTAGTAGTACATTTGAACCCAAACTAGGCAGAGTTTAAAATTATATGAGTAGTAACCGTTGCTAGTGTTTGAATTACCCGGAAAATGCAATCAGCTGCTGCCCCATGTATTTGGGTCGAGTAGGTATTGAAGTTGCGTATGAGACAGCTGATTTATTTTTTCGCGATTACCATGTTGGTCCCATAGAGAAAGATGTTTCGTTTGATGGTCTGATCCACACCCTTAAATATGACAACGCATTTCTGATACATGTTCTGTAACAGTTGCATACTACGATTATACTATATTATATTATAGCCAGTGGCTACTCAACTAGCTAAAGTTCAAATCCAATAGCTATTAAATACATGGGCAGTATATTATATCCGACATTTATAATAAATTAGAGGGACTCGTAGCTAAATAGCGCTACCGCTTGCAAGCGCGGCTGCTGAGCGTGAGGTGCTGGATTCGATTCTTGGGTCGGGCAAAATTTTATTGGGTTTTTCTGTATATAAATTCTCAGTAGCAGCCTGGATCTCTGCGTCAACCTTCAGGCAATATAGGCATGATACTATATTATTAGCCGACGGTAATTTTATGTTATAATGAAATTCTTATTTTTCATTTAGCCTTACAGATAATAGAGATAGGTAATGTGTAAAACAGTATTTCCAATTTCATTTTCAGACAACCCTTATTACAGTAAAATTTCCATGCAAACACGAACATTATATCCATCTAGAACATAAAAAAGGACCTTCATTTCCTTCGCTACGCCTCGTTTGCTTCAAAATATCTTGAAACACAAAAGCTTATCAGAGTGAAACTCGACGACACATTTGCAGCATATCTCCTGGCTTGTAGAATCTTGTGATCATGAATCAAAGGGACAACTTTATATCTTCATAATACGGAGGCACAATTTTTCCAACCCGCTCATTTCCTTGAACATGGGATGCGGAAGTACGATGACCTACATTCTGGACCCTGATCCCGATTAGGAACCCGGATGGGTCCAAATAACGAACCAAACGTAGTTCGATGTTTTCGACTTTTTATGTTGCAACCAAGAATGTAAGGACTTTTGTGAGATCGATATAGATCTAAGATTGTAAAATGGGAAGAGTTTTAAAAGGTGACGTCATTTAGGAGGAATAAGGGGAAATATTGATAGATAAAGATTTTGTAGGCGTTCGGAGATGCTCATGGGAGCAAACTATTTATAAACTATATGATTAATGGACTGTAATCTGATCTGTTTGTTTATTTACGTGTAATATTAGATATCAATCAATTAACTAAGCCAATCGCAGTAACTGTTGGTAGGAGACTCCCAATATTAGATAGCAACAAAATAAAACTTGTTAAACATTCATTAGTTGTTCCAGAGCAGCCATATCTAAGCCCCAAAACATTGATCTACAATACAATGGACGGCTGGTATAAAGCAAAATTCACGAAAAATATGTCCCGAGTCAACCGATAGGTATAAGCATAGGTACATTTAAAGAAATATTAAAAATCTATACATCCTAATTCAAACCGTATCGTCATTATAAAACAGCTTAATTTTACTTGCGATAATTTATCAGCCTATTCAACTTTTTCACAATACATGACAATGGCGCGCGATTGGAACTCTTTTGGCTCAGACACTTGGGCGCGGACCCAATGTCTATTTTAGTAGTAGGTCAATGTCCCAAAACGTGATTTTAACGTGAGCCAGTTCCATTAATATATCACATAATGTATCACCCCAAAAATTTTTGTCGACCATATTGTGGCCGTATGTCAATACCTAAGCCAGACAAAAACATTTTGGTCGCAAACCTGCAAGCGGTCGGTAGTGGCCAAAAAGCCTATAGAATCCCGGGATCCCGTCAACCGCTAACCGATCACCATAATTCACGGGACTGTCACATCCTTATATAAATTGGACCCTTCCACTTAGAAGGGATAATACTGCCGAAGGAAAAATATCTATGCGGGTTTGCTTACTACTTTTAGCTTTGTGTTTTGTTCATTACTGAGTTTAAGGATATGAGGGTGGATAATTATGTATTTGGAGTTTGAGGTTTTTTATGCAAGATGTGTGTTGGTCTACACGCTGACTTTACTTATAGATACTCATAAAAAACAGTACATAAGGGCCTACTTTTCTAATCCTGATCCCTTTAATGGAATATTGTACTGATTATGAACAACTTTTTATATAGGACCAAACCTGAAATCGCGAAAAATCATTTATTTAGTCGAGTAATATTGAAGTATTTGTATGGAACACCTATTTTTCTTTCGCGGCTTCACCGTTGGTCCCATAGTAAACGATGTTCATAATTTTGAGTGCAATAACCCCTTAAAGGGATCGGGACTAGAAATTTTGGCCCTTGTATATGAGCAACAAGTATATGAAAAAGAAAAGTAAAAAAAAAAAATCAGAAACTTTTTTGGTTTTGTAGATTTAGGATAATTTCATAAATAATAAAATATAATAATTATAGTATAGAGCCATCATAATATCTCTATGTAGAAGTCAACGTGTCCTCGAAAGCAAAAATCCCTGCTCTTTGATCTTAGTTTATACTGAGAGCAAGCCACCCTGTGTGTACCGGGGCAAGAGGCAATTCACGAATCAAATTAAACGGATAGCTACCTGTGTGTGTACTAATAACCTCAAACTGTGATAACAAATCCTTCCGAGCAAGGCGATTATTACGTTATCCTCTTAGATCGTTTGTCATAACGGAGGCCTATGTTGAGCAATGAGCATTAACGGGCTCACATGTTGTTTTATGATAATCATAAGCGTTGTAACTTCATCGGCTTTGTACATGATACGAACAATGAGAAAAGTATGCAAGCACAATAGATACGAACTATGTTTCTTGGGGAAAGTTGTCCAGTTTAATGAGCCTGATTACCTCCTAAAATATGGCTGGTCACTCAAATTCAAATTCTTATTCTATAATTTCCTGAGAAAACGTCTATATATACCTACTGTTTAAACATTATGAAACAAGTCCTTCTCATCGCGATTACAGTAAGTAGCTTGTAGGTATGTATGCATATTGTCTTTGATGAGATATGAAGTGTCTAACGAAATCACGTTCTCAAGAGTCGCTTGAGCCTTTAAGGCAATAACGCTTTATGAGACTTTAAAGGGCCGGAACAACCCCTGTGTGAAAATATTATGGAGCTTGAAATTAGGTAAAGCGTGTACCTACTGCGTAATAAGGAACACAAAGTGGGATGTGTTTGTTTTTAATTAAGGTCAAGGTTGTATTGAAAAAGGTAGCATTTACCACAAATCCTACATTATAGGCTAGTATATAATTTCGGATCTCATGCTTTCGTGGAAATCCTGCACTTAAAAGGTCAAGGCCAACCCAATATAAGGATACAAAATGTCTGTTTCACAAGTGTGAAAGGGAAGTTGCTAACTCGGCAATTTGTTAATTACGAAGTTTGGGTAGATTGTCCAAAAACTACTTTTACCTTTTGATTAGGTTAGCTAATTATGTCACGGTAGCTGTTATGTTTGAAACTATCAAATTAGTTAATTCGGTATCGTGATTATGTAACGTAAGCGTAGGTACTAGCTGTTGTAATTACGCGTCTCCGGAATATTTTCTGGTAAATTAACGCCGTATTTGTTGTGTAATAAACGGTTCATTAATCACCCAGTAGACACTTATGAAGGTTTCTTGTTTTAGTTTTACGTACAAGCATTCCTATTGCTTTAGTTCCTATGAATTGGGAATAATTTTACTATTGTAAAATAATGATATTACACGTATATTGTATTTTGTTGGGACTTTGGGAATATTTGGTCAACATAATTTGCAGTCGTTTTTTAATAATTTAAAACAAGGAATAAAAAAAGAAATAAATAAAATAAAAAAGTTAAAGATAGGATATAGGTAGGTACTTAACCTACCTATATCCTATCTTTAACTTCTTTTATATAGTAGGTATAAAAAGCCATACCATAGAAGCGTAGTCTGTTACTGGTCATCCATTACGTGTACTGTATAGCTATTAATAATTCACTGTAATTGGAAAAGTTGGACAAGACTATAATGGAATACACGTTTTTAGGTTTTAAAAAAGTTGCGTGAATTTTATTTCCAGAAAAGCGGACTTTCCAAGAATTGGAGACGATGGATAAAAGCTTCTAAAAGCTTTCCGGAATGTTCCTCTAACTAAACGAATTAGTACTCGTGAGCGTATGGACCGTATTTCTTAGTATTGGGCTCCAGCGATGGTCCCATGGCTATGAAAAACGGCTATTTACTTTAAATTCTAACACTTCCGGCCCATACATGTCCTATGCGAGTGTGACGTAATACACCACACTAGAAGACAGCACCTGTACCTCTACCATGAGTTTTCCGTGCCGTCTAACGTTCACGTTCACATTCAATATTTGTATAGTGACTTTAGTTCACTATTAATACCGCTAGAGGCGCTGAAAAAATTCCCATACAAATATTGCAAAATGCAAAAGTTATAGTATTGTTGTGCTCCATATAATATATTTTTGTCTTTGTGTACCTATGTATCTTCTACAGTTTCACCTTTCCTACCTTCAACTACAACAACAACGCATATCGTTCAGCCATCAAAACTGGCAATTTTCACTTGAGTGTAATCTTTCCAGAAATTATTTTACTCTTTATTTCCACTAGCGTCAGCGCCATCTTTCATACTTTAGCTAACAAATTCAGTCCATTTTGAGTGTTATAGAATCTTTCTCACCTTAATCATGCTAATGTTGAGTTGAAGAATTATATTTTTACTTATTTCTTGTGTTAGGTAAGTAGAAACAGTCGGATAATTGTACTAAAAGACGGGCAAGAATTTATTACAGTTCTTTATCCTTACAAATCCGAGACATTGTTCAAGGTCTTCCCTAAGCCTGTCTTTATTTAGTCTAATTTGTCTTCTGTAAATCACAATCCACTGGCTTACACATAATGCTTCTATCTAAATCATAAGACGGTTCATTTTAGTACTTAATTGTAAATTAACCTTCCGTAACATGTCAATATAGCATTTTATCACTCGTGTAAGAGTATCATATCCATTTATCTTTACTTTCATCTGATTTAGTGTCTGTAAAATAAAATAAATTATCATTTTATTATGCGGATTAGCGTTGTTAAGTAACTACAGATTCGTCAAACAGTGTATTTAAATTTTAAATCATGAGTGTATACGAAGAGATTTTAGAAAGTGTATAATTTTAGCTGAATTTGAATAGGTAGTTACGATGTTGTCTTATTACGACGTGTGCGTATAATTCCGTATTTTTTTAAGTTATTATAGCTGGTGGCACTTGCAAAACCCATAACATTGTCTGTTAATTTCGTGGGAGAGTGCGAGCGGGTGCTTTGAGGTGTGGCGCGAATTGCAGCGGCTGATGAACAACGGTGAAAACGAATTGAGTCAAAAGATTATTACGTACAGGCGTCCATAGGTGACGGTATGCTTGTTGGCCACCTTAGTGGTATAAAAAAGTAGTGAAAAGTCGCATTATGAACATTTTGGAGATAATAAATAAAAACATGTTTATGACAATTCATTAACATAATTTTGGTATAAGCCAATGATCTGTTAATCCATAAAATTTGATATATTTATCATGTTCTTAATTTGTTCAAAGATTAATGATGTCTTTTGTTTCAAAATTACTTGATTAATAATAATTGCGCCCCAGATATTGACAGGACGTGGAAATTTCAAAATACTGTCAGCATAATTTCATTATACTGACAGTATTTTGAAATTTCAGTAGCAAATATAATATTTGACACTAAGAAACATAAAAATACTAAATAGATAATATCTGACGCAGTATCTGGACTGCTTATGAAACAGCTACTTCTAGGACTGCGCTACTAGGCGAGGTAGGAAACGTTACGTGGACGAGTCCTCTATTGTTTCACTACTTTTTGTGTTTCCTTGTTCGGCTGTTTAGATCACACATTTTTATGCACAACCATATTGTTGGATCGACCTAGTTATTTTAGATTCGCAAATCGGCTTTAAAATATTTTATATACCTATGTTTTTCTTTTTGGTAGTAATAAAGGCAATGGGGATGGTGCAGCTGACAACAAATGTAAAATCGTACACACTATTATAGTGCTCCGAACCGTTGCATGCACCCGCGTGTTTTTAAGTAATCCTAGATAACTGGTATTTATTTATTTATTTATTTAGTTACCAACTTATATTAACAGAATATCTACACATATAAGTTATAGGTACATAAAATTAGGTATTACAGATTGAAGTACCAAAAATACGCACGGTCGGCTAAATACCAGTTTATTCATGAAGTTGGCGTATGGTCTCTCCCGAGAGATCTTAATTACGCGTTTGTACACCATAAATTGCTGTTAGTAGCGAGCGGTGATGCGTCCTTAATTAGATATACCTACGTTAATTTTAAGTTTTTATTGTCTAGTCATTAGTGCTAGTATCATTACCTCGTTAATACACATTTTTCAAGATTTCCATAGTCTCCTGTTTTATTTTATTATAAGTCCTGGTTAGTTCCATACATGTTTTTGGGTCACAGAGCAAACGAGTCAGTAGATTAGACACCTTTAGACCACACTTTATTACACATGTTGTACGGAGCAGCTGACTTAATTTAAGTTCCAAGACTTGAGAAGTTCTCAAGAATGTAGATAGTTCTCGAAGACTTAAGCTCTTATAACTTGTATATCATGGGGTATGAATAAGATATGCTGCACAACACTGTTAGGTAGGAACGCCTTTAATAACAGTCCGTAATACCTCGTGCAGACTGCTGGCGGAAATTAACAGCTAGATATTTAGAATTCGGCACGAATTGTTTTTATTTTCGTCTTTTTTATCATTATTTTCATCCGATTTTTTTATTTTGATAGCTATGCAGTGGTTACCTTACGCGATTCGTAACATCTTTATCAACACTGCTTGCATCATTCATATCTATTATTGCTGATACATATTTTTTCAATTGCTTGTCTTATTCATACTATATCGTATTCACTTGCGTATTATTCTGTTTAGCATCTGGTTCAGAATTACAACAAGGATATGATAGTGCGTTGACTTTTCCGCTTGACGTGATCTGTATGTTTGAGGGCAATCTACTCGTAAGTACGTGAACTTACTCCTTGATAACGATACGGCTCTATAGCTACTATAGCAAAGGTTTTATGTGAAAATGTGTAGCTGGCTTACCGCCATCTTTTACTTAACCATCATATTTCAAAAACATTTTGTTTCAAGGTTAATTTAAATCAAATTCGTACAATGAATGACATTTCAGGAATAATAATGTTTTGTCTTATCCTTGTTCTAAGAGAAAATGAGACGAATTATTTACGATTACGTCACAAAACTTCTTAGCAATACAATATTAAAGTAATCTTACTTTATCGACGTTATAGTACGAAATTTCGATGTAAGGTTAAAACAATACTGCTGTGAGAGATGGTGGTAGGACCGGTCATAATCGTACCTACATTTGTCTTGCCTATTTTTGAAGAATATTATCTTTATTTCATGCAGGTAAACCTCATTCAGACACTTATGAAATGCTGAGACTCTAGGTATAACTCGGTTCCAAATAGAACGCCTATGGAGAAGAACCAGAAAGAAACTCTATGGAAACTTTATTTAAAATAATAGTATTAATTTATATTACTATGATACTATCGAAGCGTGAATTTTCTGATAGGTAGTGATCATTCTTTGTATAAAGGAGCGTTTACATTAATTTGTAACAGTAAGATGCTTTCCTATACAACATAATTGAAAACGTTTTTCTATTTTTTTCAAACTACAATGATTATTCGTGGGCTTTTGTGCCAGGACAGATGACCTGCATAAAAGTCCAAAAAAAAAAGTCTCAGGACCATTTTTTTTTACAATCTTGCACATTTATTCTTTATCGTTTCAAATGTGCCTAATATTTTGTTTATTTGAAATAAAAACTTTCTTTATATTCGCAATAGGTACACAACAACAAACCTATATATATGAGTGTCCGGATTAAAAAGTTTCACGCCTGTGCTGTTGTTTCAGCGCTTTATTAGTTTCAGCGACTGTTCTAAGAAAATACCCTTTTATATTAGAATTCGTATTTGAATGAACTTTAGCAATTTATTTATTGTTAAGACCGTGGTATTCTCAAGGTATGTTTTTTTTTTCATAATATAAATACTTAAACATATAATTCACATGACTTGCCTTTTCAATGGAGTTTTATCCGACAGTCTGGTAAACTCACAGAACACAGAAAAGAGGTTTTTTCTGTGTTTTTTCTGTGTTCTGTGGGTAAACTCATGTTTTTGTTTGTTTATAAAATACAAGGTATCTTTCTAGTCCCGTGTACTTATCATTATGAACAACTTTTACCATGGGACCAACTCTGAAGTCGCGAAAACAAAAATCTGCTGTTCCATATATTTAGTAGAGTAGGTAATATTGAACTACTTGTATGAAACAGCAGATGTTTGTCGCGATTTTCGTGTTGGTCCTATAGTAAAAGTTGTTTACAATGATGAGTACAATAACCCCTTAAAGCCGGTGTCCTGTTTAAATATAAGTTCTGTTAAATATACACTCTGTATAAAGGTACATGTAGATGACATAACAATGTTATTTCTGTCGCAAGAGCGGTCGAGCCTCGTCACGCGAAGTGACGACCTACCGTTCTGTAATGCCTGTGATTAAGGCTGTTTGCCCTTGGCCCCAGTTAAGACCTAAGTATACTTGGAAAACTTTTTCTTAATACAGCCTCCAAAATGTAGTTTCTTATAAGGCTAATTGTATGAAATCGATATAAGCTCTATTGAGTAATGTAAAATTTCTATAAATTGTGGGTTTCATTTGATACTTTGGTGAACCAAAATTGACGCCCGTTTATGTATTACTCGTTTAAATTATAATTTAATTTATTAGACAACGTAAAGCTCCCGCGGTGCACAAACATTAGATTTTCTGTTGTGTGTACTTTAAGAAGCTTGAAGTGTTAAAGAAATAACTTAGAAGGAGTTGAAAAATTAAATTTCTGGTTAAGGCTACTCGTCATTAAGACGGTTTAAAGTCATTCCCCCAGATACCATTACTGGGGGACAAAGGTTAATTGTTGGACATCCCTAGATTTCATTACCCGATTTTTTTTTAAATTTCATCATTCCTCATAACTTTTATAATTGGACCAACTCTGAAATCGTGATAAAAATCCTCTGCTCTGTACATTGCACCAGGTTACATAATTATTCACTTTTGTACGGTAATGTATATTTTTTTCTGGATTTCAGTTTTATTCCCTTATTAAAAGATAAGAATTACGAACAGAGCATGTCGTTAAACCTTTTCTGGTAATTAAAAAAATGTTGTGTATAACCTTGTGAGAAAGACAGATTCAATGTTAGTTAAAAAGGAACATTTTTGAATCGTGTACAACATAATTTTTTTAAATTAAATTTAAAAAATAAATAGGGCAAATAATGTAATCTTTTTTTGCTCTCAGACTTGTCTAGTAACGAATATAAACTTTTAAACATTACAGACTAGGCCTTGTTATAAAGTTTCTCTTGAAGTACCTAAATCATTTGAACATTGCTGAGTTACCCACCCAAGGGCAGACACTATACATCACATAGTATTAAAAATGCGCTTGCCAAGTGCTTACATAACAAAATGTGTTCATAAATGTAATGTGAAGGAACCTCCACCAGCTATTAAGGATCTATTTGCATGCCGCGGGTAGGACGATGTTATTACTTCTAAACACGTCTCGACTGGGCCAATGAAAAGGGATAATTGCATATACCGCGCCATTATTTTTTCTCATTTCACTTTGCGAGCCGTTTACTAAGGCAAATTGCGTTCTGAAAACTCCTTCTATATTATCTGAGTTGGTATGTTTTTACGAGTCATGTTCAGTTTGATTTAAGATGTATTCAAAGTGGACCGTTATTTCTCTTCTCGGCGGAATATATCTTGACGACAGGTAATTATATGTTTTAAAAAAAAAGGTTTGTCCCGAGAACTGTTAATGAATTTAATATCTATCCATTGACTATACAAATTGTCGTACGAAAGTTTTGGATCCGCTGAATGAATTGCCTTTCAAGAACGACATCATGCTACGAATTAGCAGTGCCATTCCTTACCAGGGCCTATATTAATGCCAAAAAGAGTAACAAACGAAGCGCTCTGATTGCTTTACTTCCTAATGAATGCATTCACGAACCTACAATCACGAAATGAGAAGTTCTAACAGACTTTAGCCAGAAATATCTCGGTAAAAGTCTAGATAGACTTGTTCACACCAAACACAGGGCTCCACGAGACAGGCTCGACCTAGTGTGGCCACAGGACAAACATTCCCATATCCAAATTAAATTGATAATTAAGTACCTAGATTTTTAAGGAAATGTGTAAATAACATAGATTCGTATATTTTGGAAATTAAAAAAAATATATTACTTACGATAAAGCCTAATTAGGCACTCTACGATACGTCTCAAACTCTCAAGAAACACAGTAGTGTTTAGACCTAACTGTCTTAGACACGGCAATAATTATACTATACCTACAAACTATTTCTGTCGTACCTTTTGTTATCTACAATTTAAGGTATTGTTCTAAACTACTCTACTTTAGTCCTGTACATGAAAGGTAACATTAATCACAGATAAGACATTTGAAGCCCGGCGTCCTGGTGACAGCTACATTAGATAACTCTACCACGGTCTATTTCTTGAATAAATCCGTATTATATATGGAGGTCCAAGTTGTAAAACCTTCTTGACAGCTTAACCTCTTGGCTTATAGTCGTTTAGATAAAATAAGACAGTGGTGTCTAGTGGTTTAGCTTCTTACGCGTGGTTGATGTACTGAAACAGACGTCTTTAGTAGTAGTTTCCACAATATGTTGGGTTAGCAATCAAATGCGCTTCTATTTGCAGTGAGCTGCAATAGTGCGGGCGTTGGCATCTATTACGGGATATTGCAACCTCGTTGCGGTACTACGTTTGAGGAGCTAACTAAAGGTTCTAAGGGATTTTATCTCTCTTTTGATCTACTATATTATGTAAAAGCCTTTAATTTTGTTCTTCTTTTTTCCTGCAAGAAGTGAGCTATGGTTCATAAATATAGAAGACATTGAACATGTCGCATATTTTCTACTGCATGCAACAAATAAGTTATTGGTTCAAAATTATAAAAAACTACGATCAAAAATCGGTTTGCAAAGATAATAGCAATATTTATTGTGGAGGAACGAGGTATGATGTTCCTGCATTGAAAAGGGTGGATCCTACGACCAGGCGAGGTGATATTGCCTGGTGGGCCAAAGCCCAACGGTTGATGTCGGACAGTTGTATATGTGTTAGATACGATATTATTTTTCCTTGGGTGATGCAGGCCTCGTAATCTGATTGGTCGAATTCATATTTACGCGCCACTGTAGTTAGCTTGCTGCCTTACTAGTAGTTATTCTATATGGCGTCGCTACATTTATTCACGATCAAATGTATCGTAGAAGGCTGTAAATGACAACTAGCTGAACATGAGTTACCTAATGAACTTATAAAATAACGATATTTTTTTACAACGCTACCTAGTACCCAAAGAACCTGAAACACCTAGATTACACGTAGCAATCAGGTTTTTTCATGAAAATTCTGAAGTTTATCTGTGCCGTCGTGACAAGCTACCGAATTATTCGCCTTACTAATTAAGTCTGGAACTTAATTGCTACAACGACCGGCGACATCTTTAATTTTATTAGCGTTTTATGTTATCCTTACAAACACTGTGATGTTTTATTACACCTTATTACTAAGTAGCTTTGTAATTAAGATTAAGAAATACATAGAATGCATCTAGCAAGTTGATCCTAGTGCAAATAAGCCTCCTATTGTCTACACTTAGGCAACTATTGGGAATGTGTCAAGATAAATTTCGGCACTAAGGTTCGTGTGTTTGATCCCGCCAATTTTAAGATAGGTATAATTAACGTTTAGACGGTTAGAATAAACAGTATTTGTACTTGTACGCTACTAAATGGAGAAATGGGCATGGAAAAGTGTCCTGGAGGGAAAAATGACCAATGAAGAAAATACTAAGAAGGGTAAAAGAGAAACGAAAATTTTTGGCACTTATAGATAATAAAAAGAGGAAGCATGATTGTTCACTTGATTAGACATGATAAGTTTATTACCATCAATAAATAAGGGAAAATAGAGGCAAAAAGAAAAAGAGAAAGACCAAGAAGAAAGTACATTGATCAAATGAAAGAAAAAGCAAATGAAGAGAAATAATAATACAAAGAAATAAAAGGTTTAGCATTGTTCTATACAAGATGGAAATTGCTACACCGACGCCTAGCACTTAAATTTTGGATAAATTTTAATGGTAAGAATAAAGAAATGGTAGGTACCTACTGTGAAACATCTTAAAAAATCCTTCTGATTTAAATCTCGAGTTATCTCTCACGACACCTTTAGGAATATAATTTTTGATCTATCATTAGCCAACAGACCAAATTTTCATGACCTACAAAACAATAATTTCTTTTAAAAACTCCACAAAAAAATAACGAACATGCGAACTTATAATAACGAGGAGAGCTCAACTTTACGGTTGCTATCGTAAAAGAAAAACGCGCAAAGTTTATAGCCTTGATATCTACACTATTTTCATAGTCTGGTTGTGTGTGATAAGCTTAACTACGCAGCGGATTTATTTGGGCTCGTGTTTATATTCGTACCACTAAAGCCGGCGGCGTCTCCCGTTAGGCAGATAACACACTTACCGGCCAGGCGGGCGGCGCGGTGGAGTAAATACATTAGCCGTTTTGAAGGACGCTCGTCTGATGTTAAGGGTTGAATTCTCTCCCAAGGCCTAGTTCTCCGACCACGTAAGAAGCTCTCGAAAATAGTTTAATTATAAACGCAAATCTTTTAGTTCAGTAAATATTCGCTAATCCTAGCTGCTTAACCGATCAAAGGCGAGACCAGTATGGCTATTATGTAACTTTTTGACGGATTTATAAAACTGACAATGTAATTTCGGTATTTATTGTGCACGTCAAACTTAACTATTTATGTACAACTGCCCACCCGTCCCAGGCTTAGCACGGATGTATTTTCTCTACTATCCTTACATTAAATATGAAAGTATTAAGCATTTAAACCTTCCGGAAGAAATACTCAAAGTTATGGTGAAAACCGCAACAATATCCGTTGCGCTGTTTAGGAGGAGCTAGCGGATTTACAGACAAACAGACGTGAAAAGCGACTTTATTTTATACGATGTAGAAAAGAGATAAAGTGAAGTTTGCCAGCAGTGATTGCCGAATTGAGGCCTGTTGTGAACTGTCAAAACCTTACGTAATTAGACCATCAGGAGGGTCTCTAGTAAGGCTATATTTAACCTTTCTTATCACAACCGGTTGCCTGCGACTGCTGAACTATACTAATGTCTAGCTATTTAGCTAACCCTATTAACTTTTGTAACATGGAGTGAAAGAGGATACCTATAAAATAGGTTTAGATGGAGTGTGCCAAGAAGAAGGTGAAAGTGAGGCACTGTTCGGGAACCTAAATTAATATGATGTAGGCTTAGCTCAAACTATCCTGTCATTACCAACTTCAGATGCTGCAAAGATATGTTATGGTGAAGATAATATAAATGATGTTATGTTATACAGCTATACACAATACAATACACTTTATTGCACACCAGTAATAGAAGAAAAGATACAATAATTGGAAAAAGAAATGTACAAAGTGCGGTCTTATCGTACTTGGCAATTTCTACCAGACAACCTTAGAATGGACAGATTTGCAGGGTAAAAGAGCAAACAGTGATATAAACAGTGAGATAAACAGTGGTCCCGCAGCGATCCTCTTTTAAATCGACTTAAAAAAAAACAAGTTTTACTAAAACGTAGCACGTAAGTACGGCGCGGTAAAATGCGCGAGGTTGCATATAATTTCATACAAAGAATACTAAAATTCGATTACAACACGACACAACGCGTGTTGTAATCGAATTTTCGCGGTTGGTGCGTGTAGGTGCACGTTTACCTTTACGATTCGAGTAGTTTAGAACATCAGGATTCATGTATACCCTACAGGAGCTGTGTCAACTTGCTAGTTGCCGTGTTTTCAACAATGTACAACTTCAGATAGAAGTTTCAAACTGTCTAATCTAACATACACATTTTGCCAGATTACGCGTTGACTCGATGTGATGTCCAGTTAGTTCGTATTCAGTAGCCAAATAAACACTTGTGTTTATGTTTACTTTAGAACATATTGTTGCATATTTGGAATGCAGTCAATTAAATTAACTATTATGTACCTATTAAATTCCCTTTATTAATTTTTTTTACATACTTTTTAATATTTTTAATTAGTTTTAAAATTAAACAAAAAAATAATTAAAATATAAGAGAGTAGTAGGCCACCGGCACCGGGAACAGGGTCCAAGTTACCGGTGGTCAGGGCTCTAGAGAGAGACCTCCTAACAATACGCGCAGTGTCAAGGATTACTGCTTTCTGAAATAATTAACTGGAGGCTTCAGCTGAAAATTAGCGGTGCCGCTACCTGTAGCACTTGAGCTGAGGGCCTGAGGTCTTTTGGGCAAGCAATGCGGCAATCCCACATTGAACCAACTAGGTGAAATAAAGGCTGAAAATAAAAAATAAATTACACTCTATTTTTAATTTCGTAGGTAGTAAGTTTTTACTTGTTTGGTTTTACGAGTTTTGTTTTGTTTTTTATTTATTTTGTGTGGTCTAATAAACGTATTTTCTATCTTTTCTTTCTTGCTTCTTCTTTCTAAATTATAAAGTCTTGTTAGAAATTGAGTTAAATTTACATCTGATTTCCGCCGGACATCCTTCATGTTCGCTAACTGTATTATTTGTACATTGATGCGTTTAGGGAAGATAATGTACCTATGCATGGCTATGGCGCAAGCTTATAATACCTGATTGACGGTACGGTAGGCGCAGTAGCTACGCGATTGGCATTCTGTGTCGTCGCGGGTTCGATACCCGCACGGAACAAATATTTGTATGGCCTATCAGATATTTGTTAAGGGTCTGGATGTGCGTGCATATGAGATGTATCTATTTCCCACGAATCACGATACTTACAGAGAAATCCTAGTGAGGGGCAAAGTTTTAAAAATACAATCTCTTAATCAGCTCTGAACTATCAAAAGTGCCGCAACCCGGGTTCCTTCTTATATCTATCACTGTATTTTGTAGCACTTACCTTTTTATTTATCTATTTATTATATACTTTACTGTACACCGGTATACATAATATATAAAGCTTGTAAGAGTAAAGGAGATTACAATAAATTTATAGTACAATGGGCGGCCTTATCGCATAAAGCAATTGCTTCCAGGCAACCATTGGATGGAATACAGTGACAAACAATTATGGGGCAAATTGTGGTGTACATACATATTATGTTGGACTAAACATACTTTCTTTTTCCTTCTATTTTTTTTTTTAAATAGCTTTTCCCTCCACTAGTAATTAATCCTGTATCGTGGATGCGTTTACAAACACAAATCTTCACATGCACAAACATCCAGAACCGGAACAACTATCTGCAGACTTAAAAAAATACCAATGAAACACATTATGCTTTTATGCTTTTTATGTGACAACGTGCTTAAAAAAAGCTTGTATTGTACCTGAGGGGTAATTCACGTAATTTTATGACACGTCGATCATATTGCAGTGACGCTCGAACTTGACGCGAGCGTATCTCACTGAAACTAAGAGAATACCAAATGTGTTGTTTTGATTAAAATTTTACTGCAACTGCGCGGCAATTGCAATTCTTTAGTTACGTGAATACTGTGCGTATTTCTCGAACGGTAGAATGGAATGCAAACTTGGCAAAGGCTGGGACTAATCACGTTAGGCTGGCAAATTGGTAGCTCATCGAAGCGTAACTGTAAGCCACGCAGCGCAGCGAATAGACGCTTCTTTTTCTTCTATTTTTAGGCTCTGTGCGTGAAACTAAAAATGGAAAAGGCTCTGAATACGGATTTTGATCGCATTTCATGCATATCCAGTACTAGGACTGAAGTAGAAAAATGGTGTACCTTTTTTGCCCAGCTTTAAGTAATAATGCGTAGGTAAGTATGTACGATCAAGTAAACTTTTAATAACCTAACCGTCAAAAACTAGAAAAAGAGCTGTAACTCAATTTCAAGAATCATTAAAATCGGTTCTCTATTCGCGAAGATACCGCAGAACAAGCATACAAAAAATAAAACAGTCAAATTGAGTACCTCCTCCATTTTTGAAGTCTGTTAAACCGGGCACAATTTATAAAAACCTTAATACACGAGTGTTATTTACAGAGCATTTTAATTACACTTCACAGCGCCGCCGGAATCGTATTCGTGAGAGTCTTTGACGTTCATTTCATTTCACATTAATCAATGGTTCAAATAAACAATTACCTACCTATTTATTTACGTAAGGTTATTACAGATTTACCAATATCTTTTTCTTTTTTTTTTTTTTTAAACGTCTCTAGGATTTCTCCTGTATCTAGGGTACAGTTTACAAACATACATGTCACATGCACACACAACCAGACCCGAAACAACTATCTGTAGATCATACAAGTACTTGTTCCGTGCGGGGATCGAACCCGCGGCACGTAGCGTATAAAGCTAATCGCTTAGCCACTGCGCCAACCGTGATCCACAAATATGTGAATATCTGACTGAATAACAAGCTTCTACCGATATGAGGACACCTTTGGTCACACGGATAAGTTTGGTTGAATCAATCAAATAATTTGTTCTATTAGATTTAGTTTTCTGATAACAATATGTTGTGTTGACTGTCGATCAAAGTAAAAGTAGATCCTAAAATTAAAAAAATATCGAGTCGTGCAGTGTCTGAAATTTTCATACGCATTTTCGTATTTTAGACTAGCTGTGTCAGCGACTTCGACTGCGTGGTATATAACTTTTTTTTGCCCGGAACCTAATTATTTTTCTTTAAAAGTAAAAATATATAGTAAGTAAAGGAGTTACTCCTTATAACATCAGCTATCTGCCAGTGAAAGTCCCGTCAAAATCGGTCCAGCCGTTTCTGAGATTAGCCGGAAAAAAATTGTTTTTTGTTTTCAATACAGTATAATTATTTTCATATGCATTTAGTAAAAAGCTGTTATTTCGAAATTACAAACAGACACTTCAATTTTATTTATTTGTATAGATAGGAGTAGTTTTCTTTCTTAGCTACGTTTACTAAGGCTACACAAGATAACAACTATTTTTCTTAATATAATTTTAAGTAGATGCTCAATACACTGAGCACACGTATATAAAACAATTTTACATAATACACAACAGCAAGTATATTGTGCTCTCCACAATCCAATCCCATTTGATATTCCAACTTGGAACGTGTGGAGGTGAGCAACTGAACAGTCCAGAATTCAAGAGTATGAATATTTATACCAGGTAAAGTATATTCAGACAAGAGAACACCAATGTAGATTACTTTGTTCATAAAGTTTTGATAGCTCCTCCAAATGGGTAATGTTATGTTGTGGATATAACGCATTCGTCTGATGATTCAGTAATACTTTTGAAACCCCGACTAAAAGAGGGGTGTTATAAGTTTGTGTGTATCTGTGTATCTGTTTATCTGCGTAAATATATAAAAAAAAAAAAAAAATGAAAGATATGAGTATCTTTCTCTAGCATCGTAGCTCCAAAACGGATGGACCGATATCAATGCAGTTTTTTAATTGAAAAGAAAGAAATATAGTTTATTGGCACATACATGCTAAAAACACAGAAAATTAAAATATAAAATAAAATCAGTAGTTTAGTGCCAAACGGGCCAGCAGCTCAGCTTAATGTTGGGTGTTAGTACGTTAATACTGATTACCCAACGCTGGTTTTCAGCTGTTTTAATTGAAAGCTAGTTTAATCGGGAACCATATTAGAATCTATCTTATCTGAAAATCTGTTCAGCCGTTCAAAAGTTACAGCTCTTTTTTTAGTTGGAGTCGGGGTTTTTGATGGTTAGGCTATTCTTCTTCTCCTTTTGAGTCGGCACGCGCTTTGACATGGAAATCGCTCATCAGTGGAAAGATTAGCCGGTCATTAATGGTGGTATTGAGACTGAATACCCAGTGCGCCAGGCTATCTCAGGTTTCGTCATTCCTGGAGGCTTTTTCCTTGAACTCTATTTAGTAATTCATTCTATGCTTAGAATTTTACGTAGATTGAAAAAAAAAAATAGCATTGAAGAGAAAGAGACAATGGAAGGTTTTTGAATTGGTTGATAGAATTGGCATCTAGAACTTTCGATTGGTTTTGAACAGCATTGGTCACGTTTTTGTATGGATGTTTTATGACAACCAGGCAATATATACTAATATGTATATTCTTCTTCCTTGTTTCACGTATTATGGCGCCCCTATAAAATCTGAGGCACCTTAAACGTGTAGGAATTCAGGGGATAAATGTGCCGCGACTCGTGTCTCCAAAGACGTCAAACGATAACGCGCAAAGTCGCCACACTTCGCACCACACCAATTATATTAATATAAGATATTTAGCTTTGTCGTGCGATGTCCAACGACTTTGCACGATGTCGACACGTGTCGCGGGAATTTACTCAGTTACTGAATACACAGCTTGTGTCAAGGGTACAAAGACAGACTGTCCTTATTTTATAGACTACCAAAATTGGAATAACGTCTGGCCGATTGACCGTCAATACGGTATTAGCAGATAGGTGGAAGCCATGTACTACCTTTGGATAGTGTTGGCAAGTAATTACGACACGCCGGCACGATGAGCCACAGGTGGCGAGCAACATAATATTATTGTGGGCAAGGGATTAATTAATAAAGGCCTTCATTAAAATTATATAATCCTAGTTCTTGCATTGCTTGCCAGAAATATTCCCCAATTATTAGCCAGCCACCCCGTTTTTACCGATGGTACCTATTGTAATCGGTAGTGCCGGTTTCACACAAGGGTAGAGCAGCGAGGCGGAGTAGTATGTTTATAGAGAGCAGAACAGTACTGCTACTATTTGAACTCGCGTGACAATATATAGGTACTATTTTGTTGCAGTATACGCGCGATCAAATAGTAGCAGTGGATACCCACTGTCCTGAAGGCTAATTCACGTAATTGTCTGACGCGCCGATAAAGTTGCAGTGACGCTGCATCGAAGCTCAAGTTTGAGTGCTAAATGGTATTATTGTAATCTTAGAACTGCGCGTCCGCTTCGCGGCTACTTCGCGCTCCCTAAACTATACTACGGTGTGGCCAATAGGGAGAAAAAAAATTACCCACTTAATAATCGAATGGAATCGATTACGTTTCAACGAATTTATCGTTAAAGAATATGAAAATAATATCCCAATAATGATTTTAGTGCATTTTCTTACTATAAAAACAAACAATTACGTTGTGATTCATAATAAAAGATATATTTCGCTAATATTTGGCTGAATCATGGTTTAACATGGCCGCTTATAACCTTATAACAAATAAAAACAATACTGTCAAAAATAAAAAGTCAAATTATGATAGGTAGTTATTTTGTAAAAAACTAAATAGAAACTATGAAAACTTAATAAGGTATGTATAATATTATATTAACATGATATTTATGGGTGTATAATGAAGGTTACTTTACGAAGAAGTAGCAGTTTATATTAAAATATGGTAATCTTTCCTTGTATGTTTTTGCTTTCACCTATGACTTCACGAAAATCTGTTTCTGTGCGGCAAATGGAACTCTTGGTGGAATATTTAGAGGGCCACAGGGACCTTGGCTTTGGCAGACTAAAATCCAAAGAGGCGCGTGCCCTCTCATCACTCTTATGGGCCGAATGCGCATATAATTATATTGAATGCCGAGGCAGACGGTGATCAGAGGACTTATATAGAAATGTATGTATAAATTACACATATTTGATTATAGTTGTATATTTTGTTTATAATCTCAAAGGATTCATAACCAATAGAAACTGAACTGCAGTAATTTTATATGATATTATGTCTATTGTACAACAACCTTCATAATCCAGCATATCCTACCTACTTGTATGAACGGTTTTCTTATGTTAGTCCTTCTCATGCTCCGGATTGAAATTTAAAGAATAATTACATATTTATACAAACTAGTACCTACTTATTTTCTTTGTCGTGTGTATGCGTGTACATAATAATAAATAAATAAATAATTTTCTTTTCAGGCAAGACGGGGGAGTTCAAGTGGGGAAGACGAAGAATAAAGAAGACAATTATCTAATTGAACATAATTATATTATTATAAAAATAAAGAACTCAATAATTCAAACTGTATTTTGACTCTAATCACTATTTAGCCAGAGGCGATAATTAAGAGCTATAAGAGCTTGTTGGACAGCCCGACCTTCCAACAAATCTCTGTTCCCTCTTCTATTTCCTTGAGCGAGTATGTTCACGCTTTCCACTCGCATATCCTCTTCAGCCACCCTACGCCGTACACGCATACTTTCTTCATGCTCACGCTCTCGGTGTGTCAGTCGTGGCACTGGTAATCGTGCCTTGTTAGCTGCATTGGGTAATCTTCTTCTTAGCGTGTCGATGGCAAATTAAATGTACTAGGCCCAGTACAAAGAGTATGTAATCACTACGGCCCAGTATTCCGCCACGCGAATAGCAGAATCAGTTGCAGACATAAGCTCCTCACGCGTGCATGTGGTAGGGCATGCGGCGCAGGTTGGAAGGTGGGCCATGGTTTGCGGAGAGACACCGCACATCCATCTGTGAAATTCCACCTGTGGAGATTATCTTTACTTCGGCCGACTTGGGATCGTAGTCTATTAAGAGATTTCCAAGTCGGCCATGGTAGGGTGAAATGGTTTCCGATGGCGGGAGAAAGTATGCAGGTGGATCGAATTTTTCTCGCCAGAGATTGCACCTAGCTTTAGAGGCATCGATATCAGCGGGTAATGCAGCACAGGCGTTCACTATTTGCACTTAATTTCACCAAAAACAACCAAACAATACCAACAAAAGTTAGGTATGATGAGCTCAAACTGCACTCGAGCTTGATTAAAACTTACTAAGCTGTCAATTTGGGACGTCAAATGAATAGTAGTATACCGATAGGGTTGCGTTCCGAATCCCGCATTAATGACGCGCGACAGTAGAATGCGTTATTGCGCCCGAGTGGCGCGAACTTGACGCGAGCGTATCTGACAGCGATCGCTAAAGCCAAGCGAATGCCAAATGTGTTGTTTATGTCAAATTTTTACTGCAACTGCGCGGCAACCGCACTTCTTTAGTTACGTGAATTAGCCTACTGCTCACTATAAACTCATTTGCTGTCTTGCTCTTGTGTGAAACCGGCTTAAAAGATAAGGCTTTGGGTAGTAGCCTCCTTGTTATAACAATTTACATCGTCTACTTATTCAGACAGTTTAGCGATCGAATATTGTAAAGCGCGTTTTACATTAGAAAAATATTACCTTCATTTGCAAGTCTGTACCCACCGTTAAACCAAACCTCTCCACTATATTACGCCAAACAACTTCTACTTCATCGCGTCTACATATTTAGCCAAATTTATAGTTGTCTAAATAAATTCCTTCTGTGCGCCATAACAGGTGATTTGTCAGGGTTATTCTGTATTAGCGAGTGAAAATTACGAGACAGAGTAATGAGGGTGCTACGAACGCGTTTCAACTTTGCACCGTAATACTTTAATTTTATGTGTGAGGAAGATTCCATTCCACATTTTATGTAAAAGGGTTTTAGTGTCTAAACGAAAGTTGAAATGTGTGTCCGTACTTAAAAATTACTTATAGCAAGGACGTCCTCTAGTTTATTGCTCAAAGTTATTTTACAGGCGTTTTAATATTAAAGGTATTTTGTGGACTACTTCCCGTCATAATTTCCTCTTTGACTACGTACCTGTTTGTAAAACGTGGTTTAATGCGTTTTTGTTGTAGTCTGCAATTACTTTGTTGTGTTTACTTTTTGAAATATGGTGAGATTCTCCTTCTTCCTCAAAACTTGAAAGATTAGCCGCCGAATACTGAAACACAACTCAATTTTAAGATGCTCTTAAAGGTCACTCTGTCGCTACTGTCCACCTTAAAATGACAGTGACAGCACGAGAGCTAACGGCAACTTAAAATTGAGATGTCTTTGAGTAGCTATTCGGGGGTAAAAGACATGTAAACGTACAAAACAATATCCTATACGAGCTCGTTACATAATTTATGTAGCCAGTTAATTTATTTCACAGAATACGAGCTAATAAATGACCAATAAATGTTAAGACACCCGGGTAGGCAGATGTAGTGGGTTGCGGTGTGCGGCTCACCGCTCCGGAGCGTGGCGACACTTGTACGGGAGGCCGCAAGGTCTGTGCCGACCACCTACTTTAGGAGGTCCTCTCCTGTGTCTCTGTTTAGTATGTAATGAATTACGTAAATAATTTTGTGAATGTAGCAGTAAAACTAATATACCTAATCTGTCTGAAAATTAGGATTAGGTAATTACCTACTATCTACCAGTACAATTGTTTCAACTAGGCTTTTCATCTAATAGTATTCTGATCGATTGAATAAAACTCAACATCAAATATAAATAAATATCAAAAATATTATAATCAAGATAAAAAATAGTAAATCTACCAGATAATCAGAGACAATCGCAGCTATAATATTGCCGTTATAATATTAATTATTAACTGCTGTTTCATCTTATTTATGGATGAGTTATTTAATGAATAAGTTAGAGCCGTATTGTCTGACAATTTATAAATAATAAAATACGATTCACAATACAGTTAATCCGTAATTCAATCTGTTTCACGAAATATAATCAGTACAATTTTTGAAATTCCATTTAAAAGGCCTTAATAAGCTTTAAAACTAATTTTAAACAAAACTGACCGAGGATTAAAATGATTAAATGCTATTCAACTTTGTAAAGAGGTGAAAGATGTGTCGTAAATATATTTTAATAGCTAAATCTCAGTGTAATAACCTAAATTCTTTACTCAAAGCCTAAATTGTATTGATCCGCCAAGCACCTGTCTGTCTGCACCATATCGGGTTTTTTTTAAATTATTTGGTGGATAAGTAGGTAACCTTAATTTTATCTCATCGTAAATCTTGGTTTCCCATGATTCTGTTGCCTGTACGAATGTCGGTAACGATGATCAATTCTATAATTAAGTAAATGCTTTTTGGATCAGTCACTAATCATAGATTCTTATAAAGCGCGATTTTGCCTGATGCACTGCACGTTTAAACCGAGCACTGCACTTTTAATTAAAAAAAAGTAAAAACCGACTTCAAAAAACTAAAAAGTATAAAATAATTTTCTTAAAAAACTTAACAGCTTCTGAAGTCGGGGCCTATAATTCTTCAATGCACCTAGCTTGGCAGTGGCCCCGACTTCAGAAGCTGTTAAATTTTTTAAGAAAATTATTTTATACTTTTTAGTTTTTTTCTGTTCAATATCTTCTCAAGCAAAGACCTCGGTTGGCATGTACGATTAGGTTATACCTACGTCACAATGGGTTCACACGTACATTTTCTGTCCTACAGCTTGGCATGGGCCACTTCTTAGAATGAGAATGGTTGGGGACATCTATGGGGGACGAGTTTGTCTACCAGCCGTGCTAGTCCTGCTACAAGAAGGCAAGCGTTTAGCCGCTAGTCTATCACCGCTTCGGATCGCACGTATATCAAGTCCGAAGTCTCAACGGTATTTACTTAACAAGAAGACCTAACAATATTTGAGATGTAATGAAAGAAGTTACAATAGATACTCGAAGAGAAACTTAAGGAGTCGAGAAGGTTGAACTTCTGATCGATGAGGTATCAATACAATTATTAGTTGAGCAAAACTAACTTCGATGTTTGCTTGATTCAATACAATGTTTTATATATAGAAACAATTGATATTAAAGTGAATACAAAAACGAACTGTAGGTTTTAAAAATAGAATCACTCCACAACAAACAAATTTTATTTTAACACCTTGTTAGTTTTTTTAATCTTTCGGTTCTGCATGTGCTCTCACGTATGAGAAATAGCTCATACAGTGGTGAATAAATTAGCCCATTAGCAATGTTCGTAACATGGCGGATTGCGCTGTAAATTCTTGTGTATTACCTGCCACTCATGATTTTTTTTCCTGACGTTGGAACATCCTCATGGACAGTGCTCGTCACGGATCTTTGGGTCTGTGAAGTTAGGTACAAATAATGAAATAACGCAGAGCAAGAAGCACAGCGAAATTTACGATCCAGGAGGGCAATTCTCGTGCAATCGAAGCAAAGTCGAACTCAAGAAAGAGTTCGAATTTAAACTTCTCTCGAGGGTTAAGTTGAGCTAATCTGGAAAAGTCAAACCCGACATTTCTCGAAGGAAAGCTGCTTGAATCGCTTCGACTGACCGTTCGAGACGTACATTTCGAATGCGAACCATCATAAACGTCAAAAAGCGCTCGAAGTGCAAAGTCGATTCCAAGATGATCCCGCAGGAAACAAGAATTATTGCATCCCTGATTCGATATGACGTGACTCATAGCAACTTCACGGACACAAAAATCCGGGGCGAGTATTGTATGTCCCCGATACGGCCGATACACGACTGTGTGCGTGTGTGCTGCCGCAGATTATCTGTCACTCCTACTTATATTTACTAGTAGGTACAACGTCAGTATCTACCATAGATATATCTACCCTATTCTCTTTTTCATCTGTAATTATGAGTACTTATCTGATATTCTTCTAACCAACGAAGTGTCAATTGAGTATCATGACGCCAACCTGAAGAAGGTTACGAGACGCGGAGGATTGGGTAATGCGATGCAACTTGGGGAAGATCTATATCCAGCACTACAGTGCAATAGTTTCTGCTGACTGGAACTTGTTACTCGACAATATAAAGGCGGGGTGCCTTTATATTGTCGAGTAACAAGTTCCAGTTTCCACTTCTTCTCGTTATAAAACATTAACATTACTTCTGACCTATATGTATTGATCTCGACGAAAACTTCTTATAATATTTACTTACTTCTAAAAAGGAAATCGCCATTTTACGACCCTGTAGAGTGGTTATAACAAGAACTCGACAAAGTTCCAAAGAAACATTCGTCTAATTTGTAGAAGATTAGGAAATAAATAGGTTACAATACTTCCCTTTTAGAAGTTCGCGCCACGACCAGTCCTGAACGGAACTTCGACGCAAGTCGAGATACAAAGTTTCGGATCCCCAGTTTCAGAACGTCAACTAAAGTATAATTGAATTAATTTTAAACAAAAGTAATATTCAATTTTAATATCGTGTATTTACCTACTTTTTCGACTGTTCTTTGGACGATTAATTTCGGTGTTTGTAGAATTATGAAAGCACTTAAAACTCCTTATCTTAACACTAGAACCTACGTCAAGCTAAGTCCGATCCAATATAATTAATTGACCGCGGTATCATAGGGACATTTCTCCTGACATAGGACTTAATTTCTATATTTTTTTTCACTTGAGTTAACTTTAACGATTATGTCGATGCAACTTGGAGCTAAATAACTTTAAGCTACATATATACCTATATGTTTGAGAATATAACTATAGGTAGAGCTAATATAGCCAAACGGTCATTACCCAATCAGAAGATCCTTTCGAAAAACCAATATCTGAATGTAACCTTACCTACTTTACCTTCTCCGGGTTTAACAATTCAGCCCATAACTGTCCCACTGTTGGGCAGAGGGGTAAGAAGGATATTTTTTTAGGATTAAGTTCACCATGCGGGCGTGCATAAGTATTCTGTAAGAACATCTCGATCTGGGTCGCCACTGTGGAGGAACGAGGTATGGTGTTCCTCCATTGAAAAGGGAGGATCCTCCGCCAGGCAATATCACCTCGCCTGGTCAGAGGATCCTCCCATTTCAATGGAGGAACACCATACCTCGTTCTTCCACATGTATAAATAGTGATAAGTAACTATGCTTATTTTACTTTTTTCAGTATAATTCTCTTATCCGTGCACCTACCATACTTTTTTCTCTGCATCACCCTAAGGTTGACTGGTAGAAAATGCCTAAGGCATTAAGTCCGCCTCTGTACATATCAGCGCCCTACGCGTTCAGTATAACAACACGTTTAGGGTGTTGTTGGGGCTGCCGAGGTACTGTAGTGCATTTGGCATGTTTGCCGAGGCTCGCACTGATGGATTTCATGCCATTCTTAGGAACAGGGCAGCTTCGATGCTGAACCGGATCCGCGGTAGCACCAACGGCATCCTCAGGGTTGTTGCTGGCCGAATTGATTGCCCTTTACTGTTGCGGGCCATTCGGCTTCATACGGAGAGGTGAGTGTGGTAGGTAATGCAATTTGTTATACAATTTGCATTGCCTATCACAGTCATCTCAATCTCTTTTTTTAATATTTTTGATGAATACTAACATAGTGTTTAAGTGTTACCTACTAACAATTTTTGTATTTTGTATTTTTGTTTTTATGGACAATATGAGTCTGAAATAAATGAAATTGAAATAATGCATAAAATATAAATAAATAATTAAATAATACCTAGAGATTCGAATCGGAATGCGAGGTGTTCTTTTTGAATAGCTCCCTAGGTGCGCCGTGCGAGTTGGCCGATAACACATAAAAAAACCACAATATCTATAAAATACATACAATACCATATAATATAATTATCATAAACTCTTTGTGGATCTCTCACGTGTGCAGGTTTTCTGACGATGTTTTCTTCTGCAGGTCTACCGCGTAACGAAAATGGTAATGAACATCGACTCTGGTAATAAACTTCAATACGATCGTGAGAGACAAAAATTTGAACTATATTGTAATTTTTTTACCGAACATGAAGATGAGAGTCCTTACTTCATGATGGGTAATTTTTTTACAAGGTAGCTCGAAGTTTAGGTTCTCGCGATCGTATTGTAGTTTATTACCAGAGTCGATGTTCATTACCATTTTAGTTACGCGGTCCGCACATAAAGGGATATGCCCATTCGTTAAGGAGGTTTTGGCCAAGTGGCGTCCATAAATACAGCAAATCATAGGCATTAGGGTTGAAATCATAGACACAAAATCAACCACAATTTTTTACATAGAACTTGGACAGAATTTTAAAATTGTATGAAAAAAATTCCAGGTTGATTTCAAACATGGAGTTGACTGGCAAGCCAGTGTCGTCGTGGTAAGCGGGTACGGAATCCAATGTAAAGCGAAGGTTGTCATCGCCATAATACTAATCAAAGTCATCGGATAGAAAATAGCAAAACCGTAGAGGAAAAATCACAACTCAACAAGCACAACAAACAACGCGCAACAAACAAAATGGTAACTGTCAACACAGACTGTCAATTTTAATTATCATTGACGTAGTGATGGCGATTCGGCATCGATTTATCAAAAACCGATGTTAAAGAGCTATGAATCGATATTTTTAATAAACTTGAACCAGCACTGCATAGATTTCGGAAGACAATCAATAGACATTTATTTTACCTATTCTATAGAAATTAAACGTTTTAATATGGGAAGCAAAACAAAAGAAAAAAGTTTTTCAGAATATCATTCAGTTCTCGATTTATTTGATTTCGATTTTTGTGACATTTGCCATCACTACTTTTATAAGATTGACATACCGTGCGGAAATGAAGATTGCATCACATGCTTATTTGATTGAATATCTTTTTAATATAAGTTTTTAATTCCCGAGTGTTACAAATAAATAAATAATAACAATATTTTAGTTACTAAATAAGATATTTTTTTGTATTTTTTACATTGGTGTAACGAACCTGCCTACCTACTGGCCAAGAGTGGGCGTTTGCCTTTAATCTCTGGGCTAAGGCTAAAAAACCAAGATTCACACATTTAAAATACAAAATCTGAACTCACCAATGTAAAAATCTTGCTAATTAACGAACGTGTCATCGGTTCATTCAATGAGAGATAATTGGGGTAATCACCTCGAGTCAGGGAGGTCGCTAATTACAAACTGAATCCAAAAGGCAAATACGCATGCGTGAGTTGCGAATGCCAGTTATTAGCAATAAATTTTACGCGGATTTTTCAGCGGATAAAATACGCTCAAGTGAAGTGAAATTATGAAAGAGAAAATACGCGTTTAGCGATTGAAAAAGTTTTCTAGAAAATTGTGATAAATATGTTTGATACTTGATTCAGCGCTCTTTATATTTATTTGTGGGCAAGTGAACTAGGTTTAAATATTACATTCTCAATCATTTTAGACCATAGCTAATTGGCTACTAAGTATTAACATATTTTTTCTACGAACTTAGTGTGGTAAAATAAATAAATTATACGACTTCATCTAATCAAGCAGTTTGTGCTTCTGCGTCGCGTCTACGAGTTGTCAATACCTATCAGTTATTATTAACAATCAATTTTATGTGGACTTTTCAGCGCTTATGTGAAGTGGGATTATTTAAGAGAAATTAATATGTGTAATTGGGCTGTACTTTTATTTCCTAAATAAGTTTTGTAGGAAATCATGAAACTTTGAATCATATCGCATGTACTCACACACGATTATGTGTAGGTACCTACATGCACATTTTTTTATTTTCTTTTGTTAAAACCTTTGCCCCACACTAAGATTTCTGCTGTATCTTGGGTACAGTTTAATAGTTATTTGTTATACAAGAGTGCAAAGTTGCTTTTTAACCGCGTGTTCAATTTTGATGACCGAGCAAGCGAAGGATTCTAAAATTGAATCACGAGCGCAGCGAGTGATTCAAAATTAGAATCCTGAGCGTTAGCGAGGGAATCAAAAGAGCACGAGGTGAAAAATCTTTGCACTCGAGTGCAACACGTAACTTTTCATTCCACCTCAGCGAGGAAATGACTAAATGCAAAAAAAAAACGTTTAATTCACAAACTTAGTGCACACGATGTTCTAAATTCAATTTACTTTATCCTCTAGAGAATAAAAACGGCTTTTCCACTCAGATATTGAAGATTAAAAATACTCTTTCCGAGATGGTGGGATGAAAATTTACTTTATCCTCTAGAGAATAAAAACGGCTTTTCCACTCAGATATTGAAGATTAAAAATACTCTTTCCGAGATGGTGGGATGAAAAAACATATATCTCACATGCAAACATACCCAAACTCGGAAACACTATCTGTAGATTATACAAATAAGTATGTATTCCATTCGTGATGTATTCCGTGCGGGAATCGAACCCGCGAAACACAGCGCAGAAAGCCAATCGCTTGCTCACTGCGTCAATCGTGTTGTCCAATTTAGAGATGATTTCTTTTATTAAGCATTTAAATTACGTAAGAGACATAGAGACATACTAGGCTAATGAAATAAAGATAGTCTATTTATTTGTTCAAACCCGCGTAGGTTACAGCATGTTGTACGTACCTATATAAATACAATACAATTCCAGAACTTTGTTAAACTACAGAAGGGTGGATCCATGCAATTAGACTTGCGGTGTGTTACAAATGTTTGCGTCCTCTGTCAACTGCGAGTGCGGTGAACAAGTCTTGCAACTTATTGTGTGATACCCGACATTTATTGAACATTGGTTGCAAGTAGAGTCCTTGGGTTAAAGTAGTACGTACTTTATTAAATTTAACTTCAGCCCTAAGGTACTGAGTGAACTCATAATAATATACGGTCCTACTTTATAAGCGGAGGTCGTTTTTATAGTACTTATCAATTAGAACAACTTTTACTTTAAGACCAAAAGGGATATCGCGAAAAAAAAAAACATTTGTTCCATACAAATATTCAATATTACTTGACTAAATGTATGGAATAGCTGATTTTTTTTCGCGATTTCTGGTTTGTTTCCATAGTCATAATTATATGTAACGAGGACCCCTGAAAAGGACCTTATATTTTATTTAAGTGAGAATGGCCCTGCTAAGAATAAACTTACCACTCAATTTTCTTATGAAATCATTTTCAGTCACTTTAGTTACCACCTATACATATAAAACATATATAGTAAAATCGCAAACTTTATAAAATACTGGTGTGTGCGGCGTTTTTTCGACTTGGTTCACATTATAACATCGTTACTTACTTTATTTACAGAACAGGCAACCTGCTTAGCACCATGTGCAAAAATTACTTCTATATTAAGAGTTAAACTCGCATTTACTAAATTAATTATTACGGTAACATTAAAAAGTAATGTGTATACAGGGTACTAATAATGGATGTCACGGTTGACGCAGTGGCTAAGTGATTGGGTGTCTGCGTTACGTGTCGGGGGTTCTATCCCCCCGCACGTAACAAATTTGTAGATATGGCAGATTGATAGGTTTTCCGGGTCTGGGTGTGTGTTCATGTGACATGTACGTCAGGAAACTATACCCACGATACAAGAGAAATACATGTGTGGGCATAATGTTCTAAAAAAACATTGAGTTATTAATATGTTCGAAATTGATTTCAAGCTTCCTAAGACGAGAAGTCTCTCACTATAACAGAAAAGGTAACCATAGCCGGCCTAAGTGACCCAAAATTTGGCGCCTTCCTGTATACCTAAAGTATTCAAATAAGTACACAAAATTATGTAAAATAAGTAGTAGAGTCAATAATATAACAAGCAGTCTATTTATTTAATCCACAGCCATTATCTTTAGTCTAAAAATATTCACCGTATACATATATTTACCTATTTAACACGATCACCATAATACCTAATACTAAGTGGAAATATTTTAGGTAAGCATAATATAAATTGTCATTAGAGCATAATCATTTTCTTCTTTTATTGGGTGTAATGGTAAAACTCATTATGTTATAGATACAAGTCATGCAGATTAATGACTTTTTCCTTTAAAGGATTGTGTTTTTTTGCATTTAATTAATAAAAAAAATCATTTAATGAGTTTTACCTATACATCCACGATATTCATGTACCTATATCATTCATTTCATATAATTTTTATTTTTATATGTGGATGCTACAGTTTGTAAAATTCTTAAAATTAAAAAAAATAAGAAGCACTTAAAAGGGGTCTTCTTTTTTCAGATTGATGTCATAAAAATATACCTAATAAAATATATGGCTTTTATTTATTAGGAAATAGGAAAATCTATAATTATTTTCTTCGAGTAAGCAATATTCTTTAGAGCTGAATCGGGTTCTAACTAAACTATTTTGAATTTAGTTTTCAGTTTATGCAATAATAGTATCTATAAATCTTAATTAAATCTCATATTAATAAAATACAACATAATTGGTCTTGCATTTTGGTATCTAATAGTACCTTTCTTTTTATTAGTAGTAGATATAAAAATCAGTATAGCTTTTCTGTAAGAAAATCACGTATCTCGATTCGAATCTCATTCCTATTGTCGGCTGATATAAATTAACAAATTGAGATACCTTCGATGTCTTAATAACGGAGTTATGAATATTGAATATGCTCTTAGGCTGACATTCAGAGACGACAGAAACGAGTCAAAGCGTGAACTTACGCTTCCATCTGTCAAAATTTGTTCGTAAGTTTGACAGATGGAAGCGTAAGTTCACGCTTTGACTCGTTTCTGTCGTCTCTGAATGTCAGCTTTATAGTCAAGTTCACAGCTCCTGGTATTAAGTTACGAGTACACGTTTATTATCGTTTATCACATATTAAGCGACTATAACATTGAGTTTCGAATCGAGATGCTAAATATTCTTAGAGAATAGCTCCCCAGCACAGAAAATCAAGCAAAATTGTGAGAAATCTACTTCAATATTTTTGCGTCTCTAAAGTTATTTGGACGTTTTCTTATCATTTGCTTACTAGCACTTAATACGGCTTCGTAAAACGTATTCACTTTTAATTGTGATTCAAACTTCTCACAATGTTCGAAAAGTGTAGGATATAAGTACTTCAGTTCTGCATGATCTAGTGTGGGGAACAGGTGGTGAAGGGCATGGTCTCCAAACCGAGTGATCGATTTAAAATGATTGCCCGCGTAATCGATTCTTTCCACAATCGCATCCAGCTGGTGCAGACCCCAATCTAAATTCTCGTCCCTGAAAAAATTATGTCATCGATAAAATATAATCAATCAGTCAATGTACCTATAAACATTTATTATATTATTGTAAATCTCGGTAAAGGTCATGATAACCTTAAGCTACAGACGATGTTTTTCATTTAATTCTGAAAATAATTTATCATGTGGGTATTTTTTGTGCTCACGTATAAATTCTTTTCATGTATTTGCTTTTGATAGACATTGACATAAAAAGGATTTAGAAAATATATTTTGAACTCTAAGATTTTAGATTTTTGTAACGTTTTCAACATTGATAATATTCTATTCTCTATTTAAGTCATATATCAATTTGATAAACATGAAATCCGTCTGCGCTGTATATGAATTTTTTGAATCAATTTACTCTACAATTGAAACCAATTTACATGTTATTTACTTCTAACAAATTATTCCGAGTAAATACTACGCATTCCTAGGTATTTAAATATTAGATATTCAATTCCTATAGGTAAATATGGCCGAGGTCTCATCGCACGCGGTTGCTGCACGTGAGGACCATTCGAAAGGTTTGATTCCTAGATTCAACAAAGGATTCTTAGTAGCAGTCAAGAGTTTAGTATGATATCCACCAAAATACGGCAATACATTCGCCCACACATCATGGGGTATTTAATTATGACATCTGCGTAAAAGCTACTTGAGCCCCCTCTTACCCGAACCTTTTAGTGACAGCGTCAGCGTGATACATCATCATTTGTTGTCATCATCATGTATCATTTTGTTGATTTCTCAAATTCGTCATCCTAGATATAGCTACTCTCACGTATGCAAACGACGAAATTACTCCAACAGGAGAGACTCCGCTTAGCTTGGAAATCAACTAAAATTTCGAACACAACACATGACCGACCGTCATATGGTCCTCGCCGACGAGGTCCGTCGCGTCGGGACGTCCCGTTTCATGTCCTCCTCGAACCTCGATCGTGCCAGCCCGTGCTGAGCAGGTAGTATTGAACATGTACCTATATCTAAACTAATATTACGAGTATAAAGAGAAAAGATTCGATTTTTGTGTTTGTTTGTAATGGATAAACTCAAAAACGCAAGGACCGATTTAAAAAATTCTTTCACCAGATGCTATATTATCATTAAGTAATATAGGCTATAATTTATAAAGATATCACCCAAGCAAAGCCGCTGGCGGAAGCTAGTTATTAATAATAATAATAACCAGACACAGCAAGCCTTCTCTTGTTGCCCCCTCAGCGACGCCATAAACCGAGGCTTAGCTGCGCTGTTGTTTAAATATTTTATAAAAGATTGGACGCTCTTCAGGTCTCACTAAAAGTTCGGTTAAACAGAAAAGGCTCCATGAGCCAACAGTGACAGATAAACATAAAAAACAAAAATGCTATCTGCCAAGTGGGAGTGAATAACACCGCTTCCTTACTCTTCGTTGAATAAAAGCGCTAGTAGATTTTAATCTAATAAAGATTTCAGGATATTTAATCTACACACACTATCTGCCTAAAAGGAGAAAACAATAAAAAAAAAATTGTTATTAACCTGTACTTGTTTTATCAACAAACTATTTTTTTCATTCGTTTTTTAATCTAGTAAATATTTAATTATAATTTTGTAAATATTTCAGTAGTAATATGTTTAGTGAAATCTTTACAACTGAAAATTATCCAAGTCGAGTGTTTCAAACAGTAAGTTCGTTCTAGAAGTTTATTGTAATTAGGTACGTGAAGGTGCAGTTAGTGACGTCAGAAGTTGCCAGTTGGTAGCCGGAAGGTACTGTAATTAAAACTTCGTTATCGAATCATAAATGGCCTTAATTGTTACAGTAACATCGAATTTTTTTGTGTAAGAATTTAAAAACGGTGGACTTAGGAAGAATATTTGTATTTTCTTTAAATATTAGAAGGACTTCAACTTTAAGGATTTCTAGTGTTCTTACACGAAAAAAAAGATTTTGCAGGCTCCATCCGAATCAAGTTATTCGGCTGTATACGGGATATTTTTTTATGTAGTGCGCAAAATTTGCAGAGTGATTCAGGTGGATTCAGTATCCGTTCCCAAATGCAACCGCAGTATTAAAATTCACTCCAAAACAAAACGAAAATGCAACTTAGTATGTAACTTAGTACACGCATAATTTACCAGTGCAAGCCATACAAAATAATTTTTTTAATTTGTTTTGGAGTGTAATTCAACATATTTATTGCCCTGAGCACGTCAAATACGATAAACAAATAACCGTTACATTTGGTAAGAACCGTTATAAGTCTCCGATAACTGAAGTTAGATAGTTATGAATCATTCTAATAAAAAAGTAAAAGTAAGTTATTATTGTCGACTCACGTGCTCTAATTGAAAAAAGGAACAATTAAAAATACCGTCTGTTTGCAGGCTTATTACAGCTAATGTTACAACGGCAACGGAATTGGAATAATGCGTATACACTGCGTTCATTTACATCGTGTATTTCTCACACACCCCTTAAACAGGCAGAATGTAGTATTGTACATAAACCACCAATGTTATATCTGGTAACACCTGTATTCTACGCAAATAAATATATCTTTAATTTTTTTCTTTAATTTTAATCTTTAGAATATCTAGTTAATGTTAACCAAAACTAGTAAATATAATTTAAAAAAAAAAGTTTTGTGTCTAGTATTACTTACTGCATTTAAAATTTAGTTTTAATGTGTTGAGATAAGATTTAATTTTCTTTGGCTCAATCTAGCGTCCTCGGTTTGGGGAAGATCGTATTCTTTTTTAAAAACACCTTTATATAAGTTACTGACATCGATTCAGTAGTCAATTATAAAATTACTATATTCAAGATTTACGTTTATTCAATAACAGCGTGTATGTTTCTTGCTGCTAGTGTATTGTATTATTGTTGTTTCGATTTGTAGTTGCTTCCTTAATTAGGAATGGGGCATTCCGGGAATTAGACTTTTTGGGAATTGGACCTTATGGGAATAAAATGATCCGGGAATTGGACGCTTTAAAACTCTTAGACATTTTGAACTTACAGATTTGTTGGGTCTTGACTTGACCCGTGGGGTTTCTTGTATGTTACGGTCAAGAACCTTATAGGTTACGGTCAAGAACCTTATAGTTACGGTTTAACCTTGACGTAGGTAATATTAGTATATTTTTGATTGCGGTAGTGCTATTTGAGTTAACTTATACGCATTTTTTGCAGTGACAAGGTTAGTGTAGAGGTCATCTGTAGTTGTAGTTATTAATATAAGAAAACACGAAAAAAAATTAAATAATGAGGTTTTTCTACAGTCTGAAGTGTTATTTGAACGTTCCTATTTTTAAGTCGAGGATTTTGGCTGATAGGTATATCCGGATTTATTTATATCAATTAAGACTAGAGAAGTATTTTTTATCAGCTGGCAACACCACGAGATGTGATCTGATTTCACTTGGGAGACGAATAAAGTACGTATCTATCTAGTATTATTTTTCTGGGAACTTAATTTGGGAGAACGGACGGAGTGTATAGGATGAAGTATAGAATAATTTATTCGTATTTTAAATGCACCTAACATCATAATGGGTCGAACGTTTATAATGGTTTACTTTGGTGTTGAAGACCAAAAATTGTGTGTTATAAAATTATATTCTAAACAACTAAGATCTTAGGAGATTACACAAAGGAAAACGATATTTATTTCAAGTGTCTTTTTTATAATTTAGAAGAAAAACTACTGCTTGGCACTTGAAAATACCTATATTATTTTCGAATGTTATGCAATGTATTTACATGATTATTTCCCATGACTATGAAATAGGTTCCATTGTTATTGTCGTTTCTCACTAAAACTTGGCTTGAGCTCTAAATGGTAAGTTCTCTGACGTTTGGGTATGACGAACATAATTTTAAATTACAATAACATAATTTAAATTGGAAGAACATAACGCCTGCGTCCCAATTTTTGTGGAAAGAGAAAGAAGAAGTAGAAGGAAGGTTTCGACACTGCGAGCGGGGGTCGCGGTAGCTCGTTTAACAGAAGCGGCTGGTCTACTGAACCAGAACGTCGCAAGTTCGAGTCCTGCTCGCGGTCGAATTTCTCTTTTCGAATAACCTAATCGTCAAAAACTCTCCGACTCCAACTAGCCAACTAGAAAAAGAGCTGTAACTTTTGAACAACTGAACAGATTTTCATGACACATAGCTAAGATGATTCCAGATTAAATTAGCTTTAAATTAAAAAAAAAAAAACTGCATCGAAATCGGTCCATCCGTTTTGGAACTACGATGCCACAGACAGACACAGATACACATTACAAACTTATAACGCCCCTCTTTTTTGTCGGGGGTTAATTTTTTTTATAATAACATGTGAATATGCATAAAATCCTTTTACTCAAAATTCCTTACCTGGGTATATCACCTTCAAAGAAGTTCCTATGACTATGATGTCCGGCAGTCAACCCAAACACGACGAAGAAGAAGCTGGCTGGTATCATAGTGAGGAGCCACACGGCTACTGTCCAGGATAAAGACAGTCCTCCTGTCAGGTACATCCAAACTGGTATTGTGAAGGGTATCAAGTTCTTTAAACTCAAAGACTTGCCTCCATGGTTTGTTGCACAGAGAATAATTCTGTAATGTAGAAAATGATTTTATATTAAGTAGTTATAATGTTATGCAAGGCTGGTTTTGTGGCAGTCGATAGGTAGCTTCATGAACGTCCATTGATACAGTGAACGATCGTGAGTGAACATTGCCATGATCACTATGCTTGGCTAATGAAATAGTAGTAGCAAATGGAGTACTAGCAGTATGTTCTAATTGCACATGATAGGAGAATGGTGCTGGTAATCCACTTGACTTGATTCTGTGTAGGTACACCTTTTTACTACATTCACAGGAAGAAAGGAGGTGGCCAATTTATTATATGCCGAGATCACAATACCAAGTACGTATAATAAAATATTTCTGGAGTCTCGACATTTCATAAGTGGCCGTATCTGGTTTACATGAAATCATCTATTCTATGATGGTCTATGTGATTTTTAAAAACGTGTCAACGATAAAAGCGTGGATAGGTATTTTGTTCTAATATAATATTATTGTAAGCAATTATATACTGCGTATTCTATTGTATTGGCATTTAATTAAAACCGAAAACTTATCTAATTTTCACCAAATATTATTGTAGGATTCACCCAATTAAACTACGTGTACAATACAATCAAATACCACGTTAACCGGATAAACCCGACGACACGGTTCCCTATATCTAGTACGACTTCGGTAATTCCACTTTGTTTAGACATGTTTGTTCGCTATTTGAGTGAAATGTTTTGAAAACCAGTATTATTTGTACAAGAGCTGTTTGTTTGGGAACACCATTCAAAATTGAACGTACCATAATATAAAGCTGCGTAGTTTAGAAATTATGAAGGGTTTTAATAAATAATAATAAATCCAGCCCATTACTGTCTCAGTACTGGGCACGAGCGTCTTCTCAGAATAAAAAGGGTTAGTCACCACGCTGGTTTAGTGCGGGTTGGCGGACTACACGTACACACACTATCGAGAATTTTATGAGGCCCTTTCAGATGTGCAGGTTGTCTCACGATATTATCCTTCACCGTTAACGCAAATGATAATCAAATTCCGATACGCACATGAATTAGAAAAGTCACAGGTGCGAGTCGTTGTCGAACTCAGACCCTCCTGCATGGAAGGCAAGCGTTCAATCGCTAGGCTATCACTGCTTCCAACGTGTTGTTATTATAACAAATAGTTAGTTAGGTACTTTTATTTTTTTTAAACCATTAGAGCATTTCATTGTGTATGTCAATAATTAGCGACGGTACTGTATTAAAATTAATTTAAATATCAATATTCTAGTGCCAACGAACCTAGTGTTTCTAATATATTCATGTTAATATTGTAGAATATTAATATCCATTTATTCTCGACCCAAGTGGAGATTACTGTGTTGTTAGCAAGAAAACAGAAATTAAGTTAAGCCTAAATAAAGTTAGAAACGAAGAGAATACTAATTATTATTAATAATACTTACTCTGTAAACAAGATAAATATAAAAGATACTGAATAAATTATGGGAAAGTAGAAAGCTCCCATTTGAGCCCAGATGGGTTTGTCCTTATAAGGCAGGAATTGCAGGAAGGGCTCCAACATAGTCAGCTCTATATCTAGAGCAGTATTCGTGTGCAAGTGATGGGACATAGCATGGGAGATGCGCCAGTCACTGAAACATAAAAAGAAACAGGTAACAAAAAGCGATGTCAATACGTGTAATAATGAAAACAAGGGTAGGTAATACTAATTCTGTTTTTATCATAGTTTTTTTTAAATCACTACTGTGGCAAACAAGCTTCCGCCCCGCATGATGGTAAACGGTTACCGTAATCTATGGACGCTTGCAACACCATGGGCATCACTCGCGCGGTGCCGACCCTAACACTAGCAACGTGTTGGCAAGACTTCCCTAAAGAGTACTGGTGACTTTGCTCACCATTAGAAACACAACATTGCAAAAGAGCAGTGTAATTTGGCTACGATATTCTGCAAAGTGGAGGTACTTCCCCGGTCGGGCAGTTCCATTTTTGAGAGGAAAGTCCCGCCATGCCTTACCTCTCTTTACGTATTTGCTATTTGTTCCATCCTTACTAAGCCAAATTTTAAACGCAGACGGCTATCTACCACAAACTTTAGGGAAATCAGGCTTTCGTATTACAATGTACCTACCTCATCTGCCGATCCAGTCATAACCCTTATTAGCCTAGGCTAAACAAATTAGGTGGCTTAAATAATTCCAGAACTATGTAAATCACTTGTATAATATATTTATTCAAAGCTATACGGCAAGTACTTAATGGCGTCAAGTGTTTAACTTGGTCGATTAAACAAGTTGAAAGCTTGACACGGAACTTAGTTGGCCGATCAAGGAGGTTTTCCGTGAACAGTTTGTACCCACTTAGAGTAAAAAAGTATATTACCAGTGGGGTATTTATAGATAAATCTTCATGTGAAAATCGGATTGAAGATAATTAAGTGGGATTGGATGCCAGACGGGGTTATGGAAGGTCAAGCGACGTTTTGATGGCCACCGAAGTCGCTTAAACAGCGACGAACGTCTAATAAGATGGCATGAAGAAAATTATGATATACTTAGACTGCACCAATCTTATTGTAAATATCAGGTCCTACTTTATTAGCGCAGGTCCTTTTAAGGGTTCATTATAAACATCTTTTATTGCGGTACATAGCACTGTAATCGCGAAAAAATAAATCTGCTGTTCCATTTAAATAATTCAATATTACTCGACCAGCAATGTATGGATCAGCAGATTATTTTTTCGTGACTTCAGGTTTGGTCCCATAGTACAATTTGTTCATAATGATGAGTAGGTACTAAAGGGATAGTAGGTACTAAAGGTACCCCTAAAAGGACTTCCGCTAGTAAAATAGGACCTTATATATTAGGTATTTTAAAAGAGTAGGTATCCATGGAGTTTCTGACTGGTATTTTCTTCATAGAACTAACCCGCTTGGAGCAGTGCACGACAGAAAAGTGCTTGCAAAGGCTCAATCGAAATATTTTTTTCGACTTTGAATGGATGATAACAATTTTAATAATTACTGAACGGAAAACCCTGCCTAAGAAAACAAGTGTTTTTAAGGATTTTCAGACTGGGAAAGATAGAAAATATTTTGCTGGAAAACGTATCATTGACAGAAGTTTGAGGCGCGGCAGAAGAGGTCGGTTTATGTGTAACCAGACCGTGCCAAACTCTATTGGACTGAGAGTGGAGAGTCGATTAAATACCTATGTTATCGTAGTATTATAATAAACCCGCTGTTGGTTCGTCATTATTAGTTAGTTTCAGGGTAGAGGTTAAGTCCAAGGCCAGTACACAAGTATTTGAATAAGAATCGCTTTATACTTTCATTGGACTAAACAGTACAATCACCGACATAAGTAGATGAACATTGTGTATTTTAGAAAATAATTATTTATCAAAGAAGATAATTATTATTATTATACAACCATTACACTAGTTGATAAGGTGATGCTATTCTATATTAATTGATTATAAACAGTAAAGTTTACTACGATGCGTCGGTCGCGTCGTTCTCATACAAAAAAAAAACGTTATGAAATTTTATACAATGATCAGCCACTTGAGTCGCGGACTGCACCATGTATTTATTTTTGTTTAAAAAATTTGAATAATGGGAATAATTGTCGAACAAATACCTATGATATTTGTATATTTAATATAATATGAATATTATTTCCATCATTTTAAATATTAATTTTTCAAGTGAACATTAATGCAAATTAATGTCGTGCGGACCAAGAATATCAATTATTATTGGCATTCATCATAAAATATTAAATACCTTTTTAGATAGGATTCTCATATTCGAATAGAGCAATATACGCTATAGTGTGGTTAATTTTATATATCGTCGGGGATATAAATTCAATAGCGTGTAAGTAGTATCGGTAAAAACCGCGTAAGTGTCAAATACGAATTTTTCAGGAGCGCGATTCAAACGGGAAGTAATCAGGGTCAGCAGTGCACTAGCGCGAAATCCCAATTTGAATAATTTCGTCAGTTACTTACATTCGATATTTACCTACTAATGCTAGTAACGCGGTATTGTACTATCCCCGACGATATCGTGAACTGAACTGTGGCTATTATAACAATAAAGATGACAAAAACAAAATGGGTTAAACAAACCTGAACGACAATCCAGTTAAGTTGAATAAGTACATTCTCCAACTGTCACTGCGGTGGAAATAATTGTGGGCACAAGTCACCAGAGAACTTAAAATAAAACTGTTTAAAGCAGTTAAAGTGGCTCCTAAAACGAAGCCCTGTGTCCAAGCCCAACAGCTTAGAGGACTTAATATAAGCAAACCTAAAAGTAAGGAGTCAGTTACAAAATCACTTTTCTTTCTAGTGTCTTTTGGTATATCAGGTAGCTGAGCCATCACTTTTAGTTTCAAGGTTTTGTAAAACCCATCTTCCTTGAATGTGAATTGGTGGTTTCTAGGCTCCGTTGCTTTTCTGACAAAGTAATTTGGTAGTAGAGATTCTGCGACTCCTTTCAAGTGATGTGTTTCAAATGCCTCTGTTATGTCCGTGCCCTGGGGAATAAATGAAAATAGATGTGATTGGAATTAACATTAATTTAAAATATATATAAGGTAACGTCTGTCCAACATATTTACGAGTATGCATTGCATTCTTTTATAATTTTAGTACAGTTTATTTTACCCATGCATATTTTTGATCACTATACAACTCGTCAACATACGAGCAGGTATAATCTTCTATCATTATTAATTATGTTACTAATAACTTTCTGAAAGGTTGTCTGTAAGAAATCGCCGATTGCGATAAGACCGCCCATTGTACAATCTTAAATGATTAGTTGTAATTATTATGTCAATTGCTCCTTTTTTATCAGGTGTACAATAAAGAGTATTTCTATTCTATTCTATTCTATTCTAACTTTCTTAGAAAAGTTTTTATTAACATTGCTTTCCGTATTTCTATGAAACACTTCAAACCCTGAATAATTAACCTATATTTCATAAAACAGAATGGGCAATTGATCTGCATTTTATAATATCAATTTGGAGGCATTCCTCCAAAAATATTCAATTTGTCAGTGGTCTATTGTTTGCGTAATTCCGAATGACAAGGTGCTTTAGATCACAAATGGAATTGACAATAAATTTTAATATTATACCGTTACATTCATAAATAAAATTGAAGGGACAAAGTGAGGCAAATTGTCAAATAGTGCATTGTTATTAGGTTTATTCACAGTTATATATTATATACCTTATTCTTTAGACAGGTTTTAGTTCTTACAACTAAACTTTATAATGTGTGGAATCATTTTAATCAATGTCCTTTAATAGTAATTTCCATATAAATAAATGCTAAGCCCATTACAGATATGCCAATGTTTAAAATGCTATATTTAGTGCTATTGAACCATACCTACTGCTACAAAAATAAAATTCATGTGTTCATTCATTCATTCATTACCCCACTTGTAATAGAATTGTTAAGTAGTTACTTCTTGTAGTATATAACGTGAATGGTTGTAACAGAAGCACAGATGTATTATTTATCGTACACTCGCTGTTCGCAAATGACAGTATCAGGTCTCAGTGTGATAGAAATGGAGCCTGTCGTCATTTACTGCGATCGTATCCCGGGTATAAAGGTCATATTTTCTCGTCCAATGAAAGAGTGAAATCATTTACTCTTATTCGTCTTGAATATAAAACGAGAAAGAAAACATGTTGAGATTTGGGAAATTTAGGGTTCAAATTCGGGAAGAATATTTTTGTAGCCAAATAATGTATTTGTATATGTACAATTGTACAATCGGCAATATTTCCGGTCGACCATCGGCTAAAATCATGTATGCGCCCGGCTTCCAAACGCAGAGTAGTAACTTTAAGCAGGTCGAAGAAATGTATCACTGCAACGTATCGTAACTGTACATTATTATCACCGCTATCACTCTTGTTGGTATTAATTTTCTAATAATATCTCTGTTAGTAAATATGTTTCCAATAAGATTAAACTGTATTTTTACTTCTTTACTAATTAACATCGTTACATTAACTTCCCGTATTTCTGAAGCGTCACGTAGTTGTGTTTTACAAACAAACGTAACTTCTATGAATCTCTTGCATATCATTAATATAATGCCGAGATTAAATGTTGTATAAATGTCACCCGAAAACATAAAGTAAACATACCTTAGTAACAGTTAACCAAAAAGATCCTCCTGGATGTGTTGACACGAAGTCCGTTAAATCATATAAGCTGTCATGTATCCTCCACAGATCTTCGGCGCCGTCTTGCAGGCGCTTGCCCTTCAGCCAGTTCTGGGCGGATTTTGGCATCGTGTCCCGAAGCATCGGATACTTCAATTGGGGGAAGCTTATCTGACGTCTATCTGAATCTGGCGCCATCTTGTCCTATCACTGCGAATATATCGGAAAAAGCGATTTTGTGAATAAAAATTTGTACACTTCGATTGGTGCAGTGGCTTGATCACTACTTGTCGTGGGTTCGGTACCCGTAACAAATATTTTTCGGCCTACATGTAGTTTTTCTGGGCCCAGACTATCGAAATTCGTATTATTTCTAATGAAGCTACTCTTATTAGCAATCCTTTTAATAGTTTTGAAAAGTAATATAAGTCAAATAAAAGATAATAAAAGAGTAATATTAAACAGTAGAGTTGACTCGTGCTTGTCATGGTTGTATAACAGAGCTGCTCTACGAAATTGATTTTTTTTAATAAATCCACAAGTTTATTTAGTAGACGGAGGTAAATAAAACTATACTTTTTTTGCGCCTATGAAAACTAAAATTCCGCTTAAAGTGGAAAAACTGAATATACTATGACAATATTTTTTGTTTGGATATAATCATCCTTTTTGATTGCTCTTAGAATGATTTGAGTTTTGTTTAATTGCTTTGTTCTTTATTTAAATCATAGCATAGATAACTATTTTGACAGTAAGTAATTTTACCGTGTCGTCTATGATTCGAGATGATCTTTATCATCAATTATTACCTTGAACTGCTAAACCAGGGTATCTACGTCTTTCTCATGTCAATCGTCTTCTAGAAGATAACTTTACAGTCATTTTATTGGTAGAATTTGGCAAGATATCATTGTAAGCCGAGCCCAATATTAAAGATAAAGTTAATGATTTAATTCGAGAGATAAAGTAAGGTAAAGGTGGTTTCTATTCATGTTGTTATGACTCGTTATCTAATTCATCCATAATTACACATCAAAAGTAATAATGACCGTAGGTCAGCTGCAGGTGCAGCTGGTGTGCTACTGCTGGTAGGGTAGCTGCGTCAGCGACCTGGCTCGCTTTGAAATAGTCATTATTAAGTGATATTGTATTATGAATGTTATCTATTTCGTTTTAGTGATTATGCTACACTATTCGATAATAATTAGTATAATATTTCAATGATAAGATATCTTGAATTAAATAATTATTATATCTATGATCAACTGTCTTACATCTATTCAATTCAATTAAATGTAATGGAACGGTTAAGGATTTATCGGTAGCCCGAATCAATGTTTTAGTAGTAGTAAGTGAATACCCATGTAACATGTAATCATTATGTGTATCATTATTAGCTGTTATTACGTTCAGAATACATGTATTATAGAAGCAACAATGTATGGTACTGGCATAGAATTAATGATAGTAGGTACTAACGGTGGTCAGAAACCAGAAATAGAACGGGTTGACGAATGAAGATTGTAAGACATCTACATTATCTAATTATTAGTAATTATATCTTTTCTTTTTTATCATATTATTATGTAAGCAGTGCGATAATTTTGAATGTGAGTACCAACACAAACTATCTTCGTTTAATGGTACAAAACAAACATATAATGTAATGTGTTTAAATAAATGAAAAAATAAGGTCAAATAAAATGCATGTAGGTATGAATTTGACTGCATTCATAACAGTATTTTGTTTAATAATTAATAATACGTAGATGTATACCTAATAGCTAGGAACAGCACCTAGACGAAGCTTTGTATAACAAGTGAAGGAAAAAGTAGGAGTCGAGTCGTATGAAGAGTCTAAAAGAAAGGCAGAGTATACAGAGCAGTGGTGATTGCTGTATCGACAAGAACAAAGCTCTTAAATTAAAGAAGATAATTTATTTTATCAGTAAAAAGGCCAGATTTTTTAACACGCTTTTATTAGCTTCACCTGTAACTAACTATGTAAGAAAATCTTGGACCCACTTCCCGGTTTCCGATTGAGCTGAAATTTTCCTTACACGTTCAGTTTGGATGACTAAAGCGTGTTCTATAGTTTTTTTAACTCCTCCGTTCGTATTCCGACTCGTGAATGAGTAAACCGCAGAAACCACCGACTCAACCATGTTTACATCCACTTGACAGCCACTGACAGCCACTTCAAACTTCAAACGTCAAATACTTTTTTTTTTTCCATGGTAGGCAAGTGTTGTATTTTTAAAATATACTAAATATATCCATTTAAACTATAATATTTTATTTATTATGCATGATTTGTAGTTATAACCAAATACATTATGTTGTCTGAATTATATAGGTCACCAGATAAAGTGCTCGCCAGTGTTTCCGCATTCACTATACAAAACCATTTCAAGCGAAGAATAATCTGATACACTCAAACATTGACTTACTTACTACTTTGTTAGTAAGTCAATGCACTCAAAGTAAAAAATCTTTCTCTTTTTGCTCCATGTTGTACTCGGAACATCGAAAACATGTTCTTGTAGAATTTTGTGCTTCGATATTTTAAGGCCAAATGTTTTTCTTTTTATATTAGTTTGATAATTTTCTAATGTCATGTTGAGTAGAGTTGTTTTGATTGCATCGCAAAAATGGAAATGCGCAAAATATACAGATTTTTTACAAATACCTGACCTTCCTATTTTTTCCAATGTTTTAGAAATACATGACACTTAGCTGGACATATACCTACTGATGATTTATACGAACAAATGAATTTGTATAGAAAACATGAAAGGTCATATCGAAATTACGACAATGCAACCATATTAATGACATTTATTGACGTCAATACAAGTGAAAAAGGTGATTAACGAATTCCGTCCCTGTAAGTATCATTATTCTCCTGCCCTTATCCCATTTAATTTGGCGCAATATGTCATCTTCTTCCATTCATCTCTATCAGATGTTTTCTCAAAGTTTACTTTCTTATAAGCCATGTCAAATTTCATATAATCCATCCATCTTTTCTAGAGTCTGCCTCTTCCCTTATATCTATCCAGATTCATACTAAGAGTTCTTCTTGTTACCTGCTTTTCATCACTCCTCATCACGTCATGTCCATACTCCACCACTCATGTCAAATGGGTGTGCAAATATTGTTAACAGGAAAATTAACCATAATTAAGTAAGAACAAAATAGGAAGTTGGGTTAAATGCCATCTGACATTAAATATCAATTACGAACAATGATATTATTTATTTAAACAAGGAAATAACTTTTTTTTAATATCTCTTTCAGGTGACTCTGTGAGCCTTTACTGTTTAACTGGACTTTCGGAGAGGCCTGAAGGGCCTCCGACCTATTTAAAATAAAGTGATTTTAAGCGTGGCGTAGCTAAGGGCGTCCCGTAGTGGGACACGGGCCTCGGTTTAGGGGCCGTTCTAGGGACACGCGTCAGCTGATGGGGCAACAAGAAGCTAATATCATTTTAACTCACGAAGTAAAAAAAACCATGGGGCCTGGGTAAATATGGGCATCATCATAACTCCATCTTCTTTCCACGACCCACAGGTATAGTAGGAGGTGACAAAGGGATTATTTCAATTGTAAGGCACACTAAAAAACCTAACGGCTAGAAATAAACAAGTCATTGCTATTTACAATCGAGTACTAGGTTCGGATAGAGCTTGCAAAGTTAGCATATCAACACTGAAATAATGCAACGGCTAGAAATAAAATAGTTATTGCTATTTACAACGGAAGTAATTGCCTGCAAAGTCGGTTTTTCCCTTACTTAGCAACTTCCACCAAAAAACACAAGTAGGTAACCATTATACCATCTCACATAAAAAATCAACACAACTTCCTATGTGTGATGGTTACTTATGACACACATGGGTATCCAAACTGGAGATGAAAGGTGAAGGAAAAGGCAAATCTTCAAGTTTAACTTCGTTGACAGTCTACTGCAAAAACCTGTTTGCCATAAGGGTTAAGAAGGTCAGTTGACTACTGCAAAATCAAACTCGCTAGATTACAATAAATGCTCGTGCGTCTGCTAATAATTAGGTATACTTAAGAATCATACAGTAGATATGAGCAATTTCTTTAAGGCGAAAGGTAAGTAACACCGGGGGGAGGATAATATCTAATTTAATTGATTATTTAAACACTATTACACGTCTTCCCGAGCAAATTGTTTTATTGTTATGTTACTACGACTGCCCTTGAATAGGACGGACATTATGGGCCAAGTTCACTGACATTATAACATAATTGTTTAAAATTAAACCAGCCGATTACTCAAGACGCTCGATTACAAGAGTTCATGTTTAACTGGCAGATTTTGCTCTAATCGTCTGTTATGTTGTCGGTGAACTTGAGTCTAAGGCTCCCACGATACAGGAATTTATTTACTTAGTTTAGGGTTGGATGTTTGACTCTGTATACAGCGAACACCTTTTGTACAACCTATATAGATAAACATAACTTTATGTAAAATAACGTATTTTTTGTAAGAGTACAATACCTAACATAAACTTTATTTTTTTTTACTCAGTAAAGTATGTGAAGTATTAGAACCAGCCCCCTGGTTCTAATACTTACGTTAACGTTAAGATAAGTCAAAAACATTCGTGGTCACTGGAGCCAATGAACGACTTCGCCCCGTTTGCCGTCGAAACAGCCGGCCCCTGGGGGTCAGAAGCCAAATCCTTTATTAATGATTTAGGCCGACGTTAAAGGGAAATGGCCATGATCCCCGCTCCGATTCCTATCTCGTACAACAAATATCGCTGGCCATACAACAACGCGGCAAGTGTGAGGCACCTTTTTCTCCGAGGCCCATTATAGTAACATTTTCTATATTTTTCTGTAAATATGTTTCCATAAAATATTGTATGTCATATAAAGTAAATTGTACTCCGAAAACAATTGATTTGTACTATTTATCTTTTCCTTTATTTATAAAAATGCAATTTAATAGCATGTTATCAAGGCATACAATACATTCTATTTATTCGTTCAGGGGTAAGTATTGTTATTAAAATTACATTAAACACAATAGAAACCAAAGAGCGGTTAATTAACTAGTAAATTGAACCTATTAAAAATTGTTATTTGTTTACTAAACGATTTCGTAGAACACATACGAGCAGGTTCTTAATTAATTATGATAAGACAAAACTGTATGAAACCAAAGTACACTATTACTTTGTTCACGAAAAAAACTAATTGTACTCGTATTATGATCAGTAGGTAAATGAACAAACCTTTCAAATTCCTAGTGTTCAATCCTCAAAGTCTTATAAACAGCACAATCGCGGTAAACACTAAGTAATATAAACAATTAAATTGTTAGTAGAGAGTGCGACCGTCAACAGGCGTCTATTGGCCCTGACTGAAGCGCAGACGCACGCGAATCGAGTTCCGTTGATACGGTTTAAAAAACAACAATTATATCAGGTTTGCCAAGCGTTTATTCCTCGCTTTAATAAAAGTAGACTGATGAGGCTCTGGCATCTGACGATCGACAGACTTATGGTGGGAAAACCATCCAACACACCAGTCTAAAAAGAATCAGACCGAAGTATTTTATTTATATCGAAATTTATCGAATTTCATAACGCCTACAATGATTTGCAGGCGTATATACCCGTAGGGGCATAATTGTGTAGTAAATAATATATTATGTGGAATAGTTAAATCATAAAATTCGTAAATATGTGTTACGGAAAATGATCTACCTAGGAAGTGTAAATACCCAAATATTTTACAAATTTTACAAACACATTTCGATCTCCCAACAGAGAACCGATGACATGACCCAGCGTCATTATGGTTGATGTTTGATGGCAGGTATCAATTTGCAGCGAATATTAAAAATAAAAAATAAATGCCGTCTGTATTTCCAAAGCTTTATGGTGCTTACAGATTTACTTGATTATGACGTCTGATAGAATCGATCAACAAGTCTGTCAAAGTGTAAGAAACCGTACTCATTTCGATTTTAATATTATAACGATCAAACGCATCGATTTACATAAATAGAGTTAAGAGTCAGTTTTGGAGAGATGGATGTTGATCCATCTCTCCAAAACTGACTATAGCGCGCATGTTAGCCACGCAGGTTGTTGAACCTGCGTGGCCAACATGCGCGCCGTGACAAGATTTTGTCGGCACGACAAGACGAGAAAATTATGTCACGGCGCGGCGCTCATCTAGCCCTGCTGAACAAGATAGTTGGTGTGGACAGTGGGTTGGATGCGGAAGGCGGCGAACCGGCTATCGTGACGCAATTTTGAATCAATGGAAAACTATCATAGGCTGGTTTGATAAATGATTCTTGTAATTCAGTACATTACTAAATATAATTTCAAGCAACAGAGTGAAACCACTAATCATGTCAGCGACGTGATTGCTGACTTGCGTCGTAACACAGTAGTATAAACATTTAAATTACTATTATCAAAAAATTACCATTACCTCCTCACCATTAAATTCTGTGAATTGTTTTTTACCATGTAGAGTCATTGTTTACATATTAAGCATACCTATTATTGTGATAACGGCACAATAGAATAGCGGCACAATGACATTGTAACCTACATACCCTTGTTTCTGTGATCTGAGCTACATACTATAATAATTCAAGTAAATACTCCCGATATTTTGATCTCTGCATTTTCAAAATAAGTATGATCTCACAAAGAGATAGATATAGGTACAAGGTTACCAGATACAGGTGAAATTTTCTAAAAAACGAATGATGGTTTTTTTATACCTACTCGAAATATTATAAGGAAGGATAATAAACAAGTTCTAGTTCCAATCCCTTTTAGGGGTTATTGTACTCATTATTACGAACAACTTTTAATATGGGAGCAATCATAAAATCGAGAATAAATTATCAATTGTTACATACATTTAGTCTAGGGATATTGAATTATTTGTATGGAACAGATGTTTTTTTTGTGTATCCGGGCCAAGAGCCTTCATAAGTAATTATTATGGTTTGATTAATGTCTAGGAATGACTTTTAAAACACAGTCTACAAGATAAGCTTGTTCGACTGGATTTTTGCATATCAGGCTTGTTTATTTACGGACATTTGTTATGTCTCAACTCTTTTGTCTGACATTGTCCTCACTTTATTTTTGTTCGAGATCAATGTATCTATAATTAAATATTGGAAACAGCATTCTTTCTCCATTCGACGCCAACACCCTGACAGCCTCTCTGCCCTCAGCCTCTGTGCCCTGGACAGAAAAAGTGACCAACGAAGAGATACTAAGAAGAGTAAATGAGAAAAGACAAATATTGAAACATAGAAAAAAGAAGAGGAAGCATTATTGGTCACTTGATTAGGCACGATACGTTAATTACAACATAATAGAAGGGAAAATAGAAGCAAAAAGAAAAAGAGGAAGACCAAGAAGAATCTACATTGATTAGAGGAAAAAAGAGGGGTTTTATAAGTTTTTAGTGTGTATCTGTGCAATATGCATCTGTCTGTGCTAACCTAGCTCCAAAACGGATGAATCAATTTCATTGCATTTTTTAAATTGAAAGCTTGTTTAATCGGGTATCGTTTGTTACGGGTGTTTATATATTGTTATAGTAGTATCTATGTTTCATGAAAATCTATTTAGCCGTTAAAAAGTTACAGTTCTTTATCTAGTTGGAGTCGGGAGTTTTTGACGGTTAGGTTATTATGGTTAAAATGCAGCGATATTATACCAAAACAATAAAATGTAAATTTATACTGCAGTTTGATAAACTCCCGGTTCTCAGCCTTTCGCTTCCAGTCTACCCCAGCTGTTCTATTCTAAGATCGTCGCTCCATCTGGATTAAATCAAGACATGCTCTATAAAAGCTCAAGGGGTCACTTATCAAGTGAAGAAGCTCAGCCGTCTGCATATATAAAACCTCAGCGACCCACATAATATATGACTAAGGCGAGTTGCATATGAATATTACCGTCAAGCCACCCATAAAAAGGAACTTCGTGCTCACGTGTGTGTTTTCCAACACTCGGCTCAACGTACTCCTGCGCAAATACTCTTAGTAAAACGCACGAATGTTTGCGGTGAAGACGCACCTTTATAAGGCGCTAATACTCGTAGTTAAAATATGTCGATTATCTTATTATGGGATTGTTAGAATAATTTTATTAATTATTAATCTATTTATTTATAACACACAACACACAACCCCAACAACAACAACTATGGATAACACATGACCCTTTTTATTTATGCTTCTATTATAATATTAAAATAACAACGCCTGTTAATTTGAAGGACAATTTACTTTTCTTAATTATTTATTTTATCAGCACAAAAGACTATTCAATTTGACGTCACCGTTGGCGCAGTGGTTGAGAGATCGACTGCTGCGCTATGTGTCACGGCCGTGACTCACGGGTTCGATTCCCGTACGAAATAAGGTATAGCACCTACAAAAACTTATAGTACCTACACCTATATGATCGGATATTTATCTAATCTAAACTTAAAATTATAAATTTGATTTTTTGGATGTTTGTTTGTAATGGATAAACTAAACAATTACAGGACTGATTTTAAAAATTCTTACACCAGCAGAACACTGTATTAGCACTAAGTAACATAGGCTTTAATTTATAAAGACATCACGCGGGAAATGCCGCTGGCGGAAGCTATTTTAAAATATAGACTTAAAAAAATCTAGGCGTACGGTAAATTCTAGAGTTTTGGTGCTAAAGCAAGTATTTTAAACAAGAATGCCCGAAGTTCGTAAAATAAATTCGGGTTTATGACCATCAGCGTTCAACTTTGAACCTTTTGTGAATAATGTAGGTTTTGTAAGTAAGTGAGTCGAAGACTTTGGCATTCGATAAATACCTACTTGGAGATTCCTATATCAGTAACACACTCGGGAGCAATTAATCCAGGTCACCGACATAAACCTTGATATCTCGAATATTCAAAACGATAGCTTATACAAATAAAGAGTATTTTATAGACTCTTTAATACTACTCAAATAAAATTAATAAAACTCTTTGTTTGAAAATATTATACTGTACGAAACAGTCAAAATAACCTGGTCGTTGTTTGCATTTGTCTTTATATTTTGGTGTCATCAAACAGTGCATGGAAAACCTAATAAGTTAGCTTTTATAATTTCTGTACGAAACTAGAAAGTTCCCTGTTGACGTCAGTAGGGACACTGAACTCTTGAAAAAACAAATACTCAAGGATTCGCGGTACATTGCGTGTGATCATGGGAATAAACACAAAAAGTAAAGCTCTGGTTTACGATACGGCAAACGGAGTCCATTTTCTAAATCACCGGCGTTATTTGCGTCGATAAATTGGATAGGTGTGAGAACACTTTGGATTTATTTAATTTGATCCTCAGACTTGTGCATTCAGTAAAGAGTTGCCAGACTAGAATACAACTATATGAAACTTTCTCTGAATTTTCAGCAACAATTGAGGTAAATAAAAACATTTTTCTGAACGAAACTTCTTTGTTTGATTCTCCAGAGAACTTGTCCAGTACAGTAAATAAAATGATGTCCAATATCAATGTAGAAATATCTTGAGGAATGTTTTAATCTCTTTGTGTTTTTTTTTAGTTTTAGCCATAGCCGGTCAGTTAGATAAAGAAAGAAAGAAAAGAAAAGAAAGAAAAATCATTTATTCAGCACGAAAACAACACAAGAGAGAAAAAATTAAAGATAAAAAAATATCACAGTACAAAAGTTGACAAATAAGAAATAAAATATAATATTTAATAAAGGAACCTGGTATTACTTAGTCCTTTGTTCTTCTAATGCCTTTGAAATATTGTAGATACGGAGTAAATGTAGGTATCATTTACTCAGTATCTAAAATATGTTAAAGAAAGATGCAGACATGATATTTAAAATAAATACAGACCCATATTTTGAGCTACCAGCATAAGCTCTGCGGATTACATGCGACCCTCGGGGCGTAGGACTACGTCTGAGGTATAGGTACCTACGTAGTACTTTCCCCTCTATTTGCTAAACTATATCTTATATAGGTAGGTACTATAGATTTCATCAGTACTTTTTTTCTTAAACTGGGCTTAGAGCCCCGAAAATTGCGCGTAAAATTCGACCCTTTTAAATCCCTTTCATAATCTTTCACAAAGTTTCTAAAGAGGCGCACCCGCCGCCTGGCGAAGCCTAGAAAAATGTTTTACGCCTAACTTGTGTTCTGTCTTGAAATTAATATGGTGCTTTGTATAAAATAAGTTGTAAATTACTAAGTTTTTTCCAAATGGGCCCTAAATGGTTGTTTAATGATACACAGGTTATTTATTTGGTTCATCAACATTATTAGAGCAAACATTTATAAAAATAATAAAAAACAGTGTAACAATTACATAAAGGTAAACTCAACATGCACCAGTAAAAAAAGAACAGGAACTGTAAGCTAACTAAAACTATATACCATAAGCAAAAGCATTATATTAAATTAAAATTAATGAAGAATTAAACTAAACTAAATAAATATACCATAATGTAAGCAGAGTTTATTCTAGATGTGATAGGCAGTGGAGAATTTTTACCTTTTGATTCGATAGAGAATCAAAGAGTGATGATATCGCTGCAGTTATGAAATTCTTACACAAACTTGCGTAGGGTTATAAGAAATAATACGAGTACATTCGATACCAATTATTCTATCTTTTTTATTTCTGTATCTACCAAATTGAACAGCTTTAGCTAAGAACATCTCGCTTCTCGATTCGAATCTCACTCTTATTGTCAGTTGACGAATTGACAAACGATAACATAATAATGGAGCTGTGAACATGCTCTAGTCATGTTCACAGCTCTTGTTATTAAGTTACACGTTCATTATCGTATGTCAATTCGTCAAATATCAACCGATATTAAGAGAAATATTCGTTTTTTTTTTTCATTTTGTACTTACCCTTTATTGATCATCATCATTTTGACTCTTGGCATTGGTATAATATAATCGAACGGTAAGATTACCGATCTGATTGTAATTATAAATATTTATTATAGTATTTCAACCAGCTGCAAGTAGCCCAGAGAAAGATGGAAAGAACTATGCTAGCGAGCTATGTGAGCTATGCTGGGACCTACACTACGTTATATAGGGTCAGAAACACCGAGATCCGCGAGCGAACAAGGTTGTGGATGTGGCCCTTGTCGTAGCACAACGCAAATGTAGGTGGACGACCCATTTAAGCCACCGAACCGATGGCAGGTGGGGCAGTAAGTTACCAGAGTGGAGACCCAGGACCGGACGAAGAAGCGTCGGTCTTCAGCCGGCTAGATGGGCTCACGATATCGTAAAAATAGTTGGAAAAAGCTGGATGAGGAAGGCTAAGCATCGGGAAGAATGACTTGCGAAGGAGGAGGCCAACACCCAGCATTGGAGAGACTGGCTGATGAAGAAGAAGAAGATTATAGTATTTGGTATTTATTATGTCATAGCATCAACCTCAATCGACAACTCTTAGCGGTGTAGAATAAATGCTATAGAATCCTTCCTTTCTAGTTCCGATCCCTTTAAGGGGGGTTTTTGTCCTTATCATTATAAACGGCATTTAGTATCGGACCAACCCTGAAATCTGCTATAGCAGTTTCTTTTTAATAATAAATTATATATGTATCCTATATCCCTGTGACGAAACCTATGTTAAGCAGTGCACTTTTACGGACTGATAATGAGTACATAATCAGGTTGTAGAGCAATGCAAACTTCAAGAATCCAAACGGTTTAATAAAACAAGAATTACCTGTACAATTTGTCAACAAATAAAGCCTGCATTCACAGTACATTTGGAGCAATTTACCAGATCCGTGTCCAAGCTATCTTGATAAAGTCGGGTTCACAATTGAGATTTACACTGCTCACCTTATTGAATTTGTTCAGTGTGCCCTTTAGTGAATGCCGAAGCCAGGCGATTTATTTGCGAGATTTCTTTCAAACGGCACCGATTGCTCAGTTCTGTTCACGATAGTGGATGGTTCAAGCAAGCCTGATGTGTGGGATGTGTTTGGCTTGTTTAAAATGATGATTGGATCTTTGTGTTCTGTTACTTAATAACACACGAATTCAAGTGGATATATCAAGTCTTATGGCACTTAAGCTTTGCGGAACTTGTAAAGAGGTTGCATTGAGTTTTCTAGTTTTAAGTTAGAAACAAACTGAATGTAAGCCGCATTTTTGCATAAAAAATACAATACATATTTGACGAACTACTCTTGTATTTTTCAGGATGAATGATCACTTTCACGGTCGATAATATATAAAAAACTCGAAAACTTAAATGCTTCTTCATCAATAGGCATTTTACAACTGCAAATAAAGCTGTAACTTATTGATGAATAGATCGTAATTGTAATTGTCATGAACTGACCAATATTTACTTATTACTTTTCGATCGACAACAAACATCTGCTTGACTAACGATTAAGAAATTGATCCTAAACAGATTAGATTTGACTATGCGTAAATCACAGCTAAGAATCCGTAAAAGGTTTCATAATGGTGGATATCAAATACAACTGCAATTTTATAAAATCAATCGCTTTTTATTAAAACCCATCTCTAAGCAGCTTACTATAGATGTATCGCAAACAAAACAACATTCTCGTACCTAAGTAGATAGTAAACGGAAACAAATGGAGAAAAGTAGCTTCATAACAGCACGTTGTGTACTGGAAAATAGAGCTCCGAACGTTAATGTGGATCGCACAGAAAATATAATAAAAGAAAGCAATTTTTCACTTAAGCGCCCTACTCGTAAATCCGCTAGACTTGTTGGGAATTAAGTGCACTTTTGTTTTTCTCATCACCGCCTCGGGATATAAATGTGACGGCATTTTCGGTTCGCGAATTAGATTTGAACACGGTTTTCTAATTTTGAAATTTGAGGGTTTGAAATTGTTTGATGTTACTTTATTTTTACACATTATTTACGGTTAATAGATTCAATTGCAGGGTTATGATTTCGTTTTATATTTTAATAATTATGTCTTAAAACAAATAATTACGATATTACTCGTAATAATTGTTATCTTTATGGTTACCAGATAAGAAAACCTACTTAATTTCACTGCATTTTACAAACATTTAGATAGGTATATAAATTGTTGCCATGTGTACCAACAAGTTTCTTGGACGAACGAACACATACTTTATTTAAACTAATTTAAGTTTTCTGCTTGAAATTTGTCCTTTTCCTTTAATAAGCAACGTGGGATGACGAAAAACGAGCAAAAAAAGTCTAAGACGACTTTCTTTTTAAGTTCGTATGTTTCCAAGTTGAGCGTAAAAGGAGAAAAAAAATTAATTGCCCTCTTTAAAAAGGATTTTTAATAAGTGCACTTAAGAAGTTACTAATTAATTGCTTTGAGATTTTTTAAATGTAAACGTAAATCTTGAAAATTACACAGGAGCCTATGGCCTTTACAAAATATTTTGATTAAACTTTGCTTCAGATAAAAATATACTAATAAATTTTTCGCTATTAAAAAACTTGCAAAGTTATAAAAAAATTCACAATTTTTCGAGAGAAAAAATACAAAAGTTAAACTCATCAACCCTATAAAATATCAAGCCCCAAAGGTAGGACAGGGGTAAAGACTGATTCATTCAACTCCATTAACTAGGGTGGCTATTCTATAAACTTATTTGTAATAATCTACAATTCAAATTGAACATTTCCCGGCGGTCTGTTGATAAATTTGCATGACTCGTTACTTAAGGTTTTTGGCTGAGTGTTTCATAATTTTCATATGTCAACATTTTCGAGGATTTTATATACATCCGCTTAATGGAACTTACAGCCGTTTTTCGACAAAATAGATTTTTTCGCACATCAAAGTCTGTTATTTTCTGACTACTGGCATTTTGATAGATGGAGAAAAATAATTTGTGATTACAAGACTACGGGAATCCTTAGTAGGCACCTACATAAGTTTCATCAACTAAACGTTAGTAGGTAGGTACTCCATAATGAATGTTCTATTTATAAACACATCCTTTGCGTTAACTTTATAAAAAAGTAATTATTAATTACAACAACAAGGTAAAATTTACTAAATGCTTCTTGTTGTCACATATAACGTGAGAATTTTTGTAATTACAACGAGATTTTCTTCTTAGTGAAAGATCAAAACAATATTCATTTTTAGAATACACTTTGTATATTAAACATGTTTCAAAATTGCTAAAATTATATTTCATTAGTAAGTATAATCTTCTCAAAGCAAACTTGTTAAATATTTACTTTATTCAATAAAGATACATAATTATATTTTTATTTCATCTTAAAAATAAACGAATAACGTTTATAACGCAAGCTGAGTTTTGAAAGTTTCTAGACATAAATTTACCTAATCATCATAACTTTCATTGTTTCTTACTAAATATCAGTTCGCCGAAGAAGACATACGGTTCGCTGAATTGTTTCAAATATATAATTTGCTATAAATAAAGCATTAGGCGCTTCAGTAACCACAACAAAATAAATTCACAGAGAATTATTTATATTTTTGAAAGACTCGGTGGAATTTGCAAATAAAAAATGAGGTTTTGAAGAGATTAATATGACTCGTTATCGTCTAGTTATCAGAGCTGTGGTCAAACAGTGTTAGACTTTTAGAGTCATTGCACCACATTAATTGTGAATTCTGTGTATAATGGAAGCATTAAATAATTAGCAGAAATATAATAGAATAGGTAAGTATTCTACCCCAATTGAAAGAAAAGAGCTGCACGAGTGACGAAACAAAACATGATAACTATCGTCTGGTGCACCGTGGGCAGTCAGGCTAATCTTTCCTCTTTGGCATGAGCGATTTATGTGGTCGATGAGTGGTTCCCATGCGATAGAAGAAGCGGAATTGGAGTGTTGCCATATTGCCATTCTTCAGGTAGGTACATTGATCAGATATCAGAACATATTTTTGATAGACCTTCCATATTACACGAGGTAGGCTCGAACTTTAATTTGGTTCAAAATAAGAATGTTATATACAAAGAAAATTTAATTTTCTTTGTAGGTAGGTATATAACATTCTTACTAAATAAATAAATATATGATTGACGACTCGTTCGTTCGTTTCGTTGATTTGTGATTCGGTTTTACGATTTTTTTATTTTTTATTTTTTATATGACTCTTTATTTTATTTAGATATTATCTATATAAAATAAAGAATCATTCAATATTTAGTTCAAGATAGTAATTGTTTAACTAATAGACACTAATTTTTGTCATATTGAATTCAGGCTTTTCGCGACATGATAACGGACGTCGGACAAACTTTGACAAAAAATGATGAAAGAATCTTTGTTTGAATCTTGTTGTTTGTTGTTGGTGAAGCAGGACTTCACTAACGGGGAATAGTGATCCCCCTTGACACCACTGGTGTGTGGTGGTGTCTTTTTTAGTGGTCTCAAGGGGATTGAACGGACGCCGCTGCGGCCAAATAATGGGTGCAAGCAATAAGACAATAAGTAAATAAATAATAATAGATCATGCTAGTTTGCTATTTTAGAAAGTGTTACAAATGTAGTTAATGCTTTAGTCATTATTAGTAGGTACAATGGTTGCAAAAGTACCTACATTTATATTTTAAAATTACCAGCATAAAATACAAGCCAAGTGGAAACAAGCAAAAAAATTGATTAATGACTAACGGAAAAGTTTGTAGTAAGCACATGACTCCGGCAGCCGTGGCGTATGTAACGTGTGATTTATTGTAACATTATTAGAAATTGTACTATTGTTTTGTAGGTCTCAGCAGAAACAAAATTAGTTCCTACTACTAAGCTAGTAGAATTAGGCCCAAATTCACCGACAACTTAACAGATGTTTGAAATGAAATCAGTCGATTACCCATACAAAAATTGATGTTAAAACGGTGGATTTTGCTCTAATATTATGTTGTCGGTGAACACAGGCCTTAATCTTTTACTAATTACTCGGTAACCTGGCCAGTAATAAGCAGGTAGACCAGTGCTTCCTATAGACTCTATGAATATACAAGAAGATTCCGTTACCAAAAGTTTTTTACAGCAAAACTCTTGTCCCTCATGTAGGCAAACATTACTTCAGTTTGTAAATGGTAGCATGCATTTAAAAACATGAAACTACCTTCTAAAAGCTAAGTAACCCTTTAGATCGAGATGAAATAAAGCAATTGGCAAATGTGAATACGCAAACATTAGCAAGGATATTAAGCATCCCATTATTATACCGCATAAGAGTCCTTTTGCCACCTTACCCATTCAACAAATGCAAGACGGACCTGTAATGGAGAGCGACTTGCATAAGCAACCTTAGTATAAAGTGGGCTAACCGTGGTGAGAGCAAAATGGGGAACTTAATTTGGTAGGTAAGCAGGTAGGTTGGATTTTTTTTTCTTACATAGCGTTGCCCCTCACTACAATTTCTCCTGTATCAAGGGTACAGTTTACAAACATACATGTCACATTTACACACAACCACACCCGAAACAACTATCTGTAGATTATACAAATACTTGTTCCGTGCGGGGAATGAACCCCCGGTACGTAACGTAGAAAGCAAATCGCTTAGACACTGCGCCAACCGTGTCGTCAAACCAACTTCCAAAAAAGGAAGACGTTATCAATTCGAATGAATGACTTTTTAATTTTTTTTTGTGTGTCAGCAATATTTTCGCCTATTGTTCACAGATTTTAATGATTCTTGATAAAAATACGTTTTAGTATTTTGAAGTTCGTTTTCATTTTTTTTTGAGGTCTATGGAAGTCTCGGAGTCCGAATGCTTTACAGAGTTCCTAAACACCATAATCATGTGACCAACATACATATTTGAATCTGAAATAATTGTTATAAATCGTAATACTATTTTCTGAAGATTTTTTTTTGGAATATTATAAAAAATTAATATAAAAAAAAAGAAAATGCCACCTTTATGATTTGGAAATCCAGGTAGGTTGATCGCTGACATCATCTCAATAGCAAAAAATTCCAGAGACGAATGTTCAACACAATTTCTCATCTCCTTTAAAACAAAAGGTTAGCTTTTATCTCAGATACGACGGTACGGAAGACTCACTGAATGCCTATGACTGGCATCAAAAGCGCAGTTGAGTGCACAATGAAATGTGAATATCGTTGCACTTAATTTGTGCAGTCACTTTTCATTATGCTTTGAGTAAATTTCAAATATTACCGTGTGAGTGCAGAGCTGAGTTAATAATTAATTAAATTGCACCGTTTACTGAAAATTCTAAACTTAGAAGTGCTGTTTTGATCTTTTGCATGTGGTAATAGAGGAAAGAAGTGGTGTGACTGCCATGGCAATCTTATTCAGAGGCTAATTCATTATTTTATCCAGATTTTTTATTCACATTGTGTTGTGCATTATTATAAAAGAGTTTCCATGGTGTTTCTTGCCAGTTCTTCTCCACAGGACCTACTATTTAGAACCGCGCACCCAGAGTCTCGACATGTCATAAGTGTATGTATTTGGTTTACATGAACTAGAGATCTATTGTATTCTATGGACGTTCTATTTTTAAAGCGCTTTCGCTGTTTCTTTAAACCCCTTATAAGCTTGAAGCGTTTATTGTCGAGGCGAGATAGTTCTTATAGCCGGTTGCATCAAAACGTAAGATTTCACGTATTTTTTTATAGTAACAGTATACCGAAAAAATTCAAAATCAAAATGAAAGATTTGAATTTTTCATGTAGGTACCTAATTTTATTTACAAAATCGTAAAATGATAATTATAATATTGTATGGTATAATGTAATAGTATAGTTTTTAGGGCTTAGAACCACTTTTACTATAAGAAAAACCTAGAAATAGCGAAAAATGAAATCTGCTGTTCCAAACAAATAATTCAATATAACTCGTCTAATGTATGGAACAGCAGATATTTTGTCGCCATAATAAAAGTTGCTCATAACGACAACATTTTCCATAAAAACTTCAACCCCGTTACAACCCTTAGGAATTGATTTTCTACACTAAATACAGCTTATGTTACAAAGGGGACTATGATCAATAAATAAAAGGTCCTACCTTTCTAGTCCCGATCCCTTGAAGGGGTCATTTTAGTCATCATTATGAACAACTTTTACAATAACCGTGAAATCGTGAAAATAAAAACAGCTGCTACTTACAAATAATTCAATATTTCTCGACTAAGGGCCATTTTCATCGACAAAATAACAGATGGTTAAAATGAAATCGGCCGAATATCAATACAAAAAGTCATGTTTAAACGGCTGATTTTGCTCTAATCGCCTGTTGTGTTGTCGGTGAACTTGGGCCTAAATAAAGGGTCGGGACTAGGAAGGAAAGAAAGAAACCTTGTACATTCAAAGAATTTCCAAGATCAAAGTCAAGTCAAAGTCAAAAATGTGTATTGTAATAGGTTTTGTAGTTCCTCAAACTCACAAACGTCTTTGGACTATACAGCTTAAAATAAGTTATTAACTTTTACTTTCACCTACGTCTCGACTAATGGAAGTGACAACATAAAATACTTATGTGCTGGAATTTACGACTGGCGTGATGGTTACAGTTTTATATTTCATTCTCCGCTCCATAGGATACGTTAATTGAACTTTAACGGTCCAAGAAATGGGGCATTTATTGACTTTCAGTAGGTATAGGGTATAAATCGTAAGGGTTGAAACCAAAACGCCCGAAGTTAAGGGACCGTGTGATGCGGGGGCTATTTGTCTTTATCTTAATGTTAGGGTACGTGCACATTGTTGTGAATGATAGATCGTCGTGGACATTGTTCTATGTGTTATTGTTGTCTGCGGTAATGTTCTCCGAATATAGTATGTTATTGAATGTTGATAGTTGTTATTTTCGTCTCAATTTAATGAATAGTAGTTTTAAATTGTTGCTGTAACACTTTGAACATTACACCTTCTAACAGGCCTTGACTCCCAGCAGTGATACCACTAATGTAAGTAGAATTTACAGTCGGAAAGATAGAGAAAGACGTCACTGTTACGATGGATATATAACCTACATAAAATATTCGCGTCTTGTGGATATAACTACGACACATATAACGGAAAAAATAAAAAATCTAGCGTCAAAAGAATAACATGCCATAAAAATTGAGTTCTATTTAAAAAAAAACCGGCCAAGTGCGAGTCGGACTCGCCCACGAAGGGTTCCGTACCCTTATCTATAAAAACGGCAAAAAAATCCCGTTTTTTGTATGGGAGCCCCTTAAATATTTATTTTATTCTGTTTTTTAGTATTTGTTGTTATAGCGGCAACAGAAATACATCATCTGTGAAAATTTCAACTGTCTAACTGTCACAGTTCATTAGATACAGCCTGGAGCCAGACGGACAGATAGACGGACAGCGGAGTCTTAGTAATAGGGTCCCGTTTTACCCTTTGGGTACGGAACCCTAAAAACGATGTTCCTACCTTATCATTGCTCCTTTGTTGTGTTACTGTTTACATAAATACCCACACATACCACCCAGTACGACTATCAGTCATACAAAATATTTGTTCCATTCTGGAATGAACCCGCGACACGTGAACGCAGAAAGCCAATTGCTTAAACATTGCACCGACCGTGTTTATGCGTAATCTCTAGGTATATTAATTTGAATTCTACATATTAATTACCTTGATAATTAATTTATGTAAGTAAGATAATTCCTTTTTAATTTTATCTCCGCTCTCGACATAACAATGGCTGTTCAGCTTTACGATACTTTAGTCATTAAATTGACAATTTCCTTAATATTTCTAATTTAAACTTTTTCGATCTCTTCGCTAAATTAAATTCTCATAGTCTATATAAAGCGAAAGACGTTTAATTTTTACAACAGAAAGTCATATTAATGCGAAAACGTTTATAGGATGTTTTCGGGCTGAAGGTTTTTAATGTAATGTTATCAAAATTATAGGACTTTTTAATATCGAAGCTTAACCTTTATATTGTATGGGTTTTAGAAAGATCATAAGTAGTAAAGCTTTTTTAAGAACTGACTAGCTATTTTTTTACTTTTTCCAGTAGGTAGGTACAGTCACGATATGTTGTGGTGATACATTTCGCAAACAAAATACTTTGAACGACTGCGGTCCGCTTAGAGTTAGTAACTCTGCGTTTGGACGCAAATGTGGTCGACCGGAAAATTTGCCAATTGTACTATCGCAAGTGTGCGTACTGATAATCGGAGGAATGGTATAGGAACGCCTAGAAGACGAACAAACATTCCTTTTTTAGAAGAGATAAATATATTTGATATACATATTGTAATGTAATGTTTGACAGTACAGGTAGGTATATGGAATATAACATTGGTCTTGTTTTTAAAAATTCGATTTTACTTCACCCGAATTCCAAACAAATCTATCACTTTTATTCACAAACCGTTGAAAAGCCACTTCCGCATGAATTCGATTAGTTTTCGATCGGAAACAACAATGACCTGATTCACAAATTTTCGTTTGACTGTTTTCCTGTTCGACATTTCAATTGGCTGTATTTTGTATGGTGTCGAGAGCATAGTTTTTCCTAAATCGTAAAATAATACGTGCAGAGTACCCCTAGTTTTTACATGCAATACTGTCCATGCAAAGGTTGCCTAGAAGAAATCGGCGATATAGCCATAAGACCACCCAGTGAACCATCATAATAATAATTATAATGTAGATATTTATGTTTATGACTCCTACAAAATTGGTGTACAATAAAGAGTATAAAGAGTAGAGTAAAGAGTAGTTATCATCGTTCTATGTCAAATGACTTCAAATGTTTTTAAATTCAATTTGAGAACATTATTTCCTGGCTTTAGGTTCTAAATCATATTGTGCTACAATTGTAATGGTGTTAAATCTCACCATTCTTAATTTTTGTATAATCATCTCTTCCGTAAATATAATTTATTAACATACTTTACCTTCTTATTGGTTTATCTGACTCCGCTTCGACCCGATCACAGAATGTTTGCCAAATCAAATCGTCTTCATGAATATCAATTTTCAAATGTATCGGCTCAAAAAAGAATCCTTCAGAATTTGTCTCCCGGAAGCGGAATCCTTTTGGAGCGTTTGTGAATACAGAATAGGGGTGCATATCTCAAATTACCGTAACAAGGAAGACGTCAAAAAAAGATGTAAGCCAAAATATACCAATACTATGTCGTAAGGGGTCGTACCTACTATCGTGTATGTGTGACTGATGGTGAGCTGTGAGGAAAGCGTTTTGAATATTGTGGACTTTAATGTTTCTGAAAAAATCTTAAGAAAATCTCACAATCTCCTTGTGTGCATCTACCTAAATAACTTGCGCAGCGACATGTATGTGAACTAAGGTGTGTATTACAGAGAACGCCGCGCCGCTTCGCGATGATCTCTAGGTACTTGAGGAGCGTTTAAGTGACCATGAAATAACATACTCAAATCTGTGCTTAAGTAGAGATCATCGCTGAGCGTCGTTCTGCAATACGGACCTAAGTCTCCGTGAAGAGAAAAAAGAAAAAGAATTTAATTTGGAATCAGAAAAAAATACTTATAAAAATCCTGCACGAGGCCAAAAATGGCCCCTATCTCAGCATATATATGCTGCGATTAAAATAAATGCCGCAGCGCTGGTTTTCGGATAGGACAGTTGTGTTGCCACGGAGAGTTACGAAAATACATATAAATAAGATTATGGATGATATTTATAATAATAAGTTGATTTAATACTTATAAAAAATAACGATTGAGCTCAGCCATTTATGTTCATAAACATCAGCCAAACCAGCGCGCATAGTCCTATAATAGCTTTATGCTATGCGCTCTAGGCCACCACATCATTTCTCGATTGTTTGTCTATGACAAATAAATGGACGCCTGACTAATTATGTTTAACCTGTTGTAATTTCATAATTTATGCATGACTAATTATGTTTAACCTGTTGTAATTTCATAATTTATGCAAGTGTAAATAAAATACTTAAAAAAATTAAGAGATTAGTATTCAGTAAATAATTATGTAGTGTTCAAGCACATTATATCCGTGTTTTGGTGTATTTAATGTACTGTGTAAATTAGTCGTATGACGTATCCATGTTTCTTTAATCATAAGTGCAGATACATAGGCGGAAGAGCCGTGTTCATTTGAATATTCACGTGCCGTGTGAGTGGATGACTGGTACTGTAGAGTTCTTTCACTCTCGTTATTTGACACTCGTGTCCTGTCAATTGTTAACTACCCGCATACGTGGGGATTTCAAATTACAGTGCTCCGCGTGCGCCATTTTATGAATCAGTTGAGCGTGTCGGCGCGTATTGGTTTTTTAATAGGTATCCGATGTTAATTGGTTCCAAATAACTTAGGCATACATTTTTTTATCTCCTAAATAAAAGTTCCTACATCCTTTTTTTTTCCATAAAATATTAAAACATTCTATTATTTAGTCAAGTCAAGAAGATAGACGTATAGTGTTAGATCTTACTAGACGTAAGTTTGAAGGATTTCTTCAAGGATTTTTTTTTATGAGTAACCTCTCTCCTTTTCTATGTTTCTCTGCCTAAGCCTCAAAGTAATCATTGGCGTAGCGGTTATCAAAGGTATGTCATGTATGCAATGCATATTTGATTTATGGGATCAATTTATCAAATGAGAAGGTAATAATCTGTCATCATAATATTATCAAGCCAAGTAATTAATGACTACTATGTATTATACGATGTACCAGGAAAGAGGTAAGGCAAACTGGCAGGTGAGTAATAGATATTTGATCATTGTCAGCATATACCTATTAGAAATATTTTAATAACCTAACCATCAAAATCCCGCGAATCCAACTAGAAAAAGAGCTGTAACTTTTGAACGGTTAAACAGATTTTCGTGAAGTGCAGCTAAGATGATACCCAATTAAACTAGCTTTCAATTAAAATTGCATAATTGCATTGAAATCGGTCTATCCATGGGAGCTACGATGCCATAGGCAGATACACGGACTCCAAACTTATAACACCACTCCTTTTTGTCAGTCAGTCAGTTCCAGTGCCAGTTTTTATATAATACTAACTGTACTTGCGACTGTTAGCTTGGAAAGATTTTTCATACGACCCCCAACCCCCACTTTACCTCCTTAGGGCCTTTTCCCTGTCATGCGGATTTGCGCCCGCGAGCGTGTCTGACCCGCATGGGTGCCGTCCGCATCCTATTGTTTCATACATATTTTTCCTGTCCTGCATGAGGCCCTGACCCTATAGATTATACAGGCCAGATACGCACGCGGGCTCAAATCCGCTTGACAGGAAAAAAGCTCTTAGGGGTTGACGATGGAAAATCCTTTCTTAGCGCCTTCAAATTTTTTCTATTACTTATTTCGCTGACTGTAGTATAGAAGTACAGCAAGAATGCTCTTTAATTACATTTTTGTATAAACTGTCTGACACTTAGTAGAGATATCCTTTGAACTGGCGTTTTTTATTGAGCTATTAAAACTGCACTTTGCAGTTAATTAAATTGAAAGAGTATGGCTACTGTGCAATTGAGTATCAATTCGTTTATTACGTGATTAATTTAATTATAGAGCAGTTAGTAGAGTGTATGTTAAGTTTTGCTATTTGTTTTGAAATCAGAATGGCAGACACTACATAACAATAAAAACATTATACCTAAAAGGTATAATAAAATGTAATATTTTTAACAATGATCAAATATACCTGTCCAATACCACCTTGAATCTTCTCCATGGTTTCGAGACGGATCAATAACAAAAAATAACACTTTAAAAAAGATAAGTTATTTGAACATTATACAAACAGACAAACTCTTAGAAACCTATCTAATTGTGTTATTGCCTAAGATATTTTCAGAATATTGAAGAAATCTGCAAATACCTCATTAACGGTAATAATTATATTAACAAGTCACAGTCTCATTAGCAGACTGTGTCTATGCATGTGTAGATAACCAATCGCCTTAAATACAGAGCTTAGAGTTCCAATGCATTTAGTTCAGTGAACAAATTGCGCTCCCCGGTCAAAAGGCCTAAGCTTCACACTAGTACGGTCGGTTGATAATTGCAGAACAAAATAATCGCCTATTGTACAGCTTATGTTCATGCAAGGTTTTTTAGCTATATACTTTTTTACTGGTGTACAGTAATGAACATAGATATAAAAAAATATATAAATAAAAGTTATGTAACTCGCCCAGAATGAAAACCGAGATACAAAAGGAATGCAGTCTTCACGGTTTGTAGTCAGAGTTTACACGTTTTATATGTAGCAAAGAATAGTCCATTTTAGAATACAATAAAAATACTCTTTATTGTACACTTAATAAAAGAGGAGCAATAAACGAAAATACAATTAACACTATTACACTAACATTTTAAACTATTCTTGATGGTCCGCTGCTTAAAGTCGATGGAAAAAATCGCCCTGGAAATCTAAGGTTTGTCTTCAAAATATATTTAATGTTTCCTAAGACTCTTGAACTATGTGGGTACATATTATATGCTAGAAAGGGTAGCCACCCTTCATATCCAAAAATCTCACGCTACCTTGTTTATATACGTATCTTCCTACCTACTATAAAATCTAACATCAAAGTAATAACAATACGCTTCGCTTCGTTTTAAAAAGGGGAAAAACAAAAGAGCGTGTCAAAAACACAGCTTTTTTTGTTTATTCAGTTCACTATTAATCTCTGTGGTTTGACACTACAGTACAGGGGTGCGACTTATTCATGGAAAATTGCATGGGACGTGACTATGTTGTGAACTGGTGCTGGGCAAATTTTTCGTTGTCAGTGGCCAAACTACTGGACGTAGCCTTCGTGCTGGATAAGTGGATTAGCTACCCGACGTTGACGAACGACCGATGCTGCCTACCTGTGTTGAATTATTACTGTGGTATTTACACTTTGAAACCGACTATTACCTAAAAGGGTTCACGAATACAAATTTGCAAGTCTGCTTGAGCATTTTCTTTTGATCTTGAATTTTGATTATGAATCAATCTCCCTCAAATCCCCCCATATTCTTTACATTCAAATTTTCTCCATATTAGTAAACAGCTTTCTTATAAGCCATCCGAGTCTTGAAACATGAAATGTACTTAATGTTTTAACAATTTCTTTCGTAAGAGTAGTCCGGATTGTGGGTCGGCGTCACTCTAAGCCGCTTACTAGCGGCCTCTGTAAGGAAAATATCTTTGCTCTCTGAAAATTCTCAATTTTTGTACCTGTTGGTCGTAACCCGCTTAGAAAATATGTTCTAACTCAGAAAAGTACTCGTAATTTTTTAATATGACTGTTTACATTGTATTCCCGGTAAGTTCATATTGCCTTTATGCTTTTGTATTTTTAAGCCGAGATGGATCGTCAGTCATCGCGATAAAAGTTTTATCATGCGAATTAATTAACTGTACTGTTACAATAGGAACAGTACAACACAACTAAGAAGTCACATCGGCAAACTTCGTAGAACCGATCACTTCCGAACTGAGTGCGACTTCAAGACCACGAATGTTTATTAGTACTGCAGTCAAACATGATCATAAAGTTGTAATATTATCTGAGTAAGCGACTCCATTGCCTTGTACATCAGGTACGTCGATGTAACTTCTTAGTTGTGTTATAGGTACTATAATCACACTGCTTTTATTTTGTTCTAACCAATTTCCGATCATTATTTACAATTTGTCGAGATACATGTCAAGAACTCGATTGCTTTTATCGCTCGGACCCTTTTTATTTTCATCGAGAAGGCCTCGTTTTTCTTTAGTAGCTAAAATCGGACGCGGCATCACTTTCGCTTTAAAAACCACTCCGATAAAATCTCTAGAGATGCCCACTTTGCACTCTGAATAAACAAACTGAAGGGAAGGTGTTCGGGAAAGGGAAGCACTGGTTGATTTAATGTTGATATTCAGAATTTGAATGGGAAAAGTTTTATTATATTTCACGGAATGTTGTTTTAAGTGTGACTTAACAAAAGGTGTCGGCTTTCAAGGATTGTCGTGTTTTCTTTGGCTTTGAACTAATGATACCTATTATACATTCAAATTTAATATAATGAGTTCTTTTTCTTGTTTATAACACCCCCATTTAGTAGAATCACCGACACAAAATTAGCACTAAGTGTCTCGCGTCACTTGGCGCTTTTATTTGTCGCTTTGTTATAACAAAGTGGGATGAGTCCGCCTAAAATCAGCATTTGCACTTAGATTTTTTGGATGGTGTGAAAATCCCAATTTACCTCTTGTGTAAATTACACGTAACAAAAACGTAGATTCATATTATATTACATTCTGTAATATAATTATGAACCTACGTTTTTTGGTGAATGTTTTAACTTAATTCGTTCTATTACAATAACAGTTAAGACTGTTTAAGGAACTAGGGAGTAATTAGGACTGGACTAATAAAGATTATAATAAAAGTCAATGTGTCTGGTGAAATCTTAACAGCAACGGCCTGAACTGAATTAGTTAAGGTTCTATTTAAAATAAGCGTTATACAGATTAATGATTTCTAATTATGAATAACAACTGCCCCATTGGCATAAAGTTAGCATCAAAAGTAAGTGTTGTATTCCAAAAGAGGTTTTATCTCCATTCATATCGTATCCTAGTTCTAATTAAGAATTCAAAAAGAATATCATAATGCCAGAATTTACTCTAATAAAATGAAAAAGTTTTAATAAGATACAGTTTTCTTTAACTCTCTGTCCGACCATGGACCATGCCCGGGTCGACGGCGCGTTGTGTTCCACGCGCGCCTCAAAGAACGTCAGCAAGATGACGGGGCCCCCCCTGTAGAGGGCCGAAGCCTGCCGGGGTCGCGGGGCTTATCTCATTACCGTGACCCCGGAACGTAAAGGGCTATTGAAGGAACACCGTGGATTTTAGTCAGTACAAGTCTGACAGTCCCTCCCGCCCTGCCCGGGGTGGGAGGACTCATTTGATGATTTTACCACGATAAAAAAAAAAAGATACAATTTTCTTTGGCTTTGTTTTCTTAACCAAACAATACTACACAATAACTTTTTTTCCAATAAAGTACAATTCACATCGATCAAGGAGATTTCAATTCAATTTTTACAGGGGCTGCACATTGTCTACGGTGGCGCGCGCTATAGGGCGCATGCACGGTTGACTGCTGGGTTTTGACGCCATCATTGTGTTGGTTGTTATTTTAACTATGGCCTTTTATTTAAATAGGTATAAACTACCTATTGCATGAGTATTGATAAAGTAGTGTATAAAACTGCACATAACTAGGTATTAAAACGGTGATTTTATAAAAAAAAACCGTGCAGTTAAATTTTTAAACATGTACATGTCATAAACTACTATTCTGTATGTTTGCGAAGACATTATGATTACAGAATACATTTTCAAAAAGATGTTATGATTAATTGTTAACAATACCTAGCTCCTATTATTTAATTTCGAAATTCTACACAACGAACCAAAATGGCAAAGAGAACTTACACGTTTATATCGCTTCGTATCGTTTTTAAATGAAATATTATTAAGTCTTATTAAATTTCATTACATTCGGCGTTAACAAAGCAATGACATATCAATGTCAATTAGTGCATTCATAGACAAACTGGATTTTCGCCCAGACTAATATAATTATGTAAATGCTGCAGACGTGCCATTCATGAAGCTGAATTCACATCAAAAGCACAAAACGTACTTTGATTACATTTTACATTCCGTAACGTCAGTGGAAGGAAAGATGGAAGGTGAGGTAGAGGAAGTCCTGAAGGCTAGAGAGAGAGGTTAAGGAGACTGCACTGGAGAAGGAAAAATGGAGAGAGCTGCATCAGCTACACCGATAAGAGCAAGGGAGAGACAACGTCAAAGAAAAGACACGGCCTTCCCTAATAAATGAAGTATTAAATAACACAAACGTTATGTCGCTAATATCATTTGATTTAAGTCAGGGTGAGCTGTACCTCTACCATGCGTTTTCCGTGCCGTCTAACGTTCACGTTCAAATGCAATATTTGTATGGATATTTTTTCAGCGCCCCTAGCGGTATAAATAGTGAACTAAAGTCATTATACAAATATTGCATGTGAACGTGAACGTTAGAGGGCACGGAAAACTCATGGTAGAGATACTGGTGGACAATCAGAAACATAATTTTATTTGAAAATAGAACACTAAGTGGTTTTTGCCTATCCTGTAAGAAATGTCTGTGAACGGCACTTCGTAACGTATTTTCTAAAATAGCTAAACTTTAATAGCTTGTCCGTAGAAAACCTGCAAAGTCAACCATTCATGCACTGATTTAAAAAACATCGTGTAGGTACCGAACTATAATTATGAGGATTGACCTAATAAGTGATTTCACGCTTGATAAAAGTTTATTTTTTGTACCTTAAAGTTATGTTGGTAAAAATAGCTACGGATTGTTGCCCGTCTATATTGAAGTTAAAAAAAGCTTCTATTTTGACCTTTATCTTACTAAGTGTCTAAAGAAACCTGTTTGTTGATGACGGAAAAGGATAGGCCGTACAATCCAAATATGTATTTTTGTTAAGATTAAAGTGCATTTGGCAACCTCACCTGATGTATAAGTAGTCGATGCTGGCGAGGATTATCAACCAACTATCAATTAATTATCAATTACCAATTAAAGGTTCGCTTCAGTAAAGTAATAAAAAAAACGACTGCAAAATATATAGTATATGAGTAAGTCTGTTTTCATGACATTACTCGATGTCATCATAAAATCCACCATGTTGATATTTTTTATATCAATTATATGCAGGGTCACTCTCGCCTTTAAGGTGAATTTAAGAACACCTCATTTGTTTCAATCGGTTCACTCGTTATCCTCTAGGATAGCCCACATAGACACAGATATACATACCTACATATTTATCATATCAACCAAAAACATTACCCTCCTTTTGGGCTTCGCCGCAGTTGGGAAAATACATTCTTGAAATTAAATATAATGTCATAATTGCATTATCAAGTTTAATTACAAACGAAAAGGATACTAAAACCACCTCTAATATAGCTCAAAACGCGTATATTACTTTTTATTACACCCAATTTGGTACCAAAAGTACGCGGCGCACATAAATTCATGGAAAATAAAAGCATTATAACACAGCAACAACAATAAGCCGACGTGGGTCGAATATTTATTAAGTGGAAGGCCTAATTGCGAGGTTATCTTGGTGTTGTAGTATAATATTGGGGAGTTTACGTCATTTTTCCCGTCGAGTCGGCGTCGCCCGTAATTCTAAGCAATTTGCTCCGCGCTCGGGACTGGGGACTGATTTCGTTTTGCGGACGACTTAATTATCTGGTTTAACTTTGTACTTAATGTAATGTCATCGTCCTTAACGTAGTGAAAGTAAATTTTAAATTTATTTTAAAATAGCTTCCGCCCGCGGTATCGCCCGCGTGGTATCTTTATAAATTAAAGCCTATGTTACTCAGTGATAATATAGCATTCTGCTGGTCAAAGAATTTTTAAAATCGGTCCAGTAGTTTTGAGTTCATATCCATTACAAACAAACAATCAAATATTATTTCTACAATAATATAAAATATAATATATGTATATCATAATTAATATATTGGGTGTATACCTGTGAAGATAAAATTTGTTGTCTAAAAATAAATAAAAATCACCTCTTAGCATTGACAACATTAATTGGTTCTACGACTTTTCATAATACGGAACTTTTCTTTTTCATGTAGTTTGCTTATACTAACTGAGACGGCCGAAAAATGAAATGAAATGAAAGAGAAAAAGAAAAAAAAATATTTTTGGCTAACCTGTTTAGCTTTGGTCAAAGACTTAGAATAAACTTTAAATCAAAGACGTAGAATCTATATATTAATACGTGAAGAGAAAACTTTGTACCCATTTTTAAGCACATTGTGTGCACGGAGGAGTGTGAGATTTGGCATGGTTAAAGTTTCTATGGAGAAGGAGTGCAGAAAGCTAAAATTACGGTCGAATTTCGACCACTGGGCGACCATTAGTAAACTTTAAATAAACGAAGTAAGTACTAAGAGGTCTTGGGTATTTTTCAATTATCCTGTATAGATTATAATCATGGCTACTCAATTGTATAATTTGGCAACAAAATTGACTAACAAATCAAAACAGTGTGTATTCATTCATTCAAATAAAACTCATGAACGATGTCAACAGCAAACACAAATACTAAATGAACTAATTCTGGCATGACGCCAATCTTTGTTCAATCAGAAATTAATAAATATATTGGGCCCAAACGCTGCACGCAATTTAATTAGCACTATTAAAATCTGTCATTTATTAAATTTGCGCCGGGGCAAATTTGACTGGCAATAAATTAGGTAGCCGCTGGTAATAACCGAGGAATAATTAGCAGAAAACCTAGTTAGAGTGCATTAATCTGAGGGATTTGCGCTCGTTACCTCTGTTAAACAGGTAACGAGCGCAAAGCCCAATGCAATATTGATGTCTGAAAATTACGGTATGTATTTCAATTTCAAATTAAATAGTTTTCAGTGAATTTCAATTCAGTAAATATAAGGCTTACCTTTCTAATTCTTCCTATAAGGGGTAACTTTTACTACGGGACAAACCATGAAATCGCGAAAAAACCCATACATATAGTTAATAAAAATAAAAGTTGTTGATAATGATGAGTACCGTAACCCCTTAAAGGGAAATTTAGGAGAAAGGATTAGAAAGTTAGGAGAGGTCCTATACAAGGGTATAAGCCATTCAAATTGTCTATATTCTTCAAGCCATATTGCGTCAAAAAAGGAATATGATTTAATGCTGTTCGTTGTCGTGGTTATTTAAATTTTAACGGAAGTTATTTTCCATGTTCGATTTTCGTATTACTCATACTTATCTTTACAATGCAAACGGAATAATTAATTACTTGTATGAATGAAAAAGTCGAAGCTGTTTAATGTTTTAACCCAGATACTGCGACGGGACTTTTAAAAGGCCCAAAAAATCAATTAAATCTATCTGCATTTTTCGTATTATTGTAATAAATTGACAGAGATATTTATACTGTCACGTTTCTTAGTACCTATTAACGTTTGATTTGATGCAGTTGCGTTTACGACTGGACACACGGTTTTTGTTATTTTAATGTTTTTGATGAACTTGTGAGTTTTTTTTTACGATGGTTGCACAAAGGTAAGCTTTTTTTATATTTATATGCGGAATATGAAGATATTTCACTATGATATTTGATTTTAGACATGTTATCAAGACAAAACCCTTCTTACCTTGTTTAGAATCAACAACCAAACAGTTTTTTTTTACGTTTGAAATTGATGGCCTTTTAAAAGTCCCGTCGTAATATAGGGGTAACAAAATTATTATCTTATTTGTAGTACCTACACGACCAGTGAAAACACTGAATTTCAACTAAATTGATGATGAATTGGAGTGATATGATGAAGACACTTTATTGCCGTCCCAAATAACTATTTTTCAACCTGAGAATGCTAACGCTGATGTTACCGATGAAGACTCCAGAGATGAAGAGTTCGTAACATTACAAAATCTTATAGGTAATGTAATTGTTTATTATTTATTTTCGGTGTCAAAGAACTTATGTAGCCTAGTTTATATAATTACAACATAGGTATTGTATGTTTTAGGCTCACAACTAAGAACTCCAGCTGAGGTAGCGTTTTATGAGACTTCTGACGAGGAAAATGTCGAGCCTTTGTCTAGATTGCGCAAAAGAAGATGTACGACTGACACGATTGCTGATGATACTGAAGTTGCTGAACCTTCCAGATCTATTTCTCCTACACCAGGCGTGTCAAGCGTTTCTAGTAGATATATGGTTGAACCGAAAGTTCCGCGAAACCAAACAGATGGAGAAATCATCATACTCAAAACAACTACAGCCAATCGAATGACGAGCACGGTCCAAGAACCTTACACCACCTTTATAATTATTATTTCAACTGTATGTTCAATGATGGTATAATTCAGTTACTGGTGCGATATACAAATTTGTATGCAGGACAGTGGAATAAACTGGATAATGTAACCTCCTACATTCAGCGGGTATGTCGTTCTATCTCGTAGATTTATAAATTGGGAGACATCTTCGGATGCTGATTTGTATTTTGTGCACAACGAGAAACCGAGAATCTTCTCGGTATGATGGGATTGATCACTTGGTCCAATATAGTGCACCCCAACTCGGATGCAGTTTGCAGAATAAAAAGCTTTTCCAGAAGTGTAATGTATTTACACCAGAATATAAATTTTCTTGGAATATCACAGGCAATCAGTAATAAATATGTTTGTTAATATGTGTCTTTTTTAATTACCTATGTTAATCTCTGTAATTGTGTGTTTATTACTAGCTAAAATGATTAAAAATTCTTTGTTTCATTATTATACTGCCACATATGTAGACCATCCCCATATTACGACAGGCCTTTTAAAAGTCCACCTTTTCCTGGCTTTCCCAGAAAATCGACATTTTTTTAATTATTTTTCCTAGTTATTATGAGTCATTTGTTGAAACATATCCAAAAATCACTATGATCGGAGATGAAAAATAGTTTCAGTAACATCTGTATATGCGACTGTAGTTCCAGATTTCTTTGTACAAAATATTCTTTTCACGGGCTCTTATAAAATTATGAATTTACAATGTAAAAACTTGTTTAATTTTTCAGCTGATACGTTTTCCGGCCACCCGTTAACCGGATAGGCGGGTCCAACAAATATGATTACAGGTCCGCAGACCTCATTACTGTGGAGCGCTAATTAAAAATGTATATAAATTGCTACAGCCTCGCTTTTTGCATAAATATGCTTTCAAGTTAAGGAAGTACACAACAAGTACAACATGTGCCAAATATGGTACAGTCAGTGACAAAAGTAGCTAAAGATTTTTTAAGTTTCAAAGGTTTTTTTAAATGTTTGATAACTACAATATTTAGATAAAACGCTAATTATTTTCTTTGATAATTGATTTCAAAATTAGAAAAATGTTTATCCACTTATGTCGCTGACTGTACAAAGGGTTTCATACTTATAAATTATATTGCGGTAATGCGCATTTGGTATCTTCTAACCGGGCTCCATGGTCGACCATTATAAATATTAAAACTCTCATCAGGTGCGATGGAGATCAAACGCAAGCCTATTATAACTGAAAAAAAAAGAAAAAGTTACGTATTCCTTTTTTTTAACTACAACGAAACGATGATTATAATTTGTTAAAAAATTTAATTCTTCCAGATTACACTCGTGGATAGCGAATTTTTATTTTATTTATAAACAATAAAATATAAATACAATCTTTTTATTTTCAGGCATCATGCTCATTTAACAAGTAGGTATGAGTTTTTACGTTGTTATTTTAAATCTATTTTAGGTTTAAAAAATCTTTAATGTCAAAAGAACATTAGATACAATTCACATGTAGGTAATAGCTAACGGGAAAAGGCGAAGACAAAGAAGCAGAAGACTGATGAGACTCATCGTATACCTAACGTATCTTGCAAAGAAATATGTTGCATGGTGTCGTAGTAGTCCAACGCACCCTACATCTTTTCATGGACTGACCTAATTAAACATTGAGATTAAAACTTTGGGGTACAGCTCGAGTTTTGTGTACACCAAGAAAAAAGTATGACTATGAACTCATGCACGAAATAAGTCCCCAAAATGCTTATAATCACACTCATAAATAACCGACACAAGAAAAGAACAACGTAAGCCTATAAGCTGGAGTGTATTGGGAATCAATGGCAATACATTATGTGACAAACTGCCTCATTCATTTAGTGGTCGTGACTGTTGAGCGTGGTGGTGTCAAGTTCAATTTCCTAGTCAGGCAAGGTGTTATTGTGTTTTTCTGGTAGAAGAGTTTCATTCGCAATTCTGGGTTTGGAATTGGCAAATGGCATATCGAGGAAATGTGGGGTCTCGAATACTTCACCTCTCTTTGCCTAATCCTTCGAGGAATACGGGCATGATGCTGTTACACAATGTGACAATATATCTACCTATTGTGGGGGAGCAAATCCTTTTATCTCAATTATCTATGGTACCTAAGTGTACGATGGTGTCCATTAGTAAGGTTCCATGGCTGTAACCTAATATTCAATTTGCTTTTACATTGGCGCTGGCAGTAACCTTGTTATCCTTTTATAAGGACGAACCGGTCCAATTGAAATCGATATTTGAGAATTCAGAATTTAGAGAACATGAAACGGGAAAAATTAAAGCTGTGTTTAGCTGGTAATACTTTTAACACTTTAGATGAGAGGAAACGGTTAATTAAAATAGTCTCGTAATAGAACAAAAAGAAGGTTGAAAAAAACAGAACATAACATAAAATAAACATACTAAATCCTATTTAATGTATCTACAACTTAAAAAAAAATATATACAGATAAAAAAAACGGATAAATGGAAAGTACAATCGGCGGTTTTATCGCAATGCGGCGATCATCGAACCATACCGATTGGAATATTTATGATCACAAGGGGTAGGTAGCCTGCAGTGAACACATTGCATAAATAACTACATTATTTAAATATATAAATTATAATTTATAATATTATAAATATATAAAATAAACAATAGGAACATAATATTATTATATGAACTGTGGGCCAAAATAACCACGTAGTGGAGCCCTGACACAGCAAAGCGGCGACGCTGCAGACCGCGAAAGAGATGGCGGGACGAACTAGACACATTCAGCAAGGACTGGTCATCACTGACACAGGATAGAACAGCATGGAAATCAAGGGGGAGGCCTTTGCTCAGCAGTGGGGTGACAGTAACAGTAATATCTGCGAATTTAAAACTATCTCCTCTTTCTCATATAAAACTTCAATACCTAGATACCTACTCGACCTAAACGTATGACACAGCTGATAATTTTTTCGCGATTGCGATGGTGGTCCCATAGAGAAAGTTGTTCAGTTTTATGGTCTGATCCACATCCTTATATATGACCACGCATTTCTGATACACATTGTAGAAAATCTATTGTTCGTCGTCTGCCACCGGTGATTGACATGGCGATTAAAGGGTTAATATTAGTGTTTTGTTTATGGTCGAAGCTTACCTGTATATTACAGTAGCGAAACTAGGTAAGAATCTTTTCACAATTTACGAAATACTTAATGTACCCGCATTTATATCGAAACATTTCGTAGTCTAAATGCGAGTTGTAATTTTACTAATTGCTTGCCCATCAGCCAGCTTGACAGACTGTCTCTTCTATACTGTTAATTTAAATAGCCAGGGCGGCGTCGAGAGTCTACTCATTAAGAAAAGTGGGAGATCTCCCAGCTTATTCCGAGTAACGGTCGGCATCCGCCTTCCTTGATTGCTCGTTAAGATTATTATTTTTTTGAGATATTAAGGACGGATTTTACTTCTGTTTGGCGATTGTGAAAACTATTATTAGTTGTGCAAAATTGGTGCTGAATCTGTTGTTTACAAACTAAACTAGTTTACTGTCACGAAATATTACGGGTACGCGTTAGAAATAAATAATGTCCCTTTCTAACAAAAAGTGCAGGGAGAGAAAAGGATGGAAGATATTTAGTCCTGTCAAATTAGTCAACTTGCTTGTTATCGACGCGAGTAAACAAAAGAATCAGCACCAATTATCTTCGACCTCAAATAAGGAACCCGCGGGAATTTTATCTAAGTCTTCGACGGTTTTGTTATAATGCTATTGCCATAAAATTACAATGGTATAAACTACTATATAATTTGACAGTTCTAAATAAGCATTGGTGTCGATTCTGTTGCATATTTTGACAGTATTAAACTAGACTAACGGCATCCGTTACTTTCTTTTTCTATTGAAACAGAAAGAGACAAACGCCCTCAATTAAGTTTAGTTCAGTCAAAGCGCGCAACAGAATCGACACCATTGTTTGTTTTTTAATGATATTTGTAAAAAAGTTGAAGTAGGTATACTTATACAAAATATTTTTTATGTAGTGCGCAGAATTTGCAGAGATTATTCAGCGTCGGTTCTCAAATGCAACCGCAATACTATCATTAAATCCAAAACAAATTAAAAAATTGATTTTGTATGGCTTGCGCTAATAAATTATGCGTGACCCCCATACTAAGTCGAATTTTCGTTTTGTTTTAAAGAGTATCCCTCCTGCGGTTGCATTTAGGAACAGAGACTGAATCACTCTACAAATTATGCGCACTACATAAAAAAATATCCTGTATTGTGTTATAGTGTGACTAAAATTAGTTTAGTACGATGTATGACAGAATCAGCGCCATTATATGCAAATATTAAACCTATTACTTATTTAATGTGGTCTCACACTAGATAGGTAAGTTACGTAAGTGTATATTTGTGGCGGGCCTTACAAATTTTAGTCATTATCATTGTCAGCCTTTGTCCACAATCATCCCAAATTACACAACGTTATAATTTTCCATCCCAAAGAAAAAATAAAATTAAAAAATATGAGGTCCCCTGAATGTGGTCATTTGTAGTGTGAATAATATTAGGCTTTTAGAGAGCCTGTGATATTATATGACCTATATCCATTATGAGTCTAAAAGACCTATTTACGCAGTAATGAGCTGTGGGGACTAGACACATAAAAATGCCCTCGTTATCTCTAGGGAGGTAAAACACTTTTTATTTTTAAAACGTGTTATGTAACCATCTAACTGTGACCCTCACAGGGTTAGACAGAGGTGTGCTTCGTCATAATCGTAGATATTACAGAATTATCAAATTACAATTAGGATTTAGCTTGATGTTTAAAAAGATAGTCAAATATAAATCTAATTTCTAACGCGTTTAATATTCACTGGTTAGTAAAATTAATAAAGGTATTACTGTTACTGTTAGCGTATATCATCCCATTGCTGAGCAAAGGCCTCCCCATTTTCCAGAAAAAAGATAAATAAATATAAAATAACCAATACTATAATACTAGCCTTTTTTTCCACTGCTGGGCAACGGGCTCCCCTTTTTCCTTACAAACCTCTTTATTTTGAGCCACCTCTTGCTGTGTCTGCCCTGCACATACGTCCAGGTTATCACGCCACCTACGCCTCGGTCGACCTTGTCGGCGATGTCCTACGTAAGGCATCCGTGAGTGACGATCTATCTACCTGTCCGCATGCATATGCGTGACATGGCCGGCCCACTCCCATTTTAGCTTGGTTATTATCACTCTTGCATCAGCTATTTTACTAATAAAAAATGTAATATAAAAATAACTTGGGTAAAAGCACGGTAAAAGATAAGTTTTTGTCGTGATTTTTCAAAGAAAGCAAGAAATAATAGTCTATCTTTCTTTTATTTCAATGAAAGATACTAAAATATGACACATAATACTATTGTTGTAGGGTTATTCTATTTTATTGAAGACGATTAACATAATATATATTTAGTGAAATACATTATCATTTATAAAAAAAATCTGCAACAATATTATTCGTATTAATTTGGAGTGGTTCCAAAATAAACCCAACCGTGATTAATTTTATACGCGTGAAAATTACTTAATTTCATTGCGGTAACAAGTTATTATCCAAATATAATTATGGGATAATATATTTTGCCTTGCACCACCCAAAAATTAGTCACCGAATCGTTCGGCGATTAATTAATTATAATATGTTTCATTACCATATTTGCATGTAGGTACGTATATAATTTTCATTATACATAAATAGTATTTTTCCGCATTCAAGTTCGTAAGTAATTCGTGGTAACAATAAGAAAAAACCCGCTTTACAGATAAGGTCCTACTTTATTATCGGAGGTCCTTTTAAGGGATTATAGTACTCATCATAATGTACAACTTTTATTACGGGCTAATCGCAAAAAAAATCAGCTGTTCCATATTTTACTCGAGTAATATTGAAGTATTTGTATGAAATTGCAATTTTTTTTCGCGATTTCTGTGTTGGTCAAATAGTAAAAGTTTTTCATAATGACGAGTACCTACTATAACCTCATAAAAGGACCTCCGCTGATAAAGTGGGACCTTATATTCAGCACTCCCGATCTGACGAATGAATTGCATGTCAAGCAATACAATAGGTTAAAATTATTCATTAGGTATGTTTTTCATTAAGACCTGAAGGTCTTCGGGAACTCTTAATGAAAATCTAGTTTCCCTACCGCACAATACCGATCATATGAGTTCTTCGAAAAAGCACTCATGGCGCTAGAGGTTTCACTAGAGGAGGACGACACCTCTACCTATGCCTGACTTCTTCTCCTGTCGAGTCGGCATGAGTAATTACCTACATGGGAATCGCTCATGCCGTAGTGGAAAGATAAAGTACTGAAGTAGGGTGCGCCAGACGATCCCGGGATCATTTCACGTCACTTCCTCTTTGCTTCTTTGTACCCCAATATCTGATGTGACAGTTAAATAAATAAAGGAAAGATTAACTTTATAAACCAACCCCCAGTTGTCACTAACAGCGCCGCGGTGTTATTTCATAGCAACTGAAAAAAATCGTTTTTAGAGATATTTTTTTCGTTCAAGTCGTTTCTTGTGAAAGGAAGTTTTATATTGTGAGGCAAACAATAAAGAGCAGTCGGCAACCGCCCTTTGTCCCTTTGTACTACGGGCTTCACTTGCACCGTTTGTTTATTTTATAACTGGAAAAAACACAAGCCTAGTCGCTTATAGCTCTTAGGTTAGCTGTTCATTTTGGTTTGGAAATAGCATTTTTGGAAAGTGAACTTTCATACAGTTTTTGGAGAATTTCACAAAAGACAGATTCATTTCAGCTTCGCTCGCGTGTATCGTTTCCGGGATAAAATGTACACTATGTCCTTCCGCAGGTTGTCAAGTCCGGTTAAATAGCAAAGGCTCCCAGAGCCAAGTGTGAGGGACAGGGGGGTTCATAAGAACATAAAAAAATCATGCCAAATTTAATTGAAATTGTTTCAGTTGTTGAGGCGTCAAGAAGGAACAAACAAGCAGACACATTTTCCGATTTATGATAGTAAGGATACTTCACTCTTAATCGTTCAGTCGCCTCTTACGACCCGCATTGTAAAAGCAAAAGGCCTATTCTTTGGTGGACACCACAAGGACAATACTAGCAAATACTCCAATAGAGTTCTTAATAGACTCCATTACATGAACTGCTCTCAATAAATCTACCAACTAATTCTCAGTACCTCATACCTACTGAATAAAGCTGTTTACCCATAGGACATACGAACTACAATAATTCACCCTTATGTGAGGATGAATAGCCAATTTGCGTGGAATGGATTGCCAGATCTGAAGATAACTTCGACCTGCACATTCAAAATAAGAGGGGAGTTACAGGTTACGGAAATTGGATAATAAACTAACAAAATATGTAGATTTTATGGGGGAAGTCCTATAGGCAAGGGAATTTATTTCTTCTTTAAATTAAGTCAGTTATTCGGAGGAATAATTAATAGTTCATTCGTTTCAATATTTATTGAAATGTTATCGTTGTTACATCTTTCTTCGCGTTTTTTCATTCGACGTGTATTTGGAGGTATTATTGGAAAGTGTGATTTTTACTCTATAGTACACATTACCTAAAATAATTAATAATTTTAACAATCAAAGTATTTTCTTTGTATCCTACTCACTAAACACATTGATAATCCAATTATTAACATAATAATAAATTCATGTACCTACTGCCAATTCCTAAGAAGTAGGTAAGTTAGTGTATGTAGTACCTACTTTTGAGTAATATAATCACAAATTTTCACCAAAACAAAGTGTTAGTAGGTACGGGACTAACGGGTACGACGTAATTCATACATGAGGAACTAACTCTAAAATACAATCCTCGCGAGACGCATCTAATTTACATGATGAAGTAAAGAGTCTGTTAGTAAACGTACAGTCACGACCAAAAATTTATAGGTATACATGTAGTGACATTAAAAAGTAAAATATAAAAGGACTAGTGATTTATATTTTCCTAAATTATTCAAATAATACGCGCAAACACATAATATACAGGCTTCTGTTGGTTTCATAGATTTCAAATTCAATCTAAAAATTCTTCTAAACGTCGCTACATCATACAATATTTGTGCTCGTGATTGTACTCGGTACAAAGACAGACTGATGAGATTTGGTGCTATGTAATTCTAAATATTAGGTATGTCGTTCTTCCTTTGTATCTACGTTATCAACAAGTTGCTTTAGAATAGAATATAATAAGTGAAATACTCTTTATTTGTACACCGATAATTTTTTGACAGAAATATTTAGTACAGTCGGTCTTATCGCAGTCGGCGATCTCTTCCAGTACCTCTACCATGAGTTTTCGCCGTCTAACGTTCACGTTCACATGCAATATTTGTATAGTGACTTTAGTTCACTATTTATACCGCGAGAGGCGCTGAAAAAATTCCCATACAAATATTGCATGTGAACGTGAACGTTAGACAGCACGGAAAACTCATGGTAGAGGTACAGATAACCTATACTCTGTTTTTTCCATAGAGATAATAATATAGTACCTATAACGTTTTTTCTTACTTGTCTTATGTTACTTAGTCGGTGAAAATGGCCGTTAGTGTAGGTAGTATTGTCAAATTATATGACTTGTGATTGGTCATCTTACCGTATGACTTAAATTAACTGATATTACAGATATATTTAACGATAATTTACTAGGGTAGGCCGTGTCTTTATGGAGTACCTACACGCCACTGACAGTACCTATTCAATATATACACCGATACTCCGATCAATCACTGGTTCGTCTATCGAAGCGTTTCGGCGCCGACGCACGGTTCCGTCCACCAAACTATTTACGTACGTTTCATTAGTTCTGCAAACCCGCGGGGGAGTGAAGAGTTTTTTGTATCGGAAGTCATCGCATTTGTTCCTTTTACACTGTCTCTCCGCTCTATTATGTGGTTGATGACAACTCCTAACAAATATTTTGCACTCCAGTTTACACGTACCTACAGACAATAGAATGCATGCATCTAATATTCCATTAGAAAATTTATGGCCTCAGTAATATGTGTGGTATCGACATCTCGTCTGATCTCGTTTTAAATAAGGGTTTGAACCATCCGAAAGCTTTCGAAATTGTTGCGTGAATTTAAATAAGGGTTTAAAAGGTTGCGTAAAGGGAAATCGGGAGGGAATTCTATTTTCTTAAAGTGGTCACTAGTATAATTGAGAGATGTAAAGGATAAATTAAGAGAAGTGTGGCACTGCTTTTGTTAAGATTCCTAATGAATAACAACATGCTTGAATACTCTTAAACTGAATGAAGTCGCAACTTCACTGAGTTGTTCCACAAAGTACTCCATTATTTTGTTCCAAAAAGTTAGTACCCATACATTAATTCTCAGACTAGGTACTCCAAAGAATTATTGTTCGATATTTTCTTGGAATACTTTGGGAATAACTCAACACTCGGCGCCCGAAAACTCATACTTACCACACACTGCAAAGCAGGTTTCTTTATATTTTTAGTATGTGTTGTAAAAGGGAATTTATCAATTAGATACTACTACTACTAAATAGGTATAAAGGAACAACAGTAAAAACAAAACACGAATCGATAATATGGATATGTATTATTATGACGTATAAAGAAACAGGGCAGATAAACATACAGAAGAAGAATATTCTTAGTAAAACATATGTAAAAGAATAATGGGAGAATATAGTCATTCTAAAAACACAAAACGCAAAAATCAGAAGCGCGTTTATTATGAAAATAAATGTAACGTTCCACGAATGATATGAGGGAAACTCATCTAAATGTTATATTAACCGAAAATGTTTTGATAAGCTCGTTTTACGACTCATTTATTTCATTTAAAATTACAACCTCGTTTTTATGTTAAATTATGTGTGAATTGGTTTTTTGCTTTTGAACTCTGTACGCATTGTTTCCTTTATTTGTCCGAGGACCATTTTGAATTGCGTGGAAACTCTGTAATTCGCTTGGTATTTTTCGCAGAGATCGATGAAGATTGGGTGCATGTATTTGAGTAAGCTGTGATCAAGTGTAGGGAACATGTGGTGAAGAGCGTGGTCTCCAAATAAAGTCATCACTGCGAAGGCGTTGCCGTTAATATCCTTGCGGTCGAGGAGGGCTTCAACTTGATGCATACCCCAGTCAGGCGTGTGGCTCCTGTAATGATAAGTTGATTTTTCTTTCTCACTTTCGTTTAGGTTTTAAAAGATAAAATTGATGTTCTGATTTAATATCTTACTGATCAAAATGATCACAAAGAAAAAATTGAAAATTTATTTAAATTTCAATTCGTTCTTTTTGCTTCGAATGTTGGGTGTAGATTGATTGAGATAAAATTTTAATAATGATTGGACATAAAATATTATGTGCAATCATTATTAAACCTACCTAATTATTTATAACCATCAATAGACGGTTATATAGGTAATTAGATATATAAAAAACTGATAAGTAAGCTAAACATTTTTCATGTGTGTTAATTATCTAAGTGGCTACTGATAACTTACCTACAAACAATAATATTTTTTTAAAACACCAACCTAATGTTTACTTCTGATAAACCATTAGAGACACACATTGACCATTTCATCACTATTGTTTTATTTTTTTAAACTGATCACGTGTCTTTTCCTACCTTGACGTTGGCAAAATCATCGAACTACGATGGAGCCATAAATTAAAAGAAGAAGAAGAAACAGATCATAGAATAACCTATTTATTAGTACCATTATCAAAAATAATAGATATTCGATTTAAAAACATTTTAGCAATAATACTCGATCTAAAAACACTAAAAATAATACTCGATCTAAAATAATTAAAACAAACACACTTTTTGGAGAGCTACTTACGCAGGCTGATCGCCATCTTTAATAGCATCAGGGTGATGATGAGCAGCATTAACGCCAATGGAGTAGAAAATCAAGCTGCCAGTACAATTGATCCACAACCATGTGGAGATCACATCCAGCAAGGGGGCGCCACTAGTAACCGCCATCCAAACGGGAAGGAGCAAGCCTATGGCATCGTGCCAACGATAGTGACTCTTGAAAAACCCTTGACGAAAGAATATGGAGAGGAATCTGGAATACGCAAACATCATTTGCTTTCATCAACTATTTGGTAACATAAGTTACCTTATAGCCTGTATTCACCGAAGCGTTAGGCAGAGATGTACCTACGGTTGTACACCTACAATTTTCCGTTGCCATTATTAAGTCCAATGTAATGGAGGCGAGCCTATTACCATCTACCGGGCACAATCCAAATTCCGGGCTGATATATAATAGAAAAATCCAAATGACACTACTCGATTTGGGAATTGAACCCAAAACGTCACGCTCAGCAGCCGCACTTGCGACCAATAATCTTGATTAGTAGTTTTTTAATTCCATTTTGTTTTTGTACAGTGTGGAGTAGTTTACGTAGGAGGTTAAAGATTAAACCCCTTACTGATAAACAATGATTAAACGTTATATAATTAAAGTAGTTCTTTAATATATTGCCATCTCTATTCACTGGCTTTGAAATTACAAGAACAGGTTTAGTTACACGCTTTTATTAGTAATGGAAAAGGTATATTGGGACCATGGAGGAGAGAAAGGAGATTGGGACACTATACATGACTTGCAATTTTTCTGAATGTAACAAAAATATTGTGATTCTCTTAAACCACGAGCTCTACTGCTTACTATGAACTTTACTATGGGATTAACTATGAAACTATTTGGAATCGTGCACCTAGAGTCTCGACATTTCATAAGTATCTGGTTTACATGAAATAAAGACCAATTCTATTCAATTTAAAAAAAAATCGCGAGCCAACTTCAGCTGTTCCATACATTTATTCGAGTATTGTTGAATTATTTGTATGGAACAGCAGATATTTTTTTGGCCCCATAATAAAAGTTGTTCATAAAAGGCAGTACATGTGGTTAAACGGATTTACACGATTTTTATTAAAACCTGTAAACGATTACTTGCCTTGTGGGTTTCACATCTCATATTCCTGTGAACTTCTCAAATTGAGCCAAGTATCATTGTGCTCAGTGATAGGATCAGATTTACCAGACTAGTGCAGATCTAGATTCCGTAGATCCGTTGTCTTAGTCATTTGGCTACCATCGCTTGTTATGAGAAATAAACTGCTTTGGTAAAAGAGATTATGAAAGAAAATTTCACTTACCTCTTGGTAAAACTTAACAAGAAAACAAAAGGGAAGAAGAAGATCTCAGTAATAAATCCCAACTTTGCGTACAAAGGTTTGTCTTTCCTAGGATTGTAGAACAGAACTGGTTCTAGAGAGCTAATTTCCAAGTCCATTAGAGTGTTTGTATAAAGATGGTGAGACAGAACGTGGGATACCCGGAAGTCTCTGGAAACAAAATGATACTGAGTAAAATTACACAAAAAAATAAGTATATTTTTGGTACATATTTTCAGATTTATTTCAAACACATGGCTTCAGGTGACTGTCCGTGGATAGTAGAAAAGTGAAGCCAGGCTTTCTAAAGGACTATTAATAGCCCTGTGATAGTATCAGAAATAGAAAAATGATTTTCCGGTCTAACCCAGATCCTCTGTCATGGGTTGTTCCATTTCAACCGCTTGGAGTGTTAATATATCCCAAAAGGATAAAAGTAATTTCTGCAATGAATGAAACAGAGACTATCGCTGCCAAAGTATATAGTTATGAAATCGAAATATATGGACACATGGGTATAAAACTAAGTTTAACTTTCAGTCTGTTAAATATCAGTTACTAAAAGAAGATAATGGCATTTCTTTGTGAATTGCTGTTTAGGCCCGTTCTAATACAAAAAAGGAATCTTAAGAAACTAGCTATGGCAGCAATATAAAACAAATAATTACACAAATAACTAAAATGAATGTACTTTTAGAGGTCTTTGATGACGCAGTACGAATCATATTTACATACAATATAAGTATTAAAAACTCACCTGTAGGACCACATGCTCATATTAAACAAATACATCCTCCAATTCGTTTTCCTGTGTATGAAATTATGGCATGCCACAGTCAAAAAGGCCAAGTTGATTGACGCGTAACCGTACCAAAATCTTACTATAAAACTATTTGTAACCCAGCAAGCTAAAGCAGAACTAATTAGCAGCGAAATGAACAAGCCGTCGGTTATATTATCTGCAGTTTTTGATGCATCCTTAGGGATTTTCTTGAGCTCTTCAAAAGCCGCCCTCTTTAGCGTTTTATAAAAGCCATCTTCTTTGAACGTGAAAGGGGAATTACGAGGAGTCTTCGCATCCCTGATATAATATTGTGTAAGAATTTTCTCTGTGGATGGGTTCAAGTGATGAGATTCAAAAGCCTCAGTTATGTCTGTGCCCTACAAACGAAAAATAGTTGGTTTAAGTTTATAGAACTATTTCATTCTAGCGAAGTATATCCAAAATAGTTCACATAACTATTTGGTACTTACAAGTATGTTATAGTCAATGGCCGAAGTTAAAGTTCCCTTATATTTGAAAAGTCAATCCTTGGATCTGATAATACATCTTAATCGTGTGATCAATTTGGGCAGTCAATGTTTTTTACTCAAATATTATGATTCTAGCACTCACCGATCTAGAAGCACTTAAGTTTAAAACTTTTGATAATAACACACATAAATCCGATATCGATTTTGAGTATATGTAAAAATTTATTTGTACTTACTTTGGTAAGTTCCAGCCATTCTTCACCACCCGGATGTCGTTTTATAAACCTCGTCAAGTCGTATAGTTTGTCATGAATACGCCATATTCCTTCAGCGCCATCGTCCATAGCTTTCCCAGCTAGCCATTGCACAGGATCTCTTAGACCATCGTCTCTTAAAGATGGATATTTTAACTGTGGAAAACTAACGTGAGTATTTTTGTCTATGGCTCGTTGCTGAGCCTCGTCTGCCCATTCGGAATTTGGAGGCATAATATTTTGTTAAGAAGAAGGAAAAAGAAATATGTTGCCGCTGAACATGCGACTAGCCAGTAATACTTTTTACGTACAACTCAAGTATCAATGCGTATTATTCCTTTTCCATTAACTTAATGACCAGCTTATTAGAAATAACATATTAATTAGTTCCTTTGATGTAGTAAATGAAACAGATAATTAAATTACCAGTACATTAGCCATTGGATGCGAATAATATTGTTCGAATCTGAAGTGAATTTCAATAAATTATAATATTTCAATTGATGCAAAATTTTCGAAATCCACAGGTGACTTCAAAAATGTTAGCTTTTAAGTTTCATTATTTTAGGCAGTAATTAAAAGTTCAAATATATATTTTTTTCCTATTACTATCTATAATTTAACATAATAATTACGCATTAAAGCTCTTCTTGATATATTCAATCTTTCTTTTTTCATACGAATAGAATAAAATACATTTTTATTTTATGCAAACTAGGTACAGACACTCATTAAATGTCGAGACTCTAAGTGCGTGAATAGATACTAATTAAAATGTAGGTACTTCGTCGAAAAGTTGACTGAAAATCGATTCTATGCCGAAAATTTTGTATCTGAAGGAAATTCGTCCCATGCTTATTAAAATAAACTAGTGGTCGCCCAGTGGTCGAAATTCGAATGTAATTTTAGCTCTCTGATCTCCTTCTCCATGTAAACTTTAACTATGCCAAATCTCACACTCCTCCGTGCGTGCAATATGCTTAAAAAGGGGTACAAAGTTTTCTCTTCACGTATTAATATATAGAATACTGCCAACGCATGATATACCTTTATTTTAATGATTCATTGAAATTAATTTCAGAATGTCGACCTCAAATTATGCTTTACGGTTGATACTTAATTATTTACTAATTTTTGCACACCAAATTACTCGTGTAATTTCGTGTATATTTAATTAAATAACCATTTAAACGGTCAGTGTAAAAACACCGTAATGATCATGTTAATGCAAAGTGCATATAGGATCATCTTGATAACCCTATGAGATAATTTTCATTACACAATGTACAGTTAGATATAAGTATTGCTCATTACAAAATGCATAAATAAGAATACAGCCATTATTTAAAAAAAGGAACTCCCTTGCATTGATGAGAATTTGAAACATAAAATGTCTTTTCACCAATTGGTTTCTTACTATAACTATATTTCTAATGACAATCAATATTATGATGATACCACGTATTTTCAATGGGATTAAACACTAAGAAAATTTAAAAATGCTTCCAATTTAAGTGCATAATTTTGGCACGTTTAGGTTTCAGTGAGGATAAAATATTCAATTTTACTCGTGGAATATGTAATAGGACGTTTGCCAGCTGACTCGCGGTCGCTTTTGTGGTTATAGTTCTTCGAAAAAGGCCAAGAATCGTAAAAACCACATTTGAGGGCACAATTTTATATGTATATATGTTGCTGTAAAAGCTTGCATACTGGAGCACTTGGTAAACAGACTGTTTTAAGATTCTGGGAAATGGAGACTAAGCCAAAAATTATGTTAACGTAGTTTCTTTGTTGCTATATAAAACTCAAAATCTGTATTATTTTTAGTGTTTTGACTTGAACTAAACTATATTATACAATATACATTCGTAGTTCGTACATGTATTCATTAAAAAAATCCAAATAAAAAGTCGCCTGGAATAAAAAAAACATGGATTCGTACGGTACGAAAAACTAATATCGGGGGACCAACTTGCATTTAGACGGGTTTTCCAATTATAAAACTTTACCTACTGGTCCTGATTCAAGCCAATTCCATTTTACTAGGTTATAATAACAGTTCAACCACAGAACACAGAAAAGACTTATATGTAGGTATAGATATTGTTTTATATATTTATGTGCTGATACAAATAATTAAAAATTAAAGTAATCACCGCTCGCTGAGAATTTTAATTTGTAATTTGTGACCGATAAGCGATTCAATAATTTTGGTGTTTACAAAACAAACATAATCAGTTGTTTAAAATGACAGTGATATAAAAGAGCCGAGTACGGGTTCCTACACAGACCTGCCTCGCTAACGCTCGTCTGTGGGTCCCTACGATTTAAACTGTCACTACAGTTTAGCCGGTACACATCGAAATACAGTTAAAGTGTTATCACAATATTACTGTAATATATTTTACAATAATTGGAAATGGCGCCTAAAGATACGGAATACGTTGAATGGGCCCATCAAATAGCAGCGGATAAGAAAACTCATGTTAGCTTTCCGCAATTGAAGTACCCTTCACTCAGGGACCAAGGGTTAAGGGATCCTATACAATGGTTGGAAGGAAAAGCTATGGATGACGGTGCAGAAGGTTTATGGAGAATACGTGATGGGATTTATGATTTCACCGACTTTCAAGATAGCCATCCCGGCGGATCTGAGTGGTTGGAGCTTTCTAAGGTAATCTAATTACCGATGAAATATATTTTTGTTGTGAATAAGTAGGGTTTAGGCCTGCAATAATAAAATATGAAAGTCAATTTGTCATACGAAAGGAAGATTTGTGATTCTTTATTCTATTTTAGTCAAAGTTTGGAAAGGATTTTTGTGAATAAATTATTTTGGGCAATACTCTATCAAGCGAAATTTTTACAGGGCACAGACATTACAGAAGCATTTGAGGTTCATCATTTAAATCCTGTTGTTGAAAAAATGTTAGAAAATTTTTATATTAAAGACGCTCAAACACCCAGGAATTCTCCGTTTACGTTTAAAGAGGATGGTTTTTATAGAACATTAAAACGGGATGTGAGAGAGGAACTTAAGAAAATACCTCCGAGTGAGCGAAGACGAACAGATGTGATTATTGAGGGACTTTTTGCAACTGTTTTGCTTACATCAGCTTTATCCTGCTGGTCTACAAACTATTGGATTGTGATGGCGTCTTATTTGGTAGCGTCTGTCAGCTTGGCATGGACCACCGTCGCCGCACACAATTATATTCACATGAAACCAAACTGGAGGATGTACCTTTTTAATTTCAGTTTGTGGTCTTACAGGTGAATATGAAATAAGGATTATTTTAAATAATATGTAGATGTGCTGTGATTATATAACTCGAAAGATGTGCTTGCCAGCAGTGGTATTTAAGGCAATACACGCCTATAAGTTAATGCAGATTTGGTGGAACAACTTGTCTACGTGAGCAAAGAATTAATAACAATAAACTTGAAATATTTGGGAATTGAAAATATATAAAATTAATATCAATAAAGGATCATTTAAAATAATTTTTGCAGGGACTTTAGAGTATCACACGCACTCTCACATCATCTGTATCCAAACACGCTAATGGATTTAGAAGTAAGCGGAATGGAACCTCTGTTGCTGTGGAATCCTAGGAAGAAACCTTTCTACGCAAAAATCACTCTTTTAATAGAGATTGCGCTCTTCCCTACATTTTTCATTTTGAACTTCCTGAAGAGGTAACTGTATAACTCTACTTAAACTGTAATCTGCTCATAAACATTTTCAATCAATCATTTTACCTTTGTCATGTGTACCTTGTAGCAACCGCTAGTCTTATTCAATATGTTTGAAATCAAGATGGGTATTTAAAGATTTTAATTGCATTATGTTTTCAGACTCATCAACAATTTCATCCGCAAGGACTTCTTCACCCGTCACTATAGATGGCACGATGCACTTGGTTTTCTCCTTCCTGTCTGGATGTTCCTTGTCAGTGGCACCACTTTCTACCAAGCTGTTGTTATGTGGCTATGGATTAATTGTACTGCCAGTTTCATCTTCTTTAACATTGGATCTAACGCTGCACATCATCACCCCAACATCTTCAAAGATGGCGATCAAGTCAAGTACGTAGATATTGTTTACATTGAAAACGTCAAAATTAATTGGTTTAAAAAAAAAATGTGTCGCACAAACTAGAATAGGAAAATAGCTTATATTGCTAATTTTAAGAAGCGAAAGTACGTGCCTCTTTTAATTTTTTAATTTTTTATTTGGCACAATATTTTACTGATTGGTACTTTGTAATACAATTTTCTGTTATTTATGATTATGCTTCTATAAGATAGCAATGTTTTCAGTAAAACAGTTTGATTATGTGCAGAACCAGTTATCGTGAATGTTTATAGCTCGCTCGTAAAACTACGGGTTTCTTACTGAAGTAAATAATGAACTTGAAGTTTAAGTTCTTTATTCACTGGATTTTTTTTTCTCATTTTCAGGGATACGACTGTCGACTGGGGCATGCACGAACTCGAAGCTGTGATGGATCGTACAGACATCAATGACAGCCACTTTAAAGTAATGACATTCTTCGGTGACCATGCGCTGCATCATCTTTTCCCCATTTTGGATCATGCCCTTTTGAAACATTTGTACCCAGTGTTCTTGAAAAATTGCGAAAAGTTCAGGGCTAATTTCAGGATGACGTCTTCTTTTGACCTTTTCGTTGGGCAGCTCAAAATGGCCGTAAAAGAAAACCCAAATGTTTTGAATGCACGACAATAATTTATTCAAAATGGAATACGAACATAATTGATTTTTTAAACAAACTACGAGTAGTAATGTTCGTATCCATCATGTACTTTATGTAAAAGGGTAAAATATGTAAAGTAATATTCCTGCATTATTTGTAATAATTTTAAGTGTTACTATTAAAATAAGTGTATTCCAGACTACCAATTTATAATTGTTTAGTGTTACCGACTATGAAGTATTATGGAATATTACAGGTACAAATTGATTTTATATTTATTTATTTATACTCTTCATTGCACACCAGCTAATAAAAACAGGATCAAGAATCACATATGCAAATGTACAATGAGCTGTCTTGTCGTGCACAGCGATCTGTTCCAGACAACCTTTGGATGGACATAACAGAAAAGAAATAGGTAACGGGCAGTCTAGGTGTACAAGTACCTCCTACTTATTATACTACGTAGATACTCGTATACCTACCTCGCGACACGATGTTTTTGTAAATTTTAAATTTACATTTCAAAATTGACAAAGGTGTCATACCGCTGACTTTAGTAGAATATTGAAGGGTAAATATTGTGCATCGATGAGATGATAAACATTCAATTTGTTGCTTTATTTAATATTGCATATTTAGATATTTTAAACCTGTGTTGTTTCTTCATTGTTTGAGTCAATGCCCTGTTTTCTTATAAACGTTTCGTAAGTCTTTATGATAACAATAGGCATACAATTGGTTATCTAAATATTTTGTAAACTTGAAGTTATGAAAACACTAATATTGAATATACACTTATCACCAAAATATTATTATAGGGGTGAAAGGTGATTATTCTAAGAATGCCTTTATCTGTGGAGGCATTTTGTAAGTTGAATCGCATGAATTACGAAAGAAAATTCACCGTAGGTACCAAATTACTAAAAATATTAATTGAATTAGTAGTTGACTGAATTGATATCTCTAGATAAACACATGGGCTCAAACTTGTCGTATGCTTAAAATCGCCTACAAATCTGACGACAATTTCTTGGAAGGAGTCAGGTGATTGTAGCTGAATTCAGTAGTGAGGGATGTGAACATTACCGGAGTACTCCGTCAAGCGTAGCATGACCAGCATAGAATCGAGTTTTGTCTACGGAAGAATAGACAAAAATTACTTTTCGTAATAGTACGGTAGGATTTGGTAGAATAACTTCATCACTAACTACTTCCCCGTTGCTATGGAAATAATATTTTGTTTTTGTCTACGTAGAAACGCGAGTCCTAGATGTCGAGATGGATAGAATGAGCTTTATCTATTTTTAGAAGCATAGAAATAGAAATAGTAATGCTACGGGTCCTTTCAAAAGTACAAAGTGCAGCGTACTCTTAACAGGAGTCCGAGGAGTCTTGAAGTACCGATTGGCTCTTTCATTAACCCCCGACGAAAAAAGAGGGGTGTTATAAGTTTGTAGTGTGTATCTGTGTATCTATAGATATGTGTATCTGTCTGTGGCATCGTAGCTCATAAACGGAAAGCCCGATTACAATGCGGTTTTTTAAATTCAAAGCTAGATTAATCGGGTATCATCTTATCTATGTTTCATGAAAATCTGTTCAGCCGTTCAAAAGTTACAGCTCTTTTTCTAGTTAAAGTCGGGATTTCTGACGGTTAAGTGAGTTATGCAAGTTATTAATGTTATAATCGATATTGCAATGTTTTGCTACACTCGAATACGGCCTCTGTATCAGCGATAAACTCGACCCCTGTGTTGTGACTTCACTTATCAAAAGTCAACGAATAAATCATTTATCAAGTTTTCCTTACAATAACATGATGTTATTTTAAGATATGAGAGAGATTGACACGGGTCAAACATATATATGTGTATACATTGGATACTCAAAGATATACATATATTGTAAAGAAATAATAAAATATTATAGTTTAATAAAACTATAGAACACGCTTTTCATCCAAACTGAACGCGTATGCAAAATTTCAGCTCAATCGGAAACTGGGCAGTGGGTCAAATTTAACTTCCAAGATGTTCTTACATAGTTAGTTAGTTACAAGTGAAGCTGATAATAAAAGCGTGTTAAAAACACGGGAATATGCGTAGTTATTGAATAGTGTGTAAATGTAAGATGCGACGACCAAAATTTATTGACCTATATATTTTAAGCTAATTGACGGCTCTAGTGGCGCAATGACTAAGCGATTGCTTTTGTGCGGTATGGGTTGCGGGTTCAATTCCCGCACGTTACAAATATTGCAGAATCGGTCTATATTATGAAATAAATAAAGAAAACTGATTATTGATAGAACAACATTATAATGATTTTTTTTACTTCTACCGAACTGTACCTACTTATACTCGTAATAGTTTGTTGGCAGATGCAGCTCCCTTTACATAATTTACAATAAATATTTTAAATTTAGGTATTACATATACCTATTTATGTGTCTTTTACGTAATAACATTGAAAAACTAAATATTTTATCTTAATGTCTTTTTTTTTTATATTTTATCTAGCCCAATTCAGATTTTTACCAAAGTGTTCCATAAGAAACTAAATTGTTCTAGATAATTTTAAACGATCTTTAAACGATTTAAAGAAATCGTTGTTGCTTCTTTTGTCAGAAAAAATAAAGTTTATTTATTCCATTAATAATAAAATGAGCTTAGTATTCATCAATTTAAATTTAAAAGCTACTCTAACCAGCATATCTTAAATGTTCCAAAGTATTTAGAGATTTTGAAATTACACTAATATTCTAGCGACGTTGATATCTAAGCTAGAATATAAATTCCTTTGAATTATAAACGCTAAACCGACGTAGTTGCAGGCGCGTCGGGCCATTACGCCCGCTGGAACATCTTCATCACAAGCCGGCCGGACTCTAATAATTAACGTTGAGATATCGCAGCTCGAAATTGAAATAAACCTCTTTCAAGAAATTCCGCGATTATTTAAATATTCCCATGATTTAAATTTGAAATTGGCTCCTGCAGATGAACTATATAGCAAGGATATTTTCTGCCTGGAATATTTCTTTTAACTTTGAGTGAGCTCGATAAATAATTTAATGAAATAAATTGAAATAACTTGTAGCTATGTGATTATTGTAGAACTCTTGTTAAAATTGTTGGAAATAGACATTATCACATAGTTACTTCATACCACAGAACATAGCTTCATACCTACATATTATACAACGTGTATTAGAAATGTGTGGTCATATCAGACCATCAAACTGAACAATCCCATAGTAATCATTCGTTTGGGTTGAGTAGGTATTAAAGTTTTGAAAAGATATCAAAAAGATTTAAGTAACAAATAAAATAGGAGTAAAGTAAAAGCAAGCAAGGGGTCTTTCGCAAAAAAAGTGTAAATTTGCCAAAAAAGTACGAATTCTCGATATACTCAAAATTTGCTATACGAATTGAAAGAGAACAATCTCTAGATTGATGATTTGGCGAAGGGAAGGTATGCCCTAGAAATACATTTTTGAAATAATTAATGCAGAAAAAAGAGTTGCCCAGGCTAATGAGAAAACGGTGTCAGGTTAAGTAGATACTTACAGGTTGGTGAGAAAACGTATGGAAACACATAGTTTAAATACATTTAACGATACTGCTTTTTCATAGAAAATAAGTTTTATTCGAAATTATATTAAACATTATGTAATATTATACAAAAAACGGAAAATAAAATTACTTATAAGGCAAAATATAATCGCTTACCTACTAGTACTTTAATCTAGTAGTTATACAATCACAACCCAGTTGTAACATCTAAAAAGACAATTGAACAATTATTAAGAATATAGTATTATATCACAACCCCACAACACAACTGTTCCTCTTAATAAAAATCTAGTAACAAGTCTCGAGTTAAGTCATACTCTAACTGTAAATTCTAAGAAACCATTGAAAAATTATTATCATCTAGTAGATATCACAACCCCGCTGTAACTGTATTCAGCATTCTTGTAATTTTCCCACTTATTTGAAAATTTCTCTAAGCTATCACTGCTGCACACTTACTAATATTTGGTCTAAAGAGCTTCTCTGCAATTCAGAAGTTAGGTCTAATTCGGATATTGCAGAAAATGCAGGAGATCTTGTAGGCAAAGCCACAAAAGATGAAGATGCATTTAAAAAAGTTGTCTGATCATCACTCTAGATTAAAATATTAGATAGAATCTTCAATTTAGGTGATGAGCATAGTGCTCCAGTCGCTATTTTTGAAGATAACGATATAGTGTTATCTTGTGGGTCACATGAAAGTTATGTCGGTTTAAGAAATTCTACATATTTGTGTTTCTTATATCTTAATTTTCTTAGGTGAGCTTCAGGACTATTTCTTCCACTGGAACAAGGCGTAGATATTGGTGAAGTGGATGGACTTGCAACTAATGTCGGTGACTTTTCTCTTGAGGTTCTTGCCTTTTCAGGACATGAGATACGTGGTCTTCTTGGTTTTTTTGGAGATTTCCTTCGGTCAATTCACTAACATCTTGAACCAAACTTTCCGAGTCACTTTGTTCTTACTATTCCTTGCTGTCGTAGAGTCATTTCATTAATAGAAAGCACAAAAGTGCTTCCTATTAAAAATGAAGCTAAATACCAAAAGAGGAATGTAGAGAAAAATAATCTCTGCTTTCTTCTTTTGGTATTTAGCTTTATTTCTTTCTTTATGTGGAGCATATAGAACAGGAGATCATTCTAAATTTTTTGGTACTTCTTAAGCTTTTCTTCAAGATTTTAATTTTGATGCTTTTGGCCTTCTTATTTTACCGGACACAATAATTTAAATATGAATTTATATTCGAATTTAAGTGTGTAAGACGTAGGTTATTTTTATGATTTAGGTAGGTATAACCAAATAAGCAATAAATATCGGTTATTATGATAACTCTATTAAAAGATAAAAAATTCGCCTGTTGTAATAAATTGCAGTGTTGTAATAAATCGGGAAATCAGTAATAGACTTTCACTGATTGGTTGATGGATAGATAAAACCTACTCGTACTTTAACAGATTACAATTGCAGCTCAAATATTCGAAATAGAAAATACATGCCTTAGGATATGGTACATTATAGTGAAAATCTCAACAACCTGCACACTAGCTCATTCACCTGATCGTTTTGTTCAGGTCAATTATGTCCAGGTGGTTGAGATATAGCAGTTAAAATTTAAATTTAAACTTAACTAATAGATTTACGCTAATTTTATTTATACAAATTCACACACGGCAAGTAATTATACAACATATATTAAACGGTAAATATTAGTTCCTTCAAATAGGGAAGAAATAATGACCAAAAAAAATAGAACTTATTTCTTACAATTTCGTTTGTTGCCTATAATTCATACTTTAAGAGACTTGAACCTGTGAATCTCCCACAATCGTTGGTAGTACACTAACTGCGATCGTATTGAGGGATGCGGGGTTCAAAATAACTAGAATGGGCTATTCTGTGATGTGTTTTGATTGGCGTCAGGTTAATTAGGAAGTCGCCCGACAAAACTTTACAGACATTTTATTTGTATAATAATGTATTTTTTTAATTAAAAAACACGGTAAATTTAATCTTTAGACAGTACATTTTTCGATAAATATTAATATTGCACACTTTTATAATAGCTCCGCAAGTAACTCGAGCAAAAACTTCAATAGTTGACCAAAATCGCTGCAGGTAAATTAGATTATCGGTACATTTCACGTAATATCTACAAAAATACTACAACAATACTTGAATAAATACTTGGCCTATATAACAAAAGTACTCCGAAAACGATATAATACTAGAATGTAAGCTTTTATATCATGTCTATCCTACAAACAAACAAAACGTTTAGGTCAGGTGAAATGACACTTTTTTTGCGAAAGACCCCATTGAGAGTAAATAGTAGTCCTGAAGCAAGAATACAGCGAAAGGTACAGTAATGTTCCATAACAAGCCTCCAGATATACAAAATATTTTATGAGAAAATAGTAGTAGATTTTTCTTATACAAACTAAAGTCGTGTATTAAAAATGAGTAAATACCGGCCTCAGTGAACGAAAGATTTTCATTTTATAGAGTACGATATGCTGTAATGCTGAGTTTACTGACTCTTACCTATATTATTATTAATAGCTAGGGTTGCCATAAGACCCGTATAAGGGACTGTTACTGTATTTGAGTATCGAGTCCCGTATTGATATTTGTCCTGTTTGTCATCAAAATACGCGCGAAAGTTCGGAGAAGGGCGGCACGCGATCCCAGAAATTTGGAACCTCTTCCTGGTGGGTGGATCATCTTCTCAACTGTATTTGTTAAGTTAAATTGTTCTTGATTGAAGTATATTATTTTTGTTTCGTTGTTTCTTTATTATTTTATTATAACTAATCGTTACTTTCCAAATTCAATGTTTATTTATTTTGCACTTAGACGTCCCGTATCAGTTCCTAAAATTATGGCAAGCCTATCAATAGCTCGCTTTATATTGGCCGAGGAAGAGGAAATTTTCTATGAAAACTTTTCACATACACAGTTTAGGAAAATATCTTTCAAAACTACGTGTCTAGAATGGTGAGTAGGTACTCAGTGAAATGTTTTAGTGAAGTCGTTCTATGTATCAAGCAATGTGCCCAGTCTTGTAATTTTTTATATCTTTTTTCATGTTCCCTTTAAGCTGTTAGGATATTTTGCACAATTTTAATGAAGGGTTTGAAACTACTAGCAAAACTATCAAATACCAGCATTGGAGTTAAAAAAGGCATAATATAAAAGGTAAAATAAGGTTTTAAGTTTTGACCAGTAAGTATTCTCCTATACAAAAAAAACTTAATATTGAATGGGCTTGAAAACTTGATATTATATTGAGCTAATACTTTATACCAGCATCATTAGCTGGACATATAATCGAACATACGAAGTTGGAATGAAAAATGACATTGGAAGTTTTTGACGAAATTAATTAGTTTTATCTTTGGATATCAATAGGAGACACTTTTGCATTGGACTTTGCAATAGTACTAGATCCTTACATTTCTGTTTATACACAAAGTTTATGTTTATTAAACGTTTGACAGATATCGTACAGCTACAAAGGAAACATTTGAACAAACCTCCATTAATAAAGAAAGATAAAAAAAAAGGGAAACATTTTAACAATTGTATAGAATGCAAGAACAGTTAAAACCGGCCGGCCTGATTTGGTAGACTTTGGTAAATGGATGCGGGCATGCTAACAAAACGGTTCTGTCCTATGTGCGGAACTAGCCAGTGTTATCAAATAAATTTCCGGGTAACCAATACGTTTTTATTTGTAGGGTTTTTGTATCTACTAACATAGCTGAAAGGCTCTTGATAAATAAAAAATGCAAACATTGAATTATTGCAGTACAAAGTATCATTCGCTTCGTTGAGATCGTCATGTTTGGCATTGCAAAAAAAATTTCTTTATAATAAAATAATACATAAAATAAAAAATTGCCACAGTCACGTATAATAGGTACACGCGGGTATGACTTTAGACTAACGTACATGAATTACAATATGTAAACTGTAACCACGATATAGGAGAAATGAAAGTGAGGGGAAATGTTTAAAAAAAAAGATATACTATGTTTTTAAAGAAGACAAAACGGCCCTTTGAACCAAGAAATATTGTTTCAGTTCAGAATTTACCTAATCACTTCTAGACAAAAATATAAACTTTTGTTCAATTTCAATTCAACGTTTTCTGGATAGAAAGTACTTTACTGAAACAAATGATTCAGACTCCTTATATTTTTAATATAAGATACCTGTCCATTCAGTGCTTACTTTATTTTTCTTATTAAAAACAAAAACATTTTGGTCTCTAAAGATTCATATTGATGAAATATCTTGACGATTGTTTTAGTATTCAAGTTATTTTTGACCGTTCTTTTATGTCTCTTACAAATACGTGTAAAAGTAATTTTCAGGTAAGTAATTATATTTTTATATATGTACTTTAAGAATATCTACCGAAGAAATTCAATGACGGTGATATCAATCGCGTTCAGAGAGGATTATTGAATGATTTATATGAAACAGGAGTTCTTTTTTTTTAAATTTTACATTCTGTCTTTAGTAAAAGTTGTTCTTAAAGATGAGTACGACCCTATGATGAGTAGGTACGACTCTGTAAAGTATGTGTCCTATTACACTTTGTATATTCTACTATTGGCATTGGGATTACAACAAATACTTTTTTTAAATTCTTATTCTTTATTGTACACGAAATATGGAATATACAAAAAATACAATTTACAGATAGGTATATGCACAAAGGCAATTAATCTTTCAGGAAATTAATTTAATAAAAATAACAGTTTTGCACAACTGTAAGTCGTAATGTTTTCTGACCATTGTTCTATCTCAAAATCATTACAAAATTGATTTTGGAAGACTATTTATGATTTTTATCCACAAAACAAACATTCTACGGAACATATCCAACTCTTTTATCGGATTGTAATTGAAAGACGTCAACAAATCTAACAAGAAGAGAAATCACATGAGATGCCTTTACAATAAATAATCTCAAATAAACAAGTACTCGTGAAAAGAAAATTGGAGAAAAACGTAATTTCCGCTGGGATCCGAATCACATTTTATGCGTTACGCTTCCCTGTCAGTTACGTTCACTCTTACCTTTACCTACTTAATTATTGGAATCGTTTTTGTACATCGATTTTTGGAATAAATCGTAGGTACCATGGCCAGAATCGTATGTCCATCTATACTGGTGTATCTATTCATATATTACAAAAAATAGCTGGAAAAGCTTTTACACATAACCCAGTACCTACACCGTAATGAAAACGTTAGAAAAATGATATATTTAAGAAGAAAATAAATTCCTTGGGACCCCTTCAGTTCTGCTAATATGACGCTATAGTAGTAGGGTCGGCAACGCGCGAGTGATGCCCCAGTGTTGCAAGCCCCCATAGGTTATGGTAACCGCTTTCCGTCAGGTGGGCCTTATGCTTCCTTGCCACCTTAATGGTACTTAAACAAAATAATAACCTTATATAGTAAAAATACACTGAGTGTAGTCCGTTTACAGCAAATAATTAATTTTAATATCTGAAACTATTTGATTTTGTTTCTCATAAATAATAGATAATATAATGAATGGTCAGCAAACACCTGAGTCAAAAGACCCAAATATAAGCGTACAGTGATTAAGATTTCTTTTAGGGGCAATTGTTTTTAAAATGTACTTAAAAAAATCTATTTGGTAGTCAATTCGTGGTCGAACCACAAGCAAGAAGCTAAAAATCCGCATGCGGCTCGCGAGCCGCGGTTTTCCAACCATTTGCATTGTCTTAACCGAAATGTAGATGAAGGAAAATCCTCAGAATAATACCTAACTAAGCTAACAATACCTACTACAACAAATTAAAACTAACTTATTATTCTGAGAGAAATCTATTTTTTGCGACCTGTGCTTGCTATTTTATAAAAATCTATCCCGAATTTCACGGAACACATTACCCTAATGAAAGAGGCCTTTACCCAGGCAGCGTTAAGGATTATATACATATTGACCTCTCGAGGCCACTTAATACAAAAACAGTTAGGGCCATAAAGGTGTTTAAGGACTATTTATGCTATAATGAAGACCGTGGCTATTATTACAAAATAAGGCTGTAAATCTGATGAAATCGCACGCGTGGGAGGTATCGTTCACTCACAGAGGACGCTGATTGCGTCTACACTTGATTTATTTCAGCAATCAATTTATTTCTTTGAGGGGACACTTGGTACCTGCGATATATTTAGGACCAGCGCCTGTACTCAAGGTATTTGTTCAAGTACTATCAGCGACGTATGTAATATCGTGTTTTGCTTTCAGATAATTTTATATACCTATCCCTTTTCTAAAATTAAACGTTTTATTCAATTTACTTGATGGGTTTGTGGTGTTTTCGGATTTGCGCCATAATTTCCTGTCCGTCCTATATCACAGGAGATTTAGATGAAAATATTAAGCAAACCATTTTTTGCTGATTTGAGCTTCTAAATATAATTACAAATATGACGAAAAATTGTTTTCGCATTTTTATATTATCTGTACTACTTAGATGCCAAACAAGCATACGGCTGGCCTAATGGTAAGCGGTTACCGTAACCATAATGCTTGCAACATCAGGGGCATCACTTGCGCGTTGCCGACCTTACTAATACTAGCGTCGTGTTGGCAGAAGGGCATTGACATGCTTAAATGTAGGTACCTATTACAATAAATGCAGTTCATTCACCTTACTTGTCCAGATTTTTTCAATGGTCCAATTATGAGTTGCTCCTTTGTGGTGGAACGTTTCAGATAGGTAAAATTATAACAATTTTTACTAACAGTTTCTAATAGATTTCGACAGAGTAAAATAATAGTGGACTTAGGGTTATTCAGAAAAAAGAAGGCATGTTTTGTTTTCTTCGACGTACAATCGGCAATGTTCCGGTCGACCATCCTTAAGGCTAAAATCGTTTGCGCTTGGCGTTCAAACGCGGATTTATCAGCTCTAAGCGGGCCGTAGTCGTTCAAAGCAATTTGTTTATGAAATGTATCACCGCAAAGTAGCGTGTGACATACGAAAGGATTCAATGATATTTATACCTTCCATCAAATGCAAGTAGATATTTGTCGAAAACTCGTCTGCTATGCATGTATGTAAATACTCGTAATGTGGACTCTTGATATTGAAATTCTGCGCCTGCTATCTGAATTTATTGATGCAAACCTGTTACGTTCCGATGTGTTCATATGAGCACATTCTGTTATAACGGTTTGCTTTCATTTGCAAAAGGTGACAAATCACTTCCATTACAAACCGACTTTGTGTAATGGTATGTTTTTGATTTGGCTGGCGTGATTTACGACACGGAAAAACAGTTGAAACAAATACATTTCACTCAAAGTGTGAGATCACAGTACCTTATTCAAGTTTGTGTAAACAAGGAGTAGTTTCCAAGCATTTGTAAGAGACGAGTGTTGAATGGAAGTAAAAACAGTTACGACTGTAGACAGTAGGAAATTGTCATCATTTCCCACAATCCTGTCGGAGCGTTTCCACTAGAACAAAAAGAAAACCCTCCGAGGAATAGTTCTTTATGCAGCCGAGTTCAAAGAACTCCCTTCAATTGAGTGGTACTCAGACCTTATGAAGTGTAAAAAAGCTACAAGTTGTATTACAGAGTACCTACATTACGAAATACTCCTTCATTTTTTATTTCGATTTATCTTTCAAAGGAAGCATTTAGTATTTTGAATGGAAGTTTTTGCTTCGAACACTTTCGCCTGAATTTCCTGAGCATTCATTTGAAGGTTTGCCTGAGCATTGAAAAAGCGATATTGATACCGTGTTTAAATATGTGTAAAACCTTGATAACACGTTGAGCTATAAGCTCTACTTTTCGCTACATAAACATTTGAATACAGACAGACAAATAAATATTTCAATACGGAGTAGGGGCGAAGTGTAAGTCATTCATCGCCTGAGAGTGTCATTTAAATGTGATTCATGAAAATGTACTCGGTCGTTGTGTATTCAGAGCTGGAGATGTTCCACACGTTACCGCCGAGTCACAAGTTTAGTTCACAATTACTACAAGAAATGTTTATGGTTTTATACTTTTGTATTCCTTTTATGTTTGTGTATTATGGAATAATTGCACGTTTGAGTACATAAATATTAAATAGACATTCCTTGGTAAAAAGTTCTGTAAGAACCAATTTAATAGAAAAGAGGGGGTTAATTTTATTGCCGTTTTAAAATTTCTCTAAAAGTGTAAAAAACAAATAAAAAATCCACGTAAAAATGTCTAAGTACTTAATCAACTCATCTAAAATGAAACAAACATACCTCAAGTCAATGATGTAACCTGCTTTAAATTCAGTTGAACAGTAAACTTGGAAACATAAATTCCATTAAGTAATCCTAAGTTTAGTTCCTCATAAAGTTTGCGAGGTAGCGGGAGAGTCCATATTTTTGTCCTAATAAAATTTACCGACGGGATAGTGAAATTGTATAGTAACTGGCGGACGTATTTACATAAAGTTTGCGGTAACCCGCGACGCCAGTGTGTCAGCTTCCTAACTCCACAAATATGTATGCGATGCAGCAGTCCTCTAAAAGCTTTTGTCCAACACGCACGCTTATTTTCTTGAGATGCTCGCATTCGCTTACAATGCATATTTTATTTGGGTAAACATGTAGCTACTTGAAAATTTACTGCTCACAGTAACACCAGTTTACTTAAAAGCAACGTATTTTTGAGACGAGTTTGGAGTAGAGTTTCTTTGTTGATCAAGGGTGGGAGAAAAGGAGGACATATTAGGTATTTTTATGTTAGAGAGTCAACTTATGGTCTTGAATTATTAGTGTGATTTGAATTGCTTCCATTTGCTAGCTACACCATGCGAATATAATTTTAGATCCTTATTTGATGTTTGTGTTTGTGTCACTAAACGTGACTTTGAACGTTGCTATAATATGTACATCGCATACGAGATATTTGTTAACTGTTATTTTTTTTATTGTTAGCTGTAAGCCACCCAAATCAAATAAAATAATAATTAGGAATCTACAATATTATATAGTTATTGTTTTTCAGAGGAGTCTTCTTATGGTATTAGTTTGTTTTTAGCCTAGGATTAGCTTTTCTTACGTAGATTTTATTTTTTAATACCTACCTTCATTTGAGGAAAATTATTTACGCAAACAAACGTAGTCAAAGACTTGGGGTAAGAGACTGTACCTACTCATATTCACGAGTACGATATTTTTTGACGTTTTATGCGCTGATCTCAAATGCATTGAGCTATTGTGTATTGTACTAGATGGTAGAGGGGACACGACAAATAAATGTCATGCGCTACACGCGGGAAGGAATACCGCGGGCGGGTGACAGAGAATAGTAAATAAAATAGATGCATGAAGTGCGGCGATATAGCCGCTATTGAATGGAACAGCGTAATGAAGTGCGGTGTCTTCTCTAGTACGTAGTACATAGTACCTCAATGCTCAAATCAGGTTATTTTTTTATTTGCGATGTATTCCCGGCCTATTCCTTGCCTTGTGGTAGAGCCAAGCTGTAGTCAATAATTGACTACAGCTCGTAAATGAGCTGGTTCGACCGGGGAAGTACCATGGCACAGTCTCACAGAATACTAGTGTAAAGTCCCGTAAAGTCAGACCCGGAATAACTCTTTATATAAACTTCGCCCCACACTAGGATTTATTCTGTATCGTGGGTACAGTTTACAAACATAAATGCCACATGCGCACACACACCCAAACCCGGAACAACTAACTGTAGGCCATACAGATATTTTATCCGTGCGGGGATCGAACCTGCGGCATTTAGCGTAGAAAGCCTTAAGACTTAAGCCATTGCGCTAACCGTGCCGTCATTTAATGAAAATAATATAGTTATTTTCATATACCTAGTTAGTTTGAACGGCTAAACAAATTTTCATGAAACATGGCTAAGATAATTTCCTGCTGCGTTTCGCTGGTGAGTGAGAGGACCGCAAGCCAATACAACCCTCCCCCCCTCCCCACCCTATTAAAATCCTACACCATCTAAAAGTTCGGCAACGCATCTGGTGTTGCGTATGTTCATGGGTGCAGTGATCACTTACCATCAAGTAAAACGCAAGCTCGTTTGCCAACTACAATATAAAAAAAATCTTTTATTAAAATCAGAACAGTTAGTTACTTACATATAAGATTATTTAATGGTTTGCTGTTCACCGGAATTTTCCTCAAAAATCACGGTTTCTTACAAAAACGTTTTAGTCAATTCAATATAAGAGTATATAAAATTTTCTAATCATTTTCTCAAATTATGATAAACTGGAACGAAGCTAAAGATAGCAAGACTTTAATTTAGATGAAAGATTTTAATCAGGAAGCGTTGAGAAAAAACAGACGGCTTTGCTTGCGAGCAAAATATTATGAGCTACCTAACGGTTCGGCTACGGATAACTTGAAGTGATCTTATCTTATACACGGTAAATTTAATTAAAACACAGTCTGTACCTTATTTTATATATTACTAGCGACCCGTAGGGCTTCACACGGGTTCAATTTCTCTACTATCCTTACATTAAATACCAAAGTATTATACATAATATAAACCTTCCGTGAAAATTTTTCTAACTGATGGTGAAAACCGCCTCGAAATCCGTTGCGTGGTTTAGTAGGCGTTAGCGGATATACAGACAGACATCTCGGAAAGCGACTTTCTTTTATACTATGTAGGGATTTTCTTTAATGGAACTCAATGGAAGATTAATTTTTGTATTTTACTAGCTGAACTGAAAATTTAGATAACTAGGAAATAAATAAATGAGTGACAAAAATTAAGGAGTTTGGAATAAATATATTATTGTTATATATTCTTTCCAAGCTAAATTACCGATTAGCATAACGAAGTCAAAATTTGGTATCAATTCCTTATTTTCGAAATTCGTAAATAAAACCTGTTTGTTTAATTGTGTTAGCTCCTGGCGTCCGAAACTCATTATATTATTTTAATTTTTTTATAGTGGAGCACCATAGAAATAGTACAAGTACTATGTATTATCTCTATGTGGAGCACACATTTATACTTTGCTGTGGTAAAATAACCACACTATTACATTATAGCCCAATGGCCAATTATTCGTTGCTATTAAAAAGGAAAGTGAATTTATGATTGTATTTTTTTTTAAACTAATCAAAAGCTAGGTATTACGCTCACTATTCCATCCTAAGATGCATGCCATTATTACCATTTAGCAGATATTAACAAAACATTGCCATACAACGTTTTGCAGGCGTTTTACTAATTACAGGTTTTATTATAAAATACCCTTTGATTTCACTTTGTACGTAACAATTATTATCTGTAGATCATACAAATATTTTTTTCGTACCGGAATCAAACCGGGACACATAGCGCACAGAAAGCCTAGCTTGCTTAGCCGCTGCGCCACCCGTGCCTTCAAATGTAGTAGGTATACTAGGTATGTTGTAAGTGGACAGGTGGATGATGTTATCCATTCGTTAAAGTTCTTGCAGTATTCCTATGGGAAGCTGTTACTTTGTCAATTTGTTTTCTAGCAATCCCAAAGGAGTTCATCCATCACTTGAATTTTACGCGCCGTAAAATACGTTAGTAGGTAGGATTTTTTTAGCGAAAGGGTAATGAGCAAGTAGTAGCTGGACGGAATGGACCCCAAGTAGCTAAATTAGGTTTTACCTTCTATTATGAGAGAATATTCACAATTGCCTTCCACTGCAAAAGAAAAATGAAAAACAAATTTGGTATTAACTATTTTTACTCGTACCTAATTTATAAGGTGATTATTAAGTAAACGGTGTTTAGTTTACTACGGATTTCAAAACACACGTGTTAATTTAAAATCTACAAGTACTTTATCCGTATATGATGAAAGCAATTACTTATCAGAATATGCTGTCAATTTGGTAATCACAAACGACTCGTTTGGATGTGGTCCGTAGAATGGACAAAGCGATAATGTTATGTTTACCACGACTGTGAAAACACTGCTTTGGTTTCCACGTTAGGTAAGTGATTTGGACGCCTGATAGTAATAATATAACAATTATTATTCGACACGATTTGTTGGTATTGTTTATCTACGAAATAATAATAAAACTCCTTTAAACTATTTCAGCTGCTGCAATTAGATTTCTAACGGCTATCGAAAGGTTCAACAACAAAATAACAGATGGTTAAAATAAAACTAACCGTTTAAGATGTAACCGTATATCTTAACAGCAATTATTACCTACATTGTGCACAGTAATACATAATATCGGTAGGTATGTCAAATAAAATGGCACAGTAAAAAATACGCGATGTAGTTGTATAGAAACTTGAACCTGGTACCGAATGGAAATACCTATTGTTATGATTTTATCATTGTTACTAGCGTATTATTTATGTTTAAAACACGTATGAACTGTAACATTGATTCATCGCGGTGACTCTTCCTCGATTTAGTACTAAGTTATGTACTTAAGTGGTAGTTTTCGTGAAACCTCAGCCCAGTGAAGTTCTAGTGGCGTTTATCCTGTTTGTCAAGGTATATATTATTATAAATTACCTACTAGAATTTATTGTTACTCGACTATTATTTTATTCAAAGGTCGAATAAATTTATGTGTTAATTTATTCATCTCGATTGTCTTACAACACGTACCTACTTAATAAACTTGACGCTAGTATTCTGTAGAAAATTAATCTGATAATAATAAAAACTATTCCACATTTTTGTAAGAGACCTATCTTAATAAATAGGACATCTCGTTTATTCCAAATTACTTGAATAAGTTTTTCTGGGACTGTCGTTAGAAAGTTATGTAGAGCTCTACGCAATAATCGTCAAGAATATTTTTTGTAAAGTTCTAATTAGACGGCCTACTTCGTGTACGAAATTTTGATAATGTCGGCAAAGAATCTAGGTTTAAAATGACTTCAAAGCTCCGATTATGCTTCAGGCTGGCTCATTTGATCATTATAATTTAATGAGTCCTTTTGGGTTTCAAGAAAATTAAGAAATGTTGAAATTAATTGAATAATTGTGTTGGCAAGACGATTTAGGGAACCACGCTCGCTCATTAGTGTCAAGCGCTAATTATTGAGTATTCATGGCACGTAATAATTATTCGAGCCGCCACTGAATGCCAGATTAATGAAGAGGTTTTTAAAACTTATAAAGGGAAAGTTGGCGGGACACCGAGTCACGTCATAGCTTTTAAATGCGTTGCCTACTTTTTTTGGTTGACCTAATTTCAAATTCGGAACGCTATCAAGATCTGTGGATTAGCATCACAAAGAACGTTGAAAAGTGAGCATTATTACCTAACAGCAGTTTTTTTTTCGAGATATCACGCTTGTTCCCATAGTAAAAGTTGTTCATAATAATGAGTTTTATATAACCCCTTAAAAGAACCTCCGCTAATAAAGTATATATATATGTGTAGCATAGAATAGTGTAAAAGTGTCCATAAAAATGAATGCTGAGCGATATTGTTGTACTACTACTTCTATCTAAATACTATATCTACAATTATATAGCGTAGTCTGAACTGCCCTTTAATGTTATTCCGTAGTACCACACTCTACCTATCAACGATGGTACCTATCGGTGGACAATTTATTGGGCCTACGCGACGAAAAGTCCTTTAAGCGTGCCTTAAGTATCGGTTAGAATAAGGTAGAAGAACCGCTAGAAAATGCTAGTTCTTTAGACGAGGTAATAGCACTTTTTGATCTATGTTGAGACAGAAATATGAATCGGCTTGATAAAATACCTTAAAATACATAAAAGCATATTAGATGACACTAAATTGCTAAGCGTGTACCTTGCTAAAATTCCACCAAGAAACCATGTAAAAGTTATATATCAAAACATAGGCTTTATTATAATATTTTTAGGTCATATTGAGAACAGATTTTTATATAATAGTGGTTAGTTCTATTTTCTATGAAATAAAAATAGATAAAGCAGTTCACGCGCTCGCGCCCGCCGTGCCGCGCACTAATACACGATGCACCGTAAAAGAAACCCTATTTACTGCGAATTACGTTAAATTTGTATTTGTATTCACCGGAATTCACTGAACTATAAGAGGGCCTTATTATTATAATGACTCCACTCTGATTACCTCCGTAGAATATTGTGTTCCTGTGGGTAGATTGATGTAGATGATATTATGTGTGTTAGTTGTAATTTGGTCTGGACCATTCCATCTCCCATGGGTGTCGTAGAGGTGACGGTGTAGTGTGTACCAATAACATAGATAAATTACCAATCTAGCGGAAATAGGAATATTCCTATTTCCGCTAGATTGGTAATTTAGGAATATTCCTAGGATTGCTTACTGTGTCAAAAGAAAGCACTTCGTTGTAGTCAGTATTAAAAAGAAACGTTTGGGAATTTGTGAGTCTTCAAGGCGAGAGTGAATAGGCATTATTTGCGTTCGTTTTTTATTTGCAGCATCATCACTTACCATCAGGTGAGGTGCTGTCAAACGCACTCAAACCTATAATAAAAATCAAAATTGAAAAACATTACCTACCTGCAATAAGGCTTGATATTACCACTGCCTAATTCCTATGAAGCCAATCCTAGCACAAGCATATTTAGTTAGACCTCTCCAACTCTCGAACTGCACCACGATTAGATAGAGCAACGGGTGGGATGAATTTATGAGCTGATAAAACTGAATTACATAGTCCATAGTTCTCATTCTACGCTTTATTATTCTTCATGGTACGGCTTTTCCGGCTATGTAGGAGGTATAGTCAGTATTGCTTATATTTTGGTTTGTTTGTTATATAAACTTTAGTACTTATACCAAGTTTATGGTTTATTAGTGTCTACCAGTTTGTTCTTACGAAAATTCTGGTTTGAGGCTGAAAATGTACTAAGAGTTTGCTTTGGAATTACGTACGTTTTTATTGGCTTTTAAACTTTGTTTATTGATTTCGTCGGTCTTAGGGTATGCTCAGCATAATTCCAGCGTGTTATGACTATAAATTTCTATAAGCTATAAATAAGCATAGTAAAGTTTAAGTAAAGTCTTAGCTAAGTCAAAGTACGGACTATAGATCTAAGCCTGAGATACTGCCGTCTGACCTCGACAGCCCGTAGGGAAATTTATAACTCGCCGTATGATGTTGAGTGTATCATGTTAAATTTGCATACCCTGTCGTCAATTCATTTGCAGTGTAGCAAGCCTTGAAAGGGCGAGTGAAGCGCGAAGCCAAAGTAAATGAAAATAACCTAGCCGTCAAAAACCCCCGACTCCAACTAGAAAAAGAGTTGTAACTTTTGAACGGCTGGACAGATTTTTATGAAACATAGCTATAATGATACCCGATTAAAATAGCTTTCGATTAAATTGCATTAAAATCGGTCCATCCGTTTTGCAGCTACGATGCTACAGACAGATACATCGACACACAGATACACACTACAAACATATAACACCCCTCTTTTTTGTCGGGGGTTAAAAAACAAACATTTTCCAGAAACATTACTCAGAGGAAATGAATAATGTGAAAATACGTATGAAGTATGAGTACACAGGTATCACGTTAAGTTTAACTCACGTTATTCCCGGATCAGAATGAAAAATAGCACGTCATCTTTGTACAATCGAAAACCGATTCACAGAAAATAAAGCGAGGTTTCATCGAAGATTTTCCAACTTGAATCCATGTTTAAATTCTAGATAGCTGGCTGACTGCTATTTCTAGGTAAATCGACACAGTCGATGTGTCCCCGATTTGTTGGAAACATCGATTTTCATCTCGCTCCAGTTCATCCATTGTATAAACATATTGTATTCCTGTTGTGTGAGGGCCGCGATAACGTGTGTGGGATTGGTTCTATTTCAATGTTTCTATTTCTAGTAAATTCTAGTAAATTTTTCCTTTTGTTCGGTTTTATTGCGATATACAAGGTCTTTCTAGTCCCGATCCTTTTAAGGGTCACTGACCTCATCATTATGAACCACTTTTACTACGGGACCAATCCTGAAATTGCGAAAAAAGTCCGCTGTTCGTTCCATATAAATAATTCAACACTATTACCTAATTCGATTAATGTTCGTAACAGCAGTTTTTTTATTGCCATTTTAACTTTGGACTCCTAGTTAAAGTTGTTCGCAATGATGAGTATAATAAGCCCTTAAAGGGATCGGGACTAGAAAGGTAGGCGATATATCTACCAGTGGCGAAGGGTGAATATTTTTATAAGGGAACCCGTTCAAAAAATAGCTTAGTTAGGCAAGCCACATGCTGTGCAGTGTTTATTTGACTATAGCATGAACTCATGAAGCAACGTTACTACACAGCAAACTTATTACACAGTACCTAAATGAGTATCTATCTGACAAATTATATTTTATGCAGTTTTATTTAATTTATTATTGATGATGTTATTTGGAAATCTATTTGATTGTTTTGTTAATTTTAATCGTGTAATAATTTGGTCAATGAATATTCTTCTTGTTATAATTGATAATAATTGATTTTATCGGCATGTTTTTTTTGTTTTTTTTTATTATTAGTAAGTAATGCGTTTAACTAGAAAATTTGTACGCCGTTGACGGCTAGACATAGCGTTCATTTTATAAATAAGAATAACATCTGTACTCACCTACTTTACCTATGTTCCACAAATAAAAATATTTGTATTTGTAACGTACCTACCTACACTTTATTAATACCTACTGGTAATGGCCACATTTAGAAAGGGAAGCCGATGGGAATCGTCTTATATAGACCCTTCGCCACTGATACCTACCCATATGACGTAGGTAATGTCGAGATATTACTTAATGTATAGTTTGTTCTGTAATGTAAGTGAAATGCAACGTCGCCGTCGGTAATCGTCCTCTGTTTAACATGGGTCTGCTTCAAATACAAGCAATCCTGATCAAATATTGCCATATCTAATTACCATATTGAGAGAATTGGCGAATTTTGTGATTTCAGTTAATTTTGATTAATATAACATTGGATGATGCATCCCATCTTCCTAGACTCCGAAGCCTTTAATAAGAAAGAAACACGATGCAAATAAAGTGGTATGAAAGTTTATTTCTGTAGCAGAGAACATAAAAATGCACCTAGAGCATTTGACAATTCAAAAGTGCCTAATATTTTGGTTTATCTGAAATTATCTTCTGCCCGCGGCTCGCCCACGTTGATTGTTTCCGGGATAAAAACCATCCAATGTTTTTGCCCGGGTTATATTTAAATTGTATTACAAACGTTGAAATCGGTTCAGTAGTTGAGGCTTCAAGAAGGAAAGAACAAAGAAACATACTTTTGGATTGATAAAAATATATTAAAATATATAGTATGAATAAAATCTATTCTATTCTAAATATAATATCAAAGAAAGCGTCCATTTTTCAAAATTATTATTATATTAGCCAACTTAAACCAAACTAATGGTTCCATTATTTTTTATCACTGCCAAGTTATCAATGTGACTCAAACAGTCCTCCTAGTACGAAGACACGCTATGAATTTGAAGTACCCTAATGACTATTAATTTTATTCCTAGATATTATTTTAGCAAGCTAAATTGAATGTAATACTTAATCTTACTTAGTGGATTTATGATCTTCTTTAATTAATTCTTTAAAGTAATGAGACTGAATTTTATTGGCAATTAGTAAAATCTTTATTTTTATTAGAATGCTTTACATTGTGAGTGACCAAGTTCTGATAAGAAATTAAAGTAGCTTTTATTAAATATAGATAAGTCTTTGATTTAGTGGAGTCACATTTTTTATAACGTAAATAATGTTATTTCTGTCTGGTGAGAAGAGAAAGAACTCTTTAGAAAAACCCAGCCTACGGCCTAGAAGAAGAGCCTTATAAATTCTCATTGAATTGGAATACCTTTTTAATTAGGAGTGAATTAAATCAAATGAAAGGTAGTAGCACCTATAAGACTTGTAGGTACACTCCAGCATAACCTAGTTGCGCTTGAAAAGAGGCATATCAGGTATCTTTAGGAATAACTAAATTTTCCCAATTTTTGACAAAAGATTTCATGCACATCTTTTTGAGGCTTAATTTTAAATAAATAATTTCTTCGTTCTAGCTCTAATATTATCAAGGATGCAATTTTGTTAAATCATTGATATGACGACACGATTGGCGCAGTGGCTAAGCCATTGGCTTTCTGCGCTACGAGCCGCGGGTTCGATCCCTGCACGGAACAAATATTTGTATGGTTTAGATACAGGCAATTCCGGGTCTCGGTATACTTACTTAGCATGTGAAATGTTCGTTTGTGATTTGCACCCACGATACAGGAGAATTACAAATGTAACCACGTATTAAAAAAAAAATGTGAAAAATGAGATAGGTATACTTAGGTTATGTTATCCATCCGACCTATTTAGCTTGAGCGTGGTCACTTCGACATAAACTCCAAAAAATGTTGATGAATACCTTTCAACCAGAGCTTTTAATTTTGAATGAACGCTTAGGGCAATAATTAAGTTAATTGGACGCAGAGATTCATCCCTTTTGTCTATGCTTTGTAGAATTTGATTGGGCACTCTAATTGCATCCACACTGTTCAATTTACATTTCGACTGCACTGCGCAAATTGAAGTTGTTTGCGGGCTTCAATAAAGACGAAAAAATTACCATACTTAGTTAATTCGAAATAATATTTTAAATAGTTGATTATTTCTCGTCAGAGGAGATTGGTAATTCCCCAAGATAATGATCATTAGTGCGTTTGATAACCTATTTTCCTGGTATTACTTTACAATAAGAGGCTTATCATGAAATCTGATTGCCAGCCAGTTTGAGCCCTGTTTAATGAGATAAGTAACTTAAGAGTGAACCTATATGGCTACCAACAAGGGTACCTATACAGAAGTCTTAACAAAAATATGGAATAAAAATTAACACAATTTGACCAACCAATTCGTACCATGACGTAATTTTTATAGGGAACAAAAAATTAATTTAAAGGCGGTATAAAACTGCTCGGAATTTGAATGGAATTTAAACTTCATGACCTTATATAAATAAACAATCATGCAGAGAAATGGTTCGGTGATCGAATCTCAAACAGGAATGATTTGCAGACAATTTATGTTGACTACTCAAGTGGGAACGCTACAGCCATAAGTTGTCAAAATATGATGGATGAAACAATACAAAACCCGTATTTGTCGGTGAAGGAATCTCCGAGTGATGTGTGTTCTGCGTGAAACAATCTGTCTTGTTCATCGTGTTTGTTAGGAACGTTTTTATGGCTTACTTAGGAAATCTATTGCCTATTATTGTCTGACCTAAATATGTTTTCTTTTCTAAATAACCGTATCCAGCAAATGTGTTTTTAAAGTTTTTTTTTTATTACAAATCTAATCAATACATCCGATTTACTTATGCTTGACGAGTGTATGATAAGTGATTTCTCCGTATTTTCAAAAGTAGTTTGTACTACTGAAATAGGTTCATTACACGGGATGAGAACGCTCAAAATTTCACGATAAAATTATACTAACTAAAATTTTATGTGTGATCGAATCAATCTGTTATTTCACGGTGGCATTATATTAGTTACTAGCTTTTGCCAGCGGCTTCGCCCGCGTGATATCTTTATAAATTATAGCCTATGTTACTCACTGATAATGTAGCATTCTGCAGGTGAAAGAGTTTTTAAAATCGGTCCAGTAGTTTTTGAGTTTATCCACTACAAACAAACAAACATACAAAAAATCAAATCTTTTCTCTTTATAATATTAGTTTAGACAATTTATAAGTATGATTAATAATTTTCGCTTTTTACTAAAATGTAAAGTTTCTATAATTACAAGAAGTGTTTCAGCCTTTTTTAAATTTAAATCACCACTTCTACTACAACATTTACAAAATCTTGACATAAAATACTTTGTCTATAGGGGATTATTAATTACATTACGTACCCCCACACACACATCACACTTTGCTTCGTTGAGTGGTTTTATTACTTGATTGGCTCACGTGGATCAACCCGGAAGCCTGCGTACCCTCGTACCTCCCCCCACACGTGACCCTCGTACCGTTGGTACACATGCCCACGGCAATACATATACTCAAAGTAAAATTGAGGCTTCTGTGACAGTTTCCATGATTTTTCAGGAAACGCCTTTGAAAATCTAGCGATGGTAAAACATGGGGTAAAAGCGGATTTTTTTGTGTTTACTTTCTGGCAGGCTGCAGACCTTGGTAAAAAGAATACATAGAATGTCCGCGAAAAAGAAGAAACTAGTTTGAAACACTGCGTAAATATTTTCGATTATAAGTGAAATAGGTCTCAAAGGCCTATCAACATTATATTAAAAAAAAAAAAAAAACATAGTTTATTGGCACGACATAAATACAAAAACAAAAATACAGAAAAAATTAAGAAAACGTAGACAAAATAGAATAAAAAATGCCATTGTGCCATAGGGCTGCAGCTCAGCACAATACCAGAATGGAGTAATACTGGCCACCCGACGCTGGTTTCTAGCAGCGACCCACGAGAGTTATACACTCCAAAAAAAAAAAAATCGTTACAACAATTTTTCTTTGATTCTTTTGTTTTTTTTTATTTTTATTATTCTGCTAAATAAATACATTTAAAAGTTTTGTAGGCTGTGTACGTGTAGTGTATTGTGTTTGAAATAATTAGCTGAAGCATACATGATTCAAAAAACGAAGTACACTTCACAAATTGACGTATTATAGGTAGGTATATTCTAATTATAAGCTCGAAATAACATTTTCTTATGTAGGTATAGTTTTTTTAATCGAAACTTTTTTTTACTCTAACGTTGGTCTAAACAACGATGTTGCCCCATCATGGCTGTGTATATTATCTTCAGCGTATTCCGGATTCGCAGCAGCCAGCGGTCGTCACAAGGGTCTCGCTGGACCACGCTGGGTGAAATATGGGGCAATAAATTATTATATTATCGCGCGCACTCGATTCCGTGCCCCAGCTTCTAGACACTTCGTTACGAACAAACATTGGGTACTGAGTAGAAACTTTATGGTCTAATAATGTTTGAACGTCTTCCTTAGCCAGTTTAAAGTTCATTTTATTTTAGTTTTTCTTCTTTACCGTCTTTGTTGGTAAGATCACCTATTCACTATTGAATAATTATTTGATAAAAAAAAAGTTACTCTGGATTGTAATACACAGATCCGCCATGTTAGATACGATATGCACTTTTCAAGATACGTTTTAAGTATTAGTTGTCGTTATGTAAAGGTTATATCTACTTATTATTCTTATGCAAAGAAATAAATAAAAATAAGAAATATTAAGTAAGTAGTTTGTTCTTGAAATAACTTGTATTCTAAGGATAAAAGTTATGAAGAGTAATCGACACCTATAGTGACTTCTCGGATTTTCATAACAACATTTCGTATGGAATTCTCGTTCCCTCTCAAGTATTCCAATTTTCAGAATATCTTCTAGCTGGATTCCAAGTAAAGAAATCGTATTGCGAACGAGTCAGCCGTATGCCAGGCAGTTTACACGTGTAGAATTAATGCATACCTACATGTTATCCCGGATACACCCACTGTTAAACATGGGACTAGTTATTACCGCTACAATGAACGATCTCACGGAAATCATGATCAAAAAGTGTTACAGAGAGATGGCATCACAGAGATTATAATATTTAGTAGTAGATTTTGCTCAATTTAATACATTAGTTGTTTAAGTTTCCGACACGGATGTCAAAGACAGAGCGAAGTGTAAGCGAAATACAAGGAAGGCTGACCCTACCACCATATATATGGGATTGACAGTTGGGAAGAGAGAGAGAGAGCTGTGGCCGCGGCTTCGTTTGCGTGAAAAGCTTTGCTCCGCTAGATCTATGTCCGTAGTTTTAATTTTATTTAGACTTACGTCGTGATTTTGGAACAAATATAGGTACACCCAACATCTAAACCTTCATAGTAATAGTACTCTCCTCTGAAGACTCCCTGAAAAATTATGCTAGTATGTAATCAGCCAAGTCCATACAAATAGACAGCAGTAGTCAGCAATAGCTTTTCTGACATGTGGTGCTATGGCAAAGGAATGGATATTTTTTTATGCGGCAATGCGTTACTTAATTTTCTTTGATAATAATTTGTATTATCGTAAATACGATCGATAACTTCCACCAATATTAAAAATGTTAATAAGAAGCGATGTAATTTTAACCGAATTATATTAAATTTTTCTCGTCTCGTTTTTGTTTTTCATAGCATAGTTACACTCAATTAGAAGTTCACTCAAATATGCGTACACGTTATTTTCATACATTTTTGGTTTGACGGGACTATGCTATGATCGAGGTCGACAAAAATATAAGATAGTTAGATTCGATTTTCGAAAAAAAAAAAAAACTAGCCTATGGTCTTCTTCATGTTGCAAACTATTTTCTAGTCAAATTTCATCCAGATCTTTTCAAATAGTCGTGAAAAGGTAACAAACAGACAGAGAGACACATATTTATAATATTTGTGTGATAATGTGATAACTTTCTTATTAAAAAATAAAAATATACCTAGATAATTTTATTTATAAAGTAATTTCAATTTGTCAATAACAGTGTTTTGTCCTTATCTTTTTAAAAGGTCTTTGGTCTATAAAGTAATTGAACTCATGCGTCAAAACGTCTGACTTTAACCTAGAGTGCGATTAATCGAAAATCTATAAATTTTAAATCAGAAGACGTATTTAAATTAAAGTAACTTTAAACTTGTACTTTATTCTCCTATTTTAAGTATTCTGTACCTATTTTCTTATGTGTACAGTCTGCGAGAGGTCGACATGGCAATTTTCTAGTAATTTTTAACCACCGACAAAAAAGAGGGGTTATAAGTTTGTAGCGTGTATCTGTGTATATGTGTATCTGTCTATATGTATCTTTGTGTATCGGTCTGTGGCATCGTAACTCCAAAACGGATGGACGTGAGTGAGATAGAAATCGATAAACGCGGTCGATGATATTCAATAATGATAAAGAAAATATAAAAAAATCTAATAATATTCTAATAATAAAAAAAAACTTAGTAAATTAAAATCTTTGATTGCCATGTCGACCTGTCGCGACTCGCAGACTTTACATAAATCATTAAATAAGTAGTAAAATAATTTACTAGGTACCATAGATTTATTATTATCTAGCCCTACTTATTATTTCTATGCCAGGTACCTACTGTTAAAAAATCTGTCAGTTGACGGAATGGTATACCTACTTATACATTTCCTATGATTTTCATAATAATTATATCATCTGTTTAGAGTATCACAATTATTTTTATAAACAAGTCGTGGAGTTATTATAGGTATTGTTTGTAATGTCGAAAGGACAGTTATCTTTGATAACTCGGTTTAACCTCTAGAATAGCAATAATAATATTATTATACAGAGAAATGCATAAATAAAAACAGTAGTGTTACTTCGAAGTTGTTTGGATCAGGTTGTAAATCGTAAATATTAAGTGCAATAATTATTCTTTCACGGTATGTATTTCTTATTTCTGTGTTCATTTAAATAATATGGTTATTGTCAGTAGGTTACGAAACTAAACTGAAAAGACAGACATCTTTCTGTAAAGGAATAAATGACTTTTTATAAATCTGCATTTGAAATAACATAAGACACTTAAAAAAATAAATTTTTACAGTTTTCATTCAACCGATTTTGATTTCTATTTAGAAGTCATAAAAATGGCATTAAAAATAACGTATTTGCTATAACAACTGTTGAGTGCAGCTTTCAAGTAACATGTCACAAATGCCATAGAAGTCAATATCGATTGAATAAACTGTAAAAGGAATTATTTAAATTTCTAATGTTACTTCAAATGCAGTTTAGTCATAAATAAAGATCCTTGTTTCCTAATTTTGACTTGTCGTAAAGATTGTTGGCAGATTTCATTAATACTTTTATTCATACAACGTTTTTCACGATGACAAAGAAGAAACTTTACGTAGTAAATTTTTAATAACCATGATTGCCATTATTAACTTTCCATCAAGCTGCTGTTGAGTCAAATTCGCTGTTACGTTCAGACTTGCGCTAGATTAATTGTTTGCCCGTAATGTAGATGCAGCATCCTATCACGTGAACGGAAGTACACGCTAGCGTCATAATAATATGGTGCGTTTAGCAGCACGTGTCACAATAATCGTGTTTCAGTATTTAGAATAGCATGGAACATTAGTATGCCTTACGAACTTAGGCGGAACACAAACTGCGAAGCGCTCTGTGATGGTGCACGGGTTTCACATACAAACCACCATGCGCCGGCCGCGTCCCCGTACAGCGTTGCGCGGTGCGTCGCAGTGTGTGATCCGCCTTAGGCTGTAGACTAGGCTCTACTGTCGTCTATCCATAGCAGACATCTGTTGTCTACTTACAATGCCATCTCCAGAAGAAAGTAGATCGATATAAGGATTAAACCGTATCTATTTAAATTTTAAAAGATTCCATGATGTTCTTAGCTATAGGATGATCACGTTGCTTTATATAAGGGGCACACTGCTCTAAGAGACGAGCTCTATTTGGAACTAGTCTCTCATAGTCGAAGCTCATTAATCTTTGTTTTAACAACAGCCACGATGAAAAGAGATTATTTAAGGTTTTTGACTAAATAATACTAAGTAATACAATATTTCCTATCTTGCTGTATAAACAGTCATAAGTTTAAGGATAAGTTCTGCTTTTGTGTATAAAGAATAACTAGTGAAGTGTAGGTGCATCCAGGTCACTCAAGGAAAAAAAACAATACATTGTACTATTGCTTGTAAACATTGATAAACTTTGCGGTGAATAGGTACTGCCACTCGATGCTTATTATTGCATCAATAGTATGACTACCTTTAGCATTAACGACTGATGTGTAGGTAGGTACTTAGGTTTAATGAAATGTTTACCGCTATTGAAGAATTAATAAAAGTTTATACTATGTTTTTACATAGCACATTGATACACGAAATACAATCAGTGCCAATTATCGTTTATCGTACATTGTTTTGGAAAACCCTCAGTCACCTTGATGTATTTACATTGCAAGTTGAAATATCAATGATGTTTTATAACATACTGATGTCATTGTAGGTCTACTGTAGTAATAGCTAAACTCTTTAGTACATAGAGCAACATAGAGTTTTGTAATTTTGACTAGACCTGTTGAAAATATCTGATATTTCTAATAAATTTTTCTTTCATTTCAGATGATGTTCTTCATTGTGACTGCATTATTTGCGATTGCTAAAGCCGGTTTGATTACAACAAATTGTGTAACTATTCGAAATATAAACTACGAAAAGGAAGTCATAAAACACGGTGTTAAAAGTCCATATCAGTTGGCCATAGATCATGACACCAACACTCTGTTCTTTAGTTATACGGCAAGAAGTGATGAAATGTTTAAAATTGCTTACTTTAGCTTGAAAACTGGCGAATATGGTACTGTTTCTAGTATCCATGGAGGTTTTGCAAATACTGTCAATAGCAAAGGCCACGTCGTATACATGGGAGGCGAAGATGGTATATATCAATTCGATTACGATGCAAAAACAGCAAGTAGATTAGATTTGAAGGAAAATTTTAATATTTGGCAAATGTTTTATAATGATGGATTGTATTTTACTACTTACCCAGAAGAGAAAGCTTATTTTTATAAAAATGAACAAGTAGTGGAAGTACCTGAAGTAAAAAACATCAAAACGATGACAATTGCTGTTAATAATGATAATGACTTCGTGTATTCCAATGCTAGCGGAGTGTTTCTATACAGCAAACTTACTAGGAAAACTATTCATTTGGATGATTCGGTTGTAAATGGATTTACAGCTGATATTGATGGTAATTTATACTTCTCAACTTCTGCCGGAATTTATTATATTAATGATAAAAATAAGGAAATCGATGAATTAGTCAAAATTGACAATATCTATGGCGTGGCTATAGAAAGCAACGGAAACATTATTTATGCATCAGAAGAAAATATTGTTAGATTAAAGCCAACGAAAAAAGTGTGTTTTACTGAGAAAGTAATGAAAAATGTGGTCAAAGTAGCTTAGCATCATTATTGTAACAAAAAAAAAACATTGGAATAAATGAGAAAAAAAAAACATAAACATCATTAATTCATTAATCCATTCATTCTTGAAAAAGATAATTATGGTTTTAGTTTATTGTGATTATAAGTAGCAGTTTATATATAACCTCAGTGAGCACCTAAGCATAATTCAAGTAATTATGTAGTTTTATTTAGGCAGAGTTTGTAATGAATATTCTGTAATAAACTATGTCCTATTATGTAACTATAGTAACTGTAATTATTTTGTAATATCTAAAACCTTTTATAGTTTCTGTAATCAACGTTGTCTTTTTCCAATCTCTGTAGTGCGTTTTACGAAATAAATTTACTTCTCATTTTATTTTAAAGTTTAGTTCTAAAGAAGAAGTCGAGTCATCTTTTCTCAGTTTACTAAACTAGTGTCTCTTTAATTCATTGCAACACTGACATCGCACTGAAAGTCCTGGTTTCGTTAGCCAATGCTAATTCCTGTACATTAGCGTCATACACAATATGCTATCCCGTAACGTCTATTGCTGAACATGGGTTAACAATTATCGCTACAGTGAACGGTCTTACGTTGATATTCGGTTCCACCACACTTGGAAGAAAGGTGGGTGATTGCTTCGATTAATCAGCAGACAGAAGGATGCTACTCTCAAAAATTATAATCCTTTAATCACCTATTGCGGCATTCACGCCTGAAAAGAGTATGACTTATTTTATAAAGCCAAAGAAATTGGCAGATGTTTACAGACCCTGGTAACAGACCGGGCCAACATAAGCTTGAAGGAGATAATAAAACCCTATATATAGGTTTACGCTCGTATTGTTCATTGTTAATCTTGAGTTGGCAGTTACTGTGATATGTAATTAAAATGTCCGGACTGGTAGAATGATTTATTCCCGTTTGTCTGTTCCTTTATAATATTAGTATGACAAAAGTGGATAACATTAATCTGACTGTACATGAAATATAAACGAAGGTAAAGTAAGCATTTATTAAGCTGAAAACTGATTAAAAACCGTACAAAAAAAGTAATTTTCCCAGCAAAAATCTAAATCTTTTACCTAAAAATTCTCGTCCAGGCACATTTCCGTCCTTACAAGCCTCTAGTATCTTAATAAACGGGGCTCCGAATATCGTAAGAAGCAGTAAAGAGGGCAGGTAAGATATTGCGTCATATTTCAACCACTACGCCACATGCTATTCATGGCTTTAGGTTTATAGCAGAAATGCCTCTATTCTGATGAATTTGCACTAAAATTTATCTCTATGAACAGCATACAAATTCTGTCATTACAAATAATATGTCTTGCTTGAATCTTTATTTGTAGAGGCATTCCAGTAATGCAAGACTTCTGAATAATAAGGAGCAATTTCGCAGATTGGACCTGAAAATTCAGCAACATTATTTTATGCGGCAAAGTGACATCACTGGGGGATAATTATTGTCAACAAAAATTCACATGACTTCGAAATTATCTCGCGAGGGCATGAAATATGCATAAGTTCGATCCTGTGTGATTTTAACATGAGAGTTCGTTACTTATACGAACTTTCGTGTGGAATAAATTATGCGGCAAAGGAACGTTTGCTCTGTAATTCATTTGGCGGTTCGTTAGCCATTTTAACTGACTTAAAAAAGGCAGAAGACTGCCTAAAAGACATGTAATTTTATTCTATAATTGAGAATAAAATGTATAAAATATTTTGTCTGACAAATTACAATGATTTCGCTTTGGACTTAAAATTAGGCATGTGAGAATTATAGAGTTTTCAAGTTTTTGAATATATTTTTGTTTATTATCGTCATAATTATTTTTTTGCGCATGCTACGCACTTTAAATTTGTTTTGTCAAACGCATAACACTAATCAAGATTTTTTAATTTTTTATTACCTTTGTAAATAATTATTCATTAAACTTTTTCGTAAAATATTAGAGTGGAGCTTCAATAAATTAATTTATCGTGGCATAAACTACTGAAGTTTAATAAATTGGATTAATAAGTTTTACAGCTGACACATTTATTAACGTTTGAAACATCTTTCAAGATTTAAAGTGATTTATTTTAGTGCGCTATTTATTTAAGTTTTGGGTAAGTAGGTACTTTTAATACTTTGAATATTGAAGGTCTCAGTTTTAATACATTTCTTGGACTATGATGACAATTCTAACCATTCAGCTTAGACATGTGTGTGCAAGTGACATATATATGGTGATTGTACCCAGGAAAAGGTAAGGAGAAAATACGAAAAAAAAAAATTGAGATATCAAAAGTCGTAGAACAAATGTTGTTCAGGGTCATCATAATACAAAGTTAGTGCTAAGAGGTTTTGGGTATTTTGTCAATTATCCCGTATATTATATTCGTGAAACATAAGGTCAAATATATAAATATTCTGTATATTATTACTCATAACTTCGTACTTCTCAAGTGCATTTATCTAATATTGGATTTGAAACAAGATACAAAACGGATAACCATTATGTTTTCTAATTTGGATTTCTCCAGCTTCAAATAAATGTTCACAGAAAACTACGCTACAAAGATGTTATCCTTACAAATTATTACTCCCTAAGTCTCTATAAAAGTAACATTCATTGTAGATTTTATGAACTTGAAGCAAAGGAAACTAAGTCATCCATTTCGGGAAATCGTTTACCCGCCAATGTCTGTAACTCGTAATTGAATTCAACAAAGAAGATAGAAAAAAAAGTAAACTTTGTACGTGATGCGAAAACGGGATTCGGGCTATCAACACTTATTTTGTAAGTCAATGAGAACGAACCAATACTGTTGTATGCCTACAATATCAGATTTAAAGAATACATTACGTTTGGCAATAACAAATAATTGTTTATGTTTATTTATGAACACCATTAAGGCTGTACAATCTCATTACTTAGGTTTATTTATGTCGTATTGATAATAAAGTACGAATGTATTGCTTGTACGTACGGTTGATATTGCGTACAATAGAATTGTTTTAACATTTCAGTTGTGTGCTTGTAATATTTTCAGCGTGTCTTTAATAATAATTTATATATTTTATGAAGTAGAGTATAGTCAATAATAATAGACGTGGTGATGTCTATATTATGGGCTGGACATGCAGTGAATAAGAAGTACCGTTTCAAATGACCAGAAAATGCAAGAGAAATTCTTTAATATTTTAAGGTGCTCTCTCACACTGTGGTTTTAATTATGTTTTATAACATTATCATTACATAAAGCTCCTGAAACACTACCCGCTATAATCACTATAGATGTGTGTGTTTTATGAACAACTTTTGTTATGGAAATAATGGTAAAATCGCGAAAAAAAATTAAATTGCTGTTCTATAGAAATAATTCAATATTACCCAGATACTCGACTAAATGTATGGAATAGCAGATTTTTTTCGCGATTTCAGCGTTGATCTTATAGTAAAAGTTTTTCATAATGATGAGTACAATAACCCCTTAAAGGGGTCGGGACTGGAAATGTAAGACCTTGTATAACTTTTTATGTACTTTCGATTTTAATTTTATAATCTAGTGTTAGACACATAGATATCCGGGTAGACACCAATATTATAACGGAACTGAATGTTGGTTCACTAATTAGTTTGCTGGCGACAGATGGCTTCATCTGGTTCTACTGCGTCGAGCCATTTTCGCTAGTTTTTAACATTTCTTTTTACGAATTTTAATCATCTCCTGGCCTTTGTAAGTTGAAAATACGTGGAACTAGTTTTCAGTCTTAAGATTTTACGTGGAAGACTGCCACCTTATCTTTGTTACACTGAAGCGCATTGTGGACCTAATTTATTTCTCTAGCTATTTATTGGTAGATATATTCCATCTCTGGATAGTCCAAATAAATATTTATAATCTAACCATCAAAAACCCCCGACTCCAACTAGAAAAAGAGCTGTAACTTTTGAACTGCTTAACAGATTTACATGAAACATAGCTAACATGATACCTGATTAAACTAGCTTTCAATTAAAAAAACTGCATTGAAATCGGTCCATCCGTTTTGGAGCTATGATCCCACAGACATCTATACAGAGATACATAGATCCACAGATACAGATACATACAGACTTAAAACACGGGTCTTTTTTGTCGGAGCTTAAAATGACAAGTTGGCTTACAAGGCACTGGAACGATATTTAGTAATTAGTATTTCCTTGTCTGTAAAAACAATATAACATACAACTTCCTCCCGTGGGAAGTAACCAGACACGGAGAAAAGTATTGTGATAACAAGAATACCAGAACGCTTATTAAGTTGCATCAACTAACTAAACGTTAGTGGAGTACAGATTAACTAAGTATATTGGATATTTTATTTATAAATAAATCCTTTGCGTTTTTACAAAAAATATATCATTAAATACAACAACAAGGTAAAGTTTACTAAATGCTTCTTGTTGTCACGAATAGCACGAGTATTTTTTTTTCGGTGTACATAAATTCATTTGCATATTTTTTTCTACTTCCACATGCTATTTTATTATCTGTATGCATATTCCGAGTTTTTCTCGGCCTCAATCGTAGTTACTCTAAAGCCAAAAATGTATGCGAACAACGAACGCCTGCATTTGAGTAAAAGTCTATTGAAATTGCGCGCACGCTTTTTTCATACATTTCTAGCTTTACGGTGACTTCGGTTATCATCGAGTAAAAGTCGCACTTGCGGTACTGTTCTTTGTTTCATTCAGCACAGTTCTCGTCACTGGTAAAGAAATAAAAAAAACCATAAAGCATAAAGTACAGACACGATATGTTACAGTGATATATTTCGCAAACAAAATGCTTTGAACGACTGCGGCCCACTTAGAGTTAGAAACTCTCGACTGTTGATCGGAAAAAATGCCGATTGTACCTACGTAAATAAATAAAAAAATGGAAAATCCTTATTGTAATTAAATAACGGCCGCAGAATCATGTTCAGTTTACCTGGAACTGTTTTTTTTTTTTTTTTTTTTTTTATTTAAAAAACGTTGCCCCTCACTAGGATTTCTCCTGAATCGAGGGTACAGTTTACAAACATACATGTCACATGCACACACAACCAGACCCGAAACAACTATCTGTAGATCATACAAATATTTGTTCCGTGCGGGGATCGAACCCGCGGCACGTAGCACAGAAAGCTAATCGCTTAGCCACTGCGCCAACCGTGTCGTCAAACACATTTATAACAGTTTAGCTTTTAATTTCTCATTGTGATTAAAGATTAATAAGTAACAACGTGATTATTCCATGGACCATGTATAAGAAGCAAGGAAATTAATTACTTAGCAGAACATAATGAAGAAATAAAATATTTATGACATCTCATTACTGGGCATTACGTAAATTGTCCAACGTTGCTGTCTAATTAAGAAGATCCTTGTTATTTCAGGAAATTAGTTTTCTTTCTTGTAAAAAAACGGCTATGCGAATGGGATCTGCCGTAATAAGCGTCACAAGTTGGCTCAACAGTAGATCAAGTAGCTTGTAAAAAATTAATAACAACGCTAATTGACGGTTTTAATGCAAATAAATAAAATTGAAGTGTCTGGTGGTAATGTCAAAATAACAGCGTTTTACTAAATGCATAATATGAAAGTCGGTAGTGGTCGGTAAGTACGTATAAAACACAGACATATAAAAAATAAGAAATAAAATTGTCTGCCTCTCTGTTTGTTCCAGCTAATCTCCGAAACGGCTATCGATATTTTTTTTACAAGGTAGCTCAAATTTTAGTCTCTCACGAACGTATTGAAGTTTATTAATTACCAGAGTCGATGTTCATTACCCTTTTAGTTACGCGGTAGACCCGCAGACTTGTTTTAAGTGATGTCACTGACACTTTCAAACATCATGTTTAACGTGGAGGCAAATCTCATAAGTCCAGTCTGTTTGCTCCTTTATGTTTGCCAAAAGGAACTACTAAAAAGTCATCTCTTTGCATGAAATATTTTCTTTTTGGTCATTGGAATTTATCTCACCATCTACGCGTTATGGGGTCCTGGTACCGACTTCAGACTTCAGAAAAAGAAGTGGTAAAATCTGGTTCAATTAATGTAATTGAACCAGATTATACTTTTTTTTTTTTTGAATTTTTTGTCTTCTAATGTAGAAGACAATAAAAGTAAAAGTATTAATTACCTGTCACACAAACTCCTCTTATCACTAGGTACAGCGGGAATGATGGCGAATAACATTGTAAATTCCTAATACACACAAGTTTTAAGGGTCGAATGCTGCATTTGTGAAGACCCTTGAGTTTGACGTATGACCTGTCGTAGATGACCCTCAACCCTGTCATATTCGGACTTTTCATCGGAAAACCGTGTCACGGTCACGACGAGGAAAAGCTATGAAAACAAAATGGCTTCTTGCGGTCCCTTCGAAATTAATCTAATATTGGTACATTTAAATATCACTCTGTATTCTATTGGACGAGATGGAGCTGAGGGTAAAAAAACAGCCGTCTTTGAAAAAAACATTGTCAAGCGCATGGATGTGAATTAAAGAGTAAATTAAAAATTATTAATGTTATTTTAGTTGTATATTTGATGTAGGAGCAATTCATTTGCTTTAGAAGCTATGATAATTTCCCGCTTGTGGTATTAAATTTGTAGTACTTATGCATAAATAATATACGCGTTGGGTACTGTAAGGAGATTTACAGGATGATGTTACAAAATACACGACGCCCCGAGACGTTTCATAAAGGTCCCCATTTGAGTTAGGTTGAGTTGCTATCATATCATAAGTAGTGTATGTAGAAACAATAAAATGAGGTCAACTGTTCTAACTAAACTATCGTAATTCTTACTTTATTTGTACCTATATTTTTAATTAGGTGAAAATTTAGCTATTTAAACTAAATTATTAACTAAAATAAATAAAGCTATGGTTCGAAACATGCGCATAAGCAAAATGATACTCAACTCGAATATGCGCTATTCTGAGGACATGGACTGAAAAGGGATCTTTTACTCTATAGGTAGTATGTTATCAAAGTCAAGGAAAAGTTAAACCTATCATGTTCTACATTCTTTCGATTTTATGGGGTTAACTACAAAATACTAATATCTTCTATGTTATCTATGAACATGACTTTAAAACTGCGATAGAGGTCAGAGCTAAACCCTTGGCTACTGGATAACAACAACTTTAACTTACTGAATAATTTATTCATTATGTGAACATTATTCTTTCAAATAAATAAATATATTTAACCCAGCTATTGCGAAAAGATCGAATATTCGACCCAAGTTAAATAAATGTCTATTGCAATAACCAATAAATAAAACAAATGATAGCATTACTGTAAAGTAATTGAAATCGCTGTGATTCATTTAGGATGGAATTTAATTTAAAAAGATAAATTACTGAAAAGATTGACCTAGCCAAATATAAGGGCGCAATATCTTACAATAAAACGCTTACGTAGGTATATAAAAAAGATTTTAACCAAAACCACGAGGTAATCGTGGAATTTTGTGTAGCGAAGGGCTCCCAAATAAATCATTCATTGGAACGTTATTGTAAATATTTGGATCATGAAGGGCGACCCCAAGGATTTCCCCACAAGGTGCAGGGTAGCGAATAAATAAGTGGGATTTTTTGATAACTTGTTGATGTTTTTCGTACTATTTATTAATATTATAAAAATAAATCTTAATTGCTAAATAAAATAAGACTAATAAAGCATAACTAAAACAATTTTTTTAGGTTATAAAAATCAGAACGTTGCCCACACATTGTGTATTTAAAATCGAAAGGGTTCGTAGATTAAATAAGACTGGTAATTAAATACAATGTTATTGTAATATTATGATTTATATTCGTATATTTTATATTTACTCCACATTTTTCTTCCAAAAATGGTAAAAAGAAAACTAAATCCTCTCTCTGGCTCTATATGGTGGAGAATGCTGAACCAATTGAGTGGGGATAGAAAAAGTCGGAAATGCTTTGTAAAGGCTATCTCTAAAATTAAGAGTTCCTATTTCGATTGAGCAAAATCTTCTTTCGAAGCTTTAGAAGAATGCTTATTTTTATAGGTAAATCTACACCTATTCAGAACAAAACAATTCTGTATTTTATATCAACACAAAATATTCCTGTTAAATCCGTTTCCGAGTCTTACATAGCTCATCGTATTTCACCACTTGATTGTAGTGATCGAGTGGCAAAATATGAAATATTGGTGAATGAAGAATTGCAACTCAAGGATAAGGAACGAAATGGATAAGCGAGAATAAAATAAGAAAGGAAAATGCAGCCTCTTAAAGGCGCTTCCCAGCGCTTATTTGTCGGAAGCTTTATGAATAATTCTTTTACATGCCGCCTTTTTCGCGAACATTACTTGAATATTTCATATTCGCGTTGTAGTTATCAATTTGCATTTGAACCACACACTAATCTGAAGCTATTATTACGTTAGCAGAACAAAGGTTGAACGTAATAAAAAGAGAGTTGAATGCTCTATAGAGATTGTAGAGAATATTTGCAACACCGGCCCGTAAGTTTGTAGGTATGTATTGTAGGTACATGGACGTCAAGGTGTCAATGAATATTTGAGATCCCATATGACATGATGACCAAGCTCATCAAATGCTGATAGTATGTTGTCATAGCGTGCAACATCTTCGACTGTATCATCGCCTAACATCAGTTGAGAAAGTGGTCAAAAGCAAGACCATTACAAATAAAAAAATACAAGGAGAATACTGTGAATCCTTTTGACTTACTTATACCTTATTACGACCCACGATACGTGCGTCATACCCGAGAACGGGTGCTGTCTGTTGCGACTGGTGAGCTCATAGCTGCCATGGCAATCTTATCAATAATTTCTTATACATTTTGTAATCAGGCTTGTTTAGTTTATTTTTTGTCCTACATTGTCCTCACACAACTTTTCGAAAACAATGTACTTTTGTTATTATTGTATTATGAATATAAAAGAATAACCATGGAGTTTCTTACCCGTATTTCTTCTGAAGTCTACACTTTGGAACGAGGCACCTAGACTGACTATTCTTAAGTACCTACTTGTTTAATAATTATGATCTACATGAATGATTTATTTATAATTACGAGCCAGCTAAACTTGTATACTGCTTAATTATCTAAAACATAAAATAAAATACAATAATAAAACTATACAAAATGAATTAAAATATAGTCTACATGAATAAAAACATCTTATGTTATGTTATCTGATCACGGACAGAAAGACTATTGAGTAAATTACTAGGTATTATTTTTGAAAAGGGAAAATTTTACTTTTTCTATGAAAATTGTACTTCTCTATTATGGTTACAAAACATTTAATAATTATGCTAATGGATATCTACTAATTGGCCATTATAAATGGTATTTCAATAATGTAGAAACTCTTTTTTTTAATCCACGTTTAATAATATAATAGCGGTAATTATAGGTTATTTAATAGCATTGGCCAGTTTGATTGCTGGTTATTGGTAGATTTTAATATTAAAATTGTTTTAACTGCTCATTCAATATCATTTATAATACGAACAGTCCCGAATAACATCAACTTATTACATTTCTGTTCGCTATGATACATTGATAAAATCGCGACCAAATCAGTTTTAATGAAAAACGCATAAATCACAATATCTATTGAATTCTAGTGCTGTAACGATATATCTTTACAGATTTCGGGTGCACGATCTAAAACCTAACTACGCCAGCAGAATTTATAGTCCACGTATAAATCACTAAGACATATTATGTATGGTGACTAGAATAACAATTTCGCATATTACTTGCTCTTTATTTCATTTGCTAACGAATGACGTTTTACGGCACATAAACTCTGCATCGAGACTATAATATCTTCTAGTGATAACAAGGCTTGTCGTTTTATAGTGGAGATGCCAATCGTCGTGAGCCGCCACCCCCTTCCTTGTCTAACTAATAGACTATAGCAGAAGGGTAATTTAATGAAAGATCCGTAGCTCTCGTGTTACTGGCTGCGTTGTAAAGACTATTAGAACGCTCTATACAAGAGCAGCTTTTGTGTAGGAAACTAGAGTAGTAACAAATCTTTTATTTTCTTTTCTCGCTTAATGATGTACGACAATATCTGATCTTAAGTGGAAAAAAAAAGGTTTTTTATCCGAGGATGTTCTACGACCGTTCTATCGGTGTTGTGTGATTTTTAACGTTATTTATTCGTTTCGCATGTAGGGAACTAATTCGGGTGAATATGTCAGGGACATTACAATGGAATAGAACTCGTTGGTATTCATTATTCGAGGTGGCGAGACCACGCGCTGTGACCTGCACTTGTTTGTACCCGTCAGTGACGGACGTGATACACTTGCGGCGCATCAAATGCACACGACACAGCTAGCAAATATTAAAATTATCCGCTTTTGGTCTCTTTCGACATCTTTTGCTTCTCAATTAAATCCCAAATTCGGAAAAGTGTTTTTCTGTTGTTAGAAAATTCTTTGTGGCAGCGGTTTAGAGTTGTGTCCGATGAATATTGATAGGTTCGCCTATCACGTGGGACCTCAAACTACTTTTGCGAAGGGTGTGTGCCTAAATTCAAAATTAATTAGCGTCTTAGCCTATCTCTCTCTTCCCGAGTCAGCCGTCCTTATCTTTCGCTTCCACTTCGCTCTATTTTTGACATCCGTGTGCTTCACATTTCGCCATATCTCTATGCACTAAATCCATTCACCTGGTTTTAGGTCTCCCTCGAGATCTCTTACCAGGTACAGATAGATGCAGTGCCAGGTTGCCTGCGTATTCCGGTGGTCTTCTCTGTCCATACCATTTCAGCCTACTCTCCTGCAGCTTGTAGATATCGCGTCCACCAGGATTACCTCTCACATACTCGTTGCGGATTTTATCGCGTCTGGTCACACATCCACCTTAATCACTTAGCCTTTAACTTCAGAAAATACAGCTGTGACGGTTACGTACGGACTTTATAATAATATCAGCAATTTTTATTCGTATATTGCATTGAGAATGAAAGCATTCTGCTGTGTTCCGACAGGTAAAGGGATGGCTTTTGTAATATTATATTGTTAACAGCACTCTGAGCTGCGCCGAGTTTAATTAGTGTACTTTTCACTGTTCCAACCCTCACGGAATTGCTGCTCCTACTAAATGCAGGCTGACAAAAAGAGCGTGAAAACTGCGCTGAAAATTACAATAGGTAACCTCAGAGCTTTTTCATTACAGAAATGAGTTTTTCGCAAAAGCAATTGTGTGTCGTTTGAAGGACAAGTTTTTTGTCTTTTAGGGAGTGTTTATCGTCTTAAAATTCTGCTTTACTAGATATCGTTGTTTTGTAGCACTGACAGATTAGATGATTATCCAGTTTTTAAACATTCCACGTTTTATAAAAAAAACATATTTATCATCCAATTAATAAATTCCGACATGAAATAAATCATAGCACACAATTTAATGATATAGGTATAAATAATAGACAAACAGAATTTTAAAATTGGTACATTTTTTTCAACTCAAGTGTAAACGTTGGACATTTTCACACAATGGTGTTTGGCAGCGTATACATACATCACAGTTCCACCCCAAAAAACCTTTTCATCACAGGCATGGTTTCAAATTCATTTAGAAAGTGCATGAAAAACCAAATAGGTACACATAGATTGATGAAAGCATTTGTTGGACCTGAAAAAAGGGACGGGAAATAATTCAATTCAGTGCAAGGCAATTATTCCAGTGACGCCAAACAATACGTTGCGGTATTTGCCTTGACGCGGGCGGTTTAGTATCACAATTAAAAGTTACCGCAAGAAATAGTTTCATCTACTGTGCATTAGTACCTTTGCACTCAAGTGTATTACAACTTTTTGTTTTAATTATTGTAGTAAATACATAAATAAATAGTATAGTATAGTATTTATGTTATAGTGAACAAATAATAGAGATAGTGCTAAGTATATACAAGTCATGATGATAAAACCAGACTATGAATGCGCAATGAAAATTACTGTTATTTTTTCGTAAAAGTAATTGCTTATTAGTTTTTAACTGAATTATTAAGAACCAAATCGTTTTTATGAAGAAATCATGCACAGTACACTAGGTACTCGTTTTTGTTGATGCGCAGTCGGTGCAATATACCCACATATTTTTTATTCTTTTAAATTATTATTTTTTCTACTCAATTTTACACTGTTGCCATCCTAAAATAATGTCTTCTCTATCTATGCACCTGTCCTCTTCTTATTACCTGTGTCTGTCATTCTAGTGTGTCTTGTTTTTGTGGCAAATAAATGATTTTTCTTTCTTTCTTTCTTTGTTTCGTAAAAGTCGTGAGGTATATAATTATGTTTAATACATCTGGGGTTTAATTAGTAGCTTATCTTTACACAGCTTTTACGACTTGCGTGGGATGAAAACCTTAATTATGTATGGTGTACACTTTGTTTTTCTTTTACTAACAGATTTATGTATTAAAATGCTTCATGTACAATGTATGTACAAAAATACGTACGATACGTGTATGTTTATGGTACAAAGGCGGTTTTAATGCCGTAGACATTCGCTACCAGACATTAGGGTGATGCGGAGACAATGAAGGTAAATGCACCAAAAAAAAAACTTAATTGGGAGGAAGGTTGATGTAATTATACTAGAATAAGATTTATAAGAAGAAAGAAGATATTATACATGACCTTTGATCCTGACTGTACCTAATGTTGTTTTATTTACAAGTACGAAATGCAAATAGTTCTTTGCAACCAATTTGTAGGTATGTAAGTATCCATAAATCGTCAGAATTTGGGCTTTATGTTATTTATAATTATTATATTCGTATAAAAATACTTACAAATTTGAAAAACATTCACCCCTTTGCTCGCCTAAAAAATCGTTCTATTTATGAGTGATGGAGCGTTGATAAAGTGATTTTTTTTCACGGCGATGTCGTTCCATTTATGCGATAGCCTTGCAAATCGTTTGGAACCGGCTATAGGGTAGGATCTAATGAAAACGGCCATTTATTCCGCTGTCCGACTTAATGGAGAGTATCGAACAATCCTGATTTCCAGTTTATGCAATTCGTAAATGTTGGGCAGTCTGTGATTTCGGACAGATTTTTAAAAGCATGAGCATTATCTTCTTTCTACGTTCAAGTGGTTTAGAAATTGCATTTACCTTTCTAATCACAATCACAACCGGACGCCTGCGGCCAAGAATAATAGATACAGTAGGCCAAAAAAAAATTCTATAAATTTTAACAGAACTTCTTACTAAATGAAAATATCACTAAAGTTGACACTTCATTATTTTGAAAAGAGAATATTAGGTATATAGTTCTTTTCGGTTTATGCCGGACAAACAAATTGCAACCTTAGGGTGGTAGACCAATTCTTTAGCTGACTGTACCTACTAAAATACCTAGGAAAGAAGTACGACACGGTTGGCGCAGTGGCTAAGCGATTACCTTTCTACGCTACGTGCCGCGGGTTCGATCCCCACACGCAGCAATTATTTGTATGATCTATAGATAGGTAGTTTTTCCGAGTATGGGTGTGTATGCATGTGACGTGTATGTTTGTAAACTGTAGGTATCCTCGATACAGAAGAAATCGAAGCGAGGGGAAAAGTTCTTTGTAATAAAACAAAAATAAGTCTGCGTTTTGTCACTCAATGAATTAACGGATTTATGTCTTTCTTACAAAGAGGCAACCAGAGTCCCAACAGTATAAATAATGATAATAATAGACGAAACGACCATGGAAAGATTTATAACTTTGTTCCTAAAGACCAGACTAAACTCTTCTAAAACAATCAAGGTCCTTCAGAGAACTCCAAAATATTTTGTATCCTGAAACGCTATTACGAAGTTTAGCTCTAAAACCATTTATGTAATTGGTTAAGAACACGATTTAATACCTTTAGGCGAAGTTTGTTCAAGGCCTTAGTGTGTAGGTCAAAGCATTGGCCAACAGGTACTCGTAAGTTCGTTGTACCACCGTTGTTCAGGAAGTTGAAGTTCATCGGTAACTTAATGAAATCAAGACGTTCAAGTACTTACTATGTTAAGCGAAGGCCTAGTTAATATAGAGCCCTTTCTCGGAAACTAATACAGTTACTTACCTCCTGTTTTTGAAATTGGACGTATTATCAATATATTAATATGTGAAGATAAAACATTGTACCCCTTTTTGCGCGCGCGCGAGATTTGGCTTAGTTAGTTTATATGGAGAAGCGGTGTAGAAAGCTAAAATTACGGTCGAATTTCGACCACTGGGCGACCACTAGTATCTTTGATTGTTTTTATTAATTTGACCCCAGCCATAGCGATTATTTCAATACTAAGAACAGCAGCATGGTTTAATGAACTAACAACAAAATACTGCAAAGTGCATTCGAAATGTCATTGCATAGTAATTTAATTGACACTACTTGGATCGTTCACCCGGCGGATATTACGTAAGTAGCTCATGTTCAATGTTGGAAGTTTACTGGCTATCTTCATATATCTTTCGGTTTATTTAGTATTTTTCGGTGTGCTCAATAAGGCAAGGTACTTCACACCGGAGCAATGATTGCTTTTTTAAATACGCGAGTCCGGCCCCATATATGTCACATGGGCGGGAGCATCCGGATACCAGCTTGGACCTATTGACTTAGTCCAGAGACTTGCAGTTAGGATTGTCGATGATTGTCGCCAAGCTCACAAGCGGTCTAGAGCCCTTAAGTCTGAGGAGAGACTTTGCCTCCCTGTATGTGTTCCACCCAGTGGCGTGCACAGACATTTCTGACAGGGTAGGTAAAAACAACTTAGTGTTGTACTGTTTAGTTAAATGATGTTTGTGATTGGTCACCTTGCCCTAAGACTTAAATTAACTGATATTACAAACATATTAACGTTTGTATTACTTAATACTTACTTATTTTTTTAGGGTAGGCAGTGTCTTTTTGTCTGTATGGAGTGCCACTGGTTTCACCGCTTGTATAACGGACAGTGTACTGAGCAGTTGTTTGATATTATGATGCCAACGACTACTTTTTACCAACGAACCACTAGAGTTCATCCGCATATCATAGAGCCACACTGGGTCACTTATCTTTCACTTTTACTACAAGAAAATTGAAAAGCTATATATCTCCGTTCGCCCATGTTACTGGGTCGTACAAAAGGATTTTAGGTGAGTGCCTAGATTCCTAGATCTATCTACTTTAGATCGGCACCCGGCACATTCAATTCTGTCTTTTGTTGGCACTAATTTTCCAATTTAGATGTTACTTTTCATTCTAGATATCATCCAATGACTGTAAAATGAGGTGACGACATTTTTTTTTAGATGACTAAAATTGACATTTTCCATTGCCCGTGAAGACAGACATAGATATTAACGTGAGTGCCTGGATGAAAATTAACGTACTATGTGATGAAGGGTAGAGATATGTGCGCAGTGGTTACCCATCTAAAGATTGACCGTGGCAAGGATGCTTAACTAACAACTATTTAATGACGACCCTGTCAAATGCTCCACATTACTTGAACCATTATAAATTCAAGTACCTATGTTAGATATAGGTATGCGATAGAATAATTAATATTATAATATCACTAATTACACAAAGGCTTTGAAGCTTTCATGCAAATGGAATACCTGCGATGTGATTGTTTAAATCCAAATCTTGATGTACCTAACACAAGTTGACACAAGCGAAATTCTAAGCCTTTGGGTGACAAATATTTAGTCAACTGTCAGTTAGTAGCTTAGAGTAATGAAAACCCTGGAGAAGTAGCAATTAATTGAACTTTTCAAATATAGTGGTACTATTTTTATAGTGGTTGCTTTCACAGCCGTAAGCAACGCATGCCATGTTATTGTCACTATAACACCTTATCGTAAACATAGAATTTTAAAAGTAACAGAAATTCACAATATTTCAAGAAAAAATTCACACAAATTCGGCGTTGGTCACCAGACTGGTGACCACTGATATCGTAATGTGGCTTCATAATTGATGCAGTTCTATTTCACGATTGCCGAGATTATATAAATCAGTCTCTTTTTAACTCATTACGCTGTAAATTAGATAGAAAATTCACGCTAACGCGTTACAACTCAAATATTTGTCAAAAAATTATTACTTCTCCAGGCTTGTCATTACTCTAAGGTAAGGTAGGTTGCGAGTTTGATATTCGATGTTCATTTGTGTATGCAACGCACAAAGTGATTGAGTGTTTAACTCGTGGTTTAACTAGTAAGAGAAAGCTGTTAATTATTTACGCGTCTATACGTAGCGTGTTTTGCCACCTGAGGATTATATTCGGAAGTGGATAGCAATTCTGCGATAGGCTGACTTGATTAACATAACTTTATTGGGGAAGAGACTCAGCTATTGCTTTGTTTTTTCAGAAACGTTGGTCATTACGATTTTTCTTGTATCGAGGGTACAGTTTACAAACTTAAATCTCACATGCATACACACGCAAACCCGAAACAACTATCTGTAGATCATGCAAATATTTGTTCCATGCGGGGATGGAACCCGCGGCAGGTAGCGCAAAAAAGCTAATCGCTTAGCCACTGCGCCAACCGTATCGTCAATTTGAAACCTACAAAGTGGTACTTATGTGGTGAATAGTCGCAAACGACTAAAAATAAATAATAACAAATGTATACATAAACATACATAAAACAATTTATCGCTTTCGCATTATCTCTGCGATGATATCAATCGTTCACATTATTGGCTATATGTCATTGATGGTAATTACCAAACAAAAAATTGAAAGTACCGAAAGATAGAACAAATAAGAGCGGGTACTTTCTGAATAAAAACAGATTTTTACTAAGGTTAATAATTAGATGAATTAAATTAAAAATTATGAAAGGATAATAAAAAGTAATGTTGGCCATAATCGAGAATTATTATTGAGTCACGTCATCGCTCAAGAACCCGCTTACGCTAGCGTCAATGGTACGAAACAAAAGATATTATTCATAGAAGGTTTGAAATTACTGAAAAGTTGAGATATTTTTATATTGTTTCTAAAAGTATGACAAACCTCTTTGGAAGGAGGTTCCATGTTTAAAAACTTTCAAAAAGAACATAATTCTTCATTTGTTTTTTATTTAAGAAATTAAAAATAAGTGAAAATTTTATAGTTTTGGAAGAGTTGATATTCCTTACGGAATTATTCAAAGTGATTTCAAACTTTTATGTGTTGTTTTATGTGTCCGTGGGAAGCATGAATATGTACCTACTAGTACACCTACCTAATAGTTTGAAAGCAATTATTGGGTAAGTCCTTTTGCCAGCAATATCTCTAATGAATATTATGACATCAATGTGTTGAATCAATCTGAGATGACATCAGGTCATCAGTTAATGATAGTCCATATCGTTGTGTCTAATTTAATGTGAAAAATATCTTTAAACTATGAATTTATTCGTATTAATATTAAATTCGTGTCTACTACTTTACGGCTTTTTCTACTGTTTTATTAGCGACAACTTACTTGTGGTAGTGGTAAGCTTATTTCTTTTTGATAACCCATTAATTGGTTCTGAACATCCGCCTCATAATAAATTGCTAAAAAGAACAGACCGTCTACCGCGCCTCGGAACTAAAATGATAATGAACATGAACTCTGGTAATCAATTTCATTACGATCGTACTAAACATCGAACTACCTTGTAATTTTTTTATCGATCATGAAGTCGGGAGTTCCATTTTCATGAGTTCATGACCATTACCACTTTAGTTACGCGGTAGACCCGCTGGTCGCTAAAATCCGGTATTGCGATATAGCATAAATATACATATATGTAGGTACAAATAACCGATATCAAACGATAGGCTTGGGCCCGCCAGGTATACCACCTCACCTGGTCGGAGGTTCCTCTCTATTAAACGGAGGAACAGTATATTTCGTTCTTCTATAGTCACAATATCCTTGTGGATTTAATATCGAAGGGTTATTTGGACATAGTGCTCCCCTGTATTTTCTCTGCCATCTTTAGGACCACAGCTTCCTGCAATAAATCTACTCATTGTTAGCCCACAAGTTTTTGGTCAAACCCAGTTTTCCTTTTCAATAAAACTCCGAATCACGTTTGTCCCGATTCTGGAATACGTGAATAAAATGTTAAATAACAAGTGCCTAACCATAAAGTGATTCTTTAAAACCCAATAGAGGATTATTTGCGGAACAAAATATAAAGGCCTCTCTTGTTATCGGATTAATGGTGTGGTAACGTTGTAGTCTCTTTCTTTTATATTCTATAAGTGAAGATTTATAATCGGAGGACGACGATAAAAAGTAGGCATAAAGCCTAGTATTCTATCTACAGATATTTCTCTTAAGAAATCTTTATCAGTGAAATATGACTGTAACGTAGGTATGTTATTTTATTTCATAAATAATATTACGTTAAAACAGTCTTTTTTATTGTTTCTGAACTGTTGTATATACTTGTGTAAGTACACGTAAGTGTGTACTTGCATATGCGGTGCTATTTGTTCATGTTTTTTAAAGATGCACCGTACACACTTGCGTACGCGCGCTGTTTGCGGATTGGATGGATTTTCTTGTTATTGTTACTCACGCGAGCCTAGCGTGAGTTCACAGAACACAGATAGAGTTCACAGAACACCTCTTTTCTGTGTTCTGTGCGTGAGTGGCGCCAGGGTACAAAAGCACGCCAAATGTACGCGTAATTTTCACGTTTAGTATAAGATTAGTGATATTTAACACATGCCCTAATGAGACTGGTATGAATGAAATTCTATAAATAGCATCAAACCTCAAAATAGTCTAAAACCCAAAAACTAATTTAGTACGTGTCTTGATTTTGAGTTAGACTAAAGTTTGGTTTGTGTTGACTAAGGTATTTTAAATTCATTCATGAGTTTTCCTCTCATGTTCGAAGCTCTAAATGGAGGGTGCGCACTTTAGGAATTTAACTGCTTTCAATTTATTTTCATTGTGAAGAATGCCTTGGAACGTCCTGAATAACCGAGTAAGGTTTCCAAATACTAGAGCTCTTGTTTAGGTTCTGAGTCTATTCGTACAAAGTCTGTTCGTACAAATAATAGATATTTCACAAAGAATGAAAAAGTGCTTCATACAACACGACGGAAAGCAAAGTACAACTGAAACATTCTTTTAATATTTTGTTTTTGATATTATCTGTAAGCCTGAACAATATCGTCACATTAGGCCATATACATTTTTTGTTAGAGTTTAGCATAATATACTGCTCAAGGCATTTTAAGCAAGTGGATATTGCCTCTGACAGCACTTAAATACATAGAATAATGGCCTAATAAGCATCTGTAGCTATTTACGAAAAGCAAGCGATTCACATGTATTTTAAACGATGAGATCATAGCGCCGCTGCGCCGCGGCCTCTCACTGTTACACGTTTAGCGAGATATTTAAAAGTAACTGTCAAGAAACTCCATCGTACAATGTTGGATATAGGTTTCTCACATGTGCGTAGTCCATATCTAATTTCAGGCAATATCCGTAAAATAATACTCGCAGTTCCATATATGTAAAAATATGGTTTTGACTCCGATGAAGTTACAATAACATACGACAGGGAAGCAGCAAAGCAGTCGATTGCAAAAATAAAGTAAGTTTATTTACAACAACGGGAAATATTTTGTACCTACATTTTTAACGTTATAGGTCTTTACAGCATGTTGGTAATAACACGCAAAAAGCTTTTCCGCAATGGCAGCACTTCTCTTGGTGTATTTATACAAATATTTGCGTTGTTTGGCCAAAACAAAATCGCATTTGTCAAGTTTACAAAAGGTTTATTTTATATTGGCGATATAAAGCGAAAATTCGTACAAATAGGTACCTCAAAACCAGCCAGCACATGTTTCTGTCCCCGTATCGTCAGGTACCTAGGTGTTATTGTAATTGTTCCATTCGAATACATGATTTACACCGAAATAGTAATCTATTAATGGACGTTGAAGCATCGATCATTGTGTTGCGTAGACAGAAATTCTCCGTCTACGTTATGTTCTGAAACCATTCTACTTCTAACATGACACCGACTGTCACGTTGTCAGTCTCCGTTCTCACATACTAATCACGCATCTTATGGTGCGATGAATTGCGGTGAATACAAATAGAAATGTACTTTATTCGCAGTAAATAGGTTTTTTTTACGGTACGCGGATGTTATAGTGCGCCACCGGCGGGCACGAGTGCTTGAACTATTCGATTTTATCTACTTTTTTTCATAAAAAAAGTTAAAGGCTATTTAAAACTTTGTTCTCAATATAAATTAATAAAGCCTATCTTTTGATATAAGTTTTACAGGGTTTCATGTTGGAATTTTAGCAAGGTACACGTTATAAATAGCGATTTAGTGTCATCTTTGTGATTATTATTTTTCGAGACAATTTTTATCATTCTCGTTTTTGTATTTATTCGTATGTTGAATTTTAATTATCTGATTTTTTTTTGTGCATTAGATACCTATTTACATTATTTAAATTTACAGGAGTTTAAAAAAAAAGTACTAAAGGCAACTTCGCCAGAGATAGATTGTTTAAATTTAAATAATTTATAAATAATTAATTATTGTATAACAAGGATTATATTAAAATTTCATAAATAGGATGACGCATTAGTACGAAGCGATTCCTCCGATTTCCGATTCCCGATTCGTTCGAACTCTGTTTTATTACACTGATGATATCAGGAATTTAGTTAAAACCCCAACACGTAATTTTTGCCCAGACACAATCATAAAAAATTGGTTGTATGTATTTATTTACCTAACCGATAGATGAATATGAATCGTATTTCACGTCAATATAATTATAAATAATTATTTATTAAAACATCCTTGGACATTTTTTTGCCATTTCGTAAAATTAGCTGAAGTTTTTCTTCCAGAACTGCTATAAATATTTCGTGCACGTGGATTTGTCCATGTCACGGCGTCGAAACAAATTCTCTTCATAAACTTTTTAAAGATTTAGCGCCAACTAACTTAAAGAATCGAGGAACCACAAAAAGTTAAATTGCCTAAGTTTTAATTTACGGAACTCTGTAACTCCTTTTACCGCTTCTCCTGTTAAGAAATTCATAAAAACGTGAGAGGTCATTTTGTCCATGACTTTGGACAAAAAATAACGAGGATTATGAACTCAACCTAGAACAGTGATGTTTTTTGAGACAACATTTACGAAACATACTTTGAGAACTTTCTTTAATAATTAAAAAGAAAGAAAAGAAGAAAAAAAAATCATTTATTAAATATTAAAAAATAACACTGCAAAAAGAGACAAATAAGAAATAAAATTCTTAAAAATATATAGGTATGCTGTTAAACATGCCATGGCCGAATGGTAGCCAGCTCAGCATGTGCTGGGCGCGGAGAGTCCAACGCTGATTTTCAGTTGGCACCCCTGCAAAGACGCTGCTTTTTTTTTTAATGCATTGCCCCTCACTAGCATTTCTCCTGTGTCGAGGGTACAGTTTAGAAACATACATGTCACATGCACACACAACCAGACCTGAAACAACTATCTGTAGATCATACAAATATTTGTTTCGAGCGGGGATCGAACCCGCGGCACGTAGCGCAGAAAGCTAATCGCTTAGCCACTGCGCCAACCGTGTCATCAAAAATTGATCAATAAGTAAGTAAAATAACTGTCTCCACACCAAAAATGTTAATAAAAGCGTTTCGATTAAAATTGTGTGGTTATTCTTTATTTACGTTATTAAAATGGACAGAAATGGCATTTCCTCTAACAATAGAAACGAGTGCACATATTAGTTAACAAAACAACGAAGTTAACAAGTTTGTTACGCAATAGATAGCACTGTGTTCGTACTATATACAACTCATTTACTGCGGCTTCATTCGCTTGAAAACTAGATTAGGTACACTACACAATACACATAGGTTGGTAATCTGTGGCAGTGTAATAATTCACATGCACAAAATTACAAAACAAAATATATATATTTTATAATACCAGGCAAGATTATTTAGTTATGAAAACCTAACTAATTAATATATATAATTTTAGTAGTTCTAACTCGAGTATATAAAGCTTGGTACGCACGGATACAATTTATGTCAAGATATACATTTTCAGTAGGTATGAGCTGACCTCTAATTGTACGGAAAGCCTATACAATACGAGGTCAGCTAATAGCCGTGTGAACTTAGTCTCCTGCAATGGACAGCCGGGCTATGTTGACTAATTGTTACAGACCTGATATTTGAATCTTCATCAGCCTATGGCAGTCCACTGCTGGACAAAGGCCTCTCCAATCGCACGCCATCTAGCTATTTATATTTGAATGCCATTATTGAATCCAATCATACCGTCCAATCTTAACATCTTTGCCCAAACCTAAGTACTTATACTTCAATAACGGCATTCTGTTCAGGTTTTCAAAAACAAAATCTGAATTGTCTAGAAAAATTAACTGCGAGGTACATTGGCACAAAAGCAATAATAATGAAAATAAATCTCTAATTAAAAGTTCCACAGAATCTCACCACAAACGCATGAAAATTTTGATTATTTATTTTTCTTTTGTTCTGTAAGTTGAATTTGTTTAAATATAATGTCGGTGTAAAATTAGTCAGAGCAAACTCATTTTATTCAGGCTAAAAATTATGACAATGTCTGCGTATGTCTCTTTATCACCCCATTTTGTTTAATCAAACCTTTGTAAAGTAAAATTGTTCGTGACCCGTTTATTCTCTCAAGGGCTATAAACCCAACTTTCTGGCTCATTAGAAATGTATTAAAATGTTTAAATGACACTGACAATTCCCACTTCAGTTTGTTTCTTCATTTCAAATTATGTTGATATTTTTATGCCTGTATCCCTCAAAGGATTAGAAAGAGGTGGTGGTTATATAATGTAGGTAAGTACATCCCAGTACATCCACTTTTTAGTCACCGTTAGGGCGTAAAGTGTTTTTAGTACAATGACAAAACTATCCATAGTGATTATTTTCATTTCTGATTTTTAATTTTTGTTTTTCTTGTTTTTTTATTTTTTTTTATTGAATGTAGTGCCCTAATTTTGCAACCAAATAAATTATTTTAATTTTTTCTTTTCTTACATTCTTACATTCGAAAATTTGGCAATAAGCTTATTAGTTTTCATACGTAATGTGTTTATTTATGATGCGTGCTATAAGCACGCGGTACGTTGGATGGTAATACATTGTAATTTCACGCATACGGGCCAACCCCGCGTGCGTGAGCTAATCCGCATGACACTAAAACTGCCCTTATTCTTTGTAAACCTTGTGTCCATGTACTAAATAAAAATACTTTTGCCCTAAAATCTAATTGTAGGTATTGTGTGGCTCGATTGATAGAGAATATATAAGTTTAACATAGGTGGAATATGAATTTCCAGATTTATCTGATTAAAACGTTCTAGGTAATTTGTTATTATTTCTTGAAAAGATAGGTATTTAAAACAATTTTCTTCATCTTGATCCTTAGCAGCATAAAACAGCAACACTTGTCCAACTTGTGGATTGAGCCGACTATAGGCTTAATACACACTAGGCAAGCGGATTTCTTACAATCTAGTGATGCTGCTGGGCCACTGCTCTTAGCAGTTTAGGTTGGCCAGTGTATTTACATAATGGTTATTTCGCCACGTCTGCAAGTTGCATCGTGCGCAAATTATTTTTTATTAAGGCGCGTCAGTGAGGTAACGAATTTGTCGATTTCGCTTCCTCCACCCGTGCAACCCGCGCGACCCCCTGTAATATTACGGAAACCGCTCGGAGCATGTCAACGCGAGCATCGCGCCAGACACTAAAAAACTATATAATAAATAGAGGTGGCAATGTAAAATATATATTTGTAGATTGTTTCACTTATAGGTCTATACATATAGTAACAGAGGTACTACTAGAAAATTAATACCAATAACAGTGGTACAATTACTACAATGATGAATGATTTTATAAAAAAGGGAAATAAAAAGTTTATGCTTCGTCAACGAGCTTCCGAGCAAAAAATGCCCATTACACTTGCCGAGTTGTTAGATGATTTGGTATTAACTAATTATAACTTGCTCTTTTATTTGAAGGATTGCTTGATTCATTTAATATTCACTCATATAAATATATCACGATTATTAGATATTAATACCTAGCATTAAAAAAAGTAAAAACCGACTTCAAAAAACTAAACAGTGTAAATAATTTTCTTAAATTCTTCAATGCACCTAGCTTGGCAGTGGCAACGACTTCAGAAGCTGATAAGTTTTTTAAGAAAATTATATGTACCTATTATACTTTTTAGTTTTTTGAAGTCGGTTTATACTATTTTTTAACGTTTATTTTATATTTCTATTTTGAGTGGCTTAAACAATTCATAATCATGCGATTACAGAAATCGCAAGTGACGTGCTGTTATTCATTCAAGAGTTCCATTGTATATCTCCGAAGTTCTTCATCAAATCTTCATCAAATCTTCAACAAATTTAAATGCCATCTTGAGAGTACCCTTTGAAATAAAAAAAGAATTTTCAAAATCGGTATGCAATTGGCGGAGTAATAGCGTAACAAACATACAAAAAAAAAACATACAGTCGAATTGAGAATTTTCTTTTTTGGAAGTCGATTAAAAATGGGAATAGCAGTGTTGGTGAATAGTAATATATAAAGTATAATCGATAAAAATTAAAATAAAACTAGGTTGGTACATAGTATTTATTATTACCTATATATACTAAAGGAATAGTATAAAGAAAAACAACAGTAGGACGGCGCCTTTGATCTCGCCGACAACGTCAAGACAGTGTGGTGATAGTGCATGGAGGCTAGGGTTGTTACAAGTAGTGTAGTGGTTTTCTACGCTACGTGCCGCGGGTTCGATACGCGCACGGAACAAATATTAGTCTGGGTGTGTGTGCATGTGAGATAATGTCTGTAAACTCTACCCACGATACAGGAGAAATCCTAGTGAGGGACAATGTTATAATAAAAAATTAAAAAAAAAAAAACGATCAACATCGTCATCAACATATTATTACTTACTATTTTAAACGTTGATTATGACAAATTATCAATTCATTAATAGAAGGTAGCTCTGAATTTTGGTCACGTAGTCACGTGGTCACGGTTTATATGAATAGACCTCACCAAAACATGAAGTTTGATTACCAACATGATGGGACTGCGTCCCATAGTTTGGGAGATATAAACTTTCAAAGTTTTAGTCACGTGGTCACATAGATCTCACCAAAACATGAAGTTTGAATACCAACATGATGGGACTCCGTCCCATAGTTTAGAGCTTTCAAACATTCGGTCACGTTCACGTGGTCACATACTGAATTTGAATTTATGTTTATAGAAAACACCAAAAAGATGGTCTCTATATTTTTAGACAAAGTATATTTTAGAAGATGAAACACAATTTGTATTGACTTGACAGATAAAGTGACAGATCAGTAGACTCTATCTATATCTGATTTTACTAAAATAATAATATTTCAAATATGTACTCAAAAAAAATCAAAATATGTTTATAGAAGTACATGCCATACTACTGAGGCAAGTTATATAGGTTGCCCCCTCTACACAATATTGTGTCTAGAGAGCAAAATAAATTCTGAATTTATAAATCGAACGCGATAGCCTCGATCGACACGGGTATCACGTCCGAGAGCCAGCGGCAGACTGCCGCCCGTCGCCCGAACACGACCCTTCAGCTGAAAATTGGCACAGATTTACGTTTAAATTCAAGGAAAAATTGAAAAATGACTTTTTTTTAAATGTTAAACGTTGGACTTATAAATAAAAGAATTATTTATCTATTGCTGCAAATCAGAAATAAATTAAGCTTCAAGTTCCGAAGAAGATGAAGGTTTAAATTCTGATTTAGGTGTTTTATAATCGCCAATTACTATAGGTAGTATAATCTACTTAAAAAAAAAAATTGAAACGTTGGATTTGAAGTAGAGATCTTGAACTTTAAGACTGTATTTTTTTTTTATTTGTATATGGTATAATTGCGGAGGAGATGGCGATGTAAAACGGCGTTTTGGTTAGGGTACTGCCTTAATATGGACAAGAATTAATTTTCATTATTATTCTGTGGTGATCAACAAGTGGTGATTTGCAGGGATCTATATTGAGCAAGATTGATCACGAGATCTAATAACTTCCCTGTGAACAATTTCGGCCCTTTCTGCCGTGTCATCAACCGATCATTTGTTAATGTTCCGTCCGATATCATTTTGTAATCATACTGTTGTCGAACTTTTGAATAATTGCGTGTATTTTATTGTCGGTGAAGACAATTTTTCCAAATTATTGTTGAATGATATTTTTGGGTTTTTTTTTTTCTACAAAATTGTTGTTCCATCCATCTCTACATAATTATACTCGCGCCTCGTCCTCGAGATTAGTAACGCACTTAACACTTGTAGTATCACTATAGATGGCACCACTTCTGCACTTATTTGAGAGAAAACCTTTTTAATTTCAAACCTCCATGTATAATCCGTTCCTGCTGCTCCCTCTGTAACTATACGTCATTCACTTTTTTGTGCTCAACCACTCTGACACATAATTTTATTAATTTTATTAAAATGCCAAAAAGAAAGCATTTTAAGGAAGATTTGGACCAACTAGCGATATGAAAGGGTATTTTCTTCTACCAAATATAATGCAATCATATGAATATCATGATTCCATTAACTCTTTAAGTTTTCTTACGTCAAACTTTCAAAGATTCGTAAATAATTATTATTATTATTTATTAATAGCCCGTAGTATCCCACTGCAGGGCAAAGGCCTCCCTTCCCTCCTTCCACTTTTTCCGGTCTATAGTAATTTGGGGCCAATCCTTTAGATAGACGTCTAGCTCATCACGCCATCTCCTTCTGGGCCTGCAGCGTTGCCGTTTCTTGCTATTAGGGACCCACTGTGTGGTTGTTTTTGCCTAAAGTTCCTCCGGCATGCGGCAGATGTGACCTGCCCAGTTCCATTTTAATTTGGCAGCCGTGTGGCCTGCATCAGCAATTTGTGTTTTGGAACATAGTATCGAGTTCCTTATGCGGTATGTAAGTTTGACCCCTAAGATACTACGTTCCATTCGTAAACAAGAATAATTTTATTCTGTGCCCATCCGATCGCCGCACATTTATTTAATTATAATTGGTACTTACCAAGCTGGATCACTTGGATCTCATAGTATTCAATTTAAGTGATTTCGTGCACTTGCAATTTGTATATCTCCTTAGGTGCTAGTTATCCCGCGCAGTACATTCTTATTGTATTTTTGATCGCGTTTCTTTTTAAATCCAAAACCAATACAATCCTAAACAAATTGATAGTACAGTAGGTATCTTTATAATACCTTTTTGCTACTTTTACTTTGTATGTTGTATAAAGTTCATTAACATATTATTTGACTTTGCTAGTGAGATTCTAATTGTTTATCCTACCAAGTAGGTTTCCTATAATATTTTTAAGAATTAAGAATTTTTCATTTCATCATTATGATTACTTAGTTGTATTATTTGGTTTCAACTACTTTCAATGGCAGGTAATTGGATGATACTGGAAATTTTGATTTTCTGGTTATGGTCGAAATTCATATTACTTTTAACTATATTATGAATTTGTTAAGATTATTTCATTTGATTAGAAGTTTGATGTTTAAATATTGGTTCTGATGGGGATGTTAGGCTTACTTACATAAAAATATGTTACCAGTTTTTAAGGCCATAAAAATGTGGCAAATTATATAAATATTTTATTTTTCTGACATTAGAATATTATTCGATAATTCGAATAAGGCTGAAAAATTATTCGAATGCCAAAAATTATCGAATATTTGCAATCCCTAATTCTGACGTCTCAACTACGGGGGGGGGGGGGAGCAACCTGTGCTGGTGAAACAAGCAACGGGAAATCTGGTAATGCGCGAATATAGGCAGCTCTCTTACCCTGCTTGCGGAGCTCCTGTCCGGGAAGTTTTTTCGAGGAGAGGTTTACCAGCGTCTTCATTAGAAATTATGCTGGCATCATTGTCACCGAAATCAACAAGGCAGTACGATACGTGCCTTAAAAAGTGGTGGATTTTTTGTAAGAACAATTTAATTAATTATTATTTTTTAAGCTTCTGTGCCTAATGTTGTCTCCTTCTTGACGCAATTGTTCGCCGAAGGTTATCAGTACGGTACCCTTAATTCATATAAGTCTGCTGTATCTCTTATACTTGGGCCGTCGCTTGCCCAAGAAGACAAGTTACATCGATTTCTTATGGGAGTTTATCTGCTTCGACCTCCATAGCCCAAATATAATGTGACTTGGGATACCAACTGTGTTCTTGATCATTTGAGTACCCTGTCCCCGAATGAAGTTTTATCTTTAGAACAGCTTTCAAAGAAAACTGTCTCCTTATTAGCTTTAGTTAAGGCTCACCAAGTACAAATAATTTCTAAAATTAAAATTAATGACATTATTTTTTTTGAAAAATGCTTCGTAATCTTATTTTTAGATTTAATTAAAACGTCGAAGCCAGGTTGCAAGCATCCTATACTCTTATTACCTTTTTTCTCCGAAAAACCTGGCTGATGTTATATACATTCAACGATCAAAGTCCTTGAGAAAATCTGATGATATTTTTGTTGCTTTAAGAAAACCTCATCGAGCAGTAGGTACTCAAACGATTAGCCGTTGGATTAAATCCATGTTGTGCGATAGTGGAATAAACACGAATATATTTTCTGCGCACAGTACACGCCACTCCCTTGGTGTAAGCATTGACACCATTCATAACACTGCGGGTTGGAGTGGTAATTCTAATGTATTTGGAAATTCTATAATAGAATCACTCACTTCAGTTCAATCTCAAATATGAGTTTATCGCAATCAATTATTGATTCATAAAATAATTTATAATTAATTCATTTGAATCGAGTCAATTAAATAAGTATTTGTTTGTTTCATGCTTTATCTAAGCAAATTAAATGCAGCTGTTTATTTTTATTTACATTTAAATAAATACATAGATACTTAATTCTTGAGACGTACCAATTAAGTCCATTCTTATTGATAAATTTCAATAATTTATAATATTTCAATTGTATAACCATTGATATCTATTTTCCTCAATTTATTACTCTCAAAATCTACAAGTGTTAAGTGCGTTACTAATCTCGAGGACGAGGCGCGAGTATAATTAATGATTAAACGAACTTACCTGTAAGTGAAGTTCTATCATAATTATACGAAGCGCCTCGTCCGAAGAGATTAGTAACCCCCTCCCGCCCCTAACTGATTATACCCAAACACAATATCTCGGAAAATATTATCAATGGAATATCTCGAGAGGCTATCTAAACTAAATGACGTATAGTTACAGAGGGAGCAGCAGGAACGGATTATACATGGAGGTTTGAAATTAAAAAGGTTTTCTCTCAAATAAGTGCAGAAGTGGTGCCATCTATAGTGATACTACAAGTGTTAAGTGCGTTACTAATCTCTTCGGACGAGGCGCTTCGTATAATTATGATAGAACTTCACTTACAGGTAAGTTCGTTTAATCATTAATTATATACAGCAAAAAGGTACTACAAATTATTGTTTTTAGTTTCCATACTGGCTATCAGAGAAGGGGCAGACCAAAGAAAAGATGGATGGACTGTGTGAAACAGTCATGTTTTCCAAAAGAGATTCTCCCGTAATGTCCATATTGTTCAGTCATCAATGTAGTGCCTCATTATCATCATTCTCCTGCCCTTCCCATTCCTTGACGTCTAATAGAGATGAATGGAAGAAAAAGACATATTGCGCCGACCCCAAATAAAATGGGATAAGGGCAGGAGAATGATGATAATGAGGCACTATAGGTACTGATGACTGAACAATATGGACATTACGGGAAAATCTCTTTTTTTTGCAAAAGGGTGACGGTGTACTGAAATGAACGGTACCTGTACCAAAATAAGCGTAAAAAGTTGGTATATTGTTTAATATTTGAAAATGGAACTAAAATCTGTATGTGTGGGTACTTAGTACTTAAAGGGTAGAGGGTGGAAAAAATAAAAATAAAAAAACGGATTCAGAATACTCGTCACATTATAATAATATCTTTCTTTCATAAAGAAATCATTTTGGCTGTATGATAAAACACATAAAACAATGAGCCCTCGACTCCAAGCCGAGGTATGGCGATGAATAAATTAAGTGGCTTTTTAATTATTGTAGCTGTAGCCTTGTTAAGGTTTAATGTGTTACTTATTAACGTAGTGTGTTTGCTTCTTGTAAAAGAAAATATAGAGGTTCTGAGAATTCATTTCATAAAGTAAGTAATAAAGTAATATTTGATTTTTATGTAGGATAATATGAAGAATTGACTGGAGTATAAAGTTTATTTGACGTTAAAAAGTACATAAAGATCAACTGAGGGAAAACTGTGTTCCATCCATATTAGCTTGAAACCTAATGCAGATGTCGAAGTTAGAAAATAAAATAGTGTAGTCAGATAACATCGAAATGGCAGTCGTATTGCGATAAAAGTAAATGCAGGTAATAATCTGGAAATTCATGAAACTAGCTCCTTATGGAAATAGCATAGCCTATGATACCTATTACGCTTTTGGATCAAGAAAAGTTGAATATTGAAGTGAATTGGATATCTCTTCAGAGCATATTATAGCGAGTACTTTTATTCATTTTCAGATCTCAGTGGTTCAGGCGGGACGTTACAATTTGATCTTTTGATGTAAAGGCAAACCTCTTAAACCGATATTTCGTAAGAATAAACATATTGAACGCTTAGAACACTTTGAATACTATTACGAAAAGGCTTGTTTGTCTTTGAAATGAAACCAGATTTTAGCATATAAGAATTGGAAATATCAAAATCGAAGGACGAAGTAAACACAAAAGTAATTTAAGAGTTACACAAGGGAGCACAATCAATTATTAGAACAATGAACTTTAGTTAGGCAAGCAAACTTTGGTACTCAGTGGCTAATGTCGAAGTTTCTGCTGAGAAACGAATATCTAATTTCTGGCTAAGGAAGCAAAGCTGCCGTAGCGCTAGACATGAATATTAAACGTTGAATATCTGCCAGAGTGCAGACATTGTGAAAATTCACTCCGATCGAGAAATGGAAATCCTACGCTTCACTTGCATTTTGTCATTAATATGATTTGAACTCGACATTCAAATAAGGTGAATTTTCTGGAATGAAATGGATGTATTTATGACAGGTGTTGCGGAGATATTGAGTTTTGGTCGTCATCTTGTTATGTTGATCTGTAGCTGTAGGTATACCTATACCTATAGGATTTTCATCTCTTTGTCTCATCGTCATCATCATCTCATCATCATTTGGTATCATATTGCATAATAATATCATTATAAGAAAAGTCATAATAGAATTGATCACAGAAATCTCATTGGCTTTATACCTATTTTTCTACTTGACCTATATCCTCTATTTTGTCGCAATTTATTATTCTTACTTGCTTTCTCGCTTCTTTTACTTGTAGGTGGCACAGTTACAAGTTTATTTGCATACCCAACACAGCTCCTAAAACGTGGTAGTAAAAATAAAACCAAACACAACGCACCTAAGTACCGACTCGTGAATATGCGAGTGTTTCGTAGCGTAAATTTGCCAGAGAGTTCCATAGCATTAGGCGTGGAATCAGGAAAATGCACTCTCTCCACTAACAAGCAAAAAGTTTTATAAAACAAAATCCTACTCTGGGGCAGGCCCTGACAATAATAGTGCCTCGCGAGGGTACTCGGTAACCAAGCTTTAGTGTCTTCGTTGCTTTTATAGTTACCTACCGTAGGCAAATGTTTTATGCAAAGGTGACCTAAATAATACGCAGGTCGTCATCATCCCACGCTGTCTCGGTTTTGTACTCTTTGATTATTTGCCAACTTTTTACTGACATGATGAAGTACCTACTGATCGACTCTTCGTTTTTCGTTGGTTTTTATTACTTTTTCCTTTGTGATCATAAATTGCAAACTTTGAACTTGAAACCCTTGGTAACGCTTAATGTTGCACATTCATTGACCCTTTCAATATCTTTCATTAGTTTAAGTAATTACGAACTAAATAATTGAGTAAACAATGGATAAAACATTTATGCCCTTCAAAATATCTTAGATTAATTTTTAACTTACTATCATGGCCACATTCATTTCTTTAATTGATATTTTTATACGAATCCAGTGTCAAAACGCACACTTAAATAATTTAAACTCTGAGACGTTATAAGTAATAAGATTTCATTACAGCTTACGAGTGCGCGCTCACGTTTCAGTAATTTCAATTTCATATGTACGACCCGGATGAATTGAAATTCTGTATTCATCGATAATAATTCCAAGAGCATTCTTATATCTTCGAGCCGAATGGTATAGAAGCTTATATTTGTTTACTTCGACGGATTCAAAGTAAATTGAAATACGAGAATATTAATATTATGAACTCAATAACAAACACTTCGAAGTACCTAATACGTGTCAATTTATTAATTTACCTTACTTAACTATGTTTGACGTATGTGCGTTATCCTGGCTTGTGGCCAGAGTCTGCGTTCAAGCCAAGTATGCTTAGTTGTTAAAATTTTGCTTTCATACCGGTTATAATAGGCTCCTAATACGTGTCACTCCAGGTTGTACGGTCAACAGTTTGTTAGGAGCGATATTACTAGTGGGTGCTATACTAAGCCATAAGATAATTATATTATTATCCACCTCTCAAGCTACCACCAGTGTAAGTTATCAGAAGCTCTTGGCAACTAAGTCAAATACTACTACTCTAACTTATTTAAGTCCAATCCAAGCAAAACCCAGTCTTGCGTATTTTTCACCTTCGCAATAGAAAAGCGGACCGCAAACTCAATATTGTTTGGCGTGGAGTTCCTATCAAGCACAGTGAGTGTCCAAAATACCTTGGCGTTTCTCTGGACAGATCTGCTACATTTAGAAAAAAACAGTGAAAATATTAAGCAGAAAGCCCACCAATCGCAATAGTCTCCTGCAATGATTAGTTGCTACCAAGTGAGGAGCCTCGCCAGATGTTGTGCGGATAACAGGATTTACGCATTCAGCTGGCGACTACGTGTACCCTGTCTGGTGCCGCTCATCTCATGCAAATCTAGTAGATACAGCTTTAAATGAAACGTGCCGGATCAACGCTGGCTGCCTTAAACCAACCCCAATACAAACGCTGTATCCGCTGGCAGGAATAGCGCCTTCATATGTTCGTAGGGAAGTGGCGAACTCTAACGAAAGGACCAAAATGAAAGATGATACACGGCACGGCGTGCCCTAACACCTACTAGCTGGAAGAAAATAATAATGGATGGTACCTATAGCGCAGTCTTTGTGGCTAACTTCTGGGCTGGGACTATAAAGATTGTCATTGACTTGCTATGAAGAAGAAGATTATCATATCATCTTGTTAGTGGAAATTTAATCAAATACTAGACTAAACTGAAATAAAAAAGCTGACGGAAGCTGACTAAATTATTATTGTTAATAAATTGAGTTGAGAATAAAGCTATGACTGGAGTAACTGTGATGGAATAAATAATCCAAACTGATTTCGGTAAATAATTGCAGCATTATAAAAGATTGGAGGCCTCTAACACATGGCTAGTATCACGAAACAAGTCAGTCAAAGTGAACCAGTGGACATATCGACATCGGATGGACTCGCAATTTCCACTAGTCACACTCCCGGAAATGAAAGACGCGTATCGGTAGCCATCGATGCACTGCCAGACATATTATTCAATACTTTTCGTACAAGCCAAGTACGAACGCGCTCAAATTGTGGCTACTTACAATATACCTACATGCAATATTTATATATCCGGTATCGACGATGGAAAAAGCTATAATTTCTCTGCTGCCACATTTAAATCTGCGAAGTCTTTATATTTTGTTTAGTTCTTCAACATCTTGTGCTATAATTATACATCGGCAATGAACTAAATTAGCAAGCGAACCACCAGTACCTTTACTCATAATCTATCAATGGTTTTGGTTTAATCGAAAAGACTGCCACTTCTTTGTGAACTGCTTTTCATTCGTCTCATGTAACTCGTAATCTCTTGGCTGCTTTTAAGATAATCACCGGAAGAAAAAAAGGCGCTTTCGGTAACCATGCTAAAAAGGAAATTTATATTACCAAAAGCGCCTTTTTTCTTCGAGGCTCATTCACTTTTGAAACTTTAATAAAAAAAAAACATTTGAGATTTTTGTAATGACTGATATTTTGCCATTTAAGTATCCACCACTGGTCGCTACACGGCCATAATCGCAACTCCTGGCAAGCTTATTGGTAATCGCAGTATATTATACCAGTAAAACTCCCCTACGTATTATCCAGATAAATGAGATAGCTATATAACACGAACATCTACTAAGTATAATAATTAAACCCGTAGGTAAGTTCATACAAGTTGTGTCGTAAATAATGAAACTTGGATGATTCCATGTAAGAAGAAAACAACATTAAATCAAAGCTTGTATGAGAGTAGCTACCTTCAGTTATTCATGCTCTATGTGTTATCAGAAGTTATACAAAGTATAACTCATACAACACAAGCAAGCTTCAATGAAGTAATTGTTTTTCTGACCCAAAACAATTTAAGTACAGGACCTAGTTCTAAAATTCATTTATAATAATTATACAAATAGGTCTGGCCCACTTAGCAAGAAAATGTATAGAAACAAACGTGTTTACTTCCAGCAGGGACTCGTTACAGTATAATGCTTTTATGAACCTTAACGGTCAATATACATGAGCTGAAACTCTAATTGACGAAATGGTTCAAAGTTATTGGTGCCTCGGTGGGCCACTTTTATCTATTGTTATATTATTACATGAAGTATTGTTAAATCCTTTTTAATCCCACATAATTATGGTCTCCTATTTTTATTCTTTTTTTTAAATCTTGCTCTTGTGTTATTATTTCTCATGTATCGTGGGTACAGTTTACAAACATACAATATGACATGCATACACCCAGACCCCGAACTACTTGTACGCCATAGAAATATTAGTTTCGTGCAGGAATCAAACCCGCGGCATGTAGTGCAAAAAACCAATCGCTTAGCCACTGTGCCAACCGTGCCGTCAAACTATTTTGTATTTAAATATACATAGTATGGTCATAATAATGTTGTTGCAGTCAGTAGAGTAGACTTTAAATATCTTTTCAGGACACATTTTGTCTTGAAAGTTAAAATTAATAATGTATGATTTTTAGTCTTTTTTAGTTCCAAAATTAATATTTTCTTGGGTAAAATATAAATCCCTATCTATTAAAAGCCTGAGGACCAGAACATCGGGCAGGGGCCACGATTGACTAAATAGTAACTAATACTACTACTAATTTTGTCCAAAATACCAACCACAAGACATGCCAGAAACATGTCTGATTCCACGAATTTCTAAGCCTTTGTTTGCCTTACGTTATTGATTTGGCAATTCTATTAAACACCAGAAATCCAATTTGGTCAGATCAGACAGATTTCGTGCTTCAGTTTGCGCCATCAGTCGGGCAGTTTGGTGCATATCTAGCTATGCGCTGAACTTCAGCAAGTAATCTAGATATTGCACACTAGAGTTTGCAGGATTGTTATATCTTAGTTTGTGTTACGATAAGATCATAGTAGGTACTTATAATATTATGGTTTGTTTATTAGAAAGGTATGATATTAAATATTTGCTTGTTATATTCTGAATTTCTAAATCATTATCCTATTTTTTGTAACTAATTAAGATTTTAGACTTACCAGTCTAGCCTTATGCATCTCCGTTTCTCTGCGAAGAGGTCCGTGCCTAGCAACGGGACAGTATGATGAAGATAAAGATATTATAGCATAACTATGAGCTGAATAATTATTATTGTGTGTGTGTGTAAATCAGTGCTCTGTGAAATTACATCTCTTCTACGAAGAATGCTCTCATTTTGTTTTCACCTCACTGCACTGACTATTTCAGCTGATGTTTTAATAATTTTGTTTTTTTTTAATATTTTAATTTGTCTATCCTCGTGTCTTTTGAGCAAACAATGATTTTATTTTCTTTCTTTCTCTCATTTCCCAAGCATTCGAAGGATTTATCGACGCATTACAAAACTGTCGTTACATAGTGTTTGCCTTCTACACTCACGGTCCCCCCAGTGCAATTCCAGCGTTGGGACAAACAGACATTAATTGGTATGGCCAATAGGTGAGACGGGACGTTAGGATTTGCGTATGCAATGACACAACATGGCCATGAGTGTAAACTCTGTCCACCCTAAACTGTCCTCCATCTTTATACTAATAGACACTATAGTCCGCATTTTAGAATGACGCTCAGCCGCGACTTTATTTGTATGAAATAGCAGACTTTTGTCAGGTCTACCTAATTTGAGTCTGTCATTTCATGTCATAATATCGTTCCAAAATACGGGCCCATGATGCAATACACTGCCTAGCTTGTGCTGTTTTACGAGCATGTTCTGTTCTCAGCTGTTTAATAAGTCAGGTGGTAGTATTTTTAAATAAAGCTTTGCACAGACTTTTTACCTCGTCCTTACCTAGACACTAAACAATTTCCATTTATAAAATGAATTTTATAGAAAATCTAAATAAACTCTAATGAAGCCTGATTAAATGACAATCTTAATTATTCTTACTATTTTAAATATAAGTTTTGTGTAACTTTCACAAAGATTTGCAAATTATAAGCCTGAGCAAATTGAATTAACAAAAAAATGAATTGACGAAAAGTTCATAGGTAGTTATTTCCTAGAAAAAGACATAAAGAACTTTATTACTTACATAAATTAATAAAGTTTTGTATCGATACCATCTCTTGCATAATGCACTTAATTTTAAAATACAAAAAAAGAACACAGCAACATTAATTAATGCCGATACCCCTTCGATTGCTAATAAATTCATTGATAGGCGGATAGGGTAACCAAGCAATGAAAAATCTCATTTGAATTTTAATTGATTTACCATGGAAATGACTCTGTGGGAGCATCAATCGTGTGGATATGTGGATTGTGGATCCACGCCAATACCGGCGGCGCGGCGGTAATAAAATCATAACAGGAATAAAAAATTAGTTTTCATTGCTTTTTATTGGTGATTGTAACTTGCAATGTAATTTATTATTTTGGTACGCAATGTTAGTCTTAAACATTACAATATACTCGAGTAATATTGAATTATTTGTATGGAATAGCCGATTTTTCGTGATTTCAGAGTTAGTTCCATAGTAAAAATTGTGCATAATGATGTGTGCAATAAACCTAAAAAATAATCTTCCGAGTTTATTCCACCTAGTAAACCTTGTATCATTATTTCCGGTAAATTGAAGAGAATTAAAAAAAAAATACAACAACGTCATATTCACTATGCTATGAAACTGTGTTTATTATCTACAGTTTAATTATCTTGTCCGTCCCCTCATCCTTTTTTCTTTGCATCACCCTAAGGTTGTCTGGTAGAAAATTCTTATGGCATTAAGTCCACCTCTGTATATAATGCATAAAGTAGAAATTAATATAATTATCTATATTCTGAATTTATAGGTTTTATATTCTGGACGATACATAATTACATTACATGTTGTAATTAACTAAGTCGTCCTAATTGACTAAATTGGTTCCTAGATTTGTTGTAGTTTACAACAAATATGGGAACCTAATTGCACAGATGCTGCTAAAATTCCCAGATCGACGAAGCAGTATCCTAGAACAACGTGTAGCAATATTACACCTTCGGGATTTGACTTAGTAAAGGCGTATTATTGGTAGCTTCCGTGCTAACCATATTAAACTATGGAATATTACAAAATGTACTTATGCGTTTATATATTACATGTTCTTGTTACCCGAAGATAGTTGAAGCGTACTTAGGCATCGTTGTATCGCTTAAAGGTCGAACTTCGTTCAGTAATAACAGACGGGGAAGATATCGCGATAGCAGCAAAATAAACTAGTTGCTGACCTATCCAGTACAATGGTGGTTAAATTACCTTGGCTTATTACAATATTAAATGTAAATTCAAAGAGGCGAAACCTTTATAGGTACTGAGGTCTTTTTTTTAGCTAAATCAGGATATTCTGGAAATGGAACTGTGCGATGAGCTCGGCATCAACATTTAGTAATTTCCTTAGATCCAGTATACCTAATTAAAATTTTAGCTCAAAGAATTACACAAGTCACAGTTATAGCAATGAATGGTCTGCTAAATCCAAGTAAAAATATTTATATAATCGTTGTTGAAGTCACATACCGTTTAACTAACATAGATATATAACGCGTGTGTACTAAAATAAAAATAAACAAAATTGAGTATTGGCGCTTGTATTTAACTGGTTGTGAATGTTTTTTTATTATTATCATAATATATGCGGTATTTTACAATTTAAGTTATGCGATATGGGACTATCAAAAATGAAGTGTAGAATCAAGAAAAACACTCTTGTTTACAGTTTTTCTCGAAGAACGTTTATCCATGACTCTGCTAAGAGGACAGGGCAGTAAATATCTGGCTCAGCCGCGCCCACACTTTCGCTTGAACAACTACAGATGTAAATTTACCTCTGGACATTGTTTGTGTAATGTATGAAATACGCGGTTGTTGTCACAACAACCCAATTTATTGTCTCACCAAGTTAAGCTTTACCATTTATTTATTAAAAGAAAATGTTACTACACAATATTTTTTTGCTAGCCTCAGCGTTTCTTTTCATGTAGGTACACGATATAACATGAGACTTACTTTAACCCTCTAGAAATTATGACTTTATAAAACCGCTAACTAATAGAGAAGATTAATAAAATGCGATTGATTTTAAAAAATAGGCAAAAAATTTACTGTGACTTTAAAAAAAAAGCAAAAGTTTTTTCAAATATCGTTATCCAAAGAAAATAAACACCAAATTTCATAATTTTACATACCTGCCTGTGTACATACCATCTCAATTGTATTTTTTTTATCTCTTTTCGTGTACAATAAAGAATTAAAATTAAGAATTTTTCTACGTATAAAGTACGAAACCTCAGTACGTCTCATGTACGCTGAGCAGTCGGCTGTTACATGAATCTTGCTGGTTGGCTTATCCACCACGCCGTGACCTTTCCATTTGAAAGCTCGGACGACTGAAGAAGAACCATTATGATGGATGGCTGACATCATAATTAAATAATAATAGAAGTATCAAACTATCAGTTACAAGCCTGCCCTAAAATTAGCGCGAACTATGTATAAACACGCTATAATTATTAAGTGCAAAGTTGATCTCAATTACGTAAATGGAAAACTTATTCGTTCGCACTTCTTGCGATCGTCTGTAAAAGTTTTAATGCCAGATCTAACTTCAAGGAAGTTAAGCGATTAAGCTGATAATAAGTTTTTCAGATCCGATGGGATGGTAAAAACAAGAACAAAAATTTTCTATTACTTGGACTCTTACCAGCAGTTGACGAAAAACTGTTAGAGTATAGAATGTTTTCATGTTTTTAATTAAAGTGTTGCCTTCTCTGATAAAACCCTTGGGAAAAAGACTTTACTGTTTTCAGGCACTCGCTGTCATAACAGTCCTAGCTTATGCCGGTTTCACACAAAGGCAAGCCAGCGAGGCAGAGTAGTAAGTTTATAGTGAACCAATTATGATGTCAATGTATCAGAATGGTCTATCATTCTGAGACAATTGAAACAGCGGACTTTAGGACCCTGTCAAAATGTGCCATTATGGTGTCATTGTAAAACCATTCTAACAGAATTGAAATAGCAGACTTGGGGCCTAGTACTGCTACTATCTGAACGCGCGTGCTGCAACAGAACAGTATTTATTTTACGACTTAATTATGTTAATTAAAATAATATGGAGAAATATGAATACATTGACGGCACGGTTAACGCAGTGGCTAAGCGATTCGCTTTCTCGCTACGAGCTGCGGGTTTGATTCCCACACGTACCAAATATTTTTATAATACAGATAGCTTTTCCGGTTGGAGTGTGCGTGCATGTGAGAGGTGTATGTTTGTGAATACCTACCATACAGAAGAAATTCTAGTGTGGGTTCTTTTTAATAAAAAAAATAGGTACCTACAAGCCCAAACTGTAAGTAAGACCACTAAAAAGTCAGTGTGTAAGATTAAATAGTATAGGTAAGAGCAATATCTGTAAATGAATATTTTTGTCAATTTTGGTGGCTAAATATTTTCTTCAGTTTTTTTGAGAAAATAAGAACCTGGTATGAGAAAACAAAGTCCACTCAATCTTTTCTCATACCAGGTTCTTATTTTCTAACCCATAACGCTAAATAAAAAATTTGGTCAGTCTAGAACCAGATTACAAACTTGTAAATCAAGTGAGTTACATCACATTCTCAGGCCGCAATACGAAGCATGTCACAACACGTTGAATACCGACACTTTAAAGATGTGAAGCTATTGTACAGCCTGTAGTTGTTTCACGGCGGAGGCTGTATTGTGTAGTCAGGCAAACGTCACTACCACGTCCTGTTTCCGGTAGGCTGCGCTTCAAAACTGCGCCATTCTCGCCACGTGTAGGGCTGTGGAACGTTTTTCTGTTAGAACATTGTTAGTGACTATTTTGATTGGGAGCTGTAGTTTGGAAAAGTTAGTTTCAATTCGTAATTATAATGCAAGGAGCATACGTAAGCTCTGCTTTTTTTTTCAACGTTTATATAATATTAACCTTTTTAGAAATTAAGCCAAGCCAAGCATGGAAGCCAAGTATCTCGTTCTTTGATGAGAATTTACACGGATTTCATCGCATAGAATTTGTATTATATAATTTTCAAAAAAATTGAAATGGTAGTTCAGGATGGAAAGAAAGCATTTATGTTATTTATTTTTTTCCTTACGAATACTTGAAGCTCGATCTCATAAACATATCCAAAGATAATAATATTATGATTATAGGTTGAGACGTGGTTAAGTCATGAGGCTGTCGACATACCCAAAAGGACCAGAATCTAATTAGATAAAGAATGTAGTTAACTTATTAGGGTATATTACATAAACTTAGTATAATAAGTTTATGGTACCTAACAAGTTTTTCCCTATTGGGTAAACTCTGCCAAAACTATAGCTATAGTAAAAATAAAAAAATAATTTCACTGTTTCTTGTATAAAGGCGCCTACAGATTTTCTCGATTTATCAAACAAAGCATACGTTTTAAATATTCTCGATTTTTTCCATCGATAATGTTTAACTACGTTAAAGAAAATTCATATAGGCTCTATAAGTGCGTTCAGAAAATGGAAAATTAAATAAAAAAATGTGTTTCCTTAATTCATATAACCCCCTATGGCGCCGCCAAATTGCGTTGATTCGATACAACTGGCAGTGCGTGTCGATAAATCGATGATTTATCAAATTTTTTGTATAGTAGCTTCTTATAGCTTCATAAAAAGTATGTTGATGTCATGCATCAAAGTAGGTACCTACTACCTAGCGGTTTCTTGCCTGATTTTCGTACATAAAATCCACATCTGCTACGTATCAATCGTAAAAAATTAAGCTGCAGCGCATGATGGAGATGAACTCTTATCAGATCTCTATCTTACCTTATAGCCTACTTTAGTAATTCTATTATATTCACTTGCAATTTCTTGGATCGAAGCATTATAAAAATTTACCGACTCAATCGTTAATGCTGGGAATAAAGGCGAAAGTCACGCATAGGTACGTAGGATAGGTACGTGTTCTCTGAAAAAAAAAACGAAGCTATGAGTAGGTAAATTCTAATTATTACATATATAATCATACCGATAATCTATTTTATATCATGCTACATACAGTATTTACTTAAATTTTACCTAAAAAATATGTATTATTTTTACACGATTTGATTAAGTATTTACAATTTTTTTTATATTTTGTTATTCTTACCCTTTTCTGTTTACTTTAAATATTTTTTTGTTTATATAGGACGGAAAATATTTTTAGCAAAGCGTGGCCAGCCGCGGCCTAATCGCTTGAGTTAAAATTTAATTAACTTTGATTGACAAGAGACTCGACTGTAATTATTTGTTTTTGCTATTATTTATTATTCATTGGTAGATGATAAATAAAGTGACTGTACTGTAAATAACAAACAGAAATAGGCCAGTGTAGAAGAATTTATCCCTCATCTTACGGGTTTTATAAGAACTGCTCGTGATGGTCGAACTTTCAGGCCAACTTAATTTAGAAAATATTCCAAGTCTATTATTTTATTATAGGTATTTAAGTACTATGTAATCATATTCATTCATTTATTTATCTCGATTTAGTTATTAAAATTGCTAATAGGATCTGCAATGGTTATTAGACCAGCATTTCACCTATACTACGAACCACAGAATACGAGAATAATTTTGTGCTACTGGGTTCTAGGGTTACGATACAGTTTTTGATTTAATAAGTACCTAAGTGTTTCGTTTAGGTACTATGTATACTACTAGACCATCGTAAAATGAATCAAATTTCCCAATCCATCGAATTGGAGTCATTTCCAGAATAATTACTTTGTAGGTACCTACCCCTTTTTAAGCATATTGCGCGCACGGAAGAGTGTGAAATTTGGCATATTTAAAGTTTATAATTAAGCAGAAAAAGTGCAGAAAGCTAAAATTTATGTATAATAATATATGGTCGAATTTCGTTCACTAGGCGACCACTAGTAAATTATAATTATAGTAAAATATTATTCTGTTTTAGTAAGGTTTCGTGACAACCCTATTCCTAAGGCTGTTCTCTGGCCACGTCACTGTCTGAGTATTTAAATACTATAATATGAATAATTCATTTAGTTTTCTTTGTTATAATTAAGTGCTTTCAAAGTTTAGAACTTTAACATGTTTTCCAAGTAAACACATTTAGTTGAAAGTTTTAAATGTACAATGCTTCTTTTTACAGACAATATTTTATAAAGAGATTATAATTATGTACATGTTATAGTCATAATTTATAACCAGTCAAAAATAATGTTGACTGTGAAATTCAGTAAGTTCAATCAAAATTAGTTTCGTCTGAAAAATATTGGTTAGGTTAGCTGGCTCGCTTCGCTTGCGTACGTACTTTAAATTTGAAGCATTTGAACCGTTGTTTCCCCCTTTGTCTCCTTGACAGAGGACAAAATGGAAAGTCGGGGGAGAAAACGGTGAAGTGGTATGGTTTTGTTCCCAATTTTCTCACTTTCCTTTTTTGCTGTGTTTTTTGCCGTGCTAGATCTACAGTGGGTGTCTTAATGGGGGACTAAGGGATAATAATCTGTTATGGGCTATAAGGAACTCGATACTACATTCCAAAACAGAAATTGTTGAAGCAGGCCACACAGCTGCCGAATTAAAATGGAACTGGGTTGGTCACATCTGCCGCATGCCGGAGGAGCTTTGGGCAAAAAAACAACCACACACAGTGGGTTCCAAATAGCAGGAAGCGGCAACGCGGCAGGTCCAGAAGGAGATGGCGTGATGAGCTGCACTTGTTTCTAAAGGATGCCACCAAACTGCTATAGACCGGAAAAAGTGGAAGAAGGGAAGGGAGGCCTTTGCCCTGCAGTGGGACACTACAGGCTTGTAATAATAATAATATGCGCTTGTAGCAAACAAAACACATGACAGGCCGTAGCGTATAAACAGTAATTATTTTCGAAATCGTATTCTAGACTTTTTTTAGTTATCACACTAATATTTTATTATTGCTCTATAGAACATTAAATCCTTCGGGTATTATGAATGCACGAGTTTCAAACGATGATTATTCTTTGATCTAGAATTACAGCTGAACGGATTTGTGTGTTTGGTACATAAATATAACGTATTCCAGCTTAGCATAAAAGCTTTTATATTTGGAAAGCCGGGTTATACGCTCGCTTTACACCGAATCCTACAAATTGTGCGAGTGAACATCAGTAGTATATTTCAATATACTACTGATGTACACACACAACATTTTCATTTCATCATTCATTTTTTCATTTTTTGTGATGTACGCACAATTTTATCGCGAATATTTTATCTTCAGATAAACTATTCTCATTAATTAACATAAATATTTATGATTATGTTTAATAATTAAAATAATATTATGTTAACCGAAGGTTATTTTAATTTATGTGAATTATTGTATAAATATCGCTTGATGCTTCGAATTGGATTAGGCTAGCCAGAACAAGGTGAAATACATGAAAACTCTATTTAAAAATATGATTTTACAATAATTATATATTAGTTCCGGTTGATAGAGAAAACTACTAAAAAAAGGTATCTACACCTATTGAACACATGAAATGTCACTTAAGTCTTCGGGATTATAAAACTAACTATAGAGTCACTAGGTGTCTATCTCTTGTTCATCCGTGACCATGCGAAGTACCAACAGAAGCTAGAAGGTATAAAGAATAGAATCGCGCAAAACGGCGCATAAAACTTAACGATCTAAAACACGTAAAAGTGTAATGGTTTGCTTTTTGTGCTTTGGGTAAAGATTCTATTTCCTTGTTAAAACAAGATTCTGTTTAACGCAAAGATATTTGGCCCGAGGTTGGAGTATAGTAGAGTATGCTTAGTATTAATACTTAACTTTAATAAGATCCTTTAGGTCATGAGTGTAGATAAAGGTAAATTTATTTTATGCACCTTTTTGGATTATTTAGAGAGATGTTGCAAACTGTTTCTATACAACAGAATGTAAAAAAACCTTTATTAAAAACACTTCGGACGTAGCACGTATTCGTAATATACATTAGAATGGGCGCAGCGAAGTTTGTTTGTTGGTGAAATTGGTCCGGAAATAAAAACTGTATGTGGAACGCTGCACAACGCCCGCCTACGTGTACAGCGTACGTATTGAAATACTTTGAAATTATATAAACGACTCTTTTCATACTTTGTGTCGCTGGGCCCAACCCAGCGACATAAAGTATGAAAAGAGACGATGATGGCGAGTTTTCAATGGTCAGAAAAAAAGGGAATAAATTGCGCATTTCCATGCCATAAATAAATATCACACAAATAACGCGATAAATGCATATTTTTTATAATGCAGTCGCGTTATTTACTTGATATTTTTCCACTCAAAAATAGTTGAATTTTTCCATCGAATGATTACATAAATAAAATACATTCTCATAAATAATTTTAGCAAACTCCATTTACCATTCTTATAACCCTCCATTCTTCGACCAATTAATTACAAAACAATATTTACGAAGTGTTGATACAATTACTTGAAAACTAAAATTATTATTTGGTGAGAGATATTTCGATCGTTACGCGAAACACTGCATTCATAAACAGTTGGCTTTGTTCCAGTGCTATGAACAAATTGTAGAGTCTTCAACGCTCGATGACGATGCAAAAACGTGACTAAGAGAAGACTCTTGCATCAGCAACTTTTGTTTGAGATCCGAAAGCAGCTTAATTAACATTTATAGCCAATAGCTTTATAATATGTTAAGATGCCTTCAAATATAGGCTATAAGTTCTGATAGTTCTTGGAAATATGCCCGCACTGAGGAACACAGAGAGTAAATCAAAACGGATATTACTTTAACGATTAGTTAACGATGAAACTGGCAATAAATAGCAGGTGCTTTTTCTTTTACGTTATCTGTGGAGCATTCTATCATTTGCTAAAAAAAAAACTGAAGTTGTTCGACATTTCAAGCTTTTGACGAGCATGTGGACTGATGTTTTGTGTTATCTGGAAAATAAATTACATAGGTACGTAAATAATTACAGAGTATTATCTTAAGATTTGAATTTACATTCCTAATCCATCTGGCATAGAAATAATGCTAGGAAAAAAGAACATCCCACTCATGAAACCAATATTGTAATGCGTTTTGATTTTCTATTGTTTACAAATATTTACATTCTATCATCTGTTTTTCTTCACTTCTTTCTCTTCTTTTCCTTTAACTGGTCTTTGTAGCTCCTTCTAGGTCTTCCTCTTTCTCTCTTTCCTACTACCTTCCCTTTAGGGGATTTTTTGTTATAAAGATATCGTGCGTATTAAGGGGCCTATTATTTTCCCTCTTCTGGTAAAAAAATACTCACTCTTTTGATGGGAAATGCTATGCTACATCGAAAAGAATAAAATTGTTAAATTTATAGTTAATTCTACGTTCGAACTCGACGAGTGATATCCTGCAAACCTGAAGGTAAACAGAGTTTCATTCATCCTATCAAACAGTTATTAGACTTCGGAGTCTAACAGGCATTCCTCCGAGATTATAAAGTTTTAAGGTGCCGTGGATGCTAAACCTCGTTAAGATTTACTAATTGTATTTCAAGGGATAATCGAAACAAAAGTTAATTAAGTTGTAGGAAGATTTTCTATGAAACTGTCTCTTGTCTCTTCCTGTTACGAGACCAGACTGCCGACACGGAATTACTGAAGTTGATCCCCAAAAACTTGCTCTTTCCTTTACTCTCACAATTTTAACAAGGGTTTTATCTACGAACTAGCAACCCGTCCCCGGCTTCGCACGCGTGCAATTTGTCTATTAAATATCAAAGTATTAAACATTTATTAAAAACCTTCCGAGAAAAATTATCTGTAAATTTCTGATTAATAATTCAAAAATAGTTTCATAATGACAGACATTATGCCCGTGCAATTCAAATAAAATGAAAAAGTTTTAGTTAAAACAGTTTTCTTAATAAAATAATGCTAGACATAATTATTATTTTTTCTTTTAAAGTACCCAAGATCTTCCAAGGAGTTTTCAATTCAGTTTGTATAGCGTTACGCATTGTCTATGGTGGCGCGCGTTAGAGTGCATGCTCAATTGACTGCTAGGTTTCGGTGCCATTACTGTGTTTTTTTTTGTTTTTACTTATGTCTTTTATTTAAAAAGTTAACTACCTATTGCATGAGTATAGATAAAGTAGTAAGTATATAAAACTGCACTTAACTAGTTAGAATTAAAACAACATTATAGTATGCAACAGTTTCATAAACTAGATACTATTGTATCATTATAATAGCGTACAGTAACTTTATCAACTAATATTTTAGTAAGTTAAGAAAGCTCCATTAATAATTAATTTTAAAGTTACGAAAATGTCGTCGATTGGTATTTGTAGATAAAATATTACAATAACAATAATCGGAAAAATCGGAAAGTTATAGTGTAATTTAGGTTGTCGCTTTTAAACATTTTTGCTTGGGTGCTCGTCTAAATACATACTAGTACCTAAATATAGTTTGAGAATTCTGTTAATAACTTATAGGTATTTCTACAAATAGGTAGATACCTATGTGTATATATTTGTGAAATAACATAGACTGAGTTATTTTAAATTCGACCTATTTGAAGACAGAATAAGTTTAAGGTTTATGGAATATCCAGATTTATGTAAATTTGAGCTCTATCTCAGTGTTTAATTTGCTAACTAGAATATACTGCAGCCCAAGATAAAATATAAGAGCGCCGTACCATAGAAAATACACGAAACTATTTCAAATAAATTTTAACTGTCTGCCGGGCATTTCCGAGCTTTCCACTGCCTAATAAGCCGTTTAAACTAGCAAAAGAAAAAACTCCGCACAATTTCTCGTCAAGAGAACGTTGGAACTCATTTCGTTTCTCATTACTCGAAATCCGGCGCAGGTAGTGTGAAGTAGATAAAAAATACAAGCTGCAATAAATTTTAAAAATGTGAGTATGGAGTGCTCCTGGGACGCATCACGTTAACAAATTACGGCAATTTCCAATATGTTATGTATTTCGATGGCAATTTTCTCGGTTACCTTCGCAAAAGTGCTCGGTGAATGCGTTACGGTGTGTCATCAGCGATGTGCTGCTATATATTTTTTTATAGACAAAAACATCTTTTATGTATTGATGGGGTTATAGTTTCCTCGCGGGAATGCGAGGAAATTGAGTACAAGATATCTTTAGCTTATTAACTGGAGTCTGTATAAGTCAGTAATAGCAATGTAGGTACCAATTTCGATAGCAACTTAATAAAAACAACTTGTTTATTAAAAAAAATATTGATGTCCGATTCGTTTTCTCTATTATTTTTATCTGTAAGTTATCGAGTATTACGTACTAAATATTCGTTTTGGAAAATAATAACTATTAAAAATGCTATAATTACTACAAAATATGTGTACCTATGTCTTTCAAGGTGAAATTGGGACATAATTACCTAGGTACTTTAAATTTTCACCACTTTTTACCTATGATTTGAATAAAACAAGATTGAAAAGAAGGCAAAGACGGGTATACTGCCATCATAAGCTATTTGAGTAGCATACGTATACGTGGATGCAGATATCTAATATATTATATTTTCTTAGTTGCTTACCTGAGAAAGTAAATAAATGAGGTGGCCTACACGTATCATATTTAGAAGCCTTTTGTGGTAAAAGGGAAGTTTGAATCGTGTTATTTCTTTTTCTAAAACCAGCCATGCCAGCACTAAACTGTTATTACAATAATTATTTAAATGATTCTGACACAGCATATAGGTAGGTTATTTTAATGTTGCCTCACATTATGATTTTTCCTGTATCGTGGGTACAGTTTACAAACCTAGCTTCATCTCACATGCACACACACCCTAACTTGAAACAAGTTCTATCTGATTTTGTTGGTCAAGCAAATATTTATTCCATGCGGGAACCAAACACGTGACACGAAGTGCAAAAATAATATTTATCCACGAAGGTGGTGCATCTCTCTATACCAATGCATAGTTTCCATTCTTAAATATTTAAACGCTTCCCAACTATGGCATGTTAACATGTGTCTGTTCACATGGATTAGCATAAAACTGGCATGTTATATTGATAGATCGACTGGTGCATGCGTCGCGACGCTGACGTGCCTGCGCTGGAGTCTTGGACAATATTTTTCTACGATGAATTTCTATGTTAGGGCCGAGACACAGCACCACGACACGACGTCGTTGTCCTGACACTTTGCGAAGCCGTTGCACGTGTTTTTTTTTTTGCTATGCTTCGATCTCGAGAGAAATGCCATTATTTCGTTATACGATGTCGTAGTGTCGAAGTGACGTAGTATCGTGGTGATGTGTCCAGCCCCTTCGACGGGCATTTAGAAGTATTAATATAAAGCTAGCACGGTACCAGCGCCAGAATGCTTGCGACACAAGCGCCAGTTGCTTTCCATATCCGTATCACGTTGAATAATCCTAGATTAGCGAATAGGTAACAACATGTTTATCCCAAAGCATTATTTACATACGAGTTGAGCCGCGTGCAGCAAGTATCTCGGGATGGGATTTGAAGAATACTAACTTGTGAAAACATCGTGCGTCACTCATATAGAACAAACCGTCGCACGTCGTCGTCGCCGCGCTCGGGAAGTTTGACTTTTGTCGCGTTTATATTTACGGTACCTACTGCATAACTACAGCTTACGCAGCTGCAAGACAAATTGTTTAACACACACGTCGTAGTGCATTTATTGATTCCAGAATTGCAAAATCACTCGAATAAGTGTTATGTGGATAGTTATTATTATTTATGAAAATCGTCCTTTCTGTTTGAACTTTTATAAGGTATCTTTATTAAATATATTTTTTATTGTAGCTTTTTGGATTAAATTAAAAATATTAGTTATTTTTTATTGTAAGCTTATGAAAGTACAAACTACAAATCAAACGATATACAAAGTAAAAAAAAACATATTTGAATCATTTTATTTTCCAACCATAAATATCTGCGCTCCAATATTGGAATTGCTCTGTGTGCACAGTACGTTGTTTATTAGTACTGCTCCTATTTTATAAAATTTTCTCGGAATTATCCCTCATCAAACAGGTGCACCGGATTTTCATATTTCAAAACAATATAAAATGTTTCATGTCCAACAGAGATTAATTAAATTTTACAGCATCATCAACATCATTATCAGTCTCATCAGTATTTAGAAAACATTTATTGATACGTTGCAAGTGGGTAAGTATACCTTATGATTTTAAAAGAGATTTTCTGAACTTTACATAAAACTAAATTTAACCGAAACAAAAACCAGTGAACCAGTGTTATACACATAACTTCAAACGGATTACCTTATGAGATAATATTTCCACATAATACCTTAAAACATAATTCAAGCCAGCATTTGGCTCAACCTGAATCTGGCACGGTGTTACGTTACATATGCCAGCAGTAAGCCAGGTACATCCACAGGTAATGTGATAAAGTACTACCTTTCTTATGTAAATGTTGTACATAGGTATACAACATTAGCTTATGTGATGCTCAATCCTGTTTTTATTACCGGTGTACAATAAAGAGTACCTATAAATAAAAATAAAAATAAATATACGAAATCTGCATCTTTGTTCATAAAAATATTATAGATAAAAAAATATAATTAGTAGAAAAATGCATAAATTGTGTATACCTAAGCAAAGGATACAAAAAATTGCCAGATTTTTTAAAAAACATGAATTTTGGGATGCGACGTAAATTCAACTTTTTGTGTTATTCGCATTTCTACTAATATAAGTAATTATATCGTGTATTGCAATAATATTATTATGTAAATACTGTGTAAGTGTGTATCTGTTTTTACTTCCATACTAAATACTCAAAGCTTCCATATTATTTATTTTTTTGGTAAAAACTTAATATTTTGCGGCGGCCACTCGAGGCTTCAGCTGAAAATCAGCGTTACAGCTAGCTGCAGCACTTTGCTGAGGCCTTTTAGGCATGCAATGCCACATTGAACCTGCTAGGTGAAATAATTAGTGGAAAGAAAAATACAAGAAACTTGAGTTTTATTAGGTTTACTTGTTTAGTTTTACGTGTTTTGTATTTTATTTTTACTTATTTTTTTTTGTATATTTGTGGTTTTGTGCTGTCTATTAAACGTATTTCTTTCTTTCTTTCTTTTAATGAAAAGTTAATCACTATATAGCTTGTACGTTGTGCTAATAAGTTTCTTGACGCTATAGAACTTAGTAGGTAAGCACTACCGTAAAATATTTTCCGGTTGAAATAAAAGATAGTAAATTATCTTCAAGTCTCATAATTATTGAGTTCTAATCAAATAGTACCTTGATGCTTAAGTATGGCAAAATATTAACCTATTGTTTCTGGTACATTCTAAAACGAATACTACCTATATTCCTATAAAATTAAATAATGTTAATACTTATGTTAATATTTAAGATAAGATAGATACCACTCATGTTTATGTAATTAGGATAAGTTACGATGGGATTGTCATCATCATTGTTATGTACTTACACAAATCCCTTGTAATTTAAAACAGATTAAAAAATAATCCAATTTTATTTTGTTGGAACCCTATAATTTTTTATTATCTACATCTTGTTAAAGAATGTATAATACTATTTCTTAATTAAAATATATGTATATATACAATATAATTATATATGAAGTTTCGGGTAGAATAGAAGGAAATCACAATAATATTATATTCTCCTGCAGAATATTTTTACGGCAAAATGGACACTTTAGAACTAAAACTCAATATACTGAACAATTTGAGGCTACAAATCAAAAAGATAACACTTTTTATACTTTCTTTTTTATGATATGAAACCTTTTGCCCTTTATTGTTTTAGTAATATCAAGCAGAGATAAATGCGGGTTTTCAACCCAAAATCCTTCTCAGAAACATCTTATCCCTTTGTATAAAATATCCGAATTATTCTCCGAAGAAATACCTATTTATATAACACGGAATTTATAGACATGTAAATTGTTCATATTTTGGATATTTATCCAGATATGAATTGTATGTTAGTGCAATGTGAATTTTATGGTCTCGAAGAGTGCTCACTAGATTGTTCTTTGTTTATTTTATTGGAGCTGCAGTGTCTAGACGAGACTTCTTTATAGACATTTCCATTTCCAGCTATTCTTGAAATGCGTAAAACCAGATTTATGTTTCAATATTATGGAGCTAAATAGTGAGTGTCGTGAAATCATCATCCTAGCATTTTCCACCAGTTTTGCTTTCAGTCTCATCATAATATTAGGTATGCAGTTGAAATTATTATCGATAGGTTATAACGTCAATTGTGTTACCTGTTATCTCTGTTACTGTTACACAAAAATAACAGGATGAAATATCTGTTACTAAATAACGGCTAATAATGTTATTTAACAAAATAACAAACAAGGTTAGCTGTGAATGAAATTTGTGTCTGTTATTTGTTCGTATATACAACATAACACATGAAATAATATTTACAAATTGACGACCAAAAAATTTACTAAATATTAAAACTATAGAAACTTAAATCTAAATATAATGTAATATAATATCTATAATAATTATAATATAAATATAATAATATTTGTTATAACAGATAATTGGCATTGGCAGGAACAATTGTTATCTTTCAATATCTGTTATTTTTAACTGTGACGATATATACGCCTCACCGCTAGAAATTATTCATTTTATTAGTACCTACATGGAAAAACGACCTAGCAAGCTTCATTGGACACAATTTATTCGGTTGTAATTAGCAATGACTTGTTTATTTTTAGCCATTACGTTGTTTCAGTCTGCATCCGAACCAAGTACTCAGTTGTATTTCTTTTATTTATTTAACAATTAATGCACAATATGAAGTAGAAACATAAAGTACAAAGGTACTGCTTGTAAATACTAATAACTTGTTTATTATTTTCTATCCATTATCTACGTTTTTTTCAGTGTAATTACTGGCGTATACCGATATTCTAAGGATGGATGAGTCTTGAAGAATATCCCATCCTAGTTACGACTGATGTTGAAACGATGTATCCACGACCCGTATTTGATACGTAGAATTAACCCAGAAATAGGTGTAAGAAAAGTTTATGTTCCTGTTTAGCTTTTACCTTTTAGCCCTATTTCATCCACGGTTTACCGCAACCAAAACTCGAACAGTAGTTAAACTAGCACTTCAAAAGTAAATGCGGTTTGTTGCAAATGTGCAGCAAACCACCAAGTTCCATAACAAGTCGAGGCACGAAATTACTGCCGCATTTAACTTGGTGTGATTAATGAAACATCGCTAACTTGCCTCTCTGAGGTAATGGTTCAAATAGGCCTCCAGGCCTGGACTCCTTAGCATTGCCCTGCATATATTATTACAAAGTTATATGTAACACATAATTTATCATTTTTGACATCAGTCTATTCATCACTTACCTACTTTGATGTATACTCTGTACCGGGACTGTAAACCGAACTAAAATATACTTTTATTGTTTAACATTATTATTGTCTACTTTATTATTTGATATACCTAAATATTTTTTACATTTTTAAATATGTTCATAATTATAAAATAATAATAAAATATACATTTAAAAACCTAAACATATAGTCTGTCAAGAAAGTCATGAAAAGGATTGAGGGCGCCACTCGTATATTCTCTTGATTTTTTTATCACAGAAAATCTACACAGAATAGTAAAATAAACACATCGTTGTACCCAAACTGACTCCTACGGTACTTATTTAGGGTTGCGAGCGAAGAAGAATTTTAGTTCCTTCAAAATCCTTTTCATGACTTTCTTGACAGACTACATATATGTATAGGCTGATGAACACATTATCCTACTTTGCGTCGCGCAGTCGTGTAAAAAATAGGGACCAACCGGCATCGGGAATAGGGTCCAAGCTACCGGTGGCTAGGGCTCCAGAGAGAGGAAGCTCCTCACAATGCGTACCGTGTCGAGGAGTAGGTATCGCCTTCTGTATCAAGCCCATGATTCAGCCCCCCAACGAGAGGCTCATAAGATGTTGGTCGAGGCTCTTGGCTATTAAACCATCAACCGTAACGACGATCGGCACTACAACTGCTGAGTCCATCTTTCTCGGCTTTCAGGAGATTCTCATCATTATTCTTGTTATTATTGATAAAATATACAGTTTCTTAACTCGATACATTAGGTTAATTAACATTTTGCTTCATTAATCTTAAAACGTAGTTTTGTGTAGTTGAAATAACGTAAAGAACAAGCATTTAATAGAAAATCGACAAAGGAATTTAATAAAAAATTCCGTCGTATGGAAAACCAGGAATTTTTCCGGATTTTTTTAACAAAATTGCATTCAATATGGCCTCGACTACCTAGCATACAAAAGTTTTTTGCCAATCCCTCTGTAATATAATAGAATAGAATATAATTAATATGTTTTATTATACTCCAACATAAAAAACATACAAAAAATGAAATTCAATGAACAATAGGTGGTTTTATCACTACATAGCGATCTTTTCTAGACAACATTTGGATCGACAAAATGATTAGAATTATTGGATCATAGATTTTTTATTAAATGTACCTATGTCTAGTTGAGCCCGCGACTTCGTCCGCGTGGAAATTAACAAAATTATTTTTTCTTTAAATTAAAAGTAAAAGTAAACGTAGCCTAAGTTACTTCTTATAACATCAGCTATCTGCCAGTGAAAGTCCCGTCAAAATCGGTCCAGCTATTTCGGAGATTAGCCGGAACAAACAGACAGACAACTTATTTAAATTGTTCTTTTTTTACCTATATGTACCGTCTTTATACTTTCTTTTTTCTTCTTTCGTTAAGGCAATTTAGCCGGTCTATACTTTTCATATGCATTTAGTAAAAACCTGTTATTTTCACATTACAAACAGACACTTCAATTTTATTTATTTTTATAGATAGTTATATAGATTATTTTACCCGTATCATCTTCTTTTTTTTTAAATATTCGTCCTATTAAAACTTCTATTATATTTTTGTCTGTACCTACTCTTGTTCGTGTTTCGTATTGTACTGCTTTGAAGTGCTGGCACCAATTTTGCTGTGCATGTTTGCGTTGTCAGTTACCTGTCCATTATGTGGCTCGTAAATCTCGAGGATTTACTGCATGCGTTACCGCACTGGCACCTACTCGACACTTGATGATCCATTAAGCCACTCTATGTGCCATAGAACGCTTAAGGTTTAAAATAAGGCAAGAGAAGGCATACTGAGATGGTATACTGTTCTTTAACGTATCAGAAATGCGTGGTCATATTTATGAGTATAGATTAGACCATCACACTTAATAAATTTCTCAATGGGACCAACATCGTAATCGCGAAAAAATAATCAGCTGTCCTATACAAAACTTCAATACCTAGTCGACCCAAACGTATTATACAGCTGATAATATTTTCGCGATTACGGTGTTGGTCCGATAGAGAAAGTTGTTCAGTTTGATGGTCTGATCCACACCCTTAATTAATATGACCACGCATTTCTGACACACGTTGTAGGTCGAAATATACAATTTTATAAATTACAAAATGGAAAGTATTGATTGCTTGTTTTAATATGGTCGCAAGTGTGACTGCTAAGCGTGAGATCCAGGGTTCGATTTCCGGATTCTCCGTAGCGGCCTGGAGTTTAGACTTGCGCCCGCTGACGCCTCAGCCTAACTCTTTAGGGAATATAGGACTGATGCTATGTTATATTTTTAGCCCCCGATAAAAATGAGGGGTATTATGAGTTTGTAGTGTGTATCTGTCTGTGGCATCGTAGCTCCAAAACGGATAGACTGATTTTAATGCAGTTTTTTTATTGAATATAATTTCATAAAAATCGGCCAGCCGTTCAAAAGTTACAGGTCTTTTTCTAGTTGGAGTCGCGGGTTTTGACGGTTAGGTTATTGTGCATAGAATTCCTAACTAATTTCACTAGCGCTGGGTATTAATAATTATTTACATTATTTCATTACGTCGTTTTTCCTCCACATTTTAAATATAAAAACTCAATACTACGTACGTAAGTATACCTACTCTTATCACAAGCAGTAGCTTATTTCTTTCATGTCAAAATTATTTATTGCCGAATGAAAATTACGGCACGCTATGATTTTATTGAATCCATGCATCAAACATTCTGAGCTTCATTAATTAATTTAATGTGGGCTTTGAAGTTTCCGTGATTCATACATTCTCGCTCATTATCCCAACAAATAAAATAAATATCAAATGCGTAGGTATATTTTTCCAAACGTATTGCCGATGTCATGAAAATATTTTACGTAGTTATATTTTTATAGCTAATAGATTATTATTGGATTTATTTATTATTTTTATTTATTGAAAAATACACAATTTATAGCTTATTTGTACATGGAGTTGGCATAGTCCCACATAACCGTGAATTCGGTTTGACTGTGCGATCAGTAAATCTTAACAAATTAGGTAAGGCATTTATAAATTAGGGAACAATTAAGCTAATAAATGTTTAGTAGTGGCATTGTGATCACTAACCAGATACCAAAGAAACACACGACACACACACACAGAGAACACGACTTATTATTTAGCATAATATTATTTAAATAGCTTTTCTTTTTAACCCCCAACAAAAAAGAAAGGTTTTGTAAGTTTGTAGTGTGTATCTGTGTGTCTGTGTATCTGTCTGTGGTATCGTAGCTCCGAAACGGATGGACCGATTTCAAGGATTTTTTTTAACGAAAGCTATTTTAATCGGGTATCATCTTAGCCATGTTTCATGAAAATCTGTTTGGCTATTCAAAAGTTACAACTCTTTTTCTAGTTGGAGCCGGGGGTTTTTGACGGTTAGGTAATATATTAATCTATCTGATAGCGCTGCGCCTTATCCTCATGATAACCAGCAGGATCACATTGCAATTATTAAATAAATCCTATTCGGGAGAAATCCACAGAACATCTAAAGTAATTTCTCAGTACCTACTGTTGGTGGTCCTAATTGTAGAAAGTGAGGACGCAAAATATCTAGTAGGCAGCGCCTACATAAATTTTTATACCAGAGGAACAAAAATGCTTGTGTTTGCTATGCTTAAAATGTCCCTTTCTCTGTCGTGTGACCAAGCACACATCACTTTTTGTTAGAATTTTTATTATCTACTTAAATCATAAATTGTTTTCTGCCGGTTGTAACCAAAATTTTGAGTACGTAGATATAAATATGTCATCATTAATTAATTAAACAAAATGAAATATTTAAGATCAACATTATTGAAAAAAATAAACGCCATCATTATTGTTTTCACTAATATTCATTGCAATTAATAATAAAGAGCTTTTATTGAAAAATCGCTGTGATGTAAACTTAGAATTCAATTGGTCCCCGTGGTGCGAGTATTAAAAGAAGAAAAATATCGAATGGTATTGAGAGGAAAAGGTTCGCTATAAATCAGTATTTTCCGGTTAATAAATCAGACAGAAATTCGTGGATTTATGCCTTTAAACGAAGGTATTATGGTAGCTTAGAAGTGGTTTTCAGGAGCACCAGATTTTTTTTTCACTTATTTGCAAGGAATGACCCTCCACGTGTGACGATCTCGAAACATGAGATCGTCTGGCACACCCTAGGCAGTCAGCCTCGATATCATCATTCATCATAATCAACATGTACCTAGCAGCCCACTGCTGGATATAGGCGTCTCCAACCGCACTCCATCTGGCTTGATCCTCGGGAACTCTCATCCAGTTGTTACCAGCCACACTGCGAAAATCGTCGCTCCAACTAGCGTCCTACCCTACGTTTGCCGATTCTAAGTCTCCACTCAAGAACACGTCTACCCCAACGGTCATCGGTTCTACGGCTAATATGACCGGCCTATTGCCACTTCTGTTTACTAATTCTATGGGCTATGTCGATTACTCTCCTTCTCTTTCTAATCACCTCATTTCAGATAATATTTGAGCGAGATCGAGCATAGTCCTATTCATCATTGCTGAGTGACAAGTCTTTCCACTACGGCATGAGCGATTCCCATGTGCTTGTGCAGTAAAAATACTTACTATATTACAATTCCCTTTTTAATGGAGGAACAACACACCACGTTCCGCCACATTAACTTCAAAAATCTCGTTTGATTCTACTTGTAACTGTCTAGTTCAAGGATCATTAGAGTGAACTAATAATAATAATTATAATTTATTTAATATCAGATAACATGATCCATTTTGTTAGTAACGACTTACTAATAAATCATTATCTATTATAAATATTTCTAAGTAGTCAAAGCCTAATGGATACATTTAGCTTTCGTCATGTTAATTAAGTTCTGTTTGCTAACAATGATCGATGGTGTATAATGTCGGCGTCAGTGTTGAATACGTGTACGTATACATTTACCATACTATAGATAATATTATGATGTTACGTCAAGTTATAACTCAAAAGTAAGTAACCCATCTTCTTGAGATGTTTTTGTATATCTTGGGAGTCAAGATCTCTCTTTCTGACCTATATTTTGCCATTTTGTCCTCCCTCTGTAGCGCACACTAAATGAAATTTAGTCCGAACAATATATAGGACTCCATCCTTTGAGCCTTAGTAACCTACTTTTTTTATACATCTAAGGTGGCGTGGTGTAACTGCCATGGTAGTACTATGAAATTTGAATTCAGCCCTGGAAAATTCTTACCCCAATCGGAGTAGCTGCTTGACTGATGGTGCCACAGGGAAAAGAACTCCCATGGACGCAGTCGGATTTAAAAATATGTATCGACAGGCTTTGATACATTTTTTCTTTTTGTTTATATTATTTACTCTTCATACAGCATTTATTACCTACATGATTAAATGAGAGAGTATATACCATCGAGGTACCCGTCTTTAGGTAGATACTCTTGTAGATACGCTACATTGTTGCTCTAACTACGATAATTATTATGCTTGTGGTAGGCATGAGATCACGTCAAAGAGTAAAGTCAATTTCACGACCTCTCGTTCGCTTTTTCTGTCACCGGTTACCTTTACAATACCTTTTGCGAAAAAAATAAAATAACTGTCCCAGTGTTACTAACACCGAGATACAACAAGGCTTGTTACTTCTTTTTAACCGATTTCAAAGAAGGAGGAAGTTCTCAATTCGACTTTAGCTGTCGTTTTGTTTTTCCGTTATCTATAAACACAATCATAAAATGCGATGGTTTCCGGCGCCTGCAAACATTGATCTTCTATTGTGGCTGGATTGCGTCGCTTGAAGGAAATAAAATATCGATGAAGTCACTTGTGAAGCAGATAGAAAAAAAATACCTATAATTAATGTACCTACTTGTTATTAATGATATGCATAGTACCTACCTATTATACCTATTGTATAAACCTATTTACATAATTATTACATGAACATTTAGCATGGTCTCATAAATCATTTTGTCTTCGATTGCTAATTATAGTGCTACCTTGTTTCATTGTTACGTGCGCGGCGTCGCTCCAGTTTTATTTTTATTTCTCGCATTTAAATGTATATTAAATGTATATAAAGTATACATAGATCCTGTATAGTCTTTTACCTGTGCGGATTCTCAAAAAGGAATAAAAAATCACATTTTCTTTAATTGCTCAAATCATTTTCATTGACCCAGATATGCAGTAGAAGTGTGCCATTTGAGGATGTGCCCAATAATTGTGTGACTTCCGTAGAATACATCTCATCAAAATCGATCCAGCCGTTGAACTGTGAAAACAAACAGACAGACACACAACCTACTTTTGCATCTATAGGTCAGGGTTTTTATACATAAATATGTTCAACATAGTTTCCAAGTAGGTAAATAAACATAGGCACCCGGAATCAAAGACGGTAGTTCAAGTCAAGTTCGAATCCGGTCACGAGTTCCAGTTCACGCGGATGGTTCCGCATTATTGCCATACGCTTTTGAGGAAGTTTCGTTTAATGTTGCGTGAAACTTATAAGTTTTATGTGGCCTTAACTGCGTTGTGGGCCTGGAGATAATATTTTCTGAGACAATATTATGGTAAGTTATTCTACAAGTTCTGTTGGTATATATATATAAATACGTAAGTAAATAATTGAATATGATATTCAGTTCCAATAATTTGGTTTTATTCACTGATATAATTAACTTTAATTAAAAGGGTAAAAAGGTGAAGGGTGTGATAAGGAGAAGCTTATCCCCCCCTCCTCTTTTCCCTTCTTCTTGCTTATCCTTATCTCAAGTAGACACTCGAAATGCTCTTATACTTATATTGTATTTAATATCATCAAGTCAAAAGGCACTTGTTTGCGCTTATAACGGAATTCTGCGCAATAAAAATATTATAACGGAGATAAATTTATTCCATGCACTGAAGTCCTATTTGTATGGTTATTAAGCCATACGTGACCGTTTCATGTCGACCAGCCATATACAAGTCCTGTTCAAATATGAACAATTAAATAAAGCCGCAGTTTTAAATGTTATACTTTTTTTATTTTAATAATGACCGGAGACTCGGTTTTTTTTTTTTTTGCTGTCTATAGGTATTTCTCTTTTATTATCTTCCTTTTCTGCAAATCTGTTTTATAGATCTAGATATATTTAGGATAAGGAAAGAACCGACTAATGAGGCGAGTTTCTTGCCGTAATAAGTTGGGAAAACTACTGTAAGCCAGTGGACGTACCTTTCTATTATAATGAATAATAATAGCATTATTAATATGAATAAAAATTAACCATTTTCAAACATAAAATGAATAAAATTGTTAATAATATTATCAAATGAAATTAAAATAAGTTAAAAATGGCACTCGCTCCGTATAATTTTTTTGATTTGACTGGGTGCCGACCCGAACTTAATTTGGAAAAAAGGCTAGACATATGATGATGACACTAAGTTGTTAGAATCATCTGCTAAGCCTTAGCAACTATTGAACGCTTCTTATACAACGATTGATTATACACGACTTAATTCCAGCACGTGTCATATTAATGCTACATTGCTTCGTTTAATTAAATTCAATTGTTGCCTCTACGAATATAATTATTTAATCTTGTATAGGCAAGGCTGTGAGTCAGCCATGTTTGATCCAAGAGAAATGGCCAGATAAATGTGTGAGTCCGTTACATAAATCGTTTTAAGCACCACTTTTATTAAAATTTGGCTAGAAACATTTAAGTATTTATATGCTAATATTTTCAATCTTGATAAAACTTAGGTACCATATTAGTAGGTACCTACACCTAAAAACATAACATAACATCTAATTACTTATAATTAACTGAGGAGATTTTGTATTTGACTACAAGTTTTTTAAGTAGTTAAGTACCTAATTTGTTCAAAAGATTTAAAAGCCTGTGAATCAAGGATACAAGGTGACAAAGATTCAGAGTTTAAATCCTTTGCCTTTTGCCTACATTATTATGACGCTTCGTCTAATCTTGATTACGTATGATGATGATGATGATGATGTTAGCTTATATCATCCCACTGCTGAGCAAAGGCCTCCCCCCATGACTTCCAGGTCTTCCGGTCCAGAGCCAGTGTGGACCATTCTTTACTAAAATAATTACGTGTTACTAAAATAATTTACGTCTTCATTCAAAAATAAAGTAGGTATTTGTACAGATACACACAATATTTAACTGACACCGCCACAAAGTTTCACCCTTCCAATAATAAACGACTTAGAGCCCTTCACAGACGCTTCGTTTTAATTGTGACCATTACACGCTTGGTTTAATTAGCGCACCCGACCACTAATACCTACCCACTAATTAAGAGGGGAATGGGAAATAAAACATTTCTCACTAAAACACAAACAGTTTAAAGCTGGGGAGCGAACGCGCTACCCTTAGGACCAGTCCTACTAGATTTGTCAGAAATCATTCCAGCAATGATTTAAATAAATAATTAGTATTTATAATTATAAGACTATGAATATGGATTAGTCCCTACCGTTTTTCATGACGTATCCGTTTTCCAGACTTTTTCATTCAACTGTGTGACCACGAAAAGAGACTGTCATGGAGTGACGCTATATACAAGGTATAAAACTATGCCATGCCTATGATGCTAACCCGTTGCATTTTGTAATGAATTTTACTCCTATCAGTTACATGCATAGGCTTTTGCTAAATAAAAACTATTAATATCTTAACACCATTTGAAATGAGAAGGAAATTCATTACGACAGAATAGAGGTACGATACCTACGTGAAAAGAAGCTAGAAGTAGGTACCTACGAGTAAATTACAGAAATATAAATAAAACAAAAACGCAAACCAATAAGCAAATAATGGCTGACACTCAAATGTTCCAAACCATTATCAGCCAGTGGAACTAAATCCCAAGAAAGTACGATTCCGTTCAAATGAATGGCGAAGGGATACCAGAGTGACCCTACTCCCTTAACTTTTACAAGTTTCGCGAGAAGTTTATCATTAAATCCCAGATGAGCCCGTAAACCGTTTAGATAAGTGTTCTTGGGAAACAAAAAAATGTTGAGCTAACCGATTTAACCCGCGGACACGATAATATGACGAGGCACGCGGCCCGAATGCCTCGCATGAGACGCCTTGTATTAATGTACCCAATAGACGGATGCTCAGCGAGCTAATGTCGCGCTCGCAAGTTGGCACGACCGCTTACGAAGTTCCCTGTTGATAGCTGGGTTTTATTTTGCAATAGCATTATGGACTGTTGTTATTAACTCGCAGTACTTGAACCTGTGGCGTTTACTTTATCATAGTCCGAGGTATGACAAACGAGGCATTATTGCTACATGCCTCGCAATGAATGTTTGGACCTTTAGTCCCGGATTTTATGATATGTTATTTGAGAAAACTGAAAGTTATTCATCAAAATTAAATTGATGAATCATTAAATCCCGCTTAATATACCAGACGAGACAATTCTTGGATGTGCGTGGGCGTTATTGTTCCGATCAACTGTTTTGTGTATGAACAGACATCACGTATGAGCATAATAGGTAACGATTTTCTTCAGACATTTGGGTAGTAATGTATATGACGTTATTAAATAAAGACACGCGAAGAGGGTAGCAAGCTATTTCTGTGGCACCAAGTTGTCTTATAGTTTGGGAAAACGATTTTTTCAGTAAAAAAAATTATTCATTCCAAGTGGGAATTTATTTCCCGCTTCTCAATCAATCAATCAATTCAACCTATCATAGTCTTCTTCTGGACATAGAAACTAATTAAAAAACTTCGCATAATCGACCAAAGATATTAAATCGGCAGGCGAGGAATTTGAAGGGCTTAGTTTTACCCTAAGTAACATAGAAAAGTCAAAATTTTAAAACGATTAAATCTTACAATGGAAGTCTTTTCGCCGAAAATAATTTCCTCGGTCAGTGATTAAGTTTTTAATAAAAGGGTAAAGTGGTTATCAAGATGAATTTAAGAAGCGTCGAGTGGTTAATTGAATGAAAAATGTGGGGTTTTGAGTTCCTTTTCTTACTTTCTATGATTTATGTCCTTTACATTTGTTTTATGGGGAACTTTTGTTAAGTCCTTAGTCTTTTATACTTACAAAATTTGGTACTTAAGAGTGATTAAATATACTGCAACAATTTAGATCGAGTCTGTACATATGTTGGGTGTTACTGGTAACATTAGCTGTATGGCTTATTTTGTATGTAAACACTTGAAACCAATCCCTCTACAACGGTGGCGCTGCGATAATGCGGTGTTAAATTTTAATACATAATGCAATGCTTCAGGAAGCTTTTCCTGAAGCATTGCCGTTAGTCATCGCTAACGCTATTTTGAACAAGCTTCTGAAACTAGAAAAATATATTTTTATGAACGTAACGTACATTTTGTACTAAGGGCCTGCACATACCATAGAAAGCAACGAAGGACACTTAAAACAAGACGTCTAATTGGCTTACGTCAATGCGATACTGTAGATATCAAATCTGCGGCATTCTGGTAGAACGGAAGTTTATTAGAAATTATTAGACAGACTTATTTTTGTAACACTAGTCTGACTGGACTAGCCTTATAAAAAGAAACCAACTGACCAATTTCTTCACGTGCCTCAGAAAGAACGTTGAACAGTTGGTCCCGGTTGTCATACGAATACCTAAGACAGTCGTTGCGGGAGTCAGCAACCCAAAAAGTCCGATAACTGGTCTAACCTTAGGGTATCAGTGTCTCCTAGAAATTGGGTGGCAGCTGCATCTGGTTAGACTGGGAGCCGACCCCAACGTGAATGGGAAAATGCTAGGCAAATAATTACGGTAGTGTAAGTTGACGAATTTCAGTCTTGGCTAAGGTGAGCGCACGCTCTATTTCTAATTTATTTTCATAATTAAAAGAAAGCTACTTTTTAAAATCCTACATAGAAGAAACACACCTAACCACCACAACATTTAATTCCATAACAGTGACGACTACGCAACAGAAAAATGCGTAAATTACGAAACATGTACGAATATTTTCACTTGGTTTATTTGCTCTGAGTAAACACGTAAAGCTCACAGGAGAACGAATAAACATTAATTCCGTATGATTTTTGATCGTGTCCAAACAAAATGATGTCGGTTATTCCAGTGAAAAGGTTTCAATGTTTACCTACCAATGTAATCAGTTGATTAGTGAAACATGGTTGAGTGACTAGCTATTGCGAACAAAAAATATTATACATTTTAATTTTGATGGTTGTATTAATTTTACTGTAGCATTTTGTTTTTGTTTCGCCACATGGAATCTTTAACGCAATGTGAGATGTCATGAAGTAGATACAGAAAGTGATATGCATTTCGTATATTTTTCATAATTACAGTCTATAGGGAAGGTAGTAAGTTCGTCCGCTACTGTATAGACCGAACCTGCAATATTTTAGAAGTTTCGACGCAGAGGCCCTTTACTACCGCTAAAAAGTTTAAGTAGCTACGTCACATGTAGACTTTGTAAGCCCCTTGGCATTTCTTGCTCTGCTAAGCTACAATCTTCGTTACTAAGTAGGTGTCTCTTGTCTTTGGACTACCAGATCCGTGTGTATTTAACGTCAACTGCAAACCGATCCATCTACAAATTGTTATTTATGCTCTTTGACATGAGACACAAACATCTCAGTCGTATTCATTGCAAAGCACATTATATACTAATTTTAGGGTTAGTTGCTTTGCCATACTTGCAATCGACTAACGCAACTGGAGCTCGATGTATGTACGGCTGCAGTTGAACTTGCAGTTGAACTTTACGGACGAGAATAGATTACTTCTAACATCTACGAATTATTTTAGGTACTCCGTGCATTATTAACTTGATTTACTTTAAAATACTTTTTTTACATGCAGGTATGCCTGACACTTGAATTTAAATATTTAATGAACCAAGGAAATCTTATATTAATATCATCTACAATCGCCGCATCCTTGTAGATGGGCTTATTTCGTTTGTATGCAACCTCCTGTTTGGATCCCGAACGTGCTGATTTTTCTTTTTAACAACTTTTAATTTAGTACAATAAAATATAATATTTATATTATTTTTATACTACATAGTTAGGTGGCAAACAAGCATAGGACCCGCCTGATAGTAAGCGGTTATTGTAACTTATGGAAACTTGCAACACCAGGGGCTTAACTCGCGCGTTTCTGACCTGCGTCACGCGACGTGTTGTTGGCAGCAGGGGACCTCTACTGCCCCACGACGCTTCCCTAAGTAGCATTGGTGAACTTGCTCACCGTTAGGAACACGACACTGCAAAGGAGCAGTGTTACTTAGCTACGATATTCTGCAGGATGGGATACTTCCCCAGTCGGGCAGCTCCAACTTTGAGCGGAAAATCTCGCTGTGCCCTACCTCTCTTAGTTATTTTATTTCTTTTAATATTCTAGACTTTGTATCATTTTAACCACGTCAGCAGAAGTTTAGTTCAGGTAAATCCCGGAAGGGTCGCCACTAGATAGGTAGTTATCGGCAGAAATAAATTGATGAGAAAATTGAAATCGACGCAAAGGGAGGACGTTGGGCTAATAATTTTAATTTGTCTAGTTAATGTCTTTTTTTTTTTCCTATAAACACCCTACGATCACTATAATCAGCCAAAGGTGTTTCATAAAGAAAAGATCCGCAATAAAAAAACATTTGATGGCTGGCTGATTTGTACTAAAAATTATTGCAGGAGTTTTTTTTTTACTTAAGAAATCAGTTAACCTCTTTCTATTTAAATTAAATCTCAATAAAAATATTCACACAATTAATTTACAGTACTTCGACCTAATAACATACCAGGCTAAATACGAATTATTACTGAATTTAATTTACATTGCAATCAAAATAAATAATGCATGAACAGAATGATCATTATCTACAATGTTACAATTATTGTTATGTTAGTATATAATCTTGAATAATAATCAACAAAAAATAGTTATTATTGATTAATTCGCGATTATCATAATTATAGTAGAATTGATAGTTAAATACTATTTTAATACTTTCCGGTAATACTAATTATAATATACTAATACTCGATGAGAAACAATAGAAGTTTTATTGTTATCACGTCTATATGCTATTTGCAAGGAGCTATTATTAAAATAGTAGCTCCTTATACACCAGGAACTACCTATGTACAGGGGGCACAGGATTCAGTCGCGCATTCGCTGAACGAACAAGACGAATACCCAACCTTTACTTTTCCTTTAAATAATCATCGAGATTTTAGCTTCGATTTGTCGTTCAAGATGGTTTATAATAAAATGGTACCTATCTTTTTTACTGTTTACAATTCAGAATTTGATCTATATAACATGTTTGTATCTACTTTTGTTAGCCTATGCTGTCCCACTTCTGGGCAAAGGCTTCCCTTAAACTCTTTCCTACGCCACCACGAACCAGCCCCTCTGATACGCGTCGGTCATCTCGCCACCTTTTCTGGGCCGGCCTCGGAAACAGGTGTTATAATTATTATAATATTATAATTCCTCACTTCGGGCTGTCATCATTAAATGGTTTGTTTGGACAATACATTATGTGTATAAGACAAGCAATTAAAGTGGAAGGTCAACGTTTTAATTAACTATGCTTTTAAATTGACGCACGGAATCAATTCACACTATTCATAATTTATACATATAATGATCTAATCTAACTATAAATCGGTTGACATACGTAAGCGAATTTAATGTGGCATTCTCATGAGGCCAGTCAGTCCGTAGTTAAGTTCATCATCTTTTACTGAAAGCGTATTCTACACACGTAGCGTACACGTACACGCGTACACGTAGCGTATACTGTTGTCATTCAATCCACCAAAATAATTCAACTTGACCGATTGAAATCGCCTCGTGAGAATTTCAAAATGATTACAATACAGACTCAACCTCATCTGCTCGCCTCCCTCAATCATTGTTGAGCCTGCTTCCAATTTAACCAGATAAAGATGGTGAATATCAGTATTTTATATGTAGCGACTACTATGTGACCTTTGCAGTTCAAGACATAGTCTTAGTGTGCTGAGGTCAGATGGCAGAATGCCCGGATGCGATGTATTTTACAAATTTAATCACATTGCACAATACTTTGTAAGTAAACTCACAATTCATAACATTCATTCATGCACAAAATCCATTAGGAGCGAACAACAACATATAATATTCATACTTAAAATTATAAAATGGCATTTAATTATAGGCTTGGGACTAATGGGGCTAGAGGAACTAGTACTTACAAATAATGCTGGCCTGCTGGCCCTGCATCATGTTATTACAAAGACACAGCCAACAGTGAAGTCGTATCGACAATTTTTTTACGAGGCATTCATGAATGGTAGTATTATTCCCTTTTAGCACCGAACCTATTAAAATACTTCATCTGGGTCATATCAAAAATACTTCTGTCCAAATACGAACGTCTGGATTCCATATTATGGATCTCGATGTAGAACATTGCGGTCTATTTTAATTCCCTGCGCGTCATCCCTGTCTGGGTGGCAGAATAGAAAATGTGAATTTTAGAAATAGCTGACCTAACTAAAACCAACTTTAGTAGTTTCGTGTTTATTCTGAGAGAACAATATCTTGTTGGGAACATAGTTTAACTTACTAGCTTTGTTTTGGAGTTGCCTAGTATCAGAATAATATGCTTTAATGTGGTTTATGATTTTGTTTGTGTTAAAGCTCTTTTATTTTACTTATTTTAGGAGATGAGCCAAAAAATGAACGCTTGGGTTCAAAATGAATAGATTTGTTCATTATCGTGAATACAATCATGCGTTAACGTATCCAAAACGACTTAAAATTCACCATGTATAGCTGGGAAAGATAGAGGGTAGGAAACTCGATTAATTAATCTTTTATACAACTTGTTCAGAATTTGTAAATAGTGGCTTTGTACAAATAAGACAGAATATCTCAAACTGACTTACTTACTTTTACTAAGCTAAAGGCAAGAACAGCGCAGAACCATTTAAAAGCGATAATGAGCTAACAATAGCCGTGAACTTGTTGCGAGTCTATTAACCGACTAAACAGTGGAGCAATTAGTAGTATAACGATCGTATTTAGGTACCGACCGACCGTGTTTGGTCGAGTAAACAGGTTTCTATTAGTTGCCACAAGCTGTGTTAAGCTGTTCGTTATGCAACCACTGAACGATTATGAGTTCTAAAATCGAACGTTTAAAATTAATGTTGGGAAAATGTATCCGATTTCAAGGTTTTTTTTTGTTTTTATAAATCTTTGCCTCTTACTAGGATTTTTCATGTATCCTGGGTAGATTACAAATATACATGTCACATGCACACACACCCAGACCCGGAGCAACTATATCTGTAGGCCATAGAAATATTTGTTCCGTGCAGGGATCGAACCCGCAGCATACACGCAGAAAGCCAATCGCTTAGCCAATGCGTCAACCGTGCCATCAAAGAAGAACGAGAACTTGGAAGTGCTTGAAAGAGCTTTTTTTAGAAGTTGGGCGCGTTTTATATCTTACGCTCACCACAAACAAGACTGTCGCTAGTCACCCTAATTTAAAAAAAAACAAATCTATTTATTAGATGTTTTTAGATGTCTTTTCTACCAAATGCCGCACACTTGAGACAGTTTTAGACGCCTAGACGTAAGACAATTTAGTCTAATAAATGTCTTGTTCTTTTCCACGTAGGTACCTATACATACGTCTTGTTCTTGTCCATAAATGTCTTGTATATATTGCAATAATTAGAACGCTATGTTATGATGACGTCAGACACCAAACTCATCTGTAGATACCTATTATAAAATTAATATCTAAGACCTAGGTCATATTATATTATTATAGATTCACGACATCGAACCACAAATGTTAAAGTTATTTATATTTATAATATTGCCATGATAACTGTTTAGATTTAAACAGTTTATTATGTAGATAAAAAATGACTATTTAAAACCTAGGTCATTTAATAACAGATTCACAAAATCAAATGTTAAAATAACTCTAACGTTAATAAGATAACAGTATAAATTAAACGGTTTATTATAACTAGTTTGTCGATAAGTTTAACTACACCTACATATAATATAATACATTACTGAAATTATCCAGTTTCTTGTTTCCGTTAAGGTCGACCAGGCATGACGAAATAGCGGCTAGATATTGTCAAGCTTACATTAAATCTTGTAAAAATAACCATGACCTGCCGCACTGGCTGCCAAGTTATGAGGATATAGGTACCTAGTAATTAATAGATCTATTTCTGTAAATAATATATTTCACCAAACAACCTTTGGTAAATATATTTTGAACTCAAATCACTTTAATGCGTCATGGTCCGTTTCTAAAGGTCAATTAAAGTTTGATATTCAATTTATAAAGTGATCATTAGTCTTAAGTATTTTATTATCAGAACATAATTAATCATCATAGGTGGGTACATATACTTTTTTTGCATTGAATAACTACATAAAATTCGCCCGGATTTTTGGCATTCACCAGCCGCCGCCGCGCCGCGCCGCGTAGGAAGCAAATTCTTTGACACTAGAAAATGTAAACCACCAACCCTTATCTGCACATGATTTTGCAAATAAATATATCTTTATCTCTTTACATATTGTACATCATCATTATCTCAGAAAGGATCTGCTTTCAATACTGAAACTATAACGTAGATATCGAAAGGGAAAATATACCAATGCTGTAAATTGAATTCAGCTCATACAAAACTAAACTGTCCCCCCGTGGGTGTCGTCGAAGGTGACTTTCTGCATGGGGAAGTAAGAAAGTCGCCATCTTGAAAAAAAGTAATCCTCTAATAAAATCCTGTAAAATGTTGTTATTTTACTTAGTAGGTACTAGCTGATGCCTGTGGTTTCACCCGCGTGTTTTATTTTATAAAGAAAGAAAGAAAACGTTTCTAAGAAATCACTAAAAAAACATTCATCATTGGTTTTCTCATTTTTATGGAAATAAAATAGTGTAGCTTTCTATTACTGAAAAAATTTTTAGAATCGGTTTAGTAGTAGTATCCATAAAATTACGCCTTACATACAAACAAATTTGACCTCTTTATAATATTAAAAGTATAGAAAAAATCTAATTATTTATTTCAATCTAACAACTTGTCATAATATCTAATATTATGAACTAATCTTTCAACTGATCGTGATCCGTAGGTGGTCTCAAGTAGTTGAAATCAATTTTGCGTGTACGCACAATATTATTGTAGTTCTTCGCAGATAGTTTTGGTGTCCGTGTTCGGTTTGGACTGCTGAAATCCACGTGATATAGACCAAACTTCGTACTGGAATAAACAGATTAAATTTCAGAAAAACACTTATGTTATCGCTAAGAATCTGTAGCAACATCCTGACAATAGTTACGTCAAGCGGTTGTGAAGCACCTGTTCCATCGTCGCCTTTTACGACACGAAGGATTTATGCGTTCCTTACTCACCTCTAATGGAATACCCTTTCTTATTCGGACAATAGTGTAAAGGGAAATACATATTAAACTCTAAAATCCCTAACTGCCTAGAATTCACCTTTAGACGAATCTCATCATGCGACCAAATGCTTTACAATAACCTTCGAAGGGTTAAGACCTTCCAAGAAACGTTAGGGATCATAATACACCGATACAAGTAAGTACATAAATTCTGTTCAACACTTACGTATACCCATCATTCCATTCAAAATTGTCCATTAAACTCCTAGCGAAATACCCCTGTATATTGCAGCCATCTTCATGAATCGCTAATAGTAGCTGATACAAGTACTCGTTGAAGAAAGAGACGCGTTCATAGTCATCTAACTGTCCGTGGTCTGCCAAACCATTTTCAGTTACTATAATTGGTATTTCTTTACCGTATTTCTTTGTCACCCAGTTGATCACTTGACGGAAACCTGGAGCATATACCTGGAACACAGGATTTTAAGTTATTATTTACACATTTAATATAAGTTTTATCATCATAAATACGCCCGAAAACGTCCATCACGAATGAAACGTGTAACATAAATCTCTTTGTAAACTGCTCCGGGGCAGTTGTGAAGCAACATTGTATTCAGCAATGTAGAAAACCAAGCTTAACTGAGGGATAGGTCACAGTTGTTAGTAGAGCTCTTCAATTAGGTAGTCTAAAATACTTGAATATCATGACATGACAGTACCACTTTTCCTATTGGTGCTTCTCTACTAAAAGTCAACCGTTTTTCTGAATGCCAATCTTTGATCAATTAAAAAGTTGTAGTCTTCGATGATAGAAATTATTTTTCTTGCAAACATATTCCAAAGAAATTTCTGAACCAATTTAACTAACTACTTAACTTAGTAACTTTTCAGCTGGACCAATCTACAACCAGATTGAACTTATAAAATTTTGTGGAACCAAAGCGGGCTCAAGTCATTAATTTTGAAATCACGGGATCTCTTTGTGGTATGGTTTTGCCATGCATTATTGGGGGTCCATCCTAACTTACTGATAACCATGGAGCACCAGGCGTAGGCCATAAAAAGTTCTGCTCCACTTTCACGCCAGTATCATGGTCATATGATGGTATGGTCCATTCGTCCTCCATAACAGACGAAGATATCAAATAAGTGGTGTAGTGGTTCAAACTGAAGAAGTCGGAACTTCCTCGTAATGCCTCAATCTGTAATAAAAATGAGTTATTACACAGCTTAACCAAAAGTGCTTGAGATCACTAAGTAGGTCACTGTGGGAGTTTAGTACAAAAATTATAAACGTGCAGAAACGTCCCCCAAAACACTTATGCCGCTAACTTATCTAGATGTCATATCTTAACAGATATGACATCTAGATTAGCACATGACTACAATGCGTCACCGTCTTCTCGGGAGCAGTTCGATGACAGCGCAACAGAGTTTCCACTCTCTGCGACCGACTCCAGAGGCCCTTCGGCTAATAGTGCAAGGCGAGGGGATAAGGGTATTGTTCGCAACGAGGTAGTTGCTCCTCGGCGCTATCTTCTCCAACTGGGATCACCGGGTCTACCGCGTAACTAAAATTGTAATGAACATCGACACTGGTATTAAACTTCAATACGATCGTGAGAGCCTAAACTTTGAGCTAACTTGTACAAAAATTAACTATCATGGAGTTGGGACTCCTATCTTCATGCTAGGTAAAAAAATACAAGGTAGCTCGAAGTTTAGTCTCTCACGATCGCATTGAAGTTTAATACCGGTGTCGATGTTCATTACAATTTTAGTTACGCGGTAGACCCGCTGCCTTCTCTCGATCCCGCTCTGCGGTCTCTTTCTGGACCATAACGGCTTCACAGAAAGGGACCACTGCTCTCCAATTTGCCTAATCTGCCAGCACAGCTAATACTACTGCGGGGCAGATGGAGTTCTTGCCCGATCTGGTTAACCAGCATTTGCCGCTCTGCGGCTTACACAGGGTACGTCTTGAGCGCTGTACAGAATCTTGGGAACCTCTACAGTGGCGGCAATTTGCAGTGGCCTCGCGTCCGATTCTATTCAGAAATTCACCAATGCAACTGTTCCCGGTGAACACCTGGGTAAGGCGGTAAGGTGACGCGCTCGCTCCTCCTGAGCCAGGCTTTGAAGTGTAGCAGCATGGTTTCGACAACACGCTTCTGCGCTAAGAGATGACTCTCTTTAAGCGTTGGGTGATGGTCTACGGAGAAGGCACACGCTCAACGTATTCTATATTTTTCAGCTCATATGAAACACAAAGTAAAACAGACCATTCGCAAATAAAACTTTCTTGGCTCAAATTGCATCGTAAAAGTAGCAGTGTCATAAGTTCTATATGATTTTAAACAAAAATACTTGTTTTAAAAAGCCTAAGTGCAGTATTAATCTTAAATAGGTACTAATTCAAAGTTATGCTAGATAATATGTCACCGCAGACCTGACCTTGTTTTCAATAGCCAGCTGAGGATTATTATAATCCGTATCGATATTATTGAAAATAGGAAATTAAAATTAATCCGATAAATGAAAATCATTTACATAAAAGTCCTACGGATTATTTTATTTCTTGATATGATAATTATTATTATCCATTTCAGTGTTGCAGAAAACAATTAATTCATGGTGGTGAAAATTACACTCATTTAATAAAATAAACTTTAAAATAACGTAAAAACCGACTTCAAAAAACTACTGTGTTAGCCTGCATCCTTCCACTGCTCGGCAAAGACCCTCTCCCCATGATTTCCAGGCCTTTCGGTCTAGAGCCAGTGTGAACTATTCATTATTAGTTTTATCTAGGTCAGAAAAAAGATTTCAGAAGCTGTTAAGTTTAAAATAAAAAATATATATAGATACTTTTTAGATTTTTGAAGTCGGTTTTACTTCTTTTTAAAGTTTATTTTGAGTGGCATAAACAATACAGAAACATGCATTTACAGCAATCGTGAGTGATATGCTGTTATTCATTCAAGAGTTCCATTGTCTATCTACGAAGATCTTCATCAGATCTTCACCAAATTTAAATGGGACCATTTCGGAATAAACCCCTTTCGAACAAAAAAAGATTTTTGCACATCCGTCTAATGAAAGAGATATCCCCGAATATACAAAAACAAAAAATTTAAAACCTCCTCCTGTTTTGAAGTCGGTTAAAAACGAAGTAAAAAGCAAGTAAAGCTCGTTCTAGGAAATATTTTCACTGAACTATTTGTATGTTTAAAAATATACCAATGCTTGTTTGTACGGTCTGCCTAAAAACATACTTAATCCAACCATCAATACCATCACCGATGGTGGTAGAGGAAGAAGAAGACACAATTATGTAAAATACAGACCTCTTCCGGTGTGAAATATGGAAGACGTGACCTGACAAAACCCTGCTCCAAACTAGCGTTGTCAACTCGTTGCCGAACTAACTTGGGATAGTCTCCAGTCTTTGAGAATATTGGATGAGCAAACATTCCTACCTGAAACAGGTATTTTTATTAGTTATCTAACCTAATCAAGGTTGTAAAAGCCAATTATTATATATAAGACTATCGTACAAAATCATCAAAGTTTTAGAAAAAAATGTTTAGATTTTATAAGGTACCATGAATCAAAGAACTATAAATAAATATTCTAAATCTCACAGGCACATACACGCAGATCCAGAACAACTAACTGTTGGCCATACGAATATTTTTTCGACGTCAGTTATGTCGTCATAATATAATTATTATAATGGGCATAATAATTAATCAATTTTTTTTAAATAATCACTTTAAGTAGGGTTATACTCACGTGCATTTCAAGATGTCGCTCCGCAGCTTCTTGGTCTTCATAGCTATCGGGATGTTTTGGCATACTCCAGTTGCAATCTAAAGATATGGCGACCTTCCCTAGAACAAAAATGAAAAAAAACTATAATTATATTAGTGACATGTCACAAACTCATTAGACGTCACAAAAAAGCTACTGACAGGAATTCAACAAGCGCGAGCGCACGTGTTATCATTGTCGAATATTATATCGGAATAAGTATTTTTACAAATTTGCAAAGCAATATACCTAGTAACCTACCCTTCTGATAATAAAGAAACTCTTTCTCATACAAGCGGTAAGCTCGGGCATGAGCCAACAGTAGGTGATGACTACAAAGGTACATGGCAACACCAGGTGACGATAATGCTGGTACAAATGTATTACCACCGTATGCCTGAAAAAACATAAAATTATAAATTCTTGATACCTAGGCACAATCGGCAATTTTTCCGGCCGATCGTTTGCGCCCGGCGTCCAAATGCAGAGTTACTATTTATAAGCGGGCCGCAGTCATTCAAAGCATTTTATTTGCGAAATAGAATCATCGCAACGTATCGTGACTAGACCTATAGTATAAATAAGGAGTAACTGTACTAAAGTAATTAAAGATGATGACCAAGTAACAATTATAAAAAAAATATAGACACAAAGCTTTCCTTAAACTCTTAGAAGATTTTCACCACAATTAGAGAAATTTTGAAAACCAAATCCTATAAAATAATAAAAAACACCATCCACTTACGCTTACGCAATGTTGCTGAGGTTCGTTAATTGTCAACCAGTACTTTATTAGATCGCCAAAAAGATGAAAAACAACTCGCGCATAGTCTTCAAAATAGTCCACCAATATTGGATTACACCAGCCACCAAAATCCATTAGCATTGTTGGCATGTCCCAATGGTAAAGAGTAATTATTGGAGTAATATTGGCCTTCAGAAGCGCCTTGAAAAATCTTCGATAGAACATTACACCTTCTCTGTTTATGTTGTTATCAGTTCCATTCGGTAGTATACTGAAATTGTGTATTAAATCAGATTAATGAAAGATACAACAATAAATTAAAGCTTTGATTTAATTTTAGGATCATAAATTATAAAAATATTCAAACCTTTGACTTAAACTGACTCCTGGTAAATGGTTTTATATTGGTACCGAATGAAATGTTATTACAAACGAATGACGGTCTTTTTTTGTTTTAGAATATTATTGAGAACATAACCTGCATAAACTAAATATTATGTGTACAGGAAAAAAGGCGTACCGTTGATTTTTACTATTTGCTAAATATAAAAAAAAGAACTGGTACATTTTAAGTACTTGTTAAGATAGAATTTTAGGTTACACAGAAACAAAAATGGAGTGTTAAATACAGGTATTACAAATTTTAATATGCTCTCTCCATATTTCATGAGATGGATTATAGGTAAAGGTTTTGCCTTACCCTTTTGGTTATACAATCATACGTACCGCGGCCAAGAAATGGATGTACGGTAGAAACGAACGCCAAGATTTTTGATCATTTCGATGTCCTCCATGTACTTGTGGTACGAATCTGATGCCACATCAGCATTTGAACCATCCTTCGTATAATCTGGGTGTGCATGGAGATACGTATCCCATATGTTTTCGCCTTTACCTGTAATAAATAGAGTTGATTGAGCATTGACTTAAGGTTTTTGGTAAAAATCAATATTAAGTATCGTTGACTCAATCTTATTTCTCACAAATAAATGTATTATGGTGATTTTCATATCTTCTAAATTGATCTAAAGTTTCCGAAGACCTACTTTCTAACTATTACATGAAGCCACCCATACTGATACTGTTAGCCTGTATCATCCCACTGCTGGGCAAAGGCCTCCTTGACCCATAATGCCTCAAAATCTTGCGACAGCCTATATAGTCAACCTTTAAACGTGTAATCAAATTAGTAAGCCATACAATGTTAAAGCACAAAGTCCACCGCGAGCGTGGCTAAGCTAGAACTAAACTTAGTTTACCTTAGCTCACGTCGTTAAGAGACTTTTTCATACTCTCATTTCCACTACGAGCTAAGTTAAGTTAGAACAGACTAAAGCCAACTAAGTGAATAGCTTAGATTAGTTGGTTTCGTAGTTTCGTTCGCAGTGGATTCTGCGCTTTAGATGTAACGTTGTCTGATAATGTTTCTAAGAAATGTTTCTTGCTATACCTATACGTCTAAGTTGAATGAGAATATTAAGATATTAATCTCAGATATGTGTAGTATGATATGACTATCTCAAAAAAGATAAACATGTAAAAAAAACATATACATAATCATTTATTGCAAGAATGTAGTACAAAAAGATGTTAATAACAAAAGTAGAACATACATTCTACCATGACAATGGTGTGAAATTATTCTACAGAATATAATTCAAGCATAATGAATGAGATTTAATAATTTAATAAATGTTTAAGTCCTAGTGAATCCAAAAAAATACCAGTCATAAATAGTCATTATTCATTTAGCTCACATTTAGAATGTAAAAAAAAATACAAAATTATAAGTAGCAAAAAGTTTATAGGTAGTTAATACTAAGAATGACTGATTTTGTAATCGTTAATAGTGATAATAATAATTATTATACAGTAGAAAGTAAAAAAATATATAATACAAAATTATAAGTAGAAAAAAGTTTATATATATGAAAAAAATGTGATACTAAGAGAAATTGTGATAAAAGAATGTGATTTGATTTTAGGGATATATAGTAAGTAGGTAATAAATAACTTAAGGCTGTTTTTGCAAGTGACCCAAATAGTTAAGAAAACTGATTGTTAAATCTATTAATAATAAAAATTAACGTAAAAAAATAATATGATCAATAAACGTACTTACTGCTGATTTATATCGATATGTTTTATTTAATAATGTTGTGAACAAAAAATAGTTCCCATCACTAGAAGAAAATTTTACGTTCGTGCCCTTCGTGGAATAAAATTAATATTATTTTACTATTCCACGAACCGCACCAAACCAAAATTTGGATCGGTGCCGTTCGTGGAATAGCGTTGGTGCTATTCGTTTTAGTGCCGTTCAGATCGGTGCTACTCGTGGAATACCTCACATTTAGCTCATAAAATAACTAAATAGCAAGCCATTCTGTCAGCTTTTTCTGAAACATCTTTAATGGCAGCTCTTTGAAATAATAAACTTTGAACAATAAGATGACGTGCCAAAAACCGCCGCGCGCGCGCGTGCAGGTGTGAATTACTCATTGACGCCATGTTAAATCTACATAAATATATTTAAAATTTATATATATAATAAAAATGAATCCCTATTTCCCTTAGTCGTGCCATCACGCGTGAACGGCTGGACCAATTTCGCTAATTCTTTTTTTGTTGTGTTTGTTATAATTGTAAGGAGAAGGTAGGGTAGGGTAACTTGTCCTCATAAGGAAAGCCTATTACAAGATCAAAGACTATGTTGACGATGGAGATGTATGGAAGTGATTATCTTCTGCACATGCGGCTTCCCTGGTGACCCGCTGATTCCTGTCTTCACACACTAATTTTAATGAAGTTTCCCTTGGGTGATGAGAAAAATAGATGATTTCTCACCTCCTTCATTCCATCCTCCTTCTATTTGGTAAGCTGCCGTTGATACTCCAAACATAAAATTGTCGGGAAAGGCATATATGTTTGTTCTAGGATCTACTTTCACGTATCTTCCCTCAGTTAACTGTAGCAAGCTGTATTTAAAAATGCAATACATTTCATGTAATTAATGTAACTATGTAATTCAAAAAGTATCGTAATACAAATTACCAAAATAGACCGCAACATTTTATCGATATCTGCAAAATTCTTTTAAAATATATAGATTCCGTAATTATATTTCCAATAAATTAACACACAGATTTGCCAGTAACATAATGCGGATGTAAAAATAAATATTCACGCCAAAAATAGGATGAATTATTTATTTCTTTATAAAAAGAACGATTGTCACAAGGATTTGTCTTGTATCGAAGGTAGAGTTAACAAACATACATAAAGAAAGAAAGAAAGAAAGAAAAACGATTTATTTTATACACAAATTACGACACACAAAAAGTAAAAAAATTCAAATTAAAACAAATAAAAAAAGAAGTAACAAATGAAGACAAAAAATAAAAAGTAAAAAATTAAAAACACGATCCAAAAAATAAAAAAATAATAAAAGTAACAATTTTTTAATAATAAAAATCTGTGGCTTGAATTCATTCGATTCATTCGTCCACGCTTTGATCTCATCATGCGCACACACCCAGACCCAAAACAATCATCTGTAGATCATACAAATATTTGTTCCCTGTGTGTGTATCAAACCTGTGGCACGTAGTGTAGAAAGATAATCGCTTAGCCACTGCGCCAACCGTATCGTCAAAATTATCCGAAAAAGTTTATTAATATCGATCCTGTGTCGAACGAAACGGTGTTTAAAATCAACAATATTGAGATGTTTCTAAGCCTTTTTTAACATCGACTTGATTCGGGAGTAAATTGATGTCCCAGGTACTTTGGGATTAAAGTCAGTCTGTAATATTAATTCTAATAAATCTGTAATATAACTAAATCTGATGAATAAATCTGTTATATTAAATTACAATGATTTGATAGGACTTACCTTATACTTGCTAAAATTGCTCTTTTGAAAGTGACTTCACTTGATCGCCACATAGTAGTTACTAAAACTAGACGCCAGTCAAATGCAATAAGTACTTATAATGGTAGGTACCGCTACTCATTTCAGTTTTAATGTTTTTGCAAAAATACAAAACTAGTCTTACCTCAATATTTTATTCCCATGAAAATATACAATTGATGTAATAATTGTATATTTTCATGGGAATAAAATATTTAGGTAAGACTAGTTTTTAATCGCGATGTCGCTCGTGTATTTTCGAACTGGTGAATTTAAAGACTTGAAGGCGAACTCTGCTGAGGCTCAGTAATTTGCACTTTTGCATTCAAATTGATTAAGTACATCATAGTCATTCTGCGGTAAACTAGTATCCCATAAAAATTCGATCGTTCGTCTCAAAATTCTCTCATATAAATAGATATTAAGCAGCATACTAGATAGACTTTAGCTTTAACTTTATGGTTTGATCCCTATAAATAAAAGATTGCTAAAACCTCCTATCAATTATTGGCAATTGACTGGCATGAAGTTGAAGAATTCGAGTTATTTTTTTATACAATTTCACAGTGACGGTACGGTTGGCGCAGTGGTCGAGCGATTGACTGCTGAGCTACTGGTGGCGGGTTCGATGATGCCCGCACGGAAAAAATATTTGTATGGCCTACAGTGTATGTTTGTAAACGCACCCACGATAGAGGAATTATACCTAGTGTGGAGTAACGTTTTATTTAATGGAAGAAGAAAGTGAAAAAAAATCTTATTTAAAAAAAACGGTTTGGCACCCTTGCTTTGAGCACAATTGGGAATACTTTTTTTTGCAATTAATGTAACGGGACGGTTGGAAAACAAAGATTTTATTATTCAATTGTTACGTGATTCTATAAAAATAATGTCAATATCCAATGAAAATTATTCTAATAGACCTAATAGTAGGTACCAGTGGCGAAGGGTGACAGTTTTTAAAGGGGAAGCCGTCCCAAAAATGCCGTTTAAAAATTGCTGCAATTAATGCTGCAAGACAAAAATCCATACCGTCTCTTGAAATCTAGGTATATATTATCATGTTTGGAAGAGCTTGACCTAACTGAATAACAACCTTTTTTTTTGTCAGTTGGATGAGTAAATAATATTATAATTTCCTTTATGTAATTTTTAACATACTTTTATATATTTTTAAATAATTTTACAATTAAATAAAAAAAAGATTATAAAAACATTTAAAAATATAAAATAGTAGTAGGCCACCGGCATCGGGAACAGGGTCCAAGCTACCGGTTGTCAGGGCTCTAGAGAGAGAAACCTCCTGACAATGCGCGCAGTGTCAAGGAGTACTGCTTTCTGAATCAAGCCCTTGATCCAGAAATTATAATAATTATTACGTTGGTCTATGCACTACCCAATTCCTAAAGGGAAGCCGATGGGAATCGGGTTGTATGCACTCTTCGCCACTGGTAGGTACCTACGTATGTAGGTATGTATTCTATTATGTATCATATTAGCTATGTAAGTATTATGCTCCAATATTCGATACCCCTTAGTTCTTTAAATACAATTTATCTTGAATGGACATACAAATATTCATAAGTTTCTATTCGAGTATAACATTGTTGTAGCTGTTGCAAATAATTTGTCATATATCAGATATGATTAATGTACCTATTATGTTTATTTTAATTACTTACTGTAATTGTTAGAGGTTTTCATTGAGTACATAGAACCTGTCAAGTGCGAGTATGACTTGCGCACTGAGGGTTCCGTTACATTATAAGCATGCGTAATAAGCAATAATTAGAGTGCTCATAAGAAAAGGATATTTTTTAAACCAAAACGGCATGGTTGACGCAGTTGCTAAACGATTGGCTTTCTGCGCTACGTGCTTCGGGTTCGGTCCCCGTATGGAACAAATATTTGTACGGCCTACATGTACTGTGTGTGTATGACATGTGAGTTTGTAAACAAAAGGTAGGTACCTACAAAGTTAAAAAAATAAGTTGTGTAAATGGAACTAAACAGATATACCCCTCTATCTGTCCCTTTAGTAATCTTTTATTTAGTTTCTCTATGTGTTGCTTTCATCTACAACACACAACACTACACTGCATTTAAAATTTTTTTTAGTCATATGATGTGTTATTATATGCATGTATTTGTTTATTTATATGTATATATGATCTATATAAATAATGCTTTATTTTTATTGTTTATTTATTTTCTATATTTTTTGTGTTTTTGTTTATTCTGCATTTGTTGTCTATTTATGTGCTTATGCTATATTTGTTTATCGTATTGTATGACTTACTTTATGTATTTAAATGCGTACACCACAGACTACCCTATTCCATTTTATCCATGACTTTTTGTGCATCCAAATGTTGTCTAGAAAAGATCGCATTAAGCGATAAGCCCGCCCATTGTGCATTGTTTTACACTTTTTCTATTTTATGTTTTATTTATGTTGGTGTGCAATAAAGCATATTTCTATTCTATTCTATACCAAAAAAAAAGGATAAACTATGTTTTTTTCTAAATTAAGTTATGTAGGAGCCTACATTATTCGAGATTAGGATAAAAAGTATTTATCTTCAAAAAGGCATAACTTGGGAAAAAAAATAGTTGTGCCTTTTTACATTTCGATGGCAAATTGCTTTCTTCTTCTATGAATGGAATATATTATTAACCATGTTCAAACATAAAATGAATAAAATTGTTAATAATATCAATAAATGAAATTAACTAAGTTAAAAAGGGCACTCGCTCCGTGTTATTTTTTTCTATTAGTCTGGGTGTCGACCCTTACATAATTGTATGATGACATTAAGTTATTATTATTAATATAGTAAGTTATTAGCTTCTGAAGTCGGAGCCTAACTCTTCAATGCACCTGGCATGGCTGTGGCACCGACTTTAGAAGCTGTTAAGTTTTTTAAGAAAATTATTTTACCCTTTTTAGTTTTTTGATGTCGGTATTTACATTCTTTTTTAAAATTTTCATAATTGCATTCTAAGGGTAAGGTAGTAAGTTCGTCCGCTACTGTATAGACCGAACCTGCAATATTTTAGAAGTCTTCGACGCAGAGGCCCTTTTACTACCGCTAAAAAGTTTAAGTAGCTACGTCACATGTAGACTTTGTAAGCCCCTTGGCGTTTCTTGCTCTGCTAAGCTACAATCTTCGAAACTCATCTGTAGATATTATAAAATTAATATCTAAGACCTAGGTCATAATATAATAGATTCACGACATCGCGTCACAAATGTTAAAGTTATTAATAATTATAATATTGCCATGATAACTGTTTAGATTTAAACGGTTTATTATGTACCTAGGTAATAAAATGACTATTTAAAACCTAGGTCATTCACGAAATCAAATGTTAAAATAACTCTAACGTTACTAAGATAACAGTATAAATTAAACGGTTTATTATAACTAGTTTGTCGATAAGTTTAACTACACCTATAATGCATTACTGAAATTATCCAGTTCCTAGTTTCTTGTTTCCGTTAAGGTCAACCAGGCATGACGAAATAGCGGCTATAGATATTGTCCAGCTTACATTAAATCTTTTAAAAATAACCATGACCTGCCGCACTGGCTGCCAAGTTATGAGGATATACCTAGTAATTAATAGATCTATTTCGGTAAATAATATATTTCACCAAACAACCTTTAGTAAATATATTTTGAACTCAAACCACTTTAATGCGTCATAGTCTGTTTCTAAAGATCAATTGAAGTTTGATATTCAATTTATAAAATGATCATTTGTCTAAGTATTTTAATAACAGAACATAATTAATCATCATAAGGTGGGTACCTACTTCTTTTGCATTGAATAACTACATAACATTCGCCTGGATTTTTGGCATTCACCAGCCGCTGCTGCCGGCGCCGCCGCGCCGGCGCCGTCGAGGTACCATGTAGGAAGCAAATTCTTTGACACTAGAAAATGTAAAACAATCCTTATGGCTGTATATACACCCACAGTCAGGTATCTACACATGATTTTTCAAATAAATTATATCTTTATCTCATAATATTACATATTGTACAGCTTCTCATCTTATAAAGGATCCGCTTTCAATACTTCCTTACTTCGATATTATTTTCTTGTATGGTTGAATACTCTAAAAATTAGAAATTATTCTGCAATAATAAAAATATTTTACCGAGAGAGAACGTAGATATCGAAAGAGAAAAGATACCAACTCTATAAATTGAATTTAACTCATACAAAACTAAACTGTCGTCCCGTGGGTGACGTCGAAGGCGACTTTCTGCATGGGGTAGAAAGAAAGACGCCATCTTGTTCTTTTTTTTTTTTCTTTTTTTTTTTTAAACATTGCCCCTCACTAGGATTTCTCCTGTATCGAGGGTACAGTTTACAAACATACATGTCACATGCACACACAACCAGACCCGAAACAACTATTTGTAGATCATACAAATATTTAAAAAAATCCTAATCCTCTTAATCCTTTAATAAAATCCTGTCAAATTTTGTTGCTTTATTCATTACTAGCTGATGCCCGTGGTTTTTCTCGAGTGAATTATTTTATAAAGAAAGAAATAAATAAAACGTTGCTAGACATCACAAAAAAATAAGACATTCATCATTCGTTTATTCAGTTTTATCAAAATAAAGTATAGCCTATATCACAGAGTTAGTGTAGCTTTCTATAACTGAAAGAATTTTTAGAATCGGTTTAGTAGTTCCAATAATTACGCCCTACATACAAACAAATTTTACCTCTTTATAATATTAAGTATAAGTACAAGTAAACTTAGATGACGTCTAATAGAGATGAATGGAAGACGAAGACATATTGCGCCGACCCCAAATAAAATGGGATAAGGGCAGGAGAATGGGATAAGGGCAGGAGAATGATGATGAAGTACAAGTCAAGTAAGTGTAGTATTAAGTAACTGATGGTGATCCGTAGGTGGCGTCAAGTAGTTGAAATCAATTTTACGTGTCCGCATAATGTTATTGTAGCTCTTCGCAGATAGTTTGGGTGTCCGTGTTCGGTTTGGATTACTGAAATCCACGTGATAGAGACCGAACTTTGCTCTGAAAAGAACAAATTAGATTTCAGAACAGTTACTTATGTAATCGCTAAATGTTGTCATGGCACACAGGAGGCAGCATCTGTAGCAACATCCTGACAATAGTAATGTCAAGAGGTTGGGAAGCATCTGTTCCTTCGTTGCCTTTTACGATACTTACGGGTAAAGAAGGTTACCCTTTACCATGAACCACATGGCCAATTTATCTAGGGCTTGAGGGTTTTTGATTTTTTTTTTGTTTGCCTGACTTTGGAAGCCATTTCTTGTTTAGCTTCACTTATTTTATACGACCTTAGGTATACACGTCGTATGACACGTAACAAACTACATGATGATACATACATACATATACATATATAATATATAAATACATGATGATGATACATGATATACAAAAATATAGACGTATAATTATTTTTGAAACGTTTTAAATTTAAGTATATTTATGTATAGATTATTAAGTGCGAATCCTTTTTTAAGAAACGAATACATGTATGTGTACCTCTTGTTTACAAATTATGTAGATATTGAACAACATTCGTTTTGCGAGTTTGACAAAAACTAAACCAAAAAAAAATCTATTGTGTGTAATATTTACGTAATAAACCAGAAAATAGCTAATAGTAGGTACTAAAACTAACCTAAAGAATGAGCAAAGATCTTCTCTTCCATTTCATTCTATTTTTCGGTCGTGTTAGGATATGCAAACTATAGAGTATTTTGATATAAAAACAAAAGGTTTCGATTTATGAAAAAGTTACACCCGCATTCCTCCCATAACCATGTCAGGCCAAAAGATCCCCTGGGAACTCAAAGCCAAGTACCTGGGCGTCACTCTCGATCACCGACTCACCTTCAACGACCATCTGAAGGAAGTCCGCCACCGTGCCTCCTTCGCCCTGAGCCGCCTCCACTCACTTCTCAATGCACGCAGCAAACTCCCCCTTAAATCTAAGGTGCGAATTTACACTACGTGCATACGTCCCATTATGACTTACGCCAGCGTAGTGTTCTCACACGTGAAGCCTTATCGACTCAAAAGGTTGCAAACCCTACAAAACCGATTCATGCGAAAGGCTACGGGTGCCCCCTGGTACCTCCGCAATGATCAGCTCCATTTAGACCTCAATCTGCCGACCATCTGGCACTTTATGAAAAAGGCGTCCAAGAAATTCTTCGACGCCTCCCCCTCCCACCCGAACCCTCTTGTGGCAGCGGCCGCAGATTACATCCCCTCCCAGATATCGAAAATTCGCCGTCCTAAGCACACACTCACGTATGCGGACGACGAAATCACTCTCCGTCAGGAGAAAATCAGATTAGCTCGAAAAGCTCTCAACACTACACACGACAGACCGTCATACCGTCCTCGCCGACGAGGCCCGTCGCGACGTCCCGCTCCATATGCTCCCCGACCCTCGCTCGCGCCAGCCCGTGCTGAGACGATAGATTCAAATTCCCCTAATAATAATTTCACAACACAGACACAGCAAGCCCTCTCTTGTTGCCCCATCAGCGTCGCCCTAAGCCGAGGCCCGTGTCCCACTAGGGGACGCCCTTAGCTGCGTCACGCTTAAAATCACCTAATTTTAAATAGGTCGGAGACCCTTCAGGTCTCACCAAAAGCCCGGTTAAACAGCAGAAGCTCAATGAGCTAACTGTGAGAGACATTTTCAAAAACAAATTTATGAAAAATCGTAGGACAAACACTGTTCACAGATAAGTAATACAAAGTAAGTGCTAAGAGGTTTCGAGTATTTTTTCAATAACCCTGTATATCCGTGAAAATTATTTTTGGCGTTGCTTTACCTACCTCTAATGGAATAATATCCTTTCTGATTTGGACAATAATGTAAAGTGAAATAAATATTAAAGCCCTAACTGCCTAGAATTCACCTTTAGACGAATCTCATCGTGCGACCGAATGCTTTACAATAACCTTCCTTCCAAGAAACGTTAGGGATCATAATACACCGATACAAGTAAGTACAAAAATTCTATTCGACACTTACGTATACCCATCGTTCCATTCAAAATTGTCCATTAAACTCCAAGCGAAATACCCCTGTACATTGCAACCATCTTCATGAATCGCTAATAGTAGCTGATACAAGTACTCATTGAAGAAAGAGACGCGTTCATAGTCATCTAACTGTCCATGGTCTGCCAAACCATTTTCAGTTACTATAATCGGTATTTCTTTACCGTATTTCTTCGTCAACCAGTTGATCAGTTGACGGAAACCTGGAGCATATACCTGGAACACATCCATCCATCCAAAATTTAAGTGCTAAGCACTTGTCGGTGTAGCAATTTCCATTCGGTCCTATCTAATGCCAAATCTTTTACATCTTTATATGTTTGTATATTCGCTTTTTCTTTCAGCTGATCAATGTAGTTTCTTCTTGGTCTTCCTCTTTTTCTTTTTGCCTCTATTTTTCCTTCTATAATGTTCCTGGAACACAGCATCATAATAAAATATTCCTATTATTTTACATAGTATAGATCATCATCATCATATACGCCCGAAAACGTCCATCGCAAATGAAATGTGTAATATGAGTCTCCTTGTAAACTGCTCCGAGGCAGTTGTGAAGCAACATTGTAGTCAGCAATGTAGAAAACCAAGCTTAGGTATCTAACGGATAGGTGGTCACAGTTTATGTTGTTAATAGAGCCCCTCAATTACTCTAAAATACTTGGATATCATGACATGACAGTATCACTTTTTCTATTGGTGCTTCTCTACTAAAAGTCAACTGTTTTTCTGAATGCCAATCTTTGATCAATAAAAAAGTTGTAGTCTTCGATGATAGAAATGATTTTTCTTGCAAACGTATCCCAAAGAAATTTCTTAGGCAATTTAACTACCTATCTCAGTAACTTTTCTGCTGGACTAATCTAAAACCAGATTGAACTTATAAAACTTTGGGGAACCAAAGCGGGCTCCTGACTTACTGATAACCATGGAGCACCAGGCGTAGGCCATAAAGAGTTCTGCTCCACTTTCACGCCAGTATCATGGTCATAAGATGGTATGATCCATTCGTCCTCCATAACAGACGACGATATCAAATAAGTGGTGTAGTGGTTCAAACTGAAGAAGTCGGAACTTCCTCGCAATACCTTGATCTGTAAAAAAAAATACTTATTACAAAGCTTAACTAAAAGCGCTTGAGATTACTATGTGGGTCACTGAGGAGTTTTAGTACAAAAAATTGTGCACCACCACTAAAACAGTTATGCTGCTAAGTAAAGATGGTCACATCTGTTATCTCTTTAAGCGTTGGGTCATTGGTCTACGGGGAAGGCACACGCCCTACGTATTGTATATTTTTCAGCTCATACGAAACACAACGTATAACAGACCATTCGTTATAAAACTTTTTTGGCTCAAATTGCACCATAAAAGTACCAGTGTCAGAAGTTCTATAGGATTTTAAACAAAAATACTTGTTTTAGAAAGCCTAAGTGCAGTACCTAATCTTAACTAGTTACTAATTCAAAGTTATGCTAGATATGTCACCGCAGACCTGACCTTGTTCTCAATAGCCAGCTGAGGATTAATATAATCCGTGTCGATATTATTGGAAATAGGAAATTAAAATTAATCCGATAAATGAAAATCATTTACATAAAAGTTATTAAGGATTATTCTGTTGCTGGATATGATATTATTATCCATTTCAGTGTTGTAGAAAACAAATAATTAATGGTATTGAAAATAATACTCATATAAAAACAAAGTAAACAGCAAGTTCTAAGAAATATTTTCGTTTATCTACAGTGTATTTTTATGTGATAGGGTATCTAGTCTATTAGTGGGTTAACATATGAGGTATTAAGTTAGGGTTATTTCATAATAATTCATCCCATGATGTCGCATCCCACATTTAATTTTTTCTAACTCAACCAATTTCATTTCTTTATACAACCGACAACGATTATTTGGTTTTTTATTCTCAAATCAACCCGTAAGTATTCCTAACTCAACCAAATGTTAAACTTTAAAAAATATACCAGTGCTTATAATATTATGCTCTCTCCATATTTCATGAGATGGATTATAGGTAAAAGTTTTGCCTTAACCTTTTGGTTATACGATTGTACGTACCGCGGCCAAGAAATAGATGTACGGTAAAAACGAACGCCAAGATTTTTGATCATTTCGATGTCCTCCATGTACTTGTGGTACGAATCTGATGCCACATCAGCATTTAAACCATCCTTCGTATAATCTGGGTGTGCATGGAGATACGTATCCAATATGCTCTCGCCTTTGCCTGTAATAAATAGAGTTGATTGACGCTACATTATTTTTCACAAAAAAATAATGGGGTTTTTCATATCTTCAGAATTGATCTAAAGTTTCCTGAGACCTACTCTCTAACTATTACAGGAAGCGACCCATACTGATACTGTTAGCCTGTATCACCCCGCTGCTAATTCATACAATGTTAAAGCGTAAAGTCCACCACATACACACACCACACGTGGCTAAGCTATAGAACTAAACTTAGTTTACCTTAGCTCACGTCGTTAAGAGACTTTTTCATACTATCATTTCCACTACAAGCTAAGTTAAGTTAGAACCACAGAACACAGAAACAGGTCTCTTTTCTGTGTTCTGTGGTTAGAACAGACCAAAGTCAACTAAGTGAATAGCTTAGATTAGTTGCCTTAGTTTCGTAGTTTCGTTCGCGGTGGATTCTGCGGTTTGGATGTAACGTTGTTTGATAATGTTTCTAAGAAATATTTTTTGCTAAATAAGTCTAAGATGTATGAGAATATTAAGATATTGATCTCAAACCTGTGTAGTGTGTAATGACTATCTCAAAAAAGATAAACATGTAAAACAATAAGATGAAGTGCTTCTAATTACTCATTGACGTCATGTAAAATGTACAGGAATATTTTTAATAGATTCCGCATGCGTAGGCGTGTCATCGTAAACAAAAATTTCTTTGATTACATTTTAGAACTACGAAACAGGAAGGTTCCATCAGAATTTACATAGATAGTAAAGTTTGTTTTCATGTAGTCTGTTTCGAACACTGAAAAAGGGATGTCTCGCTCGATTCTTCGGCTTCTGAAATCGGTGCAAACCACCGACACGTTGACGATTGCGTCCCTCGGTCGTTTCTCCTTGAAAGAAGATGGCATACATTTCCCAATGATCAACATCTTTGAAATCATAGATTAAAGAACATTTTTCTTTAATCTGTGTTTGAAATTATAAACTGAAAATGTGACTAGTCACATTTGGCGTTAAGCGATCCGCAAGCAGAGTAAATTCATAGTTTCATAGTTTTTTCTGAACTAGGTAGGTATATGATAGGTGTACTAACGTTGATGACCTTTGCTGCGAATAGGTACAAAAAAATCTAGGTATTTTAACGGCAACATACCGAAAGGACAAAAGTTAATGAGTAACGCAATATATTATTCTGCTTAGGTTTAGATACTAATGCGTAGTCATTTATTGACCAGCTAAATACGGCGATCGGCAGTCATTCTGTGTCATGAACTTATTTATTTTTCGCGGATTGAACATTAATAATATTATATCAACGGACAAATCAACGTGTAAAATGGGTTCGTTATAGGTACAAATACAATAACACGTTTTGGGCAACGAAACGGGACATTTAAGCGCTACATGAAATCTATAATCTGCGTTTAGGTCAATAGTTCTGTTGTATTTTGCTATCAAACATGGTGATAGTTTCCTTAAGACCTTAGAGTCTCGACATTTCATAGAGCCTGTATCTGGTTTACATGAAATAAAGATCTATTCTATTCTACACCAATTGTTAAACCAAATCAAACCATCAATTTATGTCCAACATATTGATTTTATCTATCTACCATATACGATACTTCGCCGTGAAATATGTTTTTTATAAAGGAATTAAAAGGATGGTGGCTTTGAGTATCTAGACTACTCAAAGGATGGTGGTGAGAAAAATAGATGATTTCTTACCTCCTTCATTCCATCCTCCTTCTATTTGGTAAGCTGCTGTTGATACTCCAAACATAAAATCGTCGGGAAAGGCATATTTGTTTGTTTTAGGATCTACTTTCACGTATCTTCCCTCAGTTAACTGTAGCAAGCTGTATTTAAAAATTAAATATTCTACAATGTAATTCAATTTCAAAAAGTATCGTAATACCTGTGGTAATACCAATTACCAAAATAGACCGAAACATTTTATCGATAAAACTACAAAATTCTTTTAAAATATAGGTTCCGTAATTTTATTTTAAATAAATAAAGAAGAACATATTGGAAACTTCACACCATTATTTGAAAGACCTATTATGTACCATGTTTTCACAAATAAAGATTATTCTATTCTATTCTTTTCTAACACACAGATTTTCCAGTAACATAATGCGGACGTGAAAATAAATATTCATGCCAGGAATAGGCTGAATTATTTTGACTTGGTTCAGGAGTAAATTGATGTCCCAGGTAGTTTGGGATTAAAACCAGTCTGTAATATTAATTCTAATAAATTTGTAATATTAAATCTAATAAAAAATCTGTAATATTAAATCTAATAAATAAATCTGTAATAATAAATCACAATGATTTGTTTGAACTCACCATATACTTGCTAAAATTGCTCTTTTGAAAGTGACTCCACTTGATCCCCACATAGTAGAAACTAAAACTAGCCGCCAGTCAAATACAATAAGTACTTATAATGGTAGGTACCGCTACTCAAATCAGTTTTAATGTTTTTGCAAAAAAACAATATAGATTACATAGATTGTATATTTTCATGGGAATAAAATATTGAGGTACGTACGACTAGTTATTACTCGCGATATCGGTCGTGTATTTTCGAACTGGTGAATTTTAAGGACTTGCAAGCGCATTCTGCTGATGCTCAGTAAATTGCACATTTGTATTCGTATTGATTAGGTAGGTACTTCATGGTCATACTGCGCTAATTTAGTATCCCATAAAAATTTAATCGTGCATCTCAAAATTCTCTCATTTAAATAGGATCTAAGCCTACCTACTAACCATTTAGCTAGTATGGGCCGTAAATGCAAGATTGCAAAAAAAAAAAGTTTGTTTAATGTATTCTCTATACCTACCGAAATAGAGAATACATCAAACAATTTTTTTTAAGTCTTTCTGATTTTGTGCCTGTTTTTTGAGCACCGATGCTTTTAGCACAATTGAGAATAATTCTTTTTTGCAATTAATGTAACGGGAGGGTTGGAAAACATACAAGATTTTAGTATTCAATTGTTACATGTTTCTATAAATATAATGTCAATATCCAATGAAAATTATTCTAATACTACCGTATTCTAATAGTAGATTATTAACCAAGGGGATAAAGCAGTGTCTTCTGTCGCGGGTGACGATTTAAATCGCGAGCGTAACGAAGGACTCGAGGTTTACTCCCGAGCGTAGCGAGGGTGATAAAAACTTAAATCACGAGCGAAGCGAGGGATTTAAGACGAGTCCTGAGTGTAGCGAGGGATTTAAGTTCACCCAAGACTAAGACAGCTTTATCACTGAGGAAAATACCCTACTTTTCGTACCATTTGCGAAAAAATTAACACAATAATAATATGAGATAAACATTTATTAAAAATAATGACAATTAAAAGTAAAATGCGTATTCCTTTTTCAAAAAGATGTATAATGCTTTATATACAAACTCAATGGTGTAAACACAGATGTAGTTCAGTATAAATTTCGGTAAGTATTCCAAATTTAAATCAGATTCTCCCCCTAGAGGATGAATGAAATTCAGTACAATTTTCTTTCCCTATTTTTAACAGATTAAAAATGACTATTGTTATGTTCGCTTTTTGTGGCATAGAATGTCACTTTTTTGAGCAAGTGGTACGAAAAAGTATGTATCGTATTAGTTATGTATGTAATTGTACTCAAATATTTGATACCTTAATTATTTTTTTATACCCACAATGTCTTGAATGGACGTACAAGTATTTTTTTTAATTTGAGAGCATTTATAATTTAGCTGTTGGGAATTATTCATGTATAAGATATGAATAATGTACCTATTATGTTTATTTTAATTACTATCGTAATTTTTTGAGGTTCTAATTGAGCACATAGAACCTGTCAAAAACGAGTGTGACTTGCGCACTGAGGGTTCCGTTACATTATAAGCATGCAATTATGAGTGCTCATACGAAAATAATATTTTTTAAACGATTGTTGCTAAGCGATTTAGCTTTCTGCGCTACGTCCTGTGGGTTTGATCACGGAACAAATAATTGTATGGCCTACAGACAGTTGTTTTGGGTCTGGGTGTGTGTGCATGTGACATGTACAATTGTAAATTTGTAAACAGTACACAAGTTAAAAAAAAATAAGTTGCTTAAATGGAACTAAAACAATCACCAATACAATAATATTTATGACAGTCTGCCATTGAAATGAAAAAAAGGATAACTATTTTATTTTTCTAAATTTAGTTATGTGCATTATTCGGGATCAGGAAAAAGGCATTATCTACCAAAAGGCATAACTCAAATTTGGGAATATTGTTAGTTGTGCCTTTTATGTTTCGAGGGCGGACTGTTTGAGACATCGGTTTATTTTTCCTATAGTATTTGCATGAAAAACTTTGGAGATAAGGGCGTAATGGTATTTACTGTGTCATAAACTGAAATTTTTGTGGTGGTTGTGGTGAATAAACGAAAATAGTTTTCAAATGTATATATATGTATATATAATAGAGCCATGTTATTATGATACTTACCCATACAATTCGATATTAACATTTTAACCCCCATTTCGGACCTCATGATAAACAGGTTTCTTTTTATTAATAGATAGGTAATAATTTTACTTGAAATTTGTTTGGGTCAGTATGTATAGTATAACTGCTTCAAATTCCAAGTTTATAGCTTTAGTAGTTCCAAAAACAACATGGTGTGACAGATAGCTGGACAGATATTGAAGTCTCACCAAAAGGGATTTTTAGCATTTTGGTATGGAATCCTAAAAACTATTCAAACTATGAATTTTAACAGATTGCTTAATTATGTATTTTATAGATTTTTTGTGGGCATTTTGTTTATTCATATTTTTGACGTAGTGCCCGCAGCATGCCGTTTTTAAATTAAATAAGAATTAAATGTATTTTATAAACAAAATTTTATAAAAGCCAAGTCCTAAAACGAATAATCTAAGAACTCTTTTCAAAAACCTTGTCGCACGAATTTTTTTCATTGGACAGTGATTAGTTAGTTCCTAAGTATAAAGTATATATACCTAGGTACTATAGTACCTAACTAGTACCTACCTATATAGTACCTATAGTCTAATTTTTAATTAGACGAAGCCAACTGACAGTAGCTAATGTCACTTTGTAAAATAATGTTGCCATATTTAAAGTAATAGTGATGCGTTCAGTTCTCGTTCAATCAGATGAATGAACAATGAGTGTGAATAGTTAATCATTTCAAACTATTAAAAGAATATTATTTCTATTTTACAATACAATTGTATAAAAGTGCTCTGATATAAGTTACTAGTAGTATGTAACTACAATGTTTAAAACACTCGGTATTCAGTATAGGTAGATACTATAGGAACATAGTCGTCGAAAACTCGTTGGTATGTACAAAGCACGACTAAAATTCGAACCCCGTATCGGCAGTTCGGCACACTAACTATTCACTAGACAATCGAGGCAATTTCATTCATTGAGGAGTTTTTTCAATCATTCACTTTGTCACAACACTATTTTTATTTCATCAAAAACTGACAACACAGTAAACGTCAGTTGACTTCGTCTAATTAAAAATTCGACTATAAGTATCTTGCCAAAGTATGTAAAAGGAAAGAAGAAGAAAGAAAGAAAGAAAAATGTGTCAGCTATTTGCCATACATTATAATTATACCATCCTAATATAGTTACAACATATTCGTTTCACTTCCGTTGATAGCATCTTACGGCACAGCAGCGATGTGTATTTTCTTCCAACTAGATATTGGAATTTACTAATTATGCAAAAATATATTATTCTCCTAACTTAGGTATTTAATGAAGCGCTTATCCAATTTTCTGTGCTTACCGTTCCACATTTACTTTCTCCGGGATATAAGTTTATTTTATAAAAATAATAATAAAGCAACAAATCATTTGCCCACATGGTAGCTAATCATCAAATGATTTTCTAAATATCCTGCAATACGCAGGAATTATCGAAATTATTTTTATGGATGACCTTAGCTTTACTTATTAGATAAATTATTATTATATTTTGTAATGACAGAGTTAAATATAAAAATAAAACTATGGGGGGCTCTTCAGCAATTGGGTCGTTTCCAAACATTAATTTCAAATAAATTAAAATCGATCCAGAAACGATTTAGTTACTGGCTCTGAAGAAAGTATATTATGAAAGAGTAAATCAATGTAAGACTGAGGCAAACCTTTGAGGTCAGTACAGACTGGATGACCTGCCATATAAGCATTGCCTACTTCAAATTGAGGGAATTATTTCCAAAACCTGTTTTTATTAAATCACTTGCTTTTGGTTTTATTGCTTGGCTAAGGTCTTTTTCGTCATTAAATACCGCACATTCCATGACAAGAATGCTATGTTGTTAGGAAAGGCATCCGGTATCCACGGGGAATGCCATCTGATTCCTCGAAATTACCTATGTTTTGCCGAATGATCTCTTCAAAGGGCATGGTTGATCTGAATCTGAGTTTTAAGTAATTGACCATAAAATTAAATATGCAAACAAGTTACTAAATATTTCATAATAATATGTAAGTATTTTTACGCAAGATACACCAATAAAACAAAATATTGAGACTTCACTTAATTTGTAATTCATAAATAAACCTCAAACTATTAATATATTTATAAATAACTATGTACAAATGGGTATAGATCACAAATTGTTAAATTGCGGCCTACTCAAAGGCGGTTTGATGTAATTGAAGTCGATGCGGCGCGTACGCACAATGTTGCGTAAGCTCTTCACAGACAACTTAGGTGTCCGTGTTTTGTCTGGACTGTTGAAATCCACATGGTATAAACCGAATTTTGTCCTGAAAATAATATAAAGAAAATATTATTTATATAACAATCTCTATTTTTTAAATTGTAGTCATTCATACAATTGTTACCTATACGTCTGTATTTAGTTCACTAAAAACAAGATTCAGGCAGTTAAAGACGTTTTCTAAGTGACATATTTTTTTAGCGACAAAGTGAAGTGAAGTAAGAATTAAAAAAAAAGAAAAACTTCTTTATAATAGGAAAATTGTAATCTGTGCATGGAAAGAGTCTCTACTAGAGACGGGCCATGAAATCGTTTGGCGCACCCTGGGCAGTCAGCCTGTAGTACATAGGTAATACCTACCACTAATGCTAAGTACCTAGCTAATCTTTCCACTAAGGCATAAGCGGTTCCTATGTCATATATTCGTGTCGTATCGACAGAAGAAGAAGAAGTAATCTCATGGAATTAAATTAATGAAATATTTTGTAATAACTATTAAGTCTATAACAAAGGCAAGATTTATGTTGTATTAGATCTACGAAAAGACGCAAACGCTACGACTTGTAATGATAGTGTTTAGCAAAGGCTGGACCTTGCAAACAACTTTATTGGAAACTGTATAATGTAATCAGACTATAGCGCTATACGTCGTGAATAAAGATAAATTGTGCAACCGAACAGGCAGCTGATACGTAAACGTTTTATAGGAAGTAACCTACATATACTTAAATGGTAATAACCTTAAGGTTATGGTTTTTTTATTATAAGATTTACATATATGATTGATAAAGGTTAATATGGATTGTTGACAAATAATGATGTTTATCAAGGATCGGAAGTCTCGGAATTCCGATAAAACAACTTCCGCATCACGTTATCGTGCCCTTTAGGACACTCTAGGACTTTTATCAGGGTAAGTATAGTATAAATGGTTGTAGCAAGTATTTTTCTACAACTATTGGAAATAATACCCTAATTGTACCCTGTAAAAATACTTTTCTAAGTGATTGTTGGGTCTATTATGTTATGAATCAATCAATCATTAAACTGATTGATGCATGAGTAAATACTGCTAGTAAGACATTTACATAGCCATTAATAAAATCGGGAAAAATAATTATATACACATTTTCGTTCAAGTCACCTAGTATTGAAATCAATTAAAGGTTATTTTTATATTAAGACAATAATTGCCTGTTAACACTTATCGCTTCCATTCTGTATACCGGAAAATCGAAACTAAGGGCATAAATATAGAGTGAACTGTATGTTCAATCATTCTCTCGTTTTAATAATAATAAATTCAACTGAAATAAGTACTAATTTATAATTTACACCAACTTAGTATAACGGTAATCAAGAACATAGCGCAATTGGTAACCAAACGCTTACAAATAGAATAATTACTATTAACATAGTAAATATTTAGAGTACCTGCATAATTCATATTAATTTTATTTTCATCGTGTACAAGAACTAGTTTAAATGCATATTCATTACGATATAGACCGGCTGCCGATTTCATTCTTGGGTTTGCAACTTTTGCGGTAGAATTTCGCACTTCCTGGAATAATTGGGAGATAGAAGATCGCCTATTCTTTAAGATTTTTCTAATACAATAATAATATCTCAATTATTGAAACTACAACAAGACTGTATTAAGTAGGCCAATGTGATGAAATTAAACCATTTATAATTATATCTACTACTTAAATATCCTTGAACGATTTAAACCTTTTTAAATTCTTAACACATATTATTACTCTCTAACCATTTAACCAAAGTAAGCGTGAAGGTGTTACTTCTTGAGTCCTTTATTGATTTGTTCTACACCAAATTCTATTGTCCATTATCAAAATTCTTAGTAGGTGTTACAATTCAGGACACTGTGTCAAGGTCTTGAATAGCGATCGATCTATTATTACTTAGTCAACTTCTTCTACGAATAACAATGTTGTACTCATTATACTGCTACTAAGAAAATTGTTATGCTGCTTGCATACACTTATGAAAGAGTATAAAAACTTTACTCACGTAAAACCATCCGACCATTCGAAGTCGTCCATTAATGTCCAGTGAAAATATCCCTTGATATTGCATCCATCTTGATGTATTGCAAGGAGAACTTGGTAAAGATAGTCATTGATGTAAGAGACCCGATCGTAGTCTTCTATTTGGCCTTGGTCACTGACGCCATTTTCTGTTATGATGATTGGGATTTTCTTCAACATGCTGTAGTGGGCTTGAATCCAGTTGAGGAGTTTGCGGAAGCCGGGCGGGTACACCTGTAACAAATAATGTGTTATATTCATGGTATTATTAATTCCGATATACAAGTGTCTAATAACAATATGAATCGTAAAATTGGTATTTTATTGCAAGGTATATATCTTGCCCCTAAAAGTACACTATGCACACCATAGTTCACGCTAAATTTTAAAGGCTTATCTATCTAGCCCTGACCAGAGAGTGGTCAATCAGGACTCAAATCACCAAGAATATTACATCGAAAGAGTAGTCAGAGGTATCCTATAGATAGATATTATTATTAAACCAGCTCGTTGATGATTAATAAATTATAGTAACTATAAAAAATAAACGAGTTGTTGTCAAAGTCACATAAATTCTCAATATGTAGTAAAATAGATCCTTAATAAATATTGTAATAATAACTCGTAGGTTGACGCAATATTATTCATAATTATTAAGCCTCGACTGTCCATATCCGCTTCGGTTATACCTGCAGGTAATATGTGGGTTTTTCACTAATTTTTGTAGGTTCAGTGGTTTGTATTCCCCTAAGGTTTATGCAGAGGTAAACTGTTGTTAGTGCACTCACATTATCAAGTCCCATAGTAGCTTAGTGACTTAGCCACTTGCCACCTACTGGACAAAATTCTTGACTCCAGGCTACTAGGTACAAATGTGCTGTAGCCGAACTTATACTAATCAAAAGATCTCACGCTAGACTTGTGGCCACGTCTAGTTCAATGAGGCAGTAAGTAAAATGTTTAGCAAGACAATTCATTCTAACTTAGTTACGGTGCAATGCAGTCTTGAATTTAATAGGTTGAGCAGGAAATATTGCTTGACGAGGTATTGGCAAGTGACGTAGAACATTGACTGAGTGGGAACAGCATTTACATGACAGCAGGACGATTGTGTATGTGGATGTGACTAGCCCGGGACTAATTGGCATAAGCAAAGAGTGTACCACTATACAATAGTGCTAAGTTTAGGACATATGAAGGGTAATACTTACATATTATTTTGTAATTTTTGTTATTGTTTCGGTACCCACCTTGTGAATCGATTGGCAACGGCTTTTTGCAGTAATAGTTTTAAAAATAACATGGATCATTATCATAACAATTGTTATTTTATATTTAACTTATGAGGTTTATGACGTGTTACTTTGTTGTTTGAACATAATGAGCTAAGAAATATCATGAAATTTTTGGGGATCACATGATTTTAGATTTTTATCATATTTATGATAAATGTGTTAGGATTCCATTTGACATCTTTATTTTAAAACTACATTTGTGTAAACAATAACATAGGTAGGTACTACGTCTCATTCTCAATAAATAGCTCCTCTATATTCCTACGGGTAGTTTGGTCTTTGCACACCCTATGAAGAGTTGTTACTTACCGTCAGCCAGTCAGCCCCAGGTTTGGGCCAAGATGGGTTTTGTTCTATCCTCACACCAGCATCATGATCCAAGGAAGGTACAAACCATTCTGGTTCCATTTCAGATGGAGACATCAAAAATGTTGTGTAGTGGTTGAGACCAAAAAAGTCAGAGCTGCCTTGGAGTGCTTTGATCTGAAATAAAGAAATGAACATTGATAAACTGTATTCGGTTAAGGTCGAAGTTACACCAAACGTTAAAGCTCTCTGTCGTATTGAAACCGAAGAGGCACTGGTGAGTAGTGTTACCGGTATGAAAGGGCTTTGTGTGACCACAGGAATTACTTTATTTTAACATCCCTAGGCTCTACAATGGACGGAATTACATTGATTGGACATTTATGACAATAAACGAACCAGACGTTTGCATTCGTAAATTTTTAACATTCATTTAACGCACAACTTCCTCTAATAAAGTACATTTTGTTGTTAAAAAATGCCCAAACAAAGCGAGTGACATTTTATTATATAAAATATAGTTGGTCGTAATATCCAAAGTATACTGACCTCTTCAGCAGAGAAATATGGGAGACGTGACCGCAAGAATCCTTGTTGAATACTCATATTGTTAACCCGTTCACGAACAAAAGTAGGATAGTCGCCAACATCCGAGAATATTGGATGTGCATACATAGCCAGCTGATAGAGGAAAAAATATAAATTGAAAACGAATTTTGTTAATACTTCCGAAATAGCAACGTGTTAGAACTTGCATGAAGCATTTTGACTTTGGGAAACATAGAAAATATCTTTTCTAATAATATAGCTTAGTTAGTTTATTTCAAGAACACGAATAGTAGGTATATAATATAGATAAGTTTCCCAAAATGACGTCACGTCATGTTACACAAGCAGAATATTATAATTTTTGATTAAGGCACTTACATGCATTTGAAGATACTCATGTACAGCCGTTAGGTCCTCAGCTTTATTAGGGTCTTTTGGTTCAGCCCAAAACGCGTCCAGCGTTATGCCTATTTTTCCTGAAAAATCATGTTAAACTGGTATTTAGTCATTACCTATAATTAATTTTGATCAAGTGACTACTATTGTGAGTTACTATTGAAAGTGATGATAAAAATAACATAGGCACCTACATCATTCAGCACAATATTTTTTTTATCCAAACGGTTCATATCAATTAACAATATGATTACATGATTACATTATTATTAACATTAGGTGTAGACATTGTAGGTAAAATATAGTGACAGATTACCAGAAAACATTAAAACAATGATTAAACTCGGTAGATTCCGAGTAAGCTAAACAAATGAAAAACGAATTACAAACAAGCAAACCTATAGTAAGAGAAATGTAAAAAAAATACCTTTCTGATATGGTTTAAATTCCTTTTCATAGATGCGGTAGGCGCGAGCATGAGAGATTAAGATGTAATGAGTACACAAGTACTCTCCGACGCCGTGTGCCACGAGTGCAGGTACAAAATAATCACGGCCATAACCCTAGGGCAAAGATAAAGTCACTCGATCAATCAGAAGAAAGAATGAAAGATATGCATAAACGATAACAGCTTTGATTATTTTGAGCTTTGAAATTGTGATCATTATCGCTATTATTTTAAAAGAAAAAGTAACCATGCAAAATAAAGTCTGAATGTAAAAATAACTGATTACATGATTTGTTCACTCAAAAAATTATGTCAGTTTTAAGGTTTATTTAGATCTTTTGATGAAGTTGATTCCAAATTTAACTAAACATTAGAAAAGATTGACTTTGAGCCCAATTAAAAAATAATATATTTAAATTACACCAAATAAATTCTACCAATATTTAATCAATCAACAATTTAATTTATGGTTTGTTAGTTAATTATACGCAAATTGATTTGTTGTTATTTAAAACCAGTACTATTAACAACTTTTCGTATAATCGTACATGTACTTACGTTATAGCAATGTATGTGTGGTTCGTTCATCGTTGTCCATGTTTTGATTATGTCTCCGTACAGATTAAATGCGATCCGCGCGTAATCCTCGAAATAATCAACGATTTTTGGGTTGGTCCATCCGCCGAGGTCCATTAATGGTGTGGGCATGTCCCAATGGAACAGCGTGACTATAGGAGTGATGTTGGCTCTTATGAGTTCCTCAAATAATGTACGGTAGTACATTACGCCTTCATGGTTTATGTTGTTGTCGGTACCGTTTGGAAGTATCCTGCGTTAAAATAATTAAATAAATACACGGTGTAATTGTATAAACCTGAAAAACCTGAATATTGTTTGTTCGTAATTGACTGCTGAATCGATTTCAGTAACTTATAATAAGGTATTTTTTTTTTTAAATATGAAATTCGCTAATCCTACCCTCGATTGAGCCAAAGAAAATTAAAGCATATTTCAATACACCTTAATTTTAAATGCAGTAAGTAATGCTAGGCGATTTAAAAATCTTAAGTTTTGGTTATCCCATTATGCTTTTAACTTGATATTCTAATTGGGGTGGTGACATTTAGCGTTACATATTACGATTTGTGATTTGTGATTTTTCGCTGTGCGCGATAAGACCGCCCATTGTACATTAGCTTAAGTGATTCTCAATCCTGTATTTATTACCGGTGTACAATAAAGAGTATAAATAAATAAATAAATAAATTACACGTTGTTTATGTACAAGTGAAAAAAAGAAAGAAAGAAAAATAATTTTATTCCGTACGGGATAATGATATGGGGAAGTGATCGTTTTGTTCGGTCGTGATTTGCATAATCATAAATTTAGTCAAAATAAAAACAACATGATGTAAGATAAATTTTATAATATGTTCTTCTGTCGCGTCGGCACGAGCTATCACAAGGAATTGCTCATGCCGTAGTGGAAATATTAACCAGTCAGCGAGGTTGACTGACGAGTGGAAAAATGAGATTGTTTGACGTACCCCGGTCAAACAATCTCATTTTTCCACTCATGAAGGCTTTTTCTTTGCACCCTCACACTTCAGGTTTATTTTACATGATTCTGTATTAATAAATTTATGTTGTTTAAATTCATATTGCTGTATATGAATAGATTATTCAATTTCTAATTACATCAGCTGCTTGTTAGCGTCATTATGCTCTAACAATCTGTTATAAACTAAATTCAAATTTATTGATATCCATTAATTTACACAAAAGTGCATATTGTCCTAGATAAACAAATTTATTAAACCAAAAGCAACCAAGAGCATCGCCATCGCAAGAGCAGAGCCTTGACTTTTAAAATAGTCTCTGATGATTTAAAATAGTTTATTTGGAGAAGATTAATTAATACTGTAATAGAATTTGTAAATAGCTACAAAGTGCTTATTTCATTAAGTAACCACATACACGCATTTGTATTATTCTCGGCGACAGATATCGTAATGAGTTAATTTACATGAGCATTTTAAATTGTATCTATATCTATTTATTTTGAAATATGTAGAAATGTCTCGAAGACTGATATCTTTTCGCACCTAGAGTCTCGCCATTTTATAAGTGTCTGTATTTGGTTTACATGAAATAAAGATCTATTATATTCTATTCAATGCGAAAAAGTAAGTAGTCGGTACACCAGCTGCTAAACAGCCATTAGTAACTTACTAAGAAGGGCATAACCTAATAAAACTAATTAACTCTATCGGATAAAATACGGTATAAAAAAATTGTAGTTGGTTTAGGAATTACAGAAATACGTGTAGCTTTATAAAATGAAAAAGGTTTTCGTTCAAATAAACCAAATATAGGACAGTTTTGAAACGATGAAGAATACCTATAAGATGCACGGTTCCAAAAAAGTTGGTTTTATGGGGAAGAACCGTCAAGAAATTCCATGACTCTTTTAAAATAATGTTGTTACATTTTGTATAGTAGGTACATTTATGTAGGAGAATTATGAGAGAACAAATAAATATACATTATGACAATTATAGTCGCTGTACTCAGTAACATCTTAATATTTGATACCTATCTACATGATTTGCATGTGATCACTTTAAAGTGACACATGTTGTGGTCACTTTACCTTCCGTAGCTAATAGGTTTCGTAACACACATAAAAAGAAATACCTACGTACGCTACGTAGGTACGAGTAGTACTCGTATATTTATAGTTTCCATATACCTTATTCTAGAATGCTAGAATACCTATACCTTAGACATTCAAGATTATTCCTGAATGTATCTATAATAATTATAAACTATACTTTACCACAAGTAAGTATAATAAGTTTATGAAGCTTAGACTATACTCAAAATTTCCATTCTACCTATATAGATATATTTCTTTATTTATTAAAACGCTTTTATTAGCTTCACTTGTGACTATCTAACTATGTAAAAAAAAATTGAAGTTAAATTTGACCCACTTTCCGGTTTCCGATTGAGCTGAAATTTTGCACACACGTTTAGTTTGGATTACAAAAGCGTTTTCTTTAGTTTTTTTTTAAACTATAATATTTTTTATTTATATATTCTTTATTGTAAACCAATAAAACAAAAGACTTGCACGAATATAAATGATTAATATTTTAGTTACTACCCAACCAATTATTGGATTGTATTTTATTTAATAAAATAATTTATTGGTTTAATAGAATTGTTTCTGAATAATTATCATATTCCATGAATATCCCTTAGCATCGAGGTTGTGAGAATCTACACTGTATTAAGTTGATTATACACATCAGACAATCTGTGACAATTTATAAATCGGGGTAAATGGATCCTGAACTTTAGGACACGTCCTAAAAAAAGTAGGACAAACAGTTGGTATACGATCATCCTATCGGACCTGCAAAAAGTATGGCGTGTGTCTACCTTATACGTAAATTTTAATTGCCGTCATACTTTTCTAGATATCTCCTCTAATTTAATTAACGAATTTATATTCATCGCACAAAAAATACGTGAATGAAATAAAAATCTTACCTTGGCCAAGAAATAGACATTCTATAGTGTTGAACACCAAGATTCTTGATCATTTTGATATCTTCCTTGTACTTGTGATAGGAATCAGCTGCCACGTCCCCGTTCGAACGGTCGGGGGTGTATTCTGGGTGTTGGTGGATGTATGTGTCCCACATGCTTTCGCCTTTGCCTGTTGCAAAACCAATTATATCATAAGAAACCGACATTGATAAACGTGTAACGTGTATCAAACTGAACCACTTTATCTATGGGACCAACATTGTAATCGCGAAAAAATTATCAGCTGTGCAATACAAAACTTCAATACATACTCGACCCAAACGCGATACTATTACGTGATATTATTTTTTCGCGATTACCATATTGGTCCCGTAGAGAAAGTTGTTCAGTTAGATGGTCTGATCTACGCCCTTAAATGTGACCACGCAATAGCTATTAATATAATCGCAGTGTTGGGTGTGGAAAAAGCCCCGAGAGTAAATACCTAATTATCACTTGATGCATCAAGAGTACCTACCTACCTACTTTTATCGCTTAGGTACTGTACCCACAACATTAGCTGCCTACATCACTACCTAACCACCATGAGAGTTATGTTAAGTGGCATAGGTTTTACCCAATGACGGCAAAATGCAATCAATTTTAATTTCATATAATTCTACGAAAATAAACGACACATGTTTTGACGGTGTCATGCTGCCCGCAAAGCTTTTATGTCCAGCCCGAAATACATATAAAGTAATTAATACGACTATAAAAATAGCTGTCATTTCATGTGCCAGATGAGTACAGAAAGGACCGAATATAATGTATAGGTGGTTATGAATATCGTTTTTATCCAATATTTTGGATGTCAGTGCAACGTTCTTTTCTCTAAAAGAAGGATAAGGATAATTGTTCCGAGTTCAATGTAATGAGATGACCTCATGTGTCCAATAAATTGTATTTCTTGGGTTGTACCTATTTTTAGAATTTTCCTACAATATTTATAAAAAAGTTAAGGTATAATGCAGCGGATATTCCATCTTAGGTATCGGTGGCGGCACACCAACGCACGTAAATTACAAAAAGTAGGTAGGTATATAATTATTATGTCTCTTAAAACTCAAAGATCATAATCAATAGGCTTGAGCCAACAGTGAGAGATATAGTTTAACAAAAACAAAAATAAATAAACAAGATCATTTAGTCAGTCTGACAGAAAACCGATTATTTTTCACCGAGTTCCGAAAAAGGAGGCTCTCAATTCGACTGTATGTTTTTTGAACCGACTTCCAAAAAAAATTAATGGCCTGTGGTTCTCAATTGGACATTATGTTTTTCTTTGTATGTTTTTATCGATTTTTTCATCAATTGTGAACTGTTTTTAATGACTTTTTTTTGTTTGAATGAATATTCTTTCGAGGTGGTCCCATTTAACTTTGCTCAAGATCTCATGAAGATCTTCGGAAATATACAAAGGAACTCATCAATGGATAAAGCAAATCACTCGCTATTGCTGTAATCGCATGTTAATGTATTGTTTATGCCACTCAAAATATAAAAATATATTAAACCTATAATTAAAATTAAAAACCTAAATAGTGTAAAATATTTTCTTATAAAACTTAACAGCTTCTGAAGTCAGGTCCTTTAATTCTGGCAGTGGCACCGAATTCAGAAACTGTTAGTTTAAGAAAAAATATTATACTTTTCAGTTTTTTAAAGTCGGTTTTTACTTTTTTAATACGCTTTTATTAGCTTCACCTGTAACTATGTAAAAAACCTTGGAGGTTAAATTTGTCTGTATATATAATATATCTATTTGAAATAAACGCTTTTGAATTTAAATGCAGACCACGTAGAATTCGTAAGTATTTGTACTCTATCTGTATAGGTATGCTACCACAAATAGTGGGTTATTTATAAAAACTGACATTCCGGCAGAATAATGGCTGTTTCATTAACCTGAGGAATGATAGAAAAAATAGTCTCTAACTGATAATGCATGACTATCTGACATTCAAAATTATAACGTCTAAGATAACTTCTCTGATAGTTGCTCTACCTATGCCAAAAGTGTAGAAAAAGACAGTTGCTAACCGATATTAAAACCATTAGGCCATCTGCGATCTGTAGAAGATTAAAATAGGTAGTAAAAAGGATCTACCTATATCAATACATATAATCAAATATCTCTGAGACAGTCTAGACAATGTAGCCTAATCTGATAATGCAGGATCTATTCAATCACAATAGCTCGTTTTATCTTAATCCCTTGCATAACAATCCCTGACTTACTTCTCGCATGAGTGTTGTTTTGTTAAACAAATCAGATGGTCTTGATTTTATCGATTACTAAATCATTTATCCTGTAGATGACTATTATACATACATATTTTATAGACAATAAATTTAAAACCATGATAAAAAGATGATCCTACATCCTTAAAGTTTTACGTGTCATGCGTCATTTGTAATTTTTTACATAAAACCAATGCTGCAGTATAAATCAAATTTAATTTACTCCAAGCAGGTTTTCATCGGCATAAGATTAATATTTATAATTAAAATACCTTAACTCCACAAATAAACAAACAGAATTGAATGGATAAACTACTATCGAATATTAAATAATTTTGAGTTGACGTTCAAGAAAGGGCAAATTCTGTTGCTATTAAATTTAATTGGGTAGAATTTGCACTCACTAATTACTTATCTTCAAGCTAAAGTAGACACAATAGAAAATATATTATTTGCGGGTCCCGAGATCCTTATGTAGCTTGATATTAAGATTATGTACTAGCTAAATTATAATAACACACAACATTAAACAATATTCATGCGCAACCATCAAGCCCCCTTCAACTTCCAATACCAGCCAGCAGGGCTAACACGGCAAAATAGGGGAGAGAATAATATCGGGGACAAAACCATCTCTTCACCGTTTTCTTTGCCGATTTTTCGTTTTGCCTTCTGTTAAGAAGACAAATGGTGGATAAAACGGGTTTGTTCACCAGCCCTGCAGTTGGCTAATGGGTGAAAACTTAATTAGAAAACAAAATCTTACCGTCTTCGTTCCATGCTCCTTCAATTTGAAATGCGGCCGTCGAGACCCCGAATATGAAATCATCGGGAAAGGAGTAATTGCTTGCCCTGGAGTCCACTCCTGTACTCTCTCTTGCTGTCAGCAGCAAGCTATCAAAAATACAAGAGAAAATAAAAATAAAATACCGCTAACTATAATTATTATTAAATACGTAATAATAAGTAAAAAAAAATAACTTTTTTTTTTGTATTCCGTTATTTTAGTTTTTACTTGTTTGGTTTTTATTCCCTTATTATGTGTGTGGTTTTGTGCTGTCTAATAAACGTTTCTTTCTTTCTTATAATAAGTTCCGCGATACATGGACAAATAAAATAAATTGCAATGTCCAGTTGGCAACATATTTTTCTTTGAATGAAAGTACGTAATCATATTTAAAAAAAATTTGATTTGTTGAGATTAATTAAACCACTTTATATTTTATTAAAGAATAATTAATTAATAATTTAGCTATCATAATTTTTTTCATAAACGTAATTGCAAAGGCAATTACGTTTATGAAAAGAATTATGAAAAAACTGCAACAAAAAAAAAACCAAAATAGGTTAAGAATTCCGATAAACAAAACACAAAAACAAAAACAGTTCTTCGCTACATTAAAGAAAATTAATTTTTTACACTAAAATTCACATATTCACGCTTATCAACTTTAATAAAAACTGAACAATCCATCATAATATCGCTCCACTTTAAGTTATTTCAAAAATACGATCACTTTGGTCTCACCTAAGAGTTACCAAAAGTGCTCCGTTCAGGGCGACTCCACTCGAGCTCCGCATTGTACTAACTAAAACAAGGCACAGGTGCGTTTACCTATTCAATACGACAATCTTAATCATAGCCTTTTAACTATCAGAATAACCTTCTGGGGCTTCCCTGCGAAAGAACTAGTTCGGAATTAAAATTACACGTGTCCTTTAACAAAATTAAATACGACCGCGTGCGGCATGATCCACTTCCTATAAATTTTATTACGTTTTAAACTAATTTACGTTAGTTTAAAAAGCACAAAACTACGTCATTTAGCGTTGGTCGATATTATAATCAATTTTAAATTACAATTTTTGCATATTTGTTTTATTATTGTTTTTGGTTCCGCTCTGTTCAAGGATTATTATAGCAATTTCAATGAAGAGTTAAGTAGTCGTCTGTTATATGTTTTTCCATCGTTTGTTAACCACATTATTAAAATAATGTTATTAGAAACAAACAACGTGTTCTTTATATATTTATTAATCTTTAATCTTCAACGTAAGTGCAACTTTTTACACTTTATTTATTATCTATTTATTATTCTAGCAACTACACATAGACAAACTTTACAATCAGTTTCAAGCGTTGAATTAGTAACACATTTCACATACATTCTACTAAAAGCGTAAACTTTTTCAATCAACTCTATTGTAACAGATTCGTGGTAGCGAACTGTTGAAACATCTGATTGGCTTGCAAAGGGTTGTTTTGGTAGTCAAAAGTTAACACCAGTAAAACATGTTGAGTTTTTTTTTATGTCAGTGAATCTGGAAAGCGTTAATATCATTGAACTCACGATAAGGCGCATTTACATTGGTAGAGTAGGTAAGTAGTACACTAACCTACTTTTTAGTCATACCATTTTATTCGTCCTTTTATCTTCATCGTCCACAGCACTAAACCCGATGCTGGGCAAACGCGGTTTTTTTTTAAAGTTTACTTTGCCCCTCTCTTGTATTTCTCCTGTACCAAGGGTACAGTTGGTACAGTTTACAAACATACATCTCACATGCACACATACCTAGACCCGAAACAACTATCTGTAGATCACACAAATAATTGTTCCGTGCGGGGATCGAACCCGCGACACGGAACTTAGAAGGCTAATCGCTTAGCCACTGCGCCAGCCGTGTCGTCGCCTATCTTTGATTGGGTTAGTTTCCCGTTGGGTTAGTATCCAGGTTCGACCCGCGATTGCTATAATGTTGTCCGGCTATCATGCCGCGGTCGACCGACATTCCTCCTTTCAGTCTCCAGGACCAACCCACTTGGAATCGTGCACTACAACCACGACGTTTTGAAAGTGCCTGCAAAGGACCAGTTGAAAGTCCTTGGCCGCTACTCGGTCAGAGCTTTACTCAACCTGTCATCACTACGCCTTGCCAGATATCAGAGTCAGAGTTCCATTATTAGATTTCCCAAAGATTTGAGGGAAGCGAAAATATTCTAAGTTTATGAGATTTCCAATGTCAAAAACCTCTGTGCGTCTTCGGGTTTCGACGTTTGGAACTCGTTTTTCAGCTTCATGGCATGCGTTTGCCTTTTGTATAGGAATTAGTTACTATCTCTAACCGGCTTAGAGTGTTTACATTACGGCAGTAATGGGATACCTAGTTAGTAAGTACTTTACCACCCATACTTTTTCTATTAACGTAGACGAGTCCTTATGAAAGGATCATAGCGAGTGACATCGGAAATGGGATCTCCTCTATGCAAAGAATGGATAAAGATAGAAGTAGCTAACTAAAAAATTCTTAGTTCACCCTTAGTAAGAAGTGTGGCGAGCATATTCTTTATGAGGCTTTGTTATTAAATTGGAATCTGCTAATACTCGGGCCACTCAGGTAACAAAGGAAGCTGGTTCTTCATTAATATACTTTTTTGTGTGGATAAAATGTTATAGGCGATGCAAGTAATCTTTACAAAGGATAGATACTTGGGTTAGGTAGGTTAGTAGATATTGTAAACCAGATCGGTAACATACTTGTATAGGTAACACAACGAAAAAATAAAATATCAAAAGTTGTTGTCGATATAACTGCATTTAATTTACAACACGATTCGAAAAACAATACAATAAAAATTACAATAATGTTCGTAAAAGCAGTGCAAAGCAATTGTTGTACCTATACATTGTACAATTATATTTTTATAGACCTACAACTGCCGTGAGGTCAACGCCCGCACTAAAAAGCGATTTCCTTTCAGAAAGTCGTAGATAATCTTCGGGTCTTCCTGAAGTTTGTCTTGGCAACGCTAAGTTCGATGTTACTTCTGATAATGACTTTAGATTACTATCTAACGATCGAAAAAATAATTTCTTTATTAATAATAAACATACAAAATTTTGTAGTAGTAACGCTGAGAAAATAATTATCTATTAGTAACATTAAAGCCTATTGAAAATTACGTATATTCCCGTTCGTCCCACCGCCGGCGCCGTCGTCCAATGGGTGGCCAAATTAATTTTGATGAAAAATGGTAACCATTAGTTACCTAAGTACAAAAGTAAGTAAATATTAGTTATTAGTTCAAAAAACCCACTCAAGTGCTGTTCAGTCTCGGGACACCGCAAAATTGGCACCGTACTTTTTAATAGAAATTGTAGTAAAAAACTTTTTTCTTTCCAGGCACCTTGTCATGAATAGGACATTTAGTGAAAAAAAAATTCAGAGACTGAAGCTAGTCTTTAAGAAAATTTCACTTTGATACAGAGTGTCCTCGCACGAAAACTATCTTTCCATTTTTTCCACGACGAAATGAAGACCTCGGCTAGCAACTTGTTTTTTATACATTTTATAATATTTTAATATTTATAATGCTAACGGCTTTTATTATTATTTGCATTATCCTGCTGGTAAAGAACAAAATAGAGTAGATATTTAATTTTATTATTTGTGTTTGTATATTTTTTGGATGTTCACATAAAAATACTTAGACGATGCGGAAACCAAAGTCAAACCTGTCACTAGTCTTAAAAAATTCAGTCGAATAAACATCTTGTTCCCAAGCTGCTTTATTTATTTCTTAGAGCGGTAGTTCATCTATCCGACGGCATAATTTCATCTTAAGTAAAACAAGGATGAAAAATAGAAATATTAGGTATAGAAAAACTACTTTAGTTGCACACGGCTACATATAAAACTATACATTTTCAGTATAAGCTGACCTCTCACTGTACGATAAGCCTATACAATGCTAGGTCAGTTTATTCTGGATGTTTATAGCCGTGTGTACAGTGCAATTTTTTTTTAAATCGTTTTCCGAATTTTTGGGTAATGAGATAAACATAAGACAGAAGCTTCCTAAAATTGTAATAACTGGGGTGCATGTCTTTTAAAATTAAAAGTTGATAACTGACTGACACATCAATAATTATTATTATTCATTTATTTCAGATATACATCCTTAATTCCATAATTACAAAGTTTCAGTAATTCTAAAATTAAATAATTAAATTACATAATAAACATTATTTTGTTAGTAACATCTTACAAACTATGTTAGTCAACACGCTTGGGCAATCCGCACGAGATTCAATCAATTAATGCCCAAGCTAAATAAACTGCTTGAACAAGAAACTTATAATTTGGACAAATTCCGTTGATACAACAAAGTAGTGTAAAGCAGGAGCGTATAAGATTCAATATATTGCAATGAGACGAGAAATTCCTTTTGTTTGTACTACATAATCTTAAGAGCCCATAATGTGAAATTGGACTGAAACACCAGAAGATTCTGTTTTTGATACCACGGAAAAGATATCCGTTTTATCTGGGAAGAACTTATGGTTCCCTCGGGTTAAGTTGGTACTTAATTTCAGGTGGGCAAAGCCGTGGGCAAAGCCGTGGGCAAAATAATGCAAGAGATAGAGGTTGTAATTTTTGTAAACCTAGGGACGATTCCCATCGTGGTGTGGAAGCGATAAAAACAACACGGGTATGTCACCTGAATCCTGATTATCATACCTTGTTCGCAAATCACAAACAGCGGATAAATCAATAGGATACGGATTATTAGAATAATACGTATGGGCAAAAATAGAAAAAATAAAGTTTGTTGTAAAAATTTAAGTTATAATAAAATAATTGAATGATGACACGGTTGGCGCAGTGGCTAAGCTATTAGCTTTCTACGCTACGTGTCACCGGTTCTATCCCCGCATGAAGCAATTATTGTATAATCTATAGATAGTTAGTTGTTCTGGGTGCATGTGCATAGGACACGTATGTTTGTAAATTGTAGGTTCCCTCGATACAGGAGAAATAAAAGGGAGGGCCAATGTTTAAAAAAAGTTTAATTTAAAAACGGACTTTTGTAAGTCTGCTACAGACATAAAATAAAATTACAAAACAAATTCTGGTGGTAATAAATAATAACGAAGACCTAAAATAATGTTAATACATTTTCCAGACCCATTTTTAAAATAACACGAGGTTTATTTTTATTAAGTATATTTCTACAGGAAAATACGGTTATAAATAACATTGTGACACGCAGGGCGGATGTGCTTGACACTGGCTCTCTGTTGAGCGAATAAATCAGAGGAAGGCGTTGAGGTAATCATTTTATATTCCAGATTTTATAACATAGCATCATGCCTATATTCCACGAAGTGTATCGCAGAGGTCTAGGGTTGTACACTCACATTTTGCGTATTTATAAATCTATACTAATGTTGTAAAGAGGTAATTAGTTTTTATAATCTGGTTTTTATTCACAGTTAGTCGGATTGTCTTACTACACTCGGGAGCAAAGAATCCGGGTCACCAACATAATGAACCTTAATATCTCGGAAACTAAGAATGATAGCTCATTCAAATAAAGAGTATTTTTTAGACTATTTAATACTACACAAGTTATAATACGCTTCGAGAGCTTGAAATTGCATTGATAGAGGTAATTGAGAATATTCCCCAACATCGCCTCAGACACTTTGTGCCGTATGAATCGCATGACATCTGTATTGACAACACACGGAGGTAATACAAAGTACTAAAAGTGAGAATATGATATAAGTTTCTATTAAAAGTGGGGATATAAAAAAAATGATATATTTATGCGTTTTTAAATAATGTATTTTTAATAAGTAAAATAAATAATAACTAAGAAATTTTATTAATATTATTTAAGTAATAGATATTAAGTAGTCTATAAAATACTTTTAATTAGATTATGCTAACATTCTTAGTTTCCGAGATATTAAGATTTATTTGGTGACCCGGATTCATTGCTCTCGAGTGTATATATAGTTAATCGTAAATGGTACTTAAAGCCCAAAGGGGGTTATTTTACTCATAATTATGAATAACTTTTACTATGGGAATAAATCTGAAATCGCGAAAAATAAATCTGCTGTTCCATACAAATAATTCAATATTATCTGCTTCGGCTGCATGCGAATAGAACTCACATTATGTTTTGATCTGCTGGAAAATGATCTGCTAAGTTCACAGACATTATCTACTCGACTAAATGTATGAAATGGCAAATTTTATTTCGCGCTTTCCGTGTTGATCCCATATTAAAAGTTGCCAATAACCCCTTTGGGCTTTATATACCAAAGCTTCCGCCAGCGGCTTCACCCGCGTGATATCTTTATAAATTATAGCCTATGTTACTCACTGATAATGTAGCATTCTGCTGGTGAATGAATTTTTAAAATCGGTCCAGTAGTTTTTGAGTTTGTTCATTAGAAACAAACAAATATACAAAAAATCAAATCTTTGCTCTTTATAATATTAGTTTAGATTTACGACTAACTGTGTATAGGGTCATTCTGCATACGCTGGAAGTATTTATACATCAACTCTGTACATATCAAAAAAAAAATTGTTTTAGACATAAATGAAGTCGACAAATGAAATTATTTTCTTACTATGTCTAAAGATTAACGATGTATATAATAATATGATTAAATTTAAAGCAAAATATTAGGTATACCTAACATTCCTTCTGAACCTTCCGAATTACAGTATAAAACGTTCAGTGAAGTACCATGTACGTATAGCCCGATACTTCAGTATACATACCTGTCAGCTGTCATTCATATTTTAGACGAAAATAAACGTAAACTTGCGTACATTGCTGGGAAATATATTTGGTATTTTCCAAGTAAAATACTTGTCAGGAAAGATGATTGATCTCAAAGTAGGTTTTGCAAAAAATAATATAAAACAAAACATTGATGTGAAAATTGGGGTATAAAAATAAAACCGTAGAATTTAGCAGCTGCTTGTTTCTGCAAAATAAAAGAAACGGAAACGATCCGTACCTCTATTGTTGGTTTATAACTCTATACTCTCTATATTGTGACTACCGATTTTTTTTATACCATTATTGTGGAATGTAACCATACGGCCCGCCTGATGGCAAGCGGTTACCATAACTTATGGACGCATCACTCGCGTGTTTCCGACACTACTTAGACTACTAGCGTCGTGTTGGCAGTAGGGGGGTGCCCCCAAGAAGCACTGGCGACTTTGCTTACCACTATACTCCTCGAGATCTAAGAAGTCCCTTTTGACAGATTTAAAGAACGATAGCATGTAACTTGACAATGTTACTATAGGCTGTGAATAAAAACCATTTTGAATATACACTTGATAATAATTATGAAATTATTATAATTTTTTGAGATACGTATAAATTAGCATGGTATATAATTTCATAAGTATTGTTATAGCATCGAAATATTTTTAAAATGCATGTTTATGTACTACCGAAATATCATAAAAATGGTTACGTTCTCAATCAATTATTTTTTAAATAAAGGGATGTGATCACTAGAATCGTTAAAATCGTTTGAAATATCAGTATAAAATTACGTAGGTATTAAAAACTCTTTAAAGGCTGTATGACACGTACATTATATTATTATAATTAATTTAATTTCTCTATGATCACAATTTGTTTGACACTGGCAGTAATGACAATGACATCTGTGCAGTTTTTCGCGATTTTTCCAACTAATTGTTCGTTCTTTCAACGACTATTTCTCGGATACCTCTGTTTTTGTGATCTGACCTTGATTTTGGACTGTTCCCGCTTTTAAGTTGACTTGGCTTACTATAGGTACATGGATTATAACAACTTGGTTTGGAAACTATGTGAGTACTTCGAAAGTGAATCAATAACTGGTGGACCATTATTACCGGTACAAGTGGATAAATAATTTTGGCATAAAATTATGGATAGGTATGTTTTATTATTCTATGAAGATACCTACAGAAATGCGATTTCATATAAAATTCGGTGCCTACTACATTAATAAATTGCTTATCAGATGAATTTCTCGATTTTTTATTCATAGTTTTAAACGATTATATACTCTTAGAATTTTAAATCGATTTATTATAAAAATCGATATTTTTGGTAACCGATTTATACGCTTCACATCCCAAATTAACTCAAATGATATATGTCAAAAGTGGCTTTTTAAATCTTGAGGACTGTAGGACTACAACACTGCAAAAGAGCAGTGTTATTTGGCTACGATATTTTGCAAGGTGGAGACTTACCCAGTCGGGCAGCTACAATTTTGAGTCCTGCTACGCCCACTTTTCTTAAAATGAATAATATTAGTAAAAAAAGAATCAGTTTGTTTGTTGTTGTGCATTAAGTTGATAATTGTACGGTTACTAGCCGCTAGAGGAGCTCCGCACTATAATACTAAATCATATTATTTGATAGTCAACAAGTAGACAGCAGACTTGTAAATTCATAGTACCTATAGGTACCGATTAGCATTTTACATTTTAATAATTAAAGCATTTTTGTAAAGAACATTAAATTCGGAACTTGCGCCTGCCGGAATATACCAAGCAACTTTGTAAATATTGAATTTTAGATATTTTTTCATACTTTTTAATAATAATTATATCATGTATCTACTGTCGTCCGTCCAGATTCCAGATATACATGGAATAATATGTGGGTGGTTATAGCCTGAGTTGTAGGATAATATTATATAGGCTAAAAAAAAAAAAAGTTACCGACACTGTTTTTTAGGAATTTACGTGCATTTTCAAGAAATGTGCGCTGATCTAGCGCTGATAGCAGCGCTAGATTAATAATGTTATGCATCATCCGTTAAGTCCTCGATGGTGTGCGTAGTTCGCCAACCCGCACCAGGCCAGCATAATGGACTAAGGCCCAACCCTTTTCATTCTGAGAAGAGGCCCGTGCCCAACAGTGGGACAGTAATGGGCTGAATTTATATGTTACATCATCCGTTATCTGTTACCCGTTTCTACGAAACACGTTCATAAATTAGGGCAACTAATTTACCATTAAACAGGATGCCTAGTTACCGGTTTGCCCAACTTTATTTAACGTTGACTGATTGCGAGCCTGCGGTTGCCAACGCATATTTGACATTCACGCATCTATTTCACATGAATGACGGAATAGGTAATTGCAGATTTCAGGAATGCATAGCTCTACATGATTGTCATACACACATACACGGTGTAGATATAGTGACAATTGAGCTCGATTATTACCTAACTACCAGGTCGGGCTTATTTGGAATTTTCTGTGAGTTTATTTAATAATATTATATAGTCGTGCCCGTGACACAGTATACTTGGAAAGCAAGTGCTCAAACAAAATAACAATATTGAAAAAAAAAATGCCTATAATATCCTTCCTCTTGATGTAGGTACACTATTTTCTTGTCAAACATCAAAGCCTATTCAAAATGGTCAGAAATATTATTTGTAATAGGCGTAACATACTCGTAATAATATTTGTTAAGTACAACTTTGATAAAGTATTATCGCCCAATTATTAATAATACACACATCTTATATTGTAGTCCCTACAAACGTGCGAGAGGAATTGTTTATCTGACCTTAAAAGATTTCCCATTTTCCCGCTAGCATTGTAGATACTCCTAGATGAACGTCCAATTATAAGACCGCTCCAGATGCTAAGGTAAATAAAGGTTACTTGTCGAAAAAAATCCACATCTAGCTACGACGACTCTACTCGAATAAAAGCCTTTCATGATCAGGAAAGTCTCATAAGAGCTTCTTTCTGCCTTCAACTACTTCAATCGTCTTGGAAGGCATCCAAAACTATTTATGGCAAATTTTCAGTGACTGGGTTCTAGACGTCTTGCGGCATTGCAAATAGTTCGGTGCATCTCTAAAGAGTTGGTAGAAGAACTTTTTAAAATTGTTAAAAGCAAAGTTTTTGACTACATGACCTCTAGAATTATGCATGGTAACCCACTGAGACTATATCTAACTATTACTGACCTCCTCGCAGAAGTAGGGGAAATAATGTAGAATTAACCAGCCTTTTATTACTACACAAGTATACACAAGTCATAAAATCACACAGAGCAGGGTACAGTTACCTGTATATAAAATGGATGGGATGTTTTGATGATGATATACCTATAGGTAGGTTAAGCAAATATGCTTTAAGTTTTGAAGCAGTGTCAAAATTAAATATACAATCAAGATCGCCTCCAATAAATTACAAATAAAAAATCAATGAAATGAACATAGAATAAAATCAAAGTTATGAAATTGGAAAGTAAGATTCGAATTGAAAGGGAAATAAATTTTCTGAAATATTTTCAAGATGAGAACATTTTAAATTCCAATCTTGCACTTTAGTCCGATGGTAGACATGCAGATGGGCCAGGAATTTTCAGCGATTTGCATCGGTTGCAAAACTAAGTTATGGTAATCTGGCTATAAGTTACAAGCTCGAGCTGGTAAGCTTTTCAATTTTATTGGGAGATTGGATATTTTGAGCCTTAACTCCTTAGGGAAATAGGATCTCTCCGCTTTTAGTAAAACGAATGAATTAATTTGCATAGCGTCCGTTGAATCATATCCGTTGGTTTTGTACTTGTCGATCAAAGGAATTAAATAACTGGTTTCCTTTGAAGCCTTTTGATTATAAATCTTACTTCTGACTTCAAATTATATGGTTCTATCTATGTTTCTATGCTTAATTTTTTTCATAACTTGACCTACAATATATTTATGTCGGACAAATTGAAACAAAACCAAGAACCTACTGGGATTTGGACTGCATTCAACAGAAATAGCGCAATAAAACGTACAGTTGCAGATTTTTATCGAGACCAACACATCACTCTTTTGCCGGAAATAAACTTGCCAGGCAACACAGCTCTGTGTCAACGGAGACTCAGTCAAGATTTATTGAATCTCGCAACCAACAATATTGATATTCGAAAGCTATGATAAATATTCAGTTTTGAAATTTCATCAAATACATTTGTTTGCCCTTTTCTAGATCCAGACGAATTTTGTAGCTATCCTGTAGAGTTTATGCAGATATATAAATCTACACTCTGAAGATACACCGAATTGTATTGTGTTTCGAAATAAATAAAGGATGAGGGTGAAATAGACAGCAAGCTGATAACACCACACAGTGCGGGCTCACAGTAAATTCAGAACATTATCCCCTATTATCCTTTTTTTTTTTCAATCTTATTTATAAACCTAACCCCACACTAAAATTTAGCCTGTGTCGTGGGTACAGTTACATACAGTAATGTTACGTGCACACGCCCAGATCCGTAACAATTACTGCCTGTAAGTCATACAAATATTTGCTTCATGCGAATATTGAACCCGCAGCACTTAGCGCAAAAAGCCAATCGCTTAGCCACTGCGCCAACCATGCCGTCATTGCAACAGTCTATGAAGAAAAGTTGAATATGAACAACCACAGTCATCGTCTTACTATAATATCAGCCCGTAGCCAGCCATTGCTGAAGATGAGCCGCGTTATAGACCGCTTACCTTTATGAACAGTCTTGAAAGATAATGGTCATAATCACTACGCTTAACAAACTCGTTACTAATCGCAATATGTCGTTGCGAGATCACAAAGAGGATTTTGTTGAGCCATTTACAGGGATAACTTGGTCTCCTGATGGCAATTTCCTAACACTATACTAACACCTACTACCATATAATCTGCTGGAATTGATACTGACCAGGACGTGATACTAGTCAGCGGCGGTCACGACCACAAAACTAAAGAGGAAGATTTTTTTTTTAACTTGCTCCTAGTGCACCATTCAAAATACTTTTAAAAACCCGTCATCAATCTTTTTTCGCAGAACGTCATTTTATTATCCAACCTCCGAGCCAATGTATGATTATTTTAATGCAAGCATAATGAGGTTATTGAAGTACATAAATCGTTGATAATCATCATTAGCAGCAGCTTGTGGAACGTAGACCTCCTAGAGATCTAATAACGCCCGCACGTCCAGTTTGTTTACGTTCACGTGCAAAGTATTGTGTATAGATGCAATACTCACAAATTGGTCATCGTCATTAGTCATCTATACTATAATATTTATACTTATTATTTATTTACCTATACTAATAATAATATAATAATGCTGAAGAGTTTGTTTGTTTTTTGTTTGAACGTGATAATCTCTAGAATTACCAGACGGATATGAAAAAAATATTTTTGTATTTGGTAACCCATTCTTGAGGAAGGTGGCTATTTAAAATCACGCTACGACCGACGAACCGACGATGGGTGAAACTGTGGAGCACAGCTGGTTCAGTATAAAAGTATAATTGATGATTATACACTTGCAATAAATATTTCCTCTCATATATTCAAACATGAACATTTAAGGGATGCGCACTTTTAGATTAGATTGACTCTACCACTAAAATGAACGGTGTTGCCATCACACACATCACCTTTAGCAAATAGATCCTGATCGCAGTAAGTATGTATTTTTTTATTGGACAAAAGGCGATGCAGAACAAGGTGCAGCTACTTTAATAGCCATAATTATAATACCGCAAATTGCACATAAAAATATTTTCCAGATACTTGTTTTTTTTTTTACAAAATTCTGACTTTAATAATGCCGACATCAGCAAAAAGCAGGTGTTTGTAAAACGAGGCAAGTTTGCATCTCTTAAATCGTTTAACTGGGATTCATTATCAGACACTCCACGAGAGCTCGCTAGTCAGGGTTATTATTCGCATGCGTAAACCTCGCTACCGTATCAGAGCATTCAGTGGCAAAGAGACACCGGGGCGGGAAGACGTCCCGTCCCTGGGAAAATCCGACGTTAAATATTACGCGAACGCGATCGAAGTCAGACATGGACGAAAACTGTTTGTGATTTAAAACCGTATTTGTGAATGTAAAATAAACAATAAAACTTAACAGTGATTTTGAAATTTAAATTCCATATATTTTTAGGATGAAGTTATAAATAAATTAAAAACATTTTTGTGAAAAATTAAAGTGTAGATTTATGAAATAATTTACACTTAAAACTGAACGGAAATATAAAGGTAAAATGCGACGAGGTGAATTACAGGAATGAGCGTGCATTCGACTGAAGCCTGCATTTTATTTCTCGGACGGATTATGTCATAAGTTTTTATATCTACTATGATAAAGCCACGTTATATTTTATAGCCACATCCATCCATCATATCTGAGGTCATTTGCACAGCGATGATCCTACTTGTCATTCTCTTCGCTCACTACTTCATCACCGCCTTAATCTATCTATTGTCATTCACAAGTAGCAATCCGGACAAATTACCTATTTGACGCCCTTTTATTCAGGACCGAATTTTGAGACTTGACGCCAAATCCGACTTAATGCACCTCCAAAGGATATCAAGAATGCTCAAAACATTTTACCAAAATTGTTCTAAAATAAAAATCGTAATTTCAGAACATTGTGAATTATTTCCCGTTTCTAAAAATATTATACTTTGAGATGCTTTGGAGCTTTCCATGGGAGATACCCTCAGTGTTACTTTCAATACAATAAGCCCTTTGAAGGGTCTCGGAGAGGATTTGGGAAGCGGCATAATGCAGATTTAATATAAAAATAACATTTTGAATTTTTCGAGCCTGGTTGTAGGAATATTTTTTTGTTAGCCATTTAAAATATGGGAACACATTACTTTGAATCATGGTTATGAGGGTTCACGCATCAAATTTTCATTATGCAAATTTAAAGAGCGCAGACAAATCGTGTTATCTTTATGACACCAACAATTCAACGTTTTGGGTGACTGAGCTCAGCGGAATACTGTTACGAGTTCTGACGTACCGATTAGGAAACTTTATGCAAACAGCCAACTCTGAACTTTGCAATACCCGTATTTGAGTAACGTTCTAAATTGAAGAGGAATAATGTTTACTTATTCTACTTACCAGCATTTTCTCGGCTCGTTGCCAGAAGTGTGGTGGGCTTTCTTTTTTCACTTTGCTTTATTTTGGTGCAATGTCTAAATTGATTAGCTTGTATGTGGACATACTACGACTATTTTGGCTGAATAGTTTTCTGACTATTGGTTGAAGAAGGACAAGATCTTTCTGATAATTTCTTCCTACAAAACAATAAAGTATTCAGAGATTCTCCGTGATCAATGGGCTTATAAGTATCTAGCGGTTACAACTTAGAGGCTGAGATGGTCGGTTTCGTATACTAATTCTATTTCAAGCTCCTTGTCGATTCTTGTTCAAGAAAGTTACAAATAGCACTTCAAAACCGATTTGTCTTCTTGCGAACCACAGGTATTAGGGATGAGAATATTGACCGCGGTCAAAACTTTTCGAGAAGTGGTCTGTAAGTATTTTCTGCTTCAGGGTAATAAAGAAGATGTAGTGATTTGGTTGATACGGTATCATAGGTACATGTAGACATTCGTCCACAACGAATGTCTGCATGTACCTATGACTGTTTATTGTAGCGGTAAATATGAGGCCTAAGTTCAGCAGAGGATAAATACGGGTTGATTTGATAATAACAGCTATTAATAAAATTGTGGACGAAATTGTTAATCTTCTTCAAAATATCAAGGAACTGAGATGAATTTATGGTCATTGCAATGTCAGTATAGTTACAAGATCGAGTGGAGAAGCTAATCGAACTCCAAAAAGATGAAATCCGTCAAATTGAAGAACTTTTTTCATTTTCATTTCGTTTGCCATTATGATACTCAAAAAGTACAATAATTTGCAACAGTAAAGCATACGTATACTTTCATAAATGAAACAATACACAACAACAACTTTTCAAATATATGCTAAAAGTCAACGCTTGAGAGCTTACAAGCTTTATTAGAATTTTATATGCAACTGGAACACAATATATTTTGCCCAAGCGCACAATATGAAAGCAGTACAAAACAAATAGGTCCTACAAAGAGCTAAATCCAGTCAACAACGCGACTGTACAATAGACTTGGCGATATTTCGGCTCGTTTAAATTGTGTAAGAGTCTTTTCAGAAGTACCACATTTCGACTACACTACGACAAAATGCGGGCGTTAATGTATGAAGATTTTATTCAAACAGACCACATTTTGCAGTTCATTCTTCAAGCGTGTGCTCATCATTGTCAAGAATGTCGCTAGAAACAGTCAGGCTAGTCTTACATTAGTGAAAAACCCCCGACTCCAACTAGAAAAAGAGCTGTAACTTTTGAACGGCTGAACAGATTTTCATGAAACATAGCTAAGATGATACCCGATTAAACGAGCTTTCAATTAACAAAACTGCATTGAAATTGATCAATCCGTTTTCGAGCTACGATGCTACAGACAGATACACCGATACACAGATCCAAAGATAAACAGATACCTACACACTACAAACTTATAACACTCCTCTTTTTGGTCGGGGGTTAAAAGGGTCTAATAGATGCCTAGATTTCTCTACCACAAGCCACAGGATAAATAATTGGTCTATTCGACGTCTTGTTGCAGGTATGCGCACCTTTATTGCTATCTTCCAGCGGTAGTCTGTCTAACTACAGTCACTATAATCTGCGCAGGCCCTTCTCTTTTTTGTTTGACTTAACGTGGACTTAACTTTCTTCTTCTACTATCGGGTCGGCATGAGCTGTCACATGGGAATCACTGGTGCCGTAGTGGTAGTGGTAGTGGTGGTGTTTAGCCAGTCAGCAATGGAGATATAGAGCCTGACTGCCTGAGCTGCTCGAGACGATCTCATGTTTCATCATTCGTGAAGGCTCTTTATAGCATTGCTTACCAGTTTTAGTGGCCACTTCAAATTTCTATATTCCCAAATATTTCAGTCTTTTTTAACGGTAGCCGTGGAGTGACTTTTGTGGTTAATACCGCATCATCGTAACCGCAACGCAACCGTGTTTCATCTCGGAAGTCCTTTTTAGTTATAAGCCTGATTTGTCACTAGCTATTGTGGTAACCACAAGCAGCTTTAGTAAAACCATTCACACATACCACTTCCTGACCTCTTTTTTGTTTTTGTTCTTCGGAAGTGGTATGTCTGTAAACAAGCTAAGTTTACGTGTAATAAAAATCAGGGTGAATTGTTTGTCTGTGTATGTGTAACACGAAAAGGCGTGGCACATAAATTTAATATTTCACTCGTAATTCAACACAAATCCGCTGCGAGTGAGGTACTTTGAGAATGAAGGATTAATTTCAACTGTAGTCTGACTGAGGAATTTTTAATAGCTCATCTTCAAAATGAATTGATTAAATAACAAAGATATTTAAACATACGTAAATTGCATTTATTTATTGATAATTTCACTTAAGTAGCTGCAGTTTTGTACATTTTGTTGTAAAAGGATTCCTATTGTTGTGGCTACGCTGCTGAAACAGAAACTATTAACTCTTCAAAGAAATACCTAAGTTACATTGAAATGTTAACATTTTTTAGATATACTAACAATGGGTGCTGCTAATAATAATGTTTCTTTTAACACCTTCAATAAAGGTTAATACTATGCCAATATTATAAGTGGGATCAAAACTAAAGTTATTAGTTAGAATAACATTTATACTTCTAATCTCTATATCGCCATTCAACTCTGTGTTACTGTTAAGCCTGTTATTGCCTATTCGTCGATGATATTAGTGATTATATTTTAAGTTATAGACTATTCCTTCTTCATAATAGCGCTGTAATAAACAAAACGATGAAATGTGTTTTTTATAATCACAAGAAGCGATGCATCACAAAAATAGCTTTTTAATTACAAAAGAAGTTTTCTGCCGACGTCAATGTTTTATTATCTAGTCTATCTCTAAACTGTTTTTAAATCAAAATCCGCCTCGTTTCGGTTAGGTTAAGTTTTGTGATGCATTGCAAAATTTTCCTAAACGAAATACAGCAGGTTTCGAAGTAGTGTATGTTATTTTACTTACAAAGTTCAACACTACTCTACACAGTTTATGGAAAAGCTAGGTGTAGAATGAAATAAAACTCCGTGTCAGAAAACATAAGAGCTTCAGTATTATAACGTTGATAACGTTGAAAGTATCAATGGGCAGGGTACAGGATTTGCCAATGCAGTTGCATTTGTGGTAATTAATTTGCAAGAGTGTGTTCTCAGATATGCCATCAAAATAGTTATAACTTCGGATTGGTAAGTTGGAATGTCGATATGTCGCAGGGAAATGACGAAACTTGGGATTTCGTGAAATCCCGGGAAATTTCGAATGACGAGAAATAATATCTATTATAATCACTTCGATTTCATCATTTATACCTTAAGTCATAATTCTCGTTTAACATCACATAAAATAAAAAATCATAACCTACCGTGGCTTCAGTAGGTTACGGTTATTTTAATATTGATTTTGGCTTTTCCCGGGATTTCCCGAAATCCCAGGTTTCGTCATTTCCCTGCGACAGATAGATACATTAAGGCAGTAATAACGTTGTAAACGAAGGTAACAAAAGTCTAAGGGATCATCGCTGTGCAAACGACCCAAAACTCAGAATGGATGAAGTACTACTATACAAACACTAATAAGTTTTCAGATAAGTTCAAAGCAGCAATTTCAACCCCCCAAGACAAGTTGCAAACCACAACCACTAGGGAATAAAAATACCAGTATAATGTATGGGATTCATATAAGCGGTCGAATAGTCACACATTCGGAAATGTAAATCTCATACATTTTGGTGGCCGTACTATTTCTCTAGCGATTATTGATTACAAGTTGTCTAGGGGAGTTAATATATTTTAATAGAAATAAGAATTCGACACGGCTACGTAAGCTTTGCGAAGCGCTGCAGAATTAACTCAACTGTTATACCTGCTACACTTAGATCAGTTCGCTTCAGAGACGAAATTCTTGAACCACTGTACGTGGGTTTACCTATTCGATGCCACTCAATTCTATGGAAAAGCTAGTTCGTAGCATGAAACGGACCTGTGAGAGGAAATAAAAGAATTTCTCTTTAGAGCGCGTAAGTGTCATTGGCAATGCGCTACATTGCTCGCTCGCCAATGTGAGTATTGTACCTTCGATAAAGTAAAACCAGTTAAGTGCTTGTGTACATGCACGTACGGTTTCATAGTTAAAGTTACGAATAGTATTATGTTGAACTCTCAATCCATCCCTTTAGTGCCTTTAATAATATAAATCCATTGGGATAGAAAGTAGCATTGAAGTCTTACTTTAAAAAAATTCTACATTTTAGTTATGAGTGGAGTCTTTGTATTTAAATTGGGGGAAATTGGCACGACAAACGAATAGACTGACAGACCAATAGAAATGATGAAATTGTAAGGATTCCATTTTTGACATTGGACTACGGAACCTTCCAAATTGTAGAATCTTTAGCCTCATTTTATACTACTTACATGCATGCATGCATGCATGGTGTTACATGCTTTATGCATAAGGAAGATACTAATACCTACAGTATAAGACAGCTCTGTACGTACCCAAAGCTAGGTCTATTAAAATGTATCAGTTTATATTCTGATACCATGTTCTTTAGTTCAATATTTATTCAGAAAACAACATCACTGACGATTCCGCTTTTCAAAGCAAATAATATGAAACAACATGATACGACTATGAATAAAAAGTGAACAGAATTCGTTTTGACCGTTTTTCAGGCAAACTGTTTTTATTTTATAAATTATAGATACCTTACAGGGTGATCCATCAAGATGGGTCAGTATGGGGAAGTCTGAAACTACAAGAGATAGATAAATTTGTTCGAAGTAACCATGTCGTAAATTTTAGAGTTAAGAAAAACTGCAGTAGGTAACTGTTTTTGTAAAAAAGCAATATTTTATATATCCAATTTAAAAAAATCTTTGGATGCATTTTTCTTATCTCAAATCGACGACGCAGTTCCTTGGAAAAAAATCTCTATCTCTAATATTTTCAGACTTCCCCTTTGGCACATCTTGATGGATCACTCGGTATTAAGTATAAGATGTTTGAGAAAAGATATTATCGAGTTTTTTTTAATGTGGCATACATTTTGTATATAAAAGAAATAACTTATTTGAGATCCCTGAAAGAAATCTGTAAGCCCATGACAATATCATCAAGAAAATCTTTTGGGAATATTATAGTTACTTACATCTAAGCTGAATTAATGTTTTCCTCCATTTACTTCTGTGAGTATGTAAATAAAATAATTGAGAATGATTGTGTACCATGTGGAGGCGAAAACATTTGTTCTACAAATAAATATGTACGAATAAACCCGAGGGTCATAAAACCCAGGCTTTATTTCAAGTCCAGTTACAAGAGAATTTATCTTTAATATCAAGCCGTATTCATTCTCGGCTTTTCCGTAACCAACCCGTGTGGGCGGCGAAATGAAACAAAGTTACAATGACATAATATTAGGTGGAAAATTTAAATTATGCATAATATTTCAAACGAGCAGCGCCAGATATGAAAAGGCTGCTTTTTTAACTTTAATGAATGCTATACCTAAATTATAATATTTATTTAATTACTTTTTTATACACCGTGCTTTTTAGTGGTACGGAAAACTTTCAGAGTGATAATTATAATTTTACCTAGATTCTCGTTTTAAACTGCATTTATGAATAATATCGAAATTTATCTAGAATGGTAAGACAACACCAAATCCTTAGTACCTAGTAATTTTGCTTAGTCATAGCTTCAGTGTATACTGTAGTGGATAATATTATTATCTTGTATATTTTTTCGTATGGTGTCCAAAAGTAGTGTAGGTAAGTACATTGTTGAAGGTTACACATTTTTTATTATTGGTAAAAAGGATATGGTAAAATCCGAAAAGATCTTAGACAAGAACTTAAACAAAAACGTTCCGTTACTGTTTAGGGATCAACTTCTGTTTTTCCAGCTAGGCCAATCTGCGCTATATTGCGCCTAAACAGCAAAAAATAAAGGCTTAGACGAAATTCCCTAGCATTTGTTACGGACTGAAATGTTTATCTGACATAATAAAGTATCAAGGTCTTCACATGGTTTTTCTCATAGCCTAATACCTAGTGTATACTCAATTTAGATTATAATTTCTCGTACCTATGTGTGAGTATCTCATAATCAAAATCAAACTTTGTCCATTAGGGAACTATATTTCGAAACAAACTAGACAATAACGGTCGAATGCCTTTTGAGTAGACCTTAGCGTAGTCCAGGGGACTGGGTATCGCCAATTAAAATACAGCTCTATCCATTCGAGTATATCCTTTTAATTCGTTTCAACAAAGAATATTTAATACAAAAAACACATTCTGACAAGTGCCAATAAAATCTTAAAAGAAAAATCATTAATTTCCCTTCTAACATTAAGGTAGTAAATTTTCAATAATTTCCCGTGAGATGAAGAAAATATCGTCTCGAATATTGATTTCAGAGGGCTAAGCGTCGGTAACCGAGCCCTTGGGAACTTCAAACACGATAGCCATAAAAATTTCTTCTACCATTAATTTATCAAGGAGAAATTTCGGCGAACGGTTGTGACGAATTGATATTTTTCATGAGTCCTTCACGGTAAGGAGCGCCATTTATATCATGGGTTCTGCAATTTATTGCTCCTTTTTATCATTTCATCGAGTTGCGTGCGCCCTGACATATCGCGGAGAGCGTTCTATTGTATCCTGACCTTTTATTAACCCTCCCTTTATCGCCCTAATTAATGCGCTATCTGATAAGCTTCTTTAATTCGTTTGGATTATATTGTTTGTTTTGTGATGATAGAAATTGGTAGCTTGGTACAAAATAGATGTCAAATATGTACTAGTACATAAATTTCAGTATGTGAATTATTAGTATGTAAATTCAAGCGGACGGAGTCGAGCGTGCCTCTAGAGGCACGCTCGACTCCGTCCGCTTGAATTTTTTTTCATCCCCTTAGGGGTTGATCCTTTCTTAGCGGATTGCCTACTTCGTATAAAGAACCAACCTGTCGAAATTCAAGTTAATATGGTTTATAGTTTCTGAGATTTTGCGAAGATCGAGTGAGTCGGTGGTATTTCGCGCATCCTATCAAACTAATGTTATAAAATGCGAAATCTTTGTCTATTTGTTACCTTTTCACGGCTAAATGGATGAATCGATTTTGATGAAAATTTGGCAAGAATATAGTGTGCATAACGATATTTTTTATTTTTAAAATTTCTCAGCTTCCGTAATCCACGCTGACGGTCTCGCAAACACAGCTATAAGTAGTAATATACTGGGACTGTGACTAAGTAATACGTGATTAAGTACTAATACGTGAGTAAGTGACATCGTAACGAAAACTGATACCATCCATGATTCTAGACAACCAAGAGATAGAATCTTGCGTCAGTCTTTTAAATTTCTTTCCGATTTTGTTCGCAGTTCTTATCTTCTTCTTCCTCGTTCTCTCAATACTGAGGATCACGACCACAAATTCGTCTCCATTTAGGCTTGTCTGATGTAGAGCGCACGACAAGTTGTATGTTGCCGCCAACCGCTCTTGACTGCATTGCTCCATCTGACGGGCGCTCGGCCTCTCGCTCTCCTGGCCTCTACATGCTATGCTGTATTTCAGAGATCGCATGATGTGCCCGAAAAAAAGCAGTTTTTATAACCAACTAAAATTACTACGAACAAATTAGTTTTTTTTTTTAAAGATATTCCGTGAATTCTATCTCTGAGTGGTCCCGAATCATGTACTGAAAGAACCCTTGGTATCATTTTTGTTACTATGTCACTTACATCCTGTATTAAATAGATTTCATGAAGATTATTAGTATTTAGACATCGATGATTTTTGTTTGCAATATCGGTTAACAGTTTCTTTCTGGCTGAACATTTTGAAAGTGATAAACTGTCACACAGTAAATTATAATATTCCATAATAGAATATATCATAATCTATATCTGTGATTGCTACGAACATAGACGTAATTATATTAAGTAAGTAGTACCTCTATTACGTTTATGCCCACGAAAGTTATGTTTGTAATGATCCAATAGACCAAAAATAAACAAAGACAGATGAAAAAATAAACGTTCTTGCAAAAGTAAGTAATAAAACCTGTCCACAGATAAATATTCCCGACTGAATTCTTTCGCAAAGCCTTTTGCTTGTAAGGATAGGTAATGAATTGAAGGTTGTTAGTCCACCTGTCAGACATCAGACAGTAGTTGCGATATTCTTTTAGAAATCTAAAAAATCTTTTAAATGCACACAGACAGCAGCACAGACTGCACACTGCACTGTGTAGCCTATCCTACTACCCTACTATCCTATCCTATTACCCCACTATCGTACTCAAATCGTATCGTACTCGTTATAAATGTGAAAGTTCTGATGTTGGTGAGCTTGTAAATTTGAATGTGTGTTAATCAATCACGCCTTAACAGCTGAACGGATTTGAATGAAATTTGGCACACAGGTAGACCATGACCTGAATTAAGACAAAGAATACATTTTATCCAGGTACATGAAGTAGATCCTCTAGAATGCGAGTGAAACCGCGGCCAACAGTTAGTAACTTAGTAATAATTTTTACACTAATTCTCTTTTCAGTAAGGGTATCAAGGAGCTTCAGTGTCTAGATTGACATAAATTACTGTAAATATTAAAAGTAACATTAAACTATTGAATAATTAGCCAATAATTCATAAAACTTATCTCAAAATTGTGCGTCAGTGTAAGTGAAGTGAAAAAAAAAAAAACTAATACCTACAAAATAATGCAAAATCTTCATAGGTGAAAGTGAAATGACAACAACAATCTGGAAAAAAATATTCGCCTATCAAAATAATAAGCTATAAAAAAAAAAACTGAAGTAATATCTGTGAGTGTCATTGATTAAAATAGTTTGTTATGGTGGTAGAAGTAGTCACAGCATGACCACGTGGATGGCGCTGTTCGGGCTAGTGTGGCTGCTTCGCGTGCGTGGTTCGCTCTGCGGCTGCGCGGCGTGCAGGCGCGCGCGCCACGATGCGCAAGAGTCGCAGTGCACGCCAAGCCCGCGCGCGCCCAGCCCTGAGGAGCAAGCTCCGTTTGACGTGATTACGATCGAACATTACACTCGTGACGTCACTGTGCAGACAGACTTCGATGACGAGGACGTCGAGGACCTCGATAAAATCGAGATGCAGATTTCTGAAGAATGTAAGTGATTGCATCTTCAAGCTTATTTTCGTATAAATGTTGATACGAGGTACCCTGCCGCTGGTCAAAGAGTCTCTGTTTCTTAAACTTGCCTCGTTATGAGTAGAAGCGCCACTAGTAGGAGATAAATTTTTGTTTGCTTCTTACTATCTCGCTTGCTCAGTAGTTCCTATGGTAATGTCAGATTTTTTTCTTTGCCTGTCCAGAAGTGGTCCCAAGCCGTGGATGTTCGAGCAGAAAGACTTAGATAAGCATCCGATTTTTTACAATTGCAAAGATTTTAGATCTTATGAACATAGTTTTACTTTAGCTACTTACTACTACAATCATTATGTTTTAAAGAGAAAAAAACAAATAAAACTAATTTACTCAAACGTGCTCAAGGCACTCAAGCAGAACGAATTTCAAAGTTATTCAAACAAAGTAATTTGGATAAAAGTGTTTCATATAAACGTCAAATCTGTACTTATTTTTCTTGTTTATGAACTGCCGAGTGCCGACTTCAAACACTTTTATGCCTATAGGACTTCTAGAATAATTTAATTTGACAGGTATTTGATGTTTTATAATTGTACTATTTTCATTTCTAATTTTTAGGAACATACCTATATTATTTCGAATTTATAAATACGTAAAAAGACGTAAGTTTGTATCAAAAACCTGCTCTGCTACTCAAAGCTAACGTGAATGTATTCCATATCTCCTCGTAAGACCAGGTTTCTTCTTACGGAAGATTTAACACGTGAGCTGTGAGTGACAAACCTGTAATCTATAACTAGATTCCATAAACTCGATTGCATACGTTTACACTTAAGCCGCGCCGAATATTTTCTACCTCTAACAAAATGAACACTATGTGTTCGGTGTTTAAGGAACACTTGGCAGTCGCTGAATGTCGGTCCACAGTTCCCGAGTACATTTTTCTCCGACTCCATCCAAATGTTAACAGATCTTCAAATATAAATCTTGTTACCACTGCACTTGTGGCTATTGTAGAAATAAATTGCCGGAAATAAATAGGTACTATTTATTTAAACTTTCTATTTTAGTAATTATGTTCTAAATTCCCACATTTAAAAAATAAATTGATTGTATTTTTTATTCAATTCATAAAATTAATGGTTAGTGGGCTTTATGGTTTAAATCCAATGAATACTATCAATTTTCCAAAAAAACAAATTTGTTATATCCGAATGTAAAAAGCGAGTGCTTTATAGATACGGATATAATTTTGTTTACACAATCACGTGAAAATGTGAATGTGTTTTTGAAATGCTGGGGAGTTATTCTGTAAGAACATCTCGCATCTCGATACGAATCTCACTCTTATTGTTGGTTGATATTTGATGAATTGACTTACGATAATAAACGTGTAACTTAATAAACAGGAGCTATGAACATTACTAGAGCATGTACAGGTCCCTTATTAAGTTATCATATGTCAGTTCGTCAAATATCACCCGACATTACGAGTGAGATTCGAATCGAAATGCGAGATATTCTTATAGAATAGCCATGCTGCACTAAAATCTCGCTACTATATACTAGTACAATCACAGTTTACTGAATAGTTCGTACAATTCAGATAAATTATTATGATGACAGCGCGCTCATCAAAATACCACACATCCGCATATCATATATGCAGGTCTGCATAGCCGGTCAAACATGCAAGGATTATCAGGAAGATAATGAATGAAACAAGAAATTACGTTGGCGTTGACCCTCTATACGAAGAGACTATACACACTAGCCTAAGCTATTTCCATTTTCCTGGCTTCCGCGCCTTATCTACCATGAATTACGACATAAATCTCAGCTCATAACATGAAAATGAAACCGTATTTTTGGACCTTTAGGTGTTATGAGTCTGAAAATGTTACAAACTAGGAATAACTTTTTGGGATAACGAGAATTGGTTGGAGTTAGTATATTACGTTTTTACTTAGCACTACATTTTGACATGATTTAGAAATGTCTCGTGATTTTTGTTAGTGTGTCCACTGTCTGTTCTTTATGGAAGGTGTATTGTGAAGGAGTGTTGTAGATGATACCATTTAAAAAATACAATAAAATAATAAATTCAGCTATATGAAATATAGGTATAGGATGTTTTTATATAAGTACTATGTACTAAGAAGGCAAACAAGCATACGGCCCGCCCGAGGGTAAGCGGTTACCGTAACCTATGGACGCTTGCAACATCAGGGGCATCACTCGCGCGTTGCCGACCCTACTACTAGCGTCGTGTTAGCAGTAGGGGCGATCCGTACTGCCAAAGTGACGCCCCAAGGTGCACTGGCGACCATGCTCTCCGTTCGGAACACAACACTGCAAAAGTGCAGTGCTATTTGGCTACGATATTCTGTAAGGTGGAGGTACTTGACCAGTCGGGCATCTTCAATATGTACCTCTCTTAAGGTTCTATAACTTAACATACCATAGCATCACGCCTGTACTCCCCAAAGGGTTAGGCAGAGTTGTAGAACTATACACCTACATTTTGCTGATGCCGTTAGTAAGTGCTTGGACTTGTAGGCTCGCCCCCTAATACTTGGGAGTATTAGGGGGCGAGCCTACAAGTCCAAGCTCCGGGCTTTCACTGAGAATTTTGTCAAAGTAAAACTCAGTAACACTGCCCGATCCGGGAACTGTACCTCTACCATGAGTTTTCCATGCCGTCTAACGCTCACGTTCACATGCAATATTTGTATGGGAATATTTTCAGCGCCTCTAGCGGTTTAAATAGTGAACTAAAGTCACTATACAATTATTGCATGTGAACGTGAACGTTAGACGGCACGGAAAACTCATGGTATAGGTACTGAAATAAGGACCTCACTCTCAACAGTCGCTTTTGAGACCGCTTGATCAATGAGATTTAGAGAATCTATCTGAAAGTGATATCCGAGTGTAGATCATATAATACGTGGAGGGATGCCGACTTATTGCTAGACGTTCAACTAAAAACCATTATTTATTATATGGAATGACGAGCGACAGCATATCATAGATCATGTAAATGCCAGACGGACGTGAAGGAGAAATACTGGCGCTTTGGTTTATAATCATTATTTTTTATTTTTTACATAAGCCTTTGCTACTTATACTAAATAAATTCCTAGCATTGACCTCATGGTTACTGCGCAGACAAATCTATTTGCAAGATTAAGTCACTTTGCCGCAGACAAATGTTGAATGGGTGACCGTTCTTAGTACTTCGCGACCCCTTCACGCCTCGATGGACACTTTAAGTCATTGGGACCGGTTGTCTTAAATATCTATGACAGATGTCACGGACAGTCAGAACCAGCTTCAAAGGAATCGATAAGCCCCAGAAATTCTGGTTATGAAAAAAGAGATGATAGGTGTTAATATTTTTTTATGAACTGCATTTTAAATGATTTTTCTCCGGCTACTGTTAGTGCACATCTCAGTAAGGTTAATTAATTATTCTAGCATTACCCGTAACATATGAATTATCTATAAATATTACTACGTAAATAGAAAACTTTGTGTATTGCGCGCAGGAGTATGAGATTTGGCATAATTAAAGTTTATATGGAGAAGGAGCGTAGAAAGCTAAAATGAAGGTTGAATTTCGACCACTTGGCGACCTCTAGTAATAATAATTCGGCTTATTACTGTCCCACCCTGCTGGCAACGAGCGTCTGCTCAGAATGTAAAAGGCTAAGGCCTAAGTATACTATTATGGCCTCGTATATACACAACAATGGCTCACCCCAAAATTCGCCACCCACTAGGTACTCAAATAAAATAAAATATTTTTAAGTACCAAACATGGGACAGAGGTCCAAGGTAATTTATTTCCGAGGTGATCAAAAAACATATTATAATCACTTGCGTGAGCAAAGTGGAATAATCGCTGCATTCAGTACCTCTACCATGAGTTTTCCGTGCCGTCTAACGTTCACGTTCACATGCAATATTTGTATGGGGATTTTTTCAGCGCCTCTAGCGGTATAAATAATGAACTAAAGTCACTATACAAATATTGCATGTGAACGTGCACGTTAGACGGCACGGAAAAATCATGGTAGAGGTACTGTTCAATGAGAAATAATTATTCAATACTAAACGTGTCTTATATTCACTGGTAAATTATAAACGTCGTGTTGATTTAAAGAGTTTTAAAGTAAAAATTTCGCGGAATCAGTAACGAATGACATTGAAAACCTTTTTTTTATAACTCAGTGAAAGAGTTTTTGCAAAACATTAAATTACTCTCAAGTACCTAATAGAAATACCCGATCCATTTTATTCTGCAGCTTAATATTATTAAGAATGGAACCACTTACATTAAAACTTCGGCAGTCATACATCAGAATCCAGATTTATTTTCTCCAATAAGAATTTCTAAGAACGAGAAGGGTATCTAATTCTAAGAATTGTAATACGTACGAATGCTTTTCTTTGATATTTATACATTTTAGGCTTACATATGTTTAACTGACCACCAGATATAGTAAAGTAAAGGATCTAGAGTGAATATGGAGTGGCCATAGCTAGACTGATTTTATTAAACCTTTTGTTACATTTTTTTTCGCACTGAGGTGACAAACAAGCATACGGCCCGCCTGATTATAAACGGCTACCGTAACCTATGGACGTTTGCAACACCAGGGGTATTATTTGCGTGTTGCCAACCCTACTACTAGCGTGGTTTCCCCAAGGAGCACTGGCCACCTTGCTCACCATTAGGAATACAACACTGCAAAAGAGCAATGTTATTAGGCTGCAAGATGGAGGTATTTCCCCAGTCGGGCAGCTCTAATTTTGAGCGGAAAGTCCCGCCATGCTCTACCTCTCTTACTACTTGATAGGAATACTACAAAGGAAACTTAAAAAATGATTGACACGAGTGGGATTTGAATTTAGGACCTCTAGCAAACGGTGCCCTTGGGTTTTTGGTCCAAAGCTTTCGGATAGCTGATAATATTTCGTTTATGGTCGATGACATTAAATATCTATGGTTACATCGATGAGCTATTCGTGTTTTGTCGAACATCAAAACAGGGGTATTCGGTAGTTATCGGGGTTTATTTTCTTTTCATCTTCGAAAGAAAGTCGTAAAAGTTCAATGCTTATCCTTTGAGCCCGTTTTTATGTACCTTTAACATTCCTTACATGAATAACGGGATATTTTGAAGTATTGTTATGATTTTATATCTTTGATCGTATTCATAATTTATAATTATGATCAAAAATATTTATTTAATTCTTATGAAAATAAAAATACCAATCTGATCAAAACAATAATTATCATGTTTAATTTTTATCTTGATGTATTACGTTACGCTATGGACAACTTTTTTAAATCAATCTCTCAATTCTAAATTGACCGCAATAAGTAGATACCAATGAACAAAGAACAAGATTCTATGCACCTAGAGTCTCAACATTTCTTACGTGCCTGTGTCTGGTTTACATGAAATATATTATCTATTCTATTCTATTCTAAAGAACAACATTGGTTGTTTGAAAAATGTTTAAGTTTTTGTCTTACTGTAACGACGCGCGCGACGTGACGACTGTCATAGATATTCGGAGACGATAATTAATGTCAATAGATTAGAAACGAATTTATTTTAAAATTGGAAACCCGTTTCAAATCATTACTTCACGCATTACAACCTACAAAAACCATTCTACCACACATCGAATTACTTCGTATATCAAATATTTTCCTCAAAATCATAAAATGAAGCCCGAAAAGGCACGTGTGGGCGGCAAAGGTAAATTCGGGTTAAATCCGGTTGCCGCCATTGTAAATCCAGAAGCTAGTAGTTTGATTTAGTGTGTATATGTCTAGCTCGATCGATATTGACGATTGAAGTGTGTTTCGGTATATACAAGGTGGTGACGCCGTTACGACATTAAATGAAATCATATACCTACTTCGTATCACGTTCCGAAGCGGTACACAAAAACATCAACGATTTTCATGCATGTTATTTTTGCATTATGTTTAGATAGGTACTACTCTACACTCATTTCTGGCCTTTAGTTAGAAAACAAAAAAAAAAAATACTTGTAAAAAATGTAACTTGTAACTTATCAATAAATAAATAAATAAATAAAAATAAAAATAAATTCTTCTGGGTGAAAGGATATTCAAGTAAAAACTTATGTCATCTTTATCTACGAGTATTCTGTACGTGTAAATAAAGAATATTTTAGAAAGAAGAGGTTAGAGACTTAAAATTTCGCCTAGAGATAGTGTTAAGAGTAAAAAAAAAAACTCATAATTCGTTTCTGTGGCTAAACTACTGATGGGATTTGATCGGTGATTATGTACGGTCATAGATCGTAATACCAAATACGTGTTTATGTCGTAACGTCTCCATCCTGTATATAAAATTCTTCATAACGGCTTTTGTCGGTATCGAGCAATAATTTTCTTTAAAGAATTATTGTATTTTTATTCAAAATTTACTAACGTCAACATTATTAAAATACCTTCATCTTCACCAAAATACCTAGGTATGTTTAACAAATAAATTATTAGATATGATTTGATTTACGATACGTCAAAAACACTCGTAGGTACTCGGCCCTCTGTGCATCATCGAGATATCGAAATATCGTAATAATTATCGTGCTCGAAATATCGAGCGATTCAGAAGTACTACATTCGAATTAATTCCCATCATACATTAAATTATCATGCCATAGAACTTGTTTTAATTACCCGACTACGGAGAGGGTTATGTGTTTGACCGGTATGTATGTATGTATGTTCATTTTATTCTTCTTCTCAAAGTAAAACGAATCTGTTGTGTAGTTATTTAAGGTTGGATTTTCCCGTACAAGAGGCAAAACGGTTTACACTTTGCAATAAAAATAATAGCCATGTTCAATTCCAGGTAAATTGCTTCATAAAGGGGTCCTCAAGTAACATTCTGTTTTGTTTACAGCAAACGTGGGCAACTACGACTGTGGGCGGGAGCAGTCGACGAACAGCCCAGGAAGTGGCCGGCAAGCAGGAAGCTTCCAGGTTTGTTTCATAAAACTATCGCGACAGACCAAGGCATTACTTTGTACAGCCTTCTCTAGCATAACGTTTTTCGATTTCCTCTTGCAACGGCCAGTAATAAACGTGTTGAGAGTATTTTGTTATTTGTATTACCTATGTGTTTGTAGTGTCAATTGGTTCTAAAGGCGATTAGTATTTCAGTGGATAGAGCTGTGATTTAGGCAAATAGTTTGTTATTTTATATCTTACTAGCTGTATCCCGCGGCTTTGCTCGCGTTGAAGTCGATATTACGGATTTCATTGAAACATAACAGAATTTCAAACAAACTTTCGTCCCCTATTTTACCACCTTAGGGGTGGAATTTCCAAAAATCCCTTCTTAGTGGATGCCTATGTCATAAAAGGAACATACTGTCAAAATTTCAAGTTTCTAGACCCAGCGGTTTTGGCTGTGCGTTGATAGATCAGTCAGTCAGTCAGGACAAGTGGTTTTATATGTATAGAAGATTTGTAGTTTTATTAACCACTACTTTAATATGTGATTATCGAAGTGATCGTTCTCTATAATTAAGTACAGTTATGAAATGGACTAAGTTGGTGTGTCGTCTTAGGAGCAGAGTACCTATTATACATACCACGATAGAAATATCAACGACAAAATTACGTATCAGGTACACTTAGGTAAATCATTAATGACGACGCAATTTAAACCCACGATGTTCTTACATGTTTGTATTGGTGGTATTCCACAGGATCCTTCCGATACTATTTACGTGAAAATATTAACTCACGTTGCTATAATTAGTAGGGTTTCCCGTAACAAGATAAGCGTTTGCCTTTTGCGCTCAAAATAACGAGGTCGATTTTCCCAAAAGGAATATTTATTATGGCCTCTATGAAATAAAATAAAATTAGCTTGAAGTCAATATTACAGATCGGTAGTAGATGCCTATACAATAAATATATTTTGGGTTCAAATACTTCGTCAAAATACCCGAACTGCAAACGTTTTACATGATTATTGAATTACCTACTTATAATAAAATCTTATAGAATTAAATTTTATTAAAATTAAAATAACATTTCATTGAAAAAAATTTGAATGTGAATCAATTGGTCACAAAAAAATCCATTATAAAAAAATCTGAAGTGGAGTTTTGTCAAATAGCGGCATGTGTGGGGAATGTTTTTGTTTTGACATGGTTTTGTTTAGGTATATAGTACAATGAAATGAAATATATCACGTCTGAAAATCCTACCATGGACTGTCCAAATCGAACTTCCAACACTACAAATATACCACAAATAGTTGCTGATTATTTGAACTGCAATGTACATAAATCACTAAATGTAAGTCCTTAAAAAATCAGTCACATTCCGACACCCTGACCGACTGCCGGCGCAACGAAATATCAAATGTATCCGTGAAAGGAACTGCATTTGAAAGGAAAATCGTCGACCGATTTTCTCGATGACCTACTTTCAAATTGGTGGACGATTTATCGGACCTAAAGAAGTTCGGTCATCTGTGGTCGCCATCACCCTTGTTAGGTGCTACGAAAAATTGGTCGCCTTATTTTTAATGTTCTTCAATTAAAAATAGGACTCAATATTATGTTTTTATTACTATTCTAGTTACAGACACTTATGAAAATTAAATGTCTAGGCTAGGTAAATTCAGTGGGCCGAGCACGAATGTTTTGACGTATAGTAACGTAAACGTAATCAAATTTAGAACCCAAAAATATTACACATACTGTATTATTCTGTTAAAAGTTTATTTTGCTTGGAAACAAGAATCTTGGAATGGTTGTTCAAAAGTGATTAAGGTCCCATGCACGCATCTGCTAGTGAAATCTTATTATAATAATATATAAATCATTTAGTTTTAAATATCTTAGGTACAAACTACCCTATTTCTATTTCTTTCGAGTCATGTCCATCCAAAGGTTGTCTGGAAGACAACGCTTTTAGTGATAAAACCGCCCTTTGTACGTACACGTTTATTTTTATAATATTATTGTATTTTTTGTATTTCTGGTGTACAATAAAGTTTATTGTATTGTATTGTATTTATTGTACACAGCATTTACTATCATAATGTGACAGCTTTAAAAATATCTATTAAGACACACACTATAAATTGGTTGGTTTCAATAACAATAATAGTATTTCATCTGCAATTTTTTTTGCAGATCGTTGTATTCAAAGTATCCTAAATTATCCTAAACAAAAATAAGTACCAAATACTTAATTTTATTATATAATTTGCATGTAATTACATTTTCCCGTGCGAAAATCGTTATCGTTGTTTTAGCCCATTTCCTCTCGCAAAACTTCGGAGGGGAAGCGTTATTTTTCATTGTAAAAATATTTTACCTCGACTAGCGAAGTAACAACCCCAGTTTTCGCCAAAAGCACTTCTTTTATCACGTTTTTGCTGCCTACAAAATATTTTGGCACAACAGATTCCAACGGCAGCGTAACAGTTTGTTTTATCGAGCGTTCGTAGTGTTGTATACATCTATTCGGTAAACGGATGAAACGCTTCTGCAACCTTCATTGGAATCTAAATGAATATTTCGTAAAACAATGCTTTGTAAATAGAATATAATAGAATGGAGAATAGATCTTTATTTCATGTAAACCAGATACAGGTACTTAATGACTACGGGAACAACCATAAAATCGCGAAAATAAAAATTTGCTGTTGCATACATTTAGTCAAGTAATATTGAATTATTTGTATGGCTCATCTAATTTTCTTATCGCGATTTCATGGTTGGTTCTGTAGTAAAATTTGTTCATAATGATGAGTACAATGACCCCTTAAAGGGATCGGGACTTGAAAGGTATGATATTATGCTTTTAAATGGCGGCTGTATCGCTTTACGTTATTACGTAATGGTGTTACAAAGGCTTTTACAAAATAACGCGACGAACTGAATAAAATTTGAGCGCAAATGGAAAGAGGAAAGTGTTATGAAATTGCTCGAAGAAGAACCTTTGATTCAGTTTCACTTCGTTCTTGATGTTTTTAATCCGGAAAATGCAGTGTTTCCATTTTTGTATTATATGAAGCCCAAGGGATATCGATGTCAAAAATTTGAGCCCAGATAAAAAATAATGACATTAGGTACAGTTACGATACTTCGCGGAGATACATTTCGCAAACAAAATACTTTAAATGACTGCGTCCCGTTTAGCTTTAGTAACTCTGCGTTTGGACGCCGAGCGCAAATGATAGCCTTATGGTCGACCGGAAAAATTGCCTATTGTACATAGAATTTCAGTCATACTATAGTTTCCGCCAGAAAGATAGGCAAAAAAGTCCATTGAAAAAAACAAAACAGCGTAACTTAAAAAAATACAATTTTGATAAAAACATCGATATTAAATTATTACAATTATATAATTTTAATAATATACTTAAACATAATAATTATAATATTCTATATGTTATTAAGTACTACTTTAAACAACTTGATTTGTTTATTAATTGTCTCATATTGCTGATTCCTATAGAATTGTCAGTGGTTCCTAAAATGGAGTTCATCACGCTGAAAGTGTTTTTTTTTATGACATCTGTTTTGCATGGTTATACTTTTAGTAGTTTCATCAGTTTCTCAGTTACCTGACAGATTACAAATAATTATTATAGATAGCTTAAGTAGTTCTTACACCGTTTCAAACTGAATCCCGTAACAGACACACAGTAAATATAAGTTTTAACTTAGAGATCCAAGCGTAGCTTTGTTAGTAACTTTACCCACGTCTTAAGGTTCTGCCCTCAATACGTGACTCCCGAATGACGCAGTCAACATAGTGTTTCAGGCATTTTAGGGGTGGAGTTCAAACTTCTATCTAAGTATTTTAGGTCCGTGCAGACTGACTTTAGATAGGAGTCAGTATTTTACAAGTACCTAATATAAAGATTTAGCGTGATCGTTACTTTACTCATTATAGAATTGAACTGAACTTTTTATATTTATTTTACTATCTGGTCCCATTTGTCCCATCCTCCAAAATCGTCCTCTTCGTTAAATCCACTCTTAAAACTTCTTGGAGTAAAAAAATAATAAATAGGATCTACTTACTTATTATTATTTTTATTATTTTCAGCCTGTGTTGGCCCACTGCAGGGCAAAGGCCTCCCTCTCCTTTTTCCACTCACTTCTAGTCTACTACTTACTTATAATGTATAAATTATCTTTCTTCCATAATTTCAGTTAACTTTGTATCTTAATTTACAAAGAAATATTGATTATGAAATTTATAAATATCATTCTACTTTCACTCTTCGTAACGAAGAAAATCTCTTAAGGTGAAAGTGGTTTTCTCGGAGGAGGCGTGATTCAATTCACTCGAGTCTTCCCAACGTTTCCGGATACCGTTATCCTTTTTCATAGAAAAGCGAGAGGATGCACCCAATGTGTCGGTTTTGTGGCTTTTCGTGTAACGTCTTGTTACTTCATTTTATTAAGTTTATTGGCCAAATGATAAGAAGGGGGCGAGAGGTAATAGAGTTGCGATCGAAAAACAAAAGATGACTGAGTAAGTTCTGTTCATTCTTCTGTGACAAGTATAAAAAATAACGAAAGAACTTTCTAATGGGACATTTACGAAGTTAAAATTGTGTTTAATACCGACATATCCATCTTGCCAATTAAGTTTTCAGATGCTTGTACCTAAGTGTGACTACTGCGTGTGGATTATCGGTGATTTAAAAAATGGTAAAAACTGCATTTCCACTTTCAGTATGCCCCAGCTCAGCACGGCTTTACCCTCCATATTGAATTTTGGCGGTCGCGCGTATTCCATTTTAATCCTTCTCGATCACTCACGAATTTTCATTATTTAAAAGTTATTGTCGAAACGTTTGGGACTGACCGTAAGTACTTTATACGGAATATTTCGTACATTTTCGACTATCATCGCTTTAATACGAATTATGTATAAAAATATCGCTGCTCAACATGGTCCTCTAATGACCGATATTACCTACTTTAGTCATCAGGCATGACCTTTCTTAATAAACATCTGAAAGGTCTCTGATTTGAAAACGTCCATTGTCTAATAAAATTAAGCTTACAATGAGTAGGTACCTTGTGCAATCTTCAAATCCTGGATGCGAGTGTGACATTACATCAGCAAACTGTGGGGCTAAAAAGGTCGCTTTAGATGAATAACAATATTATTATGATTCATATTACAAATGTCAAAATATCTACGTAATTGATGTCATCCGCATAAGGTTCATATTCAGTAATCATCTGTTTGACAGTTACTATGCAGATCAGTAGATGAATTGCTCAATGTGGCCTTTTTAGGGTTGATCAATAACAATCTTGCATAATTTCCATCTAATTGTATACTTTATGGGCTCAATTATCGAGACGCGGGGCGTTGCACGTCGCATCGTACAGTTAGTTCAAACGAATGGCCATGTATGACATCTTTCATGCAAAAGAGATATCGCCAAAGTTTGTATTTGCGCGTGTGACTCCGTCGGCCCACCGCTGGTATGGCCACGCTTCACACGCCGCCTCTCCATGAACGGAGAAACGCGTGACGCGACGCGCAACACGCCGCGTCTCCATTGAGCTCTAAACGTTTCTTACTCTTTGAAGCGCGAAACCTTTCAGTTTCTCGCCAAGTCGGTCGAGTCAAACTTCTGCCACCTTTAGTGCTGATTTTCAAACTTGACGGAACACAGTTCACCGGTTTCATAGTTCATTTCAGTTGCTCGAACTATTTCATTAGCGGATGGTATTTCTGTTACTCGACTCAGTTACGTCAAACTCAACAAAAGATACAATGCATACATTTTCAGATTGAGTGAAAATTTGTTTGAGTGAAAGAAAGATTTATTAATTAATTTATTTTCAAAAACATCTACCATTACAGGTCGGTAAACCTAATGCGATAGTGCTCTAAAATCTAGACATAACTTATGAAATAATAATAATCAATTAAATTACTAAATAACATTTACACAAACAAAATAAACGACTTAAGTACTATAAACTACTATAACAAATAACATATAAAAGAATCCTTGCGAATTCACTCAAGTTACAACTAAAAATATCAATTTTGTTGTGAAGCTCGTTAATGGTACAGATTGCGCGGGAGCGGGGCGCATTTGCCAGTAGATTTGTCCAGGCTGTTGGCACGGCTAACAGTGGCGGGCGCCGCCGCCTCCACACATATCGGTCCGGTACACATAAAGCCACATACCGCAGTACTCCTGGATTACGTTTTTTGCCACGAAGTAAGTTGACCAAATATGCAACCAGTGTAAATTCACGTCTCACTCTCAATTCGTTGTACCCCACCATACCTAATAAAGTATAATATAATAAAGTGTGTTTATTCTAAACAGACTTAAAATTGTTAAGAAAGTACTTTTTGAACATCGATATATTAAAACATCCATATTTCACCACACCACCTATACCGCTTCCTAAGTTTTATGCTTAAAAGTTCAGGGGGTCTAAAGAGGTCACTTTAGATGAATAATAATACCTAATTATTATGATTCATATAAAACAAAATAGTCATCTAATTGACGACTATAACAACTCTTGGTTGGTGGCTTTTGTGGAGGCATGACCAATAATGACGATAGCTCCGTCAATGTCGCATTAAGTGCCTAATTGACGACTCTAAATAAAATAAGCATTAGGCACATAATCAGCATTCATCTGTTTGAGTTACTATGGACATTCATAAATAAATAGTTGAATGTAACCTTTTTAAGCCCACCAGGTTTGATTAGAAGTGGGAACTACCCCTTCAGCTAAGTTATCGAACTAGCTAGGGAGAGATCATGAGTGCAAAACTTGTACTATTGAGGTGGATGTCCTACGATAACGTAGCCAAATAACACTGCCTTTTTGTAGTGTTGTGTTCCTAACGGTGAGCAAGGTCGCCAGTGCTCCTTGGGGAAGCTAGTACCTAGTAGGGTTGGCAACGAATATATGATGCCCCTAATGGTGCAAGCGTCCATAGGTTATGGTAACCGCTTACCATCAGGCAGGGCGTAAGCTTGTTTGTCAGCTTAGTTGTAAAAAATAGATCCAGCTTTTTTAGAGGTATCAACGAGAATAGGTCCTATTAATTTGGTGCAATCCAAGTTGCTAGTACCTAATCTTTAAACAAAAAAAATACTTACTTATCTACTGGGACAATATAAATCAAGCTTTTTCAAACAGATTAGGAACTCCATCCATAAGCTACTTATACATTACAATCATAATGGTGTCTGAGATCTATCGATATCCACCCACAGAACTCTTTTGTGCCCATTTAGATTATTTTTATTTATTACAGTAAAAAAAAATCGCTTTCAAGGTATTAAATCCAAATAATAAAAGTGAGTGAGTTTCTAACCGTTTATCGGGCACCATCCCATCTCGAGATTCTATAATTGAGAATTTATCTAACAGGAAAACCTCGCAGTTTTCCCTAATCTTCCCAAAAATAAACTCAGAAGAGTTAATATTGTAAAGTCATGCTTAATATTATTATTGCAAAACAAATCGTACATAATTCAATATAATATCTATACAGGTGAAAAAAATTAACTAGGTTTTTTTGTTTATTATAAAAGAAACACAAAAATTATCAAATGAACATCACAATAACTAAAATAGGTTTGTCCCGATGTTGCGACACTAATAAGAAATCTGACATATTAAGTACCCGAGGATATCCATAGATACGCTTAAAAATAACAAGCACAGATAGGTAAGCAATCATATTTGTATCATGCAATTTCTGTGAATACAATACAACGATTGTAAAATAGGGCAATTTTGAGTTCAAAAAGTTGTAGAAGCATATACTTAGGTAGGTTTAAGATTTCAGTATAGGTACAAAAATAACGTGATCTGTGCCTTAACTATTTTGAATAACGATCAAGCAGCCTTTTTAGTAAAACTTACAGCGTGCGTTAACAGTTAGTTTTACGAAACTGTTATGTTTATAATAATTTAGTTGATAATTGGTTAATCAACTTCGTTTGTTTATTCTGCCAACCCTTTATTTTATTATTTATTTAGGATAAGGAAACGGTAAAAGCCCGTAAACGTCGGTATTTCTATTTTGTTTTCTGCTTATTTATTACCTTTCTTATTTGTTTTGGTGTTGTTTTGTCATCGCAGATGAGTGTCCTTAATAATTAATAAAAGATCTCTACTTAGTTGATTATAAAAATAAAATAAAAACATTAAAATGGTTCCAGGCAGTGTTTATTTAGATCATAGCATTTTATTTTTTTTGTAATCCGCAACACAAAGAAGGAGCTGTCAAATTAGTTACAACTTAGGAAGTTAGGACATTAACTTCAGGCAACGAAATATATGTACCTACGTAATTTCTGATGTTTTTTTGTCTATACAGGTATGTGTAAAAATTTTAGTTCAGTCGAAGTTCGACAACTTTTTTCTTTTGTGTGTCGGTTTTTACAGAAACACCATTGTTTTGCTATAATTTGATAATGGTAGACAGTTATATTATGTATAATGATATAAATCTCATATAATGCGTCATTTGTTGGCAGTGTCCTTCGGATTCAGACAGCGAGGCAGTGTGGGAGACAGCTGATGTGACATTGGAGCGGGGTGCGAGCGGGCTCGGGCTGAGCATAGCGGGCGGGGAGACAGGCAGTGACGTCAGCATAACACGGCTCGCGGTGGGGGGCGCGGCGCAGAAGGACGGGAGATTGCAAATAGGCGATATTTTATTACAAGTGAGTGCCGTCTGGATGTCTATATTTTCCAAAGACATTAAAGTAAGTTTAATCTCTTTGATATTTTCAATTAAAAAATGACCTTCTCTAGTGCTTTGAAGTCTTCACATGATAGAAGATTAGTCGTTGAAGCTGTTACGTTGCACCTAAAAAGACAGTGGTGCCTAATTAAAATACCATCTTAATTTCATTCATCTGTAGATATTAATTCATTGTTAATTTTAATGTACCTAATAAGTGTTTATTCCTCGATAGCCTCGTTGGCATTAATTTTAACTAGGGATGGGCCGAATATTCAATAAGTTATATGTTTCGATATTCGGCAGGTTTATCGAACATTTGTATTCGGCTTAAATGGCGAACATTCTGTCGAATATACTTGCATTAAAAAGTTGCCTCCATGCTTGTTAGTGTCACAGAAAAGTGTTCGAATATTCGATTCTCTTTATCCTACTCATCGTTATTTGCTATTTATAAAATTTTACGATATTTACACAAAGAAAAATCCATACTTGTTATTGTTTTGCCGTAAACTAGATGATGCAATAATAATCGGCCCAGGGATGTGCAGTCAGGGGGCGAAACGCTAGCACGCTTCAACATGCACAGACTTGTAATTTTTTAACGCTTGATAAAGCGCGCCATGTCCTGCCGTATACGAATATACGGAAGGATTTGGTACGCTTTATCAAGCGTTAAAAACTTACAAGTTTGTGCATGTTGAAGCGCTCGGTACCTAAACTTTTTACCAAACATTCGGCCGAGTATTCGAATTCGGTGAAAGCCATATTCGGCCCAACACTTATTTTAACCACTAGTACATGGAGGCGGCAATAAATAATACAATTGTCGAGATCAATTCCCAAGATTATTGTAATCTCTTATTGTGCATGGACTAAAAACTGTTAGCAATAAGATGTCTTTAAAATAAAATAAATAAATAAATAAATAAATAAGAAAAATACACTCGGTGCCGCTTATTTCCGGAAGAAAACAAAGGAATAGAACAGGAAAGACTTTACGTTAAAATGATAAAGCACCAATAAATTATGTCATGCTTTGTATCCAATTTTATAGGATGTCTTGTATAACTGTGTGGGGCGACAAAATATAAAATGGATTCACCTGCCAGAAAAAATGATATGCCAAAACTTTTTTTATCACGTACTTATAAAGTTCATGGAACTTACTTAAACGACATTCACGAAACTTTTCTTGTTTAATGAAATTCTGTGAAAGTCGGATATTTCATTTGACAGGTTTATTTTTATTGGATCTTCAAATAGAAGCATCTGAAGGTTTTCCATAGCTTGTTATCCCCTTGATTGTAAACTCGTCAGCCTCATAAATAAATGATAAAACTGTCGCGGTGTTTCGAAGTGAATTATGACGAAACTAGGAGCAATAAAGGGGCAGATTAACAGCAACAGATTAAAGTGAATAGCCGTACTTTATGTTAGTGTCTCGGAGCTCAGATATGGCTATTAAGAGTCGACCTAACTTCGTAAAGGTTAATTTCAAAGGACTTCCAAAGTAAATCCGATCCACGCTTAGCTTTTGATAGTTTAATTATCGAAGGATATAAAATTGATGACTGAGCGATGAAACAAAACCAGTCAAGTGAGATTTCGACGTGCGCCATCGCGCACTGAGGTTTTCGAACAATGAACTTCGACTAATAAATTAGTTAATTAAACAAAGGTGTAATAAAAATCAAACGATGTTTTTTTTTTATATCAATACATCTTGTAGGTTATTTTTATTTTATCATAACCACACTCCGTAAAAATACCAGAGACAAATGTATTTTTTTTTTAAAGTAATATAGAAGTTATTTTTTTTTATTGAGTAAGAAAAGGCCAAAGCAATAAAAAAAAATATGTTGGGACATGTTTCAGTGCCTAATTTTAGTTTATCAGCGATAATTAATTAAACTGACGTTCCATTAAATTGAACTACGTAACAGCTCCATTTTATCGAGAAATACAGCTTGGTGACGAAGTTATGATATTAAATGAAACCACGTATTTGGTATCACGTTCTGAAGCCGTACCTACACAAAAAATATATGATTTTCACGCATGTAATTTTTGCATAATAGGTACCTATTCTCTACTCTCATGTGTGTGAACAAACATAAAATTAGAAACTTATATTGTCATCTCTATTTGTTCTATACGTGTAAATAATGACTATTTTGGTAAGAACAGGTTAAAGAATTTTCAAATTTTATCTAGAGATGGTGAAAAAGGTAAAAAAAAAAAAGTTCATGTGGCTAAACTACTGATTAGATTTGATTGATTTTTTGTGTGCAATCACAGAACGTGATACCAAATACGTGGTTTCATTTAATGTCGTACCGTCGTCATCACCTGTATAACCGAAACTGAAGGGACAATATTCGAATATAGGTATAATACCTATGTACAAAAGATTTACAACATTCCACTATAAATAACAATTAATTGTTTACTATGCGTAGTTTCGTAATGACATCGCTAGCAGTAATTTCCTACACAGTTAGGTAGCTAATAAATTAAACTGGCAGATAAGATCCTGCCCCCATACTGTTATTACAGTGTTTAAACTATTGCAGATTAAACTATGCGTACAATTATGGTACTAACACTACTACTCCATAACATAGAGACGTGCGTTCTAGTTTATGTAGTCTCATAATTATTATTATGTAACACGTACAAACTGTTACTATAATGAGTGATGAAATCTTACCGAAGATTTCAGCACTCACTTTATCGCTTATCATTTAATGATTAACTAGTGGTCGCCCAGTGGTCAAAATTCGACCGTATTTACTCTATATATATCTCTCTATATATCTTTTAGCTTTCTGCACACCTTCTTCATATTATTATAAACCTTAACTATGCCAAGTCTCACACTCCTCCGTGCACGCAATAAGCTTATAAAGGGGTATAAATTTTTCTCTTCATATCATGATTGGTAGGATAAATTAGATAAAGTCTAAACTGTGCAAAATGACAATAGAAGCTTTTTATAATTTTCTTTCTACCTGAATACCGAAAACTATTTTCTGAGAACATTATGAAAACATAAGCCGTAAGTCTTTAAAAACAAGGAAGGTACTCGTATTGATCTTTTACGAATAAAATAATTTGGTTATAATATCATTAATCCAGATAAACATAAAGCCAATTCCGTTTTACGCAAAAATAAATCTGACTGTGCGTTTACATTAACGGGTTCCACATTATGAATGTAAATTAAACGAATGAATGAAAATGGAATGCATTCAACGCGTGAAAAACACTGCTATTCTGCTTGTTCAGCGCAAATGACTAAAGTGCACACACATTTAAATCTACCAGCCATAGGTACCTACATCAACCATAACAACAATTAATTATTTTATTATTAATTATTTTGCAAATATGCATCTAAACTAAAGGCTTGACACATGGCGATATTACGGCCCGCCGACGCACAATCCGCGTTTTGATTACGTGCGTTGCCGTGCGGTATGGCGCAACAACGTACAGCTTAGTATCGCACAAAGCACCTTAACGTGACATCTGCGTTCAGAGCTGTATTACAGAAAAAATATTAAAAAACCATATCTGAGACTTCAAATACATAAATAGAGGTGGCACCGAAATCGCTACGCATGAGAGCAAGGCGTGGCAACGCACGCGGTGGGATATGCCACGTGTGAAAAGACTATTAGGGAGGAAAAACACATTTCACGGTGTTATGTAATACGTATAATATGATTTCAAAGGGTATAATATAGTTTAAACTGTACAACATAATATTATGATTGGCCTGAGTAGCTGTCAAATATAATCTACGCTTTTGATTGGACATTATTAAATAAGTTATTATTTTTGGTAAAATTACTACACCCAATTTTATGTGATATTTTTCTGTCCAGGTTAACGACATTTCCGTAGAAGGTGCTCCACATTCAGTTGCAGTTGACGCTCTTCAAAAAGCCGGGAGCGTCGTTAGATTAGTAAGTTCAGCGTCACTTGTTTTTCCTTTAAAATACTGCTCTTGCTTAATTGGTTGCTTTATGCTCAGCTTCACTTGCAATTTTGCCGTTTCACTAATGGTGCACTGGAAGATTGGCGCGCGAAGTTGTTTGCGTGAACACTGAAAGTGCTCTGAAGACTTAGTTTACTTTGTGATTGTAATGGGTGTGAAAAGTTGCATTATTTGTGCCTTTGCGTCGCAAGTTGTTTTCCTTTGTAATCTTTAGGTGTGTTTTGCGTACTAAGTACTTAATTGTCTACATCAGAAGGCAAATCAAATGTAAATATAGGTACCTATAAAATTAATGAAACGCCATAAACCTATATTTCTTAATGTAATCATGATGTTTTGTTTCGACAAATTATGGCATTCATATTTTATAATAATGGGTAGGTATTCTGAAAAAACTACATACAGTTGTACAAAAGACAATAGGTATACATATAGATACCTTTTACCAGAAAAGAGAAGAGAATTAAGACAATCAATTTTATAAAAATCATATTCTAGAATTTCGTTAAGAGAACTCTTCCAAAAATACAATAGAATAAGTAAACAGATGACAAAATAAATTTGTACGAGAAGCCTATGAATGTAACAAACGAACATCATAGCCAACGAAGTAGATATGCTAAAGTTGAGTCAATTACAAACAGCAGAATCAGTCTACTTCGACGGTAGCTCATAATTTATAAAAAAATATTTCTCTGAGCCGCGTGGCCTATGACGTGAGGATTACTATTTACTCATCTATGGGTCCGGGCGGTTGCACCTCTTGGCTTTTTGAAATGCTTATAAATAAGAAAGCAATAAGTACTGTGAAAAAAAACTAATCTATAAAAATATTTCAAATACTTTCTGTACTTTCTAGAAAACTTGTCTTGCATGTTTTTTGATAAGCGAGATTGATTTACCTGTTTAACCTGCTATGTAAGTGTAGTGAAAATCGAAGATAACGTTATTCAATTTGAGTTTCCTCTTCTATCAGCGAGTCCGTCGAGCGCGGCGGCCTAGAGTAGTGACGCTATGGCGAGGCGTTCGAGGACTAGGCCTTGGGATAGCGGGCGGAGCTGATGACGCAGCGGGTGGTGGAGGCATCTTCGTATCCCATATAGCTGTCGGTGGAGCTGCTCACCATGATGGCAGATTGAGATTAGGCGATAAAATTTTGGCTGTGCGAGATAAAGATGTGAGTATTAAATAGATAAAAATTCTATACTAACTGCAACACCCTATCAAGTTGAGGGTAAACCGGTGGGTGAGAGCGCGATGCGTAGTGAGTACCCACATTGTGTTTAATCGACTGTCGACGAATCAATGGTGTACAGAAAATGTGGTTTATGTTTACACCTTAAGGAGCTGTCTTAAAATGTATATTATTGTCCAAGTATTAATAAATAAATAAATAAGTTAAAAAAAATTGTGTGTAAAATTACCCTTTGATTTCTCTTTCAAAATGCCATCTTCCGAATAACGATGATGATAATAAACAGTCTTTGAATGGACAAGAATGTCATAAAAATATTTGTTTCTAATTGGCTCGTTGAATGATGATTCTGTATCGCATAAATCGTGCGCGCGCTTCGTCGTTGTATTCGTTGTATACTTTTTTTCCACTAAACCATCAAAGTGTTGCTGTGACGTACTTTCTATAGTGTATTTTTCTTCCTTAGGGTATAGAAACGTCACTAATTGGATCAACGCATGCGCAAGCAGTATCTGCGTTAAGAAGTACAGGGGATCAAGTCACTCTCATCGTCCTTTCCGCGGGGTCAGTCCCACCCGTGGCTAAAACCGCTCCGCTATACTCAAGTATGTGCCTTTATACAATATCTTCTATATCAATTACGTAATTACTAGTAAATACAATTCGCACTATTGGATTATTGAGTCATGTATATGAACAGATTAATATTATTATTAGATTTAATACTCACCATCTGTCTAAATAAAACCATTGATACAACAACAAGAAAGTGCTTTGAAAAACAACTTATGAGCTCGATTGTAATTTGCGACTGATAATATAAAAAAAACAAAACTAGAATCCAATAACGTTCGCAAGAAAACAGAAGTAAACATAGTGAATCAATATTTTATTTGTGCAGCTAAAACACAGGCCACGTCGTGTTCAACGCTACATGAACTATTAGAAGAGGAGCCAAGTGAAATACCGAGGTAACTTTAACCATAACTACATTCGCTATTTCAAGGTAACTTATATTTTGTGAAGTAGACTTATTACTCAAATTTCTCAACCCAAATACCCAGTCATCCGAGACCATATTTTTCGAGATATTTCTTAGGCTGTTGCCATATCTGTATTTTTAGATGATGCCGTTGTTTCAGTATAAGTGAATCAGATATTTACGCTTATTAGAATAAATCGTGGAATAGTCACTGCTTATTATTTCTTAAAAAAAATTGTATGCTCTAGCTAGATCACAACTCTAGGCTTAACAATTCACTAGACTATTTTGTTTCTATCTTATGATTAACTTCATCGTCGTGGCTCTCATTCAGATAATTCATTACTGTCTACCAAAATAGATTTTATGTGGATTTATTTTCTGCTTATTGTTTTTCTTAAGAATCTACCCAGTGAATTTAGTAAAGTTTATTCTTTTGATGTCAACATTTTGCAGATAATATTTTAACGCGTCGACTTTTGGCACTAATTCAGAAACTGCAGGACACTAAATCTTTGAGTCAACCTTATTCGGCAGCGTTGTTGTTGCCTTATGTTATTTTTTATATGTTTAATTTTTACTGCTTTAAAAAAAACTTGCAATAAATAAATTATGTTTTGTTTTGTCCGGCTTATCATTTTATTCATTGACACAGTTTAAATAACTGTGTCAGTTATCTTATTATTACAGGCATGTCTTCATCAAAAACATAATATTGTATTTCATAACAGCTCATTACAATCATCGTATTGTTACACAAAACTGGGTTTTAACTTAGCTTTTCTCCTCTTAAATTCATAAAATCTTTTTATAAAATCTTTTTTGTTCATTAATTTTATTCGTGGCTTTTATCCTTATTAATCAAATGTCAGCCTCATCGTAACTTAAACTACCTACTTATACACTTTGAATCACTGATGATATATGAATTTAATAAAAAAAAAACATATTCGAAAATAAACTTATTAGAAAATAGGTAAATTAAAGTAATTAAGAAATAGAATATTAACTGCAAATTAACACTTAATTAAAATAATAGGCACATGGAGTTTAAATAATCTTGTCTTCTCAGTCTGATGCCTCTCGTCTAATGTTTAGAATGTTCTTTGAGTGAGCCAGCATTTGAGTTTCTCAGGAGCGAGCTTTATCAAATTTACCTTCACCTTCACTTAACATGAATTGCTGAGGATTCAGTCAATTAATCTTAGGACTTTTGTCAGATCAAATGTGGCATGTTCGAAAAGCAATCGATAGATACACGTTATCCTAATTATTATTTTTGTTTCATTTGTACCTCAAGGGAACAGCCGTACAAAGTATTATAATTTTTAATGCTATTTTATTAATTTTTAGTTTTGATCTTTTACGTAGTGTGACTCGTCAAATAAGTCTACAATTTTGTTTCCCCTTTTCAGTCAACTATAATAATTTCTAATTCCCACCGCACAGATGCGTCCGCATGGTCCGGCTTGTACGCTCGGGTTCACGTCTGGGCATGGACATCGTCGGTGGACTGGGCGGGGAGGTGGAAGGGAGTGCGGAGGAGGACGCTTGCGGGGTGTTCGTGTCGGGCGTTTCCGTGGGTGGCGCTGCTTATGGCATGCTACATAGAGGCGACAGAATACTGAGCGTTGACGGCAGGGACCTTACAAGGGCCACGCATGAACAAGCCGCAGCTGCTCTGAAGGTAAATATCTAAAAATAGGTTCGATGGTTTGCGTATCTCATAAAATCAGAGTAGAAACCATGACAGTCGGGGACTTAATAAAAAACACAATAACGAAAATGTTTACTTGAGTTATTTTATAAAAATAAATATAAAAGAAATTATATTAATTTTAATCTGCGTAACTAATATAAGTTAAGCTAGATAGTGAGCTGTTTTTCTGATATTTATAGATAAGTATTCAGATTCGAATTCTAAGAACTAAATCAAGCAACAAGTTCATTTTCAATAAACATCTAACTTTTTATAATCGTTTAGGTAAAATTTTTTCGTTAGGGCTGATATTTGGATAAAAGCTTCTCACCTAATATGACAATCTATTTCTATTCTTCACTCAAGCAGTACTCAGGGGCCACAGTGACCATTGCCGCACAGTACCAACCAGAGCAGTACGAGCGACTGCGCGCACGCATCCGAGCGATAAACGCGGCGGCGGCCATGTCGCCTCGCGCAAGACATGTACCCGTGCATCCTGATTTACATGCTATGTATCCAAGGTAAATTAAAGTTCTTATTTTTTCTTTGTTGCGTAGTTATTGAAGTCTGGTGATGTTTTTCTGAACAGAGTTTGTGAAAACGGTAGCATTTTTGCAGTCCTTTTTACAATAATTATTGTTGATTTTTGTCTCACAATTGACTTGATATTTAAATAGAACCAATATTTTCATGCAAAAATTTATCCAACATGACACAAATTATATCTGCTTAAACGGCTTAAAGTGACCCAATTTTCAGTAATGCCGTCGCCCCTTAATCCTCTTCACAATAATTATTTATTTTAATGAAATACTCATTATCCTATATGTACATACAATTGACCACTGTATCATCATAAAGTATAACCCAAAGTTTTAAGGACCTATCTATAACTAAGGTGGTGTAAAGTAGAGGAAACTCATATATTCTCCCTGTAATATTTAAACAGGACTCATCACTATGAACAACTTTTACTTCATAGTAAATCAACCCAAAATCAATCAACCAAGCAAATCAATCAAATCAATCTCAATCACAATCACAATCAATCCCATGATCAACCCTGAAATCGCGAAATAAATATTAGCTGTTCCATACAATTAGTCGAGTTATTGAATTATGTTTATGGAACAGCAGTTTTTTTTGGCGATTTGTATATTCGTCTTATAGTAAAAGTTGTTCTTAATTATGAGTACAATAAACTTTTAAAGCTTGTGTGCTGTTTACATCCTGTATAGGTAGGTCCAATTCAATTCAATTCAATTTATTTCATAAATATTTACAATATAAAATATAAAATACCTTCCAATGGTCCCAAACTAGGCTAGGCCTGTATCTTGGGCACCTTTGGAGGTAGTTGACAATAAATAATTATTATAGGTAGGTACATAAACTTAAATACAAAAAATGTGTTAGAAAATAAGGCTTAGGACTATGTTAGTAGCACTTCACTTTGCACTATATGTCTTTGTGCTGTCCTGTGGCACTTGTCCGCGAAAGCGACGGAACACCACGCCCTGCGGCCAAAAGTCTTCTTCCATGACGAGGGGCAGAAAACAGTTCGGTACTCGCACCACGAACGCCTTGAAGTTGACATTGCGGCGCGACTCCAGCAACTGCACCCTCGGTGTGTACCTTGCCTTTTGGCGCACATACTCTACGATGTTCTCCGCCTCAGTGGTGTAGTGCAGGCGGGAAAGTAAACAAGTCAGTAAGTAGGCGGGAGGTGAATAATAAACAAAATACGTGAGGTTCCATTTTCAATAAAAGTACTTATTATGAGCCTGTAGGTAATGTCCCACTACAGGGATTATAGAAATAATTTTGTTTAGTGTCGTCTAAATAATTGGCATTTCTAACATTATAAATTACAATCCAAGTTGCTGAAAAGTGAAAATAACAAAATAATAATATCATAATCTAATTAAATTCCCTATGAAGTTTGTTGGCGAAACACCAAAGCTTATACTAATACTAGTTTCAAAGTTCCTTGTACTATGTAAATCGAGCTTCGGGTAACAAATTCTGTTAGTAGTGTCGATTAGAAAAGCACTTTCAAAATATGATCCCAAAATGTATGATAGTGAAAAGCCATGAAGTATTTTTATACCAAAACCACCATTTGAATTTTGTTCATCCTACCACTAATAAGTTATACAGACACAGATAGCTCGGAAATTGCTAAATTATTAAAAATAAAGAATTTATATCAATCGTGTCTTTTCGGTACAATACGCAACGCAATAACAAGCCAATAATAGAAATTGCTGGAAAGTTGTAATTTTTTGTATATTCCTGGAGTGCTAGCGAGGTTCTATAATTACACAATAATATAAGTTAGTCGCTTTTATGTAGGTACACGATATTTATTATTTTATAGACTGATTGCGCATTTCTTTTCAAAAGTTTATCGCTGTCTAATTACAAACTGCACTGTAACTTTTAATATGAATTAAACTATCAAGTTTCTTCAATTAGTTTGTTTATTGTTTCCTCGTAAATTAGAGAAAAATACATTCAAGTCTCGGTCGAAATAGCAAATAACGGTCTCGTCTAGTTAAAAATTAAACAACTGGCGCCTCGTTCTATTAAAATCACTATGGAAGTAATAGGCTGCGCATCGTTCTTTTAAAATTACTTCGGAAGTACTCGGCTTCACCTCGTCCTTCCAATATTACTCGACCGTCCATGGCTTTATTTCAGGCCTGGACAGTAATATATTATATTATTTTATCAGAATAAAAAACTCGACTATGGAGACAATAATATAATAATACCTATAAAAGACAGTTACTCGAATCTCTAGACATATTACGAATCTTTGACAACGGTCCTTAATCAGACGCTTTGAATACCAGCTTATGTTTATTCGATATAATTTTCAAATACACAAATTCCCGGGAGATCTACTTTAGAATACTAATTAATGTTCGTAATTAGGGTTACAGGTCGTGAGACCCTATTAGAAATCATTATCATGCAAATTAATGGCAGTGTAATGTTACACCAAAGCTTGTTTGTTAGACATTGACATGTATTGTCATGTTTAAGTATAATATATAATACATGATCCAAAAAATAAGGTTAATGCTAGAAGTTAATACTAGAATTACGGTAGATATGGGCGTTTTTGGTTATTTTTGTCATCGATGTGCATCGATATCAACGATGCGGCATCCCATATGGGAGTAGAAAATATTTGACCATTTTTTTAAATAATCAACTACTCTATTATGCCTTAGTGATCGGAACTCTCTTTTATTTACTCTTGTATTTCTTGAAACACGTATTTCATGTTAACAAAGAAGGTTTTTCTTAGAGAAAAATGTGTCACGTTTGCGACGGCAGCAATTTCACGGCCAACAGCTGCGTAATGTAAGCATACAAAAAACCTTTTAAACTTAACCTTTTTTGAATATATGAACAAACAATAAGAGAAGGGATAATGACACCAGGGGATAAACTTTTATATAAGTTTCATCATAACCTATTTAGGCTTAAGAAAATGGAATACTGAATAAGGTGCCGTATTCTTATGTACCAAAATATTTTCCAAGTTCGTTTCTATAGTCTGTTTTTTTTATTTGTCTTATTTAGTAAACAATTTTCACATATCTAGATTCTATATAGATTCTATATAACGAAAAACTTTATTTAATAATATAAATAAACAGTATATATATTATTAAATAAAGTATATATTGATACTGAATTAATAACTTTTTACCCAATCTACATGTGGTAAACGATTTGTTATATTTTATATTATAGGTACTTCATTATTTAATTATTGAGTTGCGTGAATTTTTTTTACTAAATAGGACAAGTAAGAAAAAACAGTATACCATAGTTACTTTTTTACATTCTTACGAAATCATGGAGTTACTAATACCTATTTTTAAATATACTATTATGTAAAAGCATTTTCACAATTGGATAATTAGCCACCTAGGTATAATTTGCTAGCATGATTAATTATTGAATAATAATATGAGGTATATTCAGAAACCCCATAATTGCTTTTTTGAATTAGGTTACTTTCAGCAAGAAAATTCATCATCAATCTGCAGACGTTAGCGTTAATTGCATGTTATTTTTATAGATAATGAATCAGTCAACTTTATTTGACCTAGGTTTTATAGCTGCAAAATAATTGAACCACGTACAAAACCATGACTGTCAGAAAATTCATTGGGCTTCAAGAAAAGGTATAAAATAACACTCTTGGGCATTCGAATTTGCGATTTTATTGAAGATCGTAGAGAAGAATAAGAAATAGATTCCAATTCTAAAATGTCCGCTTCTGTATTTATAGAAACAGTATAAACTGCCGCTAAGACAGTATTGGTAGGAAATAAACACGTATCGAATTCCCCGGGAGAACAAATTTAGAATACATTTTCTTTAAACTTTTTTCTAAAATGGGGTAGGTGTGCGTTTTATTTGTGTTACAAATAAAAACAACTCGCAATTTGGTAGTGAAATAAAAATAAGTACGAGTATCATGTTTGTATTTGTACCGTGAAATAGATACGTTATATAATTGGCGTTTGTTCGAATTTCGTTATTGTTCGATATGTTTTATTGGTGCGTTTTCACGTCTTAGTTCTGGCACTCAGAGCTCTTCGTGGGTTCTCTCTAACTGTATTTCATTTCCATTTTACATAGATAGGATAGGTAGATACCTACTTAGAATAGATTTGTCTCTAACGTTGAAACTTTGTCAAGCGTGCCGTATTTATTTATTATCACTTATAACTAAAATATTGTGTATTCCGTTCTAGTGAAATGTGAAATTTTTGCATTTTTGCATTTTTACATTCCCACTATCGAAATTAGAAATGTTGGTCCAGATTTTCAGAAAATTAGTCTTCATTAGCAACTACAATTTAGTATGGAGCATACTTTAGAACACCGTTTTACATTTCTGACAATGTACCATTTTGTTTAAAATAGTCTCATTTTTTGTCAAATGAAACTGGGAAACAGTTCTGTAGACAACTTGGAACTTATTATACAATTATATATTATGAAACGTGGTTACTTGGAGCTTGCAGCAGGTGTATGTATGGTACGAGTTATCTATTATATTCTTTTTACAGACATCAAAAACATGAAAGCTTCCTACAATATCGTAAATATTCAGTGTACGTAAAAAACCTATCTCATATCTTAGGAAACCGCCACACGTATTTTCCGTCAACGTAAAGGAAATTAGATTTGGCGAGCGTACTACAAAAAATTGTACGGGCACAATACAGGTTACACCTTTCCTAATTTAAGAATTTCTATTGTATGTAAGCAAAGATTCAGACTTTCACGAAAAATGACTTTGCAGGCTTCGACCGAACTAATTTATTCGGATATTAATAGCAATAACTAGTTTCTTTCTAGCCGTTACGATATTATAGTATAGATAATTAAGTTAACGTTGCATGGTCCATCTGAACCAAGTACTCGGTTGCAAATAACAATAACTTATTTATTTCTGGCCGTTACGTATTTTCAGTGTTCCTTTTTGACAAAGTATTTTTTTTTACTCAAACTAAGTTAAATCTCGAGCAGAACTATCTGTGTTTGACTTAAATGTTACAAACAACTTATCCGGGTTATTCCAAGTTGATACTCAGTTCGCAGGAATTAATCGGAAAATGTAAATCCTTAGGAGATTATTGTTTGTGCGGTCGCGTCCATCTATCCATCTGTCGCCTGGTCATAACTCACGAGCCGTTTAGCTTGAGACCATTAATTACGTGGAATACCCGGAACGCAATCACGTTTGACATTCGACATACTCAACCCATGTTACGTAAGATGTTATAAAAACGACTTCATGTGTCATAGGTCTTGAACCGATGTTGGATGTCATGTTGCGTTTACATGTACAGCTACGGTAGACCTTTTTAGTAAAATGAATATTCTAACATAAATGTTGGGCTTTTATCCAGATTTGGGATTCTAATTCAAGAATGTATAGCGGTATTTTACCAAATTCTGAGTAGAAGTAACCTTTGGGGTTGTTTTCGTAAGTTGATGTTATGAATCTTGATTACATATAAAATGTTTTATTCAATTATGTGAAAGCAAAGGATTTTATTAAAAACACCTTTCCATTACTTTTGAGCAATTCTAAATCAGTAGAAATGTGTTTAAGAAACTGAAAAACGTCAATACAGGCAAACAATCTAATACATAATTTATTTGATCGAACAACGTTGATCAATCACTGAACATTTATTTACGAAGTTCAATACTTGGGAACATTAACCTCCATCTTGCTCACAAAGAGAGCTTATGTGACACTGACACAAAATAGTTTAGTTGACTGTTTGCACTGGCATCGGCAGTGTTTACTCTTTAGAGGGAACGGTTAGCACATGCTACCTAACATATATAGGGGATAAACTATTTGTGAAAGGGCGGTGGCAAACGAAAATAAGTCGAAGAAAGGGGGAAAATCAGTAAACATGAAGCCATGAGCAGAATTTAGCTCACAATGTTAAGATATCTATAGCATGTATTTCAAAATAGCCAGGATTCTAGTTTACTAAACTGCAAAATCCAGTGATGTAGAAATAACTGTTTCTACGTCAATGGCAAAATCGCTTGGAAATCTAATCGTGTCGCGATGTGGCTAGAAGTCTGAATAAATCACTTAGTATTAATAGGTAAAAACTAATTCTTCATTCAATATTATTAACTGCCAGTTTCCACCCTATGAATGCTTTGCCTTACGGCAATGCATTGAGAGCCAGGAATTCATTATGATCATTTGATTAAGACAGTGGCCAGATGCTCCCACAGCTAGCGACTAACTGCTTGCTATCTATATATTGTGTCTTGATTGGGTTCACATTGCGTTATTGGTATGCATGTTGTGGCAGGCAGTGGGCTGCCGATAACACATACTGAGCAGCTCATTGACTGTGCATGTCAACCGAAACTCGAGTGCTGATTTGATCTCTAGCACTGACTGTTCACCATAATTACAAAGCTTTGAATTAGCCCTCGTTTGTAATCCATTTTCTGCTAAAATGTTTTAAGAATGTTAGGACATCGCATAAGTATTTCTTTTCTCTTTTCTTCAACGGTGATTTACAACCCACAACAAAGTACTTACAAGTATTTGTCCTGATTCAAGGGTGCGTTAACAGACACAAATCTTACACGCACAAATACCTAAACTCAGAATAAATATTTGTAGGTCATACCTACAAATATTTGTTCGTAGCGTAGAAACAAGCGCCAAGCGCTTAGCCACTAAAGTAATTGGGTCCGTTTACTTCATAGGGTTTATGTAACATGTGTTAACAATTTCATTCATTCAACCATTCAAGGAAAATATCTGAAGAAACCATTTGTATTTTATGGAATATCTGGACTGACTGATTTAGTTTTCTAATCCTTAGTGCCTTCGCATATTATATTAATATAATCTTTTGTTCCGCAGGTAGCAGTGATCTGGCTGTGAAACTGACCATTTGATGAGAACTGAATACTAGTTAGTGAAAATTTATAACTATGTATGTTAAACAATAAAAAAATATCAATTTCATAAATGTGACCATGTGCCATCCCTCTTTATCAACCCATTTATTGATAAAAACTTTGAAATTGGTGGCTCTCGTACATATGAAAAAAGTTTTACATAAAATTGTTTTCCTTCACCAATCTTTTTGAGAAGTATGTAGATTATTAGGAAATCTTTTCCATTTCTATCTCGACGACGAAGTCCATTAACTTCTAAATCAAATTAAAGTTCGACTTGTTCTTTTAGTATTATTAATATGAAGGTTTTCCTTGTCTTGATGAAGACTGTAGTATACGCAAGCTGAAACCGCCCGTGCGACACTGCATGGCAACCCTTTGCCGATACGTTCCACAGACGTGTCCCATGTCCCACTGAATCCCACTTGAGCCTGACTGACTTATTGCCCACATCGGTGATACTTGAATAGAGCTTCAGTTATGTCAATATTTTAATAAAAAAAACTTGACGGCCAGTATTGGCGAGCGTTATATAATGTACAATCCTCTCTACGATATATTTTATATTGGAATTAGAAATCAATAGTGTAAATAACATCAAATCTTTTTGTTTGCTTTTTATCGTATTACAATATTGTCTACGATTATATTTTGTATTTATGTTCTTTGTCCCATGTTTTATTATAAATAGAGGTGCATAATAAAATAAAAAATCTTGTATTTCATGAGAGCCACTTACAGAAAGATGTAAATACTGTTTGGAAGATTTTTTAATCTCCATGTATTGTAACCACTGTACATTTCTTAGCTAAGATTATTTCCAATGTAAGTTGTTACACGTAATCTTTTTGGACTGTGATATTAAATTAACGTTCGTATTGTCATTGTACGGTAAAAATGAAACTGAATATACGACATTGGAAAAAAATATCATCTACTTTATTTAAATTTTCCCAAACAAAATAATGTGGTATTTTATTATTACCAAATATATCTACCTAATTATTATCATACTCGTTCATAAATACACTATAATAATATCTAACAGAAACAAAAATAAATGATCTACATTTATTATAGATCCGTCAACTGCGGTTGTAGGTCAGCGGTTTCTGATGGAGTACCAGAAAAATCGCTGACCAATCTCCTTGTCATTTTGCTCCGTTATGATTAATGCATCGTCTATCTAATTTGTCATCAACTTATGACAGCGCACAAATATATTGTATGGAAAAAAGCACAACGAATTATTAGAAACTTCACATCATTGTATAAGATTACCTGAATATATTTTAGGTTGAATACGGAAAATAATATTATATCTAGATATTAATAGACTAAATATTTACAAATTAATTAAAAATTAAAAAATTTAGATAAATAAAAACAAAGAGGGAACACTTAGGCGGCGTCAAAGTACTCCTCCGCATCGCTGTCATCCGGGAACGTGCCCAGAAGACTGGCAGCATTGCCACGTTGAATGGCAATGCTAATTCTTTGGCCAAAGAAAGAGCCAGCCCTCTGGTCACGCGAAGTGTCGACCAGACGGCGAGAGATTTCCTTAAAAAGGTTACCTTATGTTGAATATCAAAAAAATAATAGTATTTCTTACAAGCACTCTTGGTATAATTACAACTGAAATTAAAAGTAAACATATTTATTTATTTATTATATACTTTATTGTAAACCTAAATATAACAATTTTGTAAGTAAGGAGATTACAATATTAAAGTACAATGGGCGGCCTTACAATCAAATTTAATGCTCCGTACTCACATAACTCGTAGAGTGTTGATGCGAAAGTAATTACATTTATTTTATTCCATCGATCTGTGAGTTTTGTGGTCTACATGAAGCTACTCGCTATCGAATAAAACTATACGTGGGTACCGACCATCCGGGCTAACATGAGCGCCGCGACATAATTATGGCGTTGCATTATCTCGTGCGGAAACAAGTTTTTAGAGGTATTATCTCGTTTTGTCATGATGACAAATTCTGTTGCGGTGCGCATGTTAGCCTAGCAGAAGTGATTCTTAAATATATTTTTTTCAAGTTGGAAAATAATACGTAATAGAAAAATAACGTATTGCCGAGAAGCCTAGGTAATTACAAAGTTATTTAATAATAAATTATCAACAAACTCCTATCCAAACTCTGTCGTCATGCTGTCAAAATTCTTTGAAACTCACACGTTCGCGATATTTGCGTTCAACAAACATGATTAAAATTCAAAATGAGGCCATGTTTAGAACTGAATGACACATTTAGGGATGTTTCTATAATATTTGTCACGAGTTAATAAAAACGTCAAATATTTTCGGTAGGTATGTTGCTTTCTATTAGATTTTAGCTCATTGCAATATGAATTAAACAGGAGAATAATAAAAATAGAATCTGTTAGTAAAACTAAAGCTGCTGTGTTTAATAGCTGTATGGTCTATATAAATCCTCTATCCAGTTATAATCTCTCAAAAACCGATTACATTTTTACATAGCGAATGGCGGGAATAGTGATCTCATAGAATTATGTAAAAAAAAAAAAAAATAGCACTGGATATCGACACTCCGAGTCTCATCTATGTGAGTTCTGGAAAATATAATTACGAACTCGTGAAAACCTTAGCGTTTTATCTGGATAACCGTAAATTTTTTTTAGTTTTTTTTTTTTTTTTGTAGAACTTCGACTGGACTTGGGAACCAGCTTATGTGGAAGAACGGTAAGGAAGTATATCGTAAGTATTGATGTATATTAGACATTATACTGGATCTCTTTTTTACCCCCTGGAAAATAATATGATGTGTCAAGTACGTGGAATAGAAGCTATAGGTACACAAGAGTGAAACAATTCATACCATAGAGTTTGTGTTTTCCTTTAAATTCTTTTCTGCCGTAATAAATAATTTATTTTTAGTGTGTCGTAAGTTTTATTAGGTACATAGTTACTTCGTTCTTGAAGTAAAATTCTTTAGTAATTGTAGATCGAATACGGCAGTAAAAGAAAGAAAGAAAAAACATTTATTTGCCACAAATACAAGACACACTAGAATGATAGACATAGATAGATATTAAGAGGCGGACAGGTGCATCGACAGAGAAGACATAAAAAAATATATATATATAAGCAGTGTTCCGGAACATTTGTAGGAGCAGAGTAGTCCTAATGGATCTCGACGTTTGATAAGTACCGGGACTTGAAGACAAATGCTTTCAAGTAGGTAACTACAATAGTTTCTAAAAACCTGGGAAAAATAATACTTTCATTCTCAAAATATTTGAGAAAGTATTTTTGGCAGATAAAATAATAAATTATGATCATTATAATAATGGCATGCTAAGTCTCATAAAATAGCATAATTATAGGTATATGTAGGTGTTAATCACATTTTATCTTTATATTGCTCATAACTTTTTAGCTATGTATACCTATTAGAAAACCTGCAGTGCGCTAGAAAATAAAGGCAATATTCTAAGAAAGTCAGACTTTCTGAAATCTCTGGTTGAATGGTACGACGGCAGTGTTTAGAAACATTTTGGAGAAGTAGAGTAGATGGTACACAACATTCGATAAACGGCACTTGTTTGAAAATGTTTCTATATTCGATAGATTCTAAGAACTAGGTGTTCGAGAAGAAGGCGTGAAACCGACAACAGTAGATAGATAAGTAGCCACCTGACACTACCTACAACCACCTACTACGTACCTACCTACCTACCTGCTAACAACCTTCTTTAGCCATCAAATCAACACAACATTTTGATAAAATCTGCAATGCCAATAATATTGGCATTGCAGATTTTATCAAAATGTTGTGTTGATTTATTTAAAATGGTTGGTTAAAAGACGGCTCGGTTGGCGCAGTGGTTAAGTGATTAGCTTTCAACGCTACGTGTCGCAGGTTTAACTCCTGCGCGTATAAACATATTAGTATGACTTACAGACAGTTGTTCTAAGTCTGGGTGTATGTGAGTTGTATGTATGTTACCTGTACCTCTACCATGAGTTTTCCGTGCCGTCTAACGTTCACGTTCACATGCAATATTTGTATGGGAATTTTTTCAGCGCCTCTAGCGGTATACATAGTGAACTAAAGTCATTATACAAATATTGCATGTGAACGTGAACGTTAGACGGCACGGAAAACTCATGGTAGAGGTACTGTACCCAAGATACAGGAGCAATCCTAGTATGTGGAAAAGTTCATAAAAAAGAGAATCCAAATGAAGAGAAAAACTACGTCTATTACTTACGTAGCTTCAGGTCTGTATCCAGCATTGGACTACGACAAGCTGAATTGAGAGAGAGAGAAAAATAATAATCTCGGAGGCAAAGTATGATATTTCTATGTTTACAATGACACAATTTACTTAACACAGAAGTTACATCCAACTGAGTTAATTGAAAGTTATTAATTAACAAAAACCGTCCTGAGGCATAAATGCTCATTTCGAATAATCTGAAAAGACCCCAGGCAATGACGAGTCTATACATCCGACGTAAATGGCAGTTACGGCTGTCATTATTTAAGTAGGTACCACATAGACTAACGTAAAAGTGATATAAAATCCTCGGTTATTAAACAATCATATAGTAATTAAATCCCCTTCAACTCGTCTTAGTTTTTTGAGCGAACCAATATTGGGTAAGAATAATTCTAAATACAGAGTGACTTTTGAATGGTCTGGCAAGCGACATGTGCGTGTTCTGTACAATGTATCATGTAGGATAATCAATAATCAAAAATAGTGTTAAAATTCGAGTCAGTAGTGGGCAGAACGGAAAATTATGTCGATTTACGACCTTCGTACAAAAACCACGTAGGTACCTACAATTTAAATCTTACCATAAATACCGATTGTGTACATCGTACCTAACCTACACAGTAAGCACTCGCCGTTTGTACGACGACTAAAATTCCACCGTGTATTTAAAAGCTTTTCCAATAACTGAAATGTCATTGAACCGCTTTTAAACACATTCGCGGTATACCTGTTTGAGACATATAATACATCTATTATACGCGCTGAAAAGCGGTTTTACTTTCATACTTTTATTAATATTATAATCACTAAAGCTCGTCCTTTACATATTTTGGTCCTTCAAACCGGATCCGTCCTTTCCGCCCCAAATGTTTTTGGTCCTGCGAGCAGGTTGACCTATTGCACGGTTTAATAAAATACTTGCATGTGTGATCTTTTTCAGTTCACAAAGTATTAACTTCGAAACCGGTACTTGTAGATATCGCAATGCTGACTTCGGAAATGGTAAACGATAGATATGAAAATTACGTCGTATATAAGTAAATTTTATAATTTCGAAATGAACATCATAGATTATAAGAGCGGGCAAGGCTGATATTGTGTACCTAGGTTCTTTTTTATGGGAATTGCTCATGTTGTAGATACACTAGTGGAAACGATCCTTGATATAATAAGCTGATTTTCCCTTTGCTTAAAACACAAGTAGAAATATTTGTGTTCAAAATAATGGTTTGTTCCCACTAGTTCTACTAAACAGTTCTACGGTAGAATGCATCAAAAGTTAACGTTTATACATATAAAAAAATATAACATTTATTTTATGAAATACAATAACTTGATTGATTTGATTTGCATTGAAGTAACATACAAATATGGATTCTGCCCTCGTAAAAAAGCAAATAAGTTGAAGCTTGTGCTATTTCTACTTATAAGGGTAGTCAATTATCATGTATTTGAGCCCTGAGGATAGAGGCTTAGTACACATGGTAACTGACTCAAACACAAAACTGACTTAAATACAATACAGCATAGAAGTCAAACGCTATTAAGTAGAACATTTTATCAAACGAAATTTAGCTCTCTGTATGGTCGGATTTAATTGGATCTTGGTCTGACTTTTGGGCGATGCATTGCGGCCATTACAGGCTATTTGCAGCAGACATAATTAAACAGAGGAGTAATATCATTTCTCGGTACCTACCGAAGTCGTTATGAAATTAGGTTTATTTGGGCCTTTGCAGCAGCGCTTTTGGCTGAATTATTAACTGTGCGTATATATTTTTTTATAAAAATTCAATTATGTACAATTAATACGTTCGCCAATGTTAAAAATAATGATTAATAAGGTTTGAGGAAAATTTTAATCGTACATCCGAATCCTCAAGTCGCCAATAGATTTATGGTATCATATAAATGAGCAATTTAGTATACCTACATAGACAGAAACCTGCACCAGACAGAGAAGAAAAGATACAATAAATAGAAAAAGAGATGTGCTAAGGGTGCTCTTATCGCACTTGGTGATATCTGCAAGATAATATTAGGATAGACAGATTTTCAGGTTAAAAGAGAGTAAGTAGTTAACGGTTGTAACAATAATCATAGCTACATATAATGTTACATAAATATCATCCAAAATAATATATGTCCACTTACCTTTGAACCTTACTTTATTATTATTCCTAAGATCCATTTTTATACTTTGTTCCTTTTAGCCTGATATAATATACCAAAATATTAAATACCTACTTTAGAAATAATATTGATTCTGATTCTTATGAAATAATATTATATCTGATTTTAAAAAAAACATGTTTATAAAGCACAAAGTTCATCTGACTTTTCTTGCTGGTATCATGGAAGCTTCTTTATGAAAGCGCACAATACAGCGCTGCACTGACGTTATCGCTGTCACTTCCCTTTCCTGTGTGTTTCTAAATAAAGTGTGGACAAAGCGACGACAGCTATAAGAGGAAAAAAGGGAACATTTAAATATAAAAATACTGATTTTATACAATGAAGAAGCTTAAGAAGAGAATTTAGATTACTACATTAGTCAGACAACTAACAGCTCGATCTTTCAATGGCCAGATAAAAGATTATTTAGATAATAGTTTGAAATTGGAACAGTTTTTGTAGGGGCTTATCTGAAGAATAACTTAACCGAGGATTATCCAAGTACTGAAAAATTGGCTTTTAGAAGTGTATAAATTCTACATTCTACCATGACAAGAGTTAACGGTCGATTGAACAAAGTTAAGTCGAGTAAATTAGGTCGAGTGAAATAAGTTTAATTTATTAACGTAACAGTGAACACAGATAAAAGAAGAAAGTCTATTATAATAGAAGAAGAATAATAATGTTATCACAGTTTAAGCATAATCTACGGCGCGATATTGTTGGTTTAAAACGCCAGTTGAAAGTTCTGTTGTTTTATTAATAAACTTTGCTGTGGGTTAAGAGAGGGTAAACCCTGGGTTTTAACAAACATTCTTCAGTTAGTTCAACCTCGACCTTCTAAATATATATTACTTGTAACACGTTGTAAAGTTAGGGACGCAGAATTTAATTAGCTAAAAATCATCGAATGATTCGTAACGAAAAATAAACGTTTCGTAAGTATTGAAAATTTAAAGGGTAATAGTTAATTAGGGCCAGCCGATGCATAATCTATAGGATTTGAATTAAGCTGTATAATAAGCGGATACTTTTCCGTTCCATCGCTGAGAATTCATAAGTTATGTCTATTTTAAAATTCGTAATTCAGAATTTAATTATTTTAGGTGTAAGTTCATAAGCCACACCCTATACTCGCTTGCGAATAATTTATAATATCCGGATTATTTTGTTAAAGGGTTACAAAGGGTACATAAAATTCACACTAACGAAAACGCAGGGGTGAAACATTCTGTAAAGATACCTTCAAAGGAAGAAATCCTTTGTTGTCATATTACAAGCAATTACGTAACGCCATCAAAATATAATAGAAACACCTTATAAATTACACAATATTGAACATACAATAACAGCTTCTAATAAAATTACAATAAGGTATACAATAGCGTAAATTAATTTAACAACTGTTACAAATAATTATGGTATACACTTACAGAGTAATGTATGTACTTAGAAATTCACATAATTAAAACATCATTACTGAGGCTCACTTGTGATTAGTTTGTTTACCCTTTTTGCTCGGCATTATGGCCCAACCCGTACCCGCATCATAATTTATTGTGTGCCTAGTAAAGTGGGAACATGTATGTATGTACTCGTTACACAGACAAATATGATTTTGTCCGAATTAATGGCGTACGTTCTGAAGATTTCTGGTAAATTGTACTGTAATATTTATATGGGTACTGTAAGAACCATGTACTACGGCGAAGGACCCATTGTACTTTCAAGCTATTCAAATAAAGGCACAAAGATCATTAAAATTATAAATTCAAGTTACGCTACTCGACTGTTATGTACTTGTACGTGTAGGTTTGTCGGTAGGTTTATTGCAAATCTTTCGTATCAACTACCTAAATACTTATTAGTCTAAAGTTCCGTTCAAAATAATATCTTGAACAAAACTAGTATACAATAGAATATTTCTATTCTATTCTACTATCAATTGAATAAACTTGATTGATAAAGATATTTAAACATGTCTGAACAATGCGGTCTTATCGCTCAAACCCATGTCTTCCAGACAATCTTTGAATGGACATGACTCGGAAGAAATAGAAAAATGTCAGTTTGCGGTGAAACTCTCTACTACCTATATATATTATTACACACGGATACATAATATACATTACTTATAGTACCTATACAAAATAGTGTACTGTAGTGTTATTATTTAATGTATATCTAAACATATGGACCGAAACAAAAAGCTTTAGTCGGTTGTCATACGATTATGTATGACCATCGCTACGGGCAGTCAAAAGCCTGAAAATTAGTCTAACTTAAGTGCTGCACCACTCCGATAAAAATAATAATCGGACCGATGAAGAAATCCACTGTTTGGTACTGATACCCATTACCCACAGTATTTACAAAAATGTTGCTGTGCCCTAGCAGGGTTCATGTTAAAAACTTTCTACTACGAGTACCTATGTAACACCTATACAGGATACAACATGAATGCAATAAATAAATAACAATGATTTTTTGTGAATTTTGTGTGGGTATCAGTAGTCAGTACCAAATAATGAAATACTATTGTTAAAAAACGCACTTACATTATCATAAATCCTCATTCCAAAATTCAGATACCATTGGCTCCGTATAAAATACTTGTAATTTTTTCCATCTGATAACACTGGAAACCAACCTATACAGACAACCTATACCTAAAAAGTTTATTTTTTTATTTTTTATACGTAGTTATGAAAACCCAGTCTTACCTTCGCCTTTACGCAATTATATTTTAAGTTACCCACTATTTTGCCTTTTCCGCTGCATGTTCGCTCGTCAAACAGTACCTATATAGTTCTCGCCAGTAAGCATAGCTCAATAAAGTGTATTGGACATTTCAATCAGGGGTTTTAAGGAATTTTGTAAGTGTAACAATAATTTGTTAAAATGCAATTTAATGTAAAAAAGAGACAATTTGTTGCCAATCATGACATAAAATATAAAATAAAACATGTTTATCGTAATGAACACCATTTCAAGTACAGATTACAGAACAGTCAATACTATACGAAGATCAACAAAATGAGAAATTAACAAATCAAAATATTATGTCTTTCTAATACCTATTACGTAGAATTGTGATATCGATGTTATTTTTGTTTTTATTCATAATTCATTATTTTTAAGTTCTCTCTCTCTGTTTCATTTTTAGCGACAAACCGATCTATCTGGTGCGAACTATACGGGTCAATACATCGCTCGTGGTTGTCAACGGCGTGTCTTCCACACCCTGGATTCCGTGCCTACTGCATGATCCAATCGCGAATCTCTTTCCGCATCGTCTGCGTTTGAGTATCGCCAGTCGTCGACTTGTGGTGGTCGGTGGTCACCTCTATCATCATTTTTGAGCCACGTCCCCACCGTAGTTCTACCGGTCAAGTTTCTGAACCTCCGTAGTGTTAAGTTATAGTGTCTAGTGAACAAGTACAATAAAGGGGAAGCAGAGAAGAAGCATTGCTGATACTAGAACGAGCATGGGGATCTCGCCTCTAAGGTCAGTCATAGCATAGTTTAGTGCTACCTCTGGCAATATCATCCCGTTTTTTATGTATCTGTATAATTATATTTTCTTCACGTGGTGTCACTCCTGATTCTCCTCAAGCACACCGCTAGTATTTTGCGTGCTTCTTGCGTACGATGGTAAATTGTTCCAATGATATAATAGAATACAATACTCTCTATTACTCTTTTTATTTTATTTTTCTTTATAATGATATGTATTTTTATCTATCTTAACAGTCATTGTTCAAATAAAACTTAATAATAAAGCGGTACAACCTCGTTAATCCAAATGACTAAAATCGGGTTCCTCGAAATATTCCAAATGCAGTTCACGTCCTGTGAAATCTAAAAAAAAAAAAAAATTAAAAAAAATTCTAAAGAAATTTCTTTAGAAATAAGTAGTTCCATTGTGCTCATTTGTCTGTAACATTTTTATTACCATGTTTCCTTGTGTGTACATAAATAAATAAAATAAATATAAATAAATAAATAAATAGGTCCCTAGGGATACGATATTACAAAGCAATAGTTAGTCTAAACCTAATTAATGATCATTCTACGCTATTTGTCGTACAAGTAACGCACAAAGAACAGTATCTACCTAGTCACAACACATTGTTAGTAAATATCTGATAAAACAACTGCATAGAATCACTTCTCGAAGGTATTTTACCGGATAAGTAATGTTAATTAAAACAAAACGTAGCCAAAATAATAGGGTATTTAGTTTCTTTGTTATCAAAGTGAGAATAACAAGCCTAATTGACTCATTAAAGATATCTTACGTACAACGTCTTTATTTGGCAACGTCTGCCACATCCAAAATTAGCTGATAAGAATTTGTAAAGCAACTCCCAAATTAGAGTTAATCGTTTACTCAAAACCCTTCAAAACAAAGCCTGGAAACGAAGCGGTCCTAAGTAAATCAACTCAGAAACAGACACAAAAGGTTTTACTCTAATTTTAAATGATTAAGAAGAGCAATATTTCTGCCTGATTCAGTGTTGATGTAGCGTCTTCTGTACGAGCGATGGGTATAAAAACGTAGACCATTAATAAAACTATTGTTTATTTAATTCAAACAAAAGATAAAAAATTGTAATAAAAATATTAATCTGGGCTCGACTTTCCTAAAAACTATTATTTTGTTAAAATGTAAAAGAAAAATAATAATGTGGTAATAACTTTTTGTTTTAATTGGGAAAGAAAGAAAAGAAATATATTTAAAATGGGAAAGTAAATCTGTCAACAGACAGAGTTACTCTCGCAGTTACCTATATTTTAGATTTAGCCGTTTAATCGGAACGGCTAAACCATGGAGATAGTATATATACCTATAATACTATTCCTATGGGCTAAACTCACATTATGAGGAAGGACATAGGAACAGAGTTTCTTTTTCTAAATGCTTTCGAGTAGGTATGTTTCCAATCTCGCGAACGTGGTCGCGGGCACAGCTAGTAAAATATATCACGGCATATTTGCTTATTTTTAAATTTAATAAATACGTTAAGTAATTTAAATACCTACATAACAACGATAAAACATAATTTCGTTATCAACTATACAAACAACAACATCAACATGTTTTAAAAACTGTGAAACTGCGCTTGTGATTGTGTTGATTATCAATAAGTTGATTATTAATAATCCGAGGCTAAGAAACTTCTAGGCTTAGCATACCCGAATAAATGCAGCAGGCTGCAAATAAAAAGTACGAAGTTCAGTAAAAAAAACAACAACTTTCAAACGGCAAAATGTGCTAAAGCTTGCGTAGAACTTAATTCTAGTCCCGATAGTTAAAGCAACTTTGACAAAGCAAGCCAAAAACAGTCCATCAAAATCGCATACCACAGCATTAGAAAGGTTGTTTTCAGCTTTTTGAACATGAAAAGCCTCACGAAATGTTCCAAAAATGTTGTATCAACATTTATAACTGGGTCGTGTAAAGACAGCCTTTGATGTTGGACGTTCCAACTTCAAAATAAGCTTTGATACAATGAGCACACACGAGTTATACAATGATGTATGGGTATAGCTTATGTATTAAGTACAATATCACTCTATTAACTGTCTCAATCATTGATGTCTTGACAATCTATCTCACTATATTGGTACCTACTATCTGAAAACTTGCGCTGTCCCATTATATTGTTGAAGCATTAGGGTTCTAGTACATACTGGTAATATATATTTATAGTGATAAATAATAATTATTCTCTCTATATTTTATTACCAGTAGGAACATTGTTTTTTTTTTAAATATTTAATGATGCATTCGAATTCTAAAGTTACCTAAATACAATTTTTGTGGAAAGTTTATTATTTTTTATTATTTTACTGCATAAAAATCCTGGCCCATTTCGTAACATTACATTACAAGAATAACCACTGTACTTTTTATGAAGATGCTAAATATTGCATTACGATATGCCATGACACAGTACGTAAGGGACTCAAGATTATATATTATTATCGAACAAATGTTTTATTTGTTCGTATAGGCACTCACTATAACTAAAGATCATTTAAATATTTAAATATAGCTTCCTACAGTTCCTTCCTACAAACATTAATTAGTAAGGGGCCGATTGACTTAAAGTTTTGATTAATTTGTGTGAGCATTTTGAGCTCAAAGCTGAGTGAATGCTCCTTCCGGTAGACCGCCTCGCTTAATAACACCAAGTTTAACTTGAAATTGCGTCAGAAGTAGCCAAAGTTCAGTAACCGATAGTAAAAAACATTCAAATCAAATCAACATGAAAAAAAATGAGAAGATGTTCACGTTAAAATTCATGAGAACCATGTAATACCGTTCCGTTTGATCCAGAGTAATAGTTTATCTTCTAGCTTGTTTAATAAGAAAAACATATTTCTGTTTTTGCGTGCAAGTTGCGGTTATTAAAAGCTATTATATCCACATCAGGAGAGCTTTAATATCTTCCTTTTCTTGATGACTCTTTGTAAGTGATATAAGTTGCAGTACGGTATCTTTAAACATCTGTTATAGTTTTGCTGGAGTTCTGTTCTGTTCTGAGAATTCAAAGCTGTGTTGTTAGGGATTTTGCAAACCACGTCAACTATACACATGTACATCGTTTACAGTTTGGTTCGTCCGGCGCGAACAATCAAGGAGAAATATTGCCAAAGCACCACGTTTGACAAAAGGATTGGTAAAGGCAGTATGTAGAGAGGAGCAGACGGCTTATTCCCAACCGGGCACACTTACTTACAAAGCTTTGTAATAGCTCTTTCACCCATCAAAGTAAATCAAATAAACATTTAAAATCCTCTTCAAGATTATTAGAACAAGCGTTCTTTAAATTATTCCTTGAGATTACTTTAGAGAATTAATTTAGGCAGGAATTTTGACCTTCTTCACTGATTAAAGTCGAGACCTAACTAAATTGCTAGCGACCTCTAGTTAATAAACGAATATAGACTGTATAACAGAATCGTAGTTGGTTCTAGATGTTGCAATGGCATCTATGGAAGGCCTAAGTATATTATGTATAAGTACCTACGTATCAAGTTTCTTACGAAACCTATTAGATTTTTGTTAAGGGCCTTTTTTGCCAATATATCGACGGTAGAAAGGCTATTTGTACAAAGCGACATTTTATTAAATGTTTACAAAAAAAAAAAAACTGAAGCGAAACTTTATTTTATTTTTCCTGTAACATAAAAAAAATCGCTTAGTACAAATAGCCTTTCAACCGAGAACATGGATTTTCCTCGTTTCTCCCAACTTAGTCAAAACGTATTTGTCTTCAGTGTAAAATAAGGTAGGTACTATGTATGACCTGAAAAATTAATAATAAAAGACAAATATTTTCATAGGAATTTTTGTTTCGTTGGCTACCAATATCAAACTCCGAAGCAACCACTCCCAAAATAAATTCAAACCCGTAGTAGAGTATTACTCGTAACAGAAAGTCCCACGTATTTATGGATGAGTCATTTGATTCCTCACAAAGGATAGTGGAGCATAGTGTGAGCGAGCGAATGTCTTGTTAGGCGTTCCAATAAAATTCTCAGTGGATTCATAAAATATGTAATTTGATCAGGATCAGTAGTGGCGTCCGAGTCCCTTGGGTGAAACAGATCGGCCATCGAGATACATTCGAAATAGAATTGTCTGAATGCCACTGTTCAGGTAACAATGTCTTGATCTATGGCACGATACATTTATAAGAAGGTTTTATTGAATAACTGGCAGTTATGTCGCACAAATCGAAGATTGAAAATGCTGCGAGCATTTTCAATCTTCGATTTGTGCGACACTTTTAATTTAATTTAAAAGAGGAAACCTGATATAGTCCATGAATAATGAGGTGTCCAAAACAGGAAAATTTGCCGGAAAAATAAATCGTAGCTATATTTCAATCTTATCTGCTTTTTGAATAATTATATTCCATATTCTATAATAGATATTAGGTACTAGTATTGAATGCTTAATGGTAAAAAGGCATCTATGTAATTTCAATGACATAAGTAATTACTTAGTATTATAATACTTTATTAGATCAAATACATTTATAGAAAGATACTTTCGTTTTCTTATATAGGTATTTATTTATTATTTATTTGAAAAAGATTTGAAATGCTTCATATACTGAATGTAAAAAGGCGGTCTACGACCTTAGGCTGTAATTATACTTCATGAAATCTTGCCAACGCTTTTAATTCTGCATTTCATTTAATGTACCTACCTAAGCAAATATTTGAGTTTACAACAAAGTGTATGTGTTAATTAATTATAAAAAAATAGGTACGCCATTCCTATTAAAATAAAGAAACATTTTTCGTTTTCATGTAAAATAAATACCTACTGGACTTTAGTGTAATTTCATTTCCAGTGTTCCTAACAGACTTTATGCTAATTGCGTAAAAAAGGATAAAAACTTGTATGCAAAAATTGTTTTAAAGTGCCATAACGGGTACAGGATACGTAAGCGGGAATACTTCGCCAACATCATAATTTTAGGCCAAATCCTTCCGTGCGACACTAGACTAAACTTTTTACATTCGTTATGTTACTCTGGACCGCGGAGATTTAAAAAAAACAAAACGTATGTAAAGGAAAATTAAAAATCTCGACAAAGTGGCGCATTCTTACTATTTTTAACCGACTTCCAAAAAAGGAGGAGGCTCTCAATTCGACTCGTGTTTTTTTTTTGTATGTTTGTTATGCTTATTAGGCCGCCAATTGCAGACCGATTTTGAAAATTCTTTTTTTGTTTGAAAGGAAGGTCCATTTAAATTTGGTGAAGATCTGATGAAGATCTTCGGAGATATACAATTGATGTCTTGAATGAATAACAGCATATCACTCGCGATTGCTGTAATCGCATGTTTATGTATTGTTTATGCCACTCAAAATAGAAAAATAAAATAAAATTTAAAAAAAGTAAAAACCGACTTCAAAAAACTAAAAAGTATAAAATAATTTTCTTAAAAATCTTAACAGGTTCTGAACTCGGGGCCTATTACTCTTCAATGTACCTAGTTTGGCAGTGGAACCGACTTCAGAAGCTTAAAAGATTTTTAAGTAAATTATTTTATACTTTTGAGTTTTCTTTATAGTCATTACTTCCATGGTTAGGTTAGTTACCAAACCCTGTTTAACGTAAGTAGGGACCTACATATTTGTGTTTCTAATCAAAACCCAGTCATACAGAAATTCTTAAAATAAGCGCAAACACTTCTTTCATAATATTTTAAAACTAATCTGAAATTCAAATGAAAATATCATATCAGTAATAATACTGGAACCCACCCGAGGTCTATCAATGTTGAGTTTTCATTATTTTCCGGACAGATAATAATATGAGAGGTACCCGGTACGGCTATATGTAGGTACCTATATTTTTCTGTAAAGAAATAACTAAGTATCTACTGAGCATTAAAAAGGATTGCTCTGCTACATCAAACACATGTGTAGGTAAGTAAAAAAAAACTGCGCTCTTGTAAATTTTGCTGACAAGGGGGACGATAAGACAATAATGAAAACGTACTGTCATCTGCACGCTACACGTAACAATATAATTGACGCGCGTGGTCAGGCGCAGACGCGGTCCGTCAGTGTGCACTCTACACAAATTACATGGAAACTTTCCCTTTGAAGTGGTCAGTACACATACCTTTTTGAATACTGCGGCGTGTAGTCTCGGCTTTAGTTAAACATCAAACTTTGTATAACTTTAAACTTTATGAGTTTCGTAATGTAGACATCGCACTGAAAGGACGCTGCTTATGTGGATAGTCGTGGAATGTGGTAGTTTCACTCAAAACTGAGTTATAAATAAAATATAGATAGAAACGCTTGGGGCCTATTCCGAGGAGGATAGTAATAAACGGAAACAGAAAATACGCACAACTAGGTGTAAAACTTTCGCAAATACCATTTTTTTATGGATATGTTACAGTCAAAATTCTTAACCAGTCAAAAGTACTTTTAACTGTAAAAAAAACAGGCAAAAATACTTTTGGCTGAAGACATAGGTGAAAAGTAGTTTTAACTGAAAAAAATATTAGTTAATTTTAAAAGTGACCCTGGCACTCGCCGCTCTCTCCCGCAGCGCCGCTCGCTTCGCTCGCTCGACTTGTGTGTTGTGTGGTTACGGTTCTAACCTAACCAAATCAACTTTTCTTTTATCTGCAGGCTATAATCAAAAGCAGTTTTGCCCGATATTTCTGTCAACAGTAGCTACGACTAGACTACTTTTGTATACTGTTTTTTGCAGTTTAAAGTATTTTGACCGGCCAAGAGTTTTGACTGTGTATATCAGTACTTCTGCAGGGTTAGTATGGCGGATAGACAAACCCGTTTTCTCCACCTTTTGTCTCCTTGACAGAAGACAAAACGAAAAACTCAGAGAGGAAACGGTAAAGAGATGTTTTTGTCCTCGATTCTTTTTCTCCTCATTTTTGCCATGGAAAATGACGAAAACAATATGATACTTAGTTTAAATAATTATTATTCATCATACCACATAAAGAAAACCAGCGAGGTATCTCAATAAAACACAATTTAACCGACCTCTTATACGTTTCATAATAAATAAGACTGTAAAAAGACAGGTATAATAAATTCCAAGATTCGTTTTTCTATAGTCTGGTTTAAGTAAGTACAAAATAATTCATAAAAAATAAGGGTAATAAATAAAACCTGTCTCAAGGCTTTGTTGTAATCCCATAAAAAACAACAAAATGACAATCTTTAAAATTAAGAATTGAAATATGCCCCGCAGGTGGGCATTAATTTTAAAGCGTCCTTTGAAAGTTGTAGAGCACCACCCTCTATAAACCTAGGTAAATATTTTTTACACCACCCAAGTGCTTCTCTACGATATTTTCGACACATTTTTACTTCGTTTAGAGAAAATCTTTTTGAGAAACTTTTAGTCTCTGTTTACCCATTTCAATCATTGATTCTAATAAGAATTTATTATTTATTTATTTATTGGATTTTTCTATCGTAGGTACTCAATAAAGTACCTACGATGGAAAAATCCAATAAGTTGTTTTCTAGTTTATTTGTATCAAAAGAAGATTGATTCTAGTACGGTTGGTTTTATTATTAAATCGTGGCAATATTATAACTACCCACATAATAATATGAAGACAAAACTAGAACTAAAGCCTGAATTAATATTGCCTATAAAGCTAATAGTATTATCGTAAAAATAACTTAAAGAATTATCATTTAAAAAATCATCGTAATATGATTATGCCACAGCCAATGCAATTGGCAACAAATGAGTTTGATACAAACATTATTAAAAACACCGACTTGGTAGTAAAAACTACAATACAACTTTGCCTAATAAGATCAAAGACGTCACGTGTACCGAATAATAAGAGGCGAAAACGTGACACAAAAATGTCTGGCGCTTCAACTACTGCGTCTCTTTGTTCATTTTCTTACCACTACCAATATTGAACAGGCTATTCTATTATTAAAAGCAACTGTCGTTAAGTATCTGAAAAAGTAACGTACACAGCGAAAAAAACAACATCGAGGAAGAACTTTTTCGAAGATTGAAAGAACAAACCCCAAATAAAAAGTCGGAAACTCAGCAAAATAAAATACGGAATAACAAACAGGTGTTTAGCGAAGACGTTTAGAATTCCCCGCACCCGATCCTTCTTTTATTAGCTGCCTTGAGCCCATTTAAGACCGTGTGGTACTTAAGTGTATCGCATTTGAATGCGTAGGCGTCGTAAACTGCCAACGAAATGTGTTGAAATTGAAAATTTTCTTCGAAACAATGAATTGAAAACAAACGCAAATCTATACTTATACATAATAATAAGTAATTTATAAACGGTACGGTCTGCATTTTAATGAATCATTATACCGCATCGCATTATCGTTTGGCAACGTTGCATGAATCGTAAAAGGCGAGTCTTTTGGTCGGGGTGCTCCCAAACTTTATGGTGTTCGACTGAGCCTCTGTTTAAGGAAAAACGAACTTAGTTTTCCTGTTCGCTGCATATTAATATGTCCGCTGGAATATTAAACTGTTCAGAATTATTTTATCTCGTTGTGTTCCATTGGGGGTTAAGGGAAAATCCAGGGTATAGAAGCAATTTTCTTCGCAAAGGTTTTTGTCTTAAGTAATCAGCAAATACTGAAGCTTTTCTATTTCTAATACGTTCGTGACTCGATCACACACAAGTAAGGAACATCACGTATCTATAGCAGTAAAAGAGCTTCATTCGTTTAGTTGGAAACACTAATTAGTTAAGTAAACTCTGTCAGTTCCTTTCTACACACGTACGCTGTTCAAGCTACTCAAGTGTTTTTGTTTATAGACTTTATTCTTATTTCAATATTAAATAATCTTGTTTGCTGGATTATCTTACAGCTTTCAAAATGAAAATGGAGTTTATTTATAAAGTAGGTATCTACATTTTTATTATTTCTGATATAGAATAGAATAGATCTTTATTTCATGTAAACCAGATACAGGCACTTATGAAATGTCGAGACTCTAGGTGCACGGTTCCAAATAGTAGATCCTCCAATATATCAAAGTATATAGCTTGAAGCTTATAGAAATGAATTATTATCAATGTGGCGTGCCCAACATTAAACATTGCGAGAACAAGAGACGAATTGAAAACCTTTTAATTTCTAAACTTACAAAAGAAAATTCATTAGCTAAGAAATTACTACGAATTCCAGTGTTAAATTAAATAAGTCTCAAGTAGGTACTGCCTATTAAGGTAGTATTTCAGACTTATTTAATTTAAGTGTAACATTTTTCCTGAAACGTTCTCCAGGATCCGTCAAAAGGAAAATAATTGGCAAATTCCAGCATGTGTCTACCCGTAAATGTTTTCACTCCCGTCAGAAATTCTTTAGCGTCTAAGAAATATTTGTACGACGATCCTCAAAGCTGTTCTAAAATGTAATATCTTTTTATCCAAAGAAATGAGAAATTTTATTGTTTGGTAACAACTCAAGGTAGGTAGGTATGCTTAGTGGACGCATGAGTCTATTTACTTAGGCCCTTTCAGAAAGTTGTTTGAAGGTGCTTATGGTATATTAGGTAACGACGTATTATGCACTGTTATTAATTTTCAATTAAAATCAATAGAGTCGTGCATACCATTCGTGCATAGGTTTTGAATAATTTAAATTCAGTGCCTACTTTTTGAACGTATTTTGAATAAATAATGGATCCCTTTCTTCAGGCATCTTTTTAATTAGTACACTTTTAGCACAATTTTTTATCACTTTATTTAATTATTATTGCCACATTACGCGCGCGTTTGTTTGTCACGGTACACAAAAAGTTTTTAGAAGAACGTAATTAGCGTTTTACGTACAAAAGTACACCATAGTTTTACAGCTTCCCCAGCCCATGTTCTTGCCGCAGAACTTTAGTTGTATATTTAATTAACTTTGTTTCGTGGCATACATAAAAGCTCGGTTGGCTGCTCAGAAAGGCTCACCGCAGGCTGAATATCGCTGTTTTCGACGGTCTCCTGAACTATATAAAGTAGTTTCGCCTTTACAGGAGTTTAAGCAGGTGGCGAACATTTGGTTTAGGTATTATCGTGCTTTAGTTTATGCCCGACGCCTTAATAAGCATATTTCTAGAAAATATGCATTACTTGTTGAAGATCTACCAATATAAGTACAATTTTAACAACATAATCATTAATATTTTCACATTTGTTATAAGTAGGTACCTATATTGGATGATGCAAAGAAAGGTTGAATTACTGCATGCGAACGAAATTTTTATGAAGAAATATATTTTTTTTTTCACTGTTTTTGACTGATCTCAGTGTATTTGAAGGATAGAAAATTGAAAACCGGCAGTTCATATCAGCGGTTGTACGTCATTCAATCAGTTTTCATGCATGGCAGCAAAATCCGTAGATGAATTCACTGAATCTCTTACTATTGGTTTTTGTGAGTAGCTACCTAGTTTTACATGAATGTTGGATATTCAATATTGCTTTCAACGGTGATGAAAAATTACGCCTTTTATAAAAACCCTTTTAAAAAAGACCTTTTTGCTAGTAGCCTTTTGTTCTTTATTTATTTATGTTTTATATTGCCATATTGCTATGATGTTTAATTAAATTAGTGTACCAACTTGTACACCTAGATTGCCCTTTACCTATTTCTTTTCTGTTATGTCCATCCAAAGGTTGTATGGAACAGATCACTGTGCAGTGTGCGCGATAAGATCGCCTATTTTACATTAGCTTAGGTATGTGATGCTCAATCCTGTTTATATTAACTGGTGTACAAAATAAAGAGAAAAAAAAAATTACTATAGACATTTCGTTAAAATAATATCAATTTTACGCCTCACTAACGAAAAATCTTGCCGGCTCCAGATGTGTCAGTACGCGACCGCGTCGTCAAATTTCCGACCAACGCGCCAAAGGCATTACACGAAACCAAATACCAACATCTGGAAAATTTCTCACCATAGTAATAGATACTATTCCACCAAGATGGATATGAAAATGAACTATTTCGATAATGTTGCTACTTTACTTTTTACAAGTAGGTAAATTGCACAATAGGTACGCATACTACGTGAAGAACACTTCTTATTGCGGAGTTGGAAGTTAGGTACCTAAGTATTATAAAAAATTAAAAAACTAATTTAATTCAGGTTAAACCCATATTTGTGTGCCTGCTACAGCAATGCCTAATGTAGGAGCAGTCGAGTCGCTCAGCGATTATCCCCAGGACAGCTTGGAACTGGCCCGCATCCTGCGCACCAAAAACGCGCAACGTTTGGACGTATTGGTGTGAAAACAAAAAAATAATAAAGTACAATGTTTGGCCTAAATGGAGTTTATCCTTTTATTTAACAAAGAATGGAGCATGAAAATAGACTCAAAGAAAAAATCTGCGCTTATTTTATTAGATAGATAAAACGACTTATAATATAGATACGTTACGGATAAATCTACAAAAAATACAATAATATAACGGATACGGCCATTCTATTTTATTATTTATTACACAGCTATGTATTACCTAGACCTCAATATATCTTTATAGACAGCATAAAGGAGATTCACGTTGCTCATCTTAGCCAATAATAGCAGGCATTCAGAGAGCCTAATAATCATCCTAGATACGCACTTTTGCTCATTATTTGCCCCAGTGAACTCTATTCATTCGCGTAATAAATGTAACCTTGGGCAAGAAAAATATTAAGAAAAATATTTTCCTGGATAACATTCTGTGTTAGTCATTAATTATCTGAAGTATTGCTTGACTACAATATGAGTTTACATAAAGAATAGAATCTCAGGGATTCGCATACATTACATGATTGGCATGAGTCATTTCATCAAAGTTTAAATTATCTAAAGAGTAGTCTTTAAATATTTCTTTCAGATTATTTTTAGGACCCTCATAAACGGCCAGCCTTTTCCCGACAGCATAAATAAATGCCGCGGCGGGGGGACCACAGTCGATTCCCAACCTAACCCTTGCTTGTTGGCAACCCGCACTGAGCTATTAGTCTAAAAACAAGTCCCTTATTAATAATTATAACCAGATGCAGTAAGTCCCCTCTTTTTATCTCCCCAGTAACGACGAGAAAGCGAAGGCCCGAGTCCCACTATGGGCGCCCTTAACAATGTTGCTTAAATTCTTCTCTGCCTGGAAAAACTCTAGTCTCGCCATTTGGCCGATTAAGCAGAGAAGGTTCTCTGAGCAAACTGGGTGAGATATGCATAAAAAAAAATGCAGTCGACTTTATATCGATAAGGCATCAAAACGTAAACATGGATGTTCCAATACGGGGAACCAAGATTTCAAGAAATACCAAAACCGACTCTCCTAAACAAAATAGTACAAACACTAATAAACCGTGTACGATTTATTTAAATGAAGCACAAAGATATCTCGAGCTTCTCATCTGTACGGCTATAAAGACTTGCAGTGTGCGCCAGAGTGTCGCGATGGGCACGAAATGACTCGTGAACCGATAACGAACAACGTGAACAGCTTATGAAATTGTAAGTTTCAGAATGGTGTCGGTATTAAGTTTTAACGCGGAAAAATATTAATAATATACAAGCTGTGGATTTTCTAACAGTACTGGATGAAGTGGTGTTATTATTATTATTTGAGAACCTAAAACAGTATCAAACTTAATTAAGCCTAGCAATAAGAAAAACAGAAAGAACAATTGTTTATTATCAGACACTTATACAAACAGTAACAAGAATAACACACACACAGTAATAGTAATTTATTTATTTACACATTATTCTAAAATAGCAGTCTCGGCAAGTGGTAACGGTGCCGATTCTGTTGTAAATGTCAATAAACAAATTTTAATCTCTCTTTCTTATAAAGCTAATGGAAAAAGGACAGAAAATATTTAGACATGTCAATTTTGTCTATTCCCTTATCATTTACGGTAAATTAGACGCGACTTATTGTGATGTTGACTAAATTCACGTTGACAACAAGAAAGTGGGCTAATTTGACAGGACTAAATTTCTTCTGTCATTTTCTCATGTTTTTGTTAGAAAGTCATAATTTATATAGTAACACAAAATTAGTTTAGTTTGAAAACAACAGAAAATCACCCTTGTATCTATAAAAGGCAACAACTAAGCAAAATACTGCACCAAGCATATTGTGTGTACTCTGTTTTGCTCGGGTAAAAAGCTTTTAATTTTCCAAATTAAATTACGTATAGGTAAATCTGACACGCACATATACCCAAATCACGACTATATTAGAACTAATAATATAACTAACTATTATAAATGTTCTACACCTAAACCTATATTTGGAAGAAAAAATACTTCCCATTACGCATAAAACAAAAAAAGCCGTGAAAATAAAATGCAACGTTATACCTTAGTCATTTACGGAAGATGGATCGAGTGAATGGGTAATCCTATTCGAAATAAATGAAAGATCTCTGGGGTGTATTTAGGTATCGTGTGATCGGAGTTCTGTGATTGATGGATGAAATCAGACGATATAATTGCCTACGCGTATGTCAAAGTATTCGAGGCGCCTTTAAGATTTTAATTAGGTTGCTGTAATAATTTTGGTGAAATAAACATTCAATTGTTAAAAACCAAAATTAGGTTTCAAATGTTTAAGTTATCAGGTATTAGGTGTTACAGCTTGTTAGGTTATAATATTGGGTGTATTGAGCATTCAAAAAGTCTTGTACATTTTAAAAGGAATTGGGGAGTTGAAGTGGATGTGCAAAGAACAAGCAATATGTGCCAATATTGTATTGAAGCCCATATTGTCTTTATTTTGGCAAAATAAACTTATTAAATACTTTTTCTTATTCTATATCACGCAGATGATAAGAAACTTATATTTAAATTGTAATGAGAAATAATTTTATAAAATCAATAATAAAAGTTGTGAAAAGTGCTTTCGAGAAAGATTTATTCAGAAATTATACGTTTTTTAGAAATTATATATATTATAAATTACGTAAAATAGAACGTTATTTCAAACACCATCATCGAGTTTATGACGTCACTCCATCGTATTTCTTTGTTTATTATTCATATTACATTTTTATACACACACTTTGAACAATCGATGCAATGACATCATGTCACGTGACTAAATGTTTTAGCGCGAACATTTGAAAGTCATATTTTTCTTTGTGATATTTTAAATAAACGTGCATTTTATTTTTTTGTTTCTCTTTGTTTATAGCCTTCAAGCTTTACGATAAACTAAAAATAAAAATACTTGCAAGTTCCGTATTTTCAAAGTACACTTCAAGTTCAAATGTTATTATAACTTGAAGCTATTATAACTTAATCGATATTTTTTTCTCTACCTATTAGTTTAATAAGATTTCGACAAAAACCGATAAGAACTACTTACAAAATAGACAAACAGGCAATCGTGTTCTTTATACTGCTATATTCCGCATACAATTCTTGCTCCCATATAATGAATGGCAAAGAGAGGACCTTAATATTGACAAGGAGTCGTTATGGACCCTCTAGGTCTACGTAATTACTCGACAGTGACTCGACGAATCTACAGTGTTTGAAGAAACTGAGTAAATACTTTCATGAAGCACAAAATACGGTCTTAATGAAAATATTTGGAGATCAGTGTGTGTAAACATTGTCATGCTGTATTTAAGATATGAGCTGAATTCTAAACGATAGCACTTCATGATCCATTTGTAGCATAAAGCGTATTTGACGTTTATGTATTGCGTATAATCATAAGATAAGCAATAAATTACATCGTGTGATAATTCCATGATCAGCAAAATTTTATTGAATTTACAATTCGCGCAGGTGTTCCCCGATTTATAACCTTCGACAAAAATGAGGAGTGTTATAAGTTTTTAGTGTGTAATATCTGTATAACGTTGTATCTTTCTGTGGCATCGTAACTCCAAAATGGATGGACCGATTTCAATGCAATTTTTATTAATTGAAAGCTAGTTTAATTGGAAATCAGCTTGGCTATGTTTCATGAAAATTTGTTCAGCCGTTCAAAAGATACAGCTCTTTTTCTAGTTGGAACCAGGGGTTTTTGACAGTTAGGTTGTTTTTGTATACCTTTTGGCGTGACTGAGGAAGTCAGACACACTGCACTGCAGGACTAGCACGGCAAAATAGGGAAGAGATAAAATTGGGGACGAAACCATCTCCTTAACGTTTTCTTTCTCGATTTTTCGTTTTGTCTTCTGTCAAGGAGACAGAGGGGGGAGAAAACGGGGTCGTCCACCCACCGTATTAGCCCTACCTACTGGTAGTATTATTATATACGAGCATTCACCTTCTGTTTGCGGTCAATATTGTCTGCGACCATAGTAATTATTACATTGACTTCTCAAAAGCGTTACGTCGAAGTGACGTAGACAAAAGAAAAATACTATCTACTATTACTATTGTAGACGTTTTATGAACAAATGTTGTCGGTTAATACGTTTATTTTGGCGTCAATTGGGAGAATGTTATCTCATTTTCGTGTCTATTTGTATGTAAATATATTACCTACATGATACTTATTTTTTATTTGGTGTAATACAGAAACTGTTGAGTCTTACAATTTATAATAACTTAATACTTGTTTTTGCTTATCGCTTTGGGATAACTTATGTAAATTATCTTGTTATGAAAACTTTCTGGAAATATAGTAAACTAAATGATTTTTATTTCTTTTTTCTAGCATTTGACGTCGTACCTATAGCTATAGATAACACGCCAACATTTTATGAAGATAATTACGCAAAAGATAGATATTTTACAAAGAACTTTGATAACGATCAGCCTAAAAAACTTTTATATTTATAAATATTAATAAAATTAGCATTTCTTAATATTTATAAATATAAAAGTTTGAGAAGATCTGTAGATATTTTGATGTTTGTTCCTCAATGATGCGTAAACGGCTGAACAGATTAGTATGAAATTTAGTTTACACATAATATATTCTAGAATAATACATAGGATACTTTTTATATAGATACGAGAAATAGTTCCTCTAGGATGCGAGTGAAACCCCGGGCAACAGCTAATAATAAATAAATGTTTGTGAAAAAAGCCTCTCAGTGAATATGGCGGTAGGATAGTGACCAATCACTGTCACTTTTTGCGTTACTACGTTTTTATTATATCAGTATTTCATTTAATACACATCCTCAAGGATGCGTCTAATCCTCTCCACCCATCCATAACAGTCAGATAAATGCCACTACTGAACTTAATAAAGCGTCTCTTATACTGAAGATATTAAGCAAGCTATGCCTACAGATTTCCAGATTTTAATTTTTTTCATCTTCGTTATAATGAACATAAGTTTCAGTTTTTATAACGTATTATAGAAGCAATTTCCTACACTTTTATTTACCCCAACTTCTAAATAGCAAACGAACTTAAATTGCATCGCGAAACTATCGGTGCCCATTCCATAGTGCGCGGTTGCACTGAATCGCCTCTGTGTCACCACTTCTATCATAAATCGTTAAAAGTTTATCAAAACCAATGCAGTTACTCGTAGCCTCGTAGACGAACGCCAGGGGATGTTGTTCGAAAAATATATTTAGTTCTGTAATGTTGGCTCTACCTAACGTTCTGTTTTATTTATTAGTTTAGTATTTGGATTGTGAGTTCGTCATAAATTGGGCTCGTCTAGAATTATTTAATGGTTGCTAGTTTTAAAATTACGGGTTTTAGTTAATATTACCTATTTGAAGAGCACTTTTCAATGTAACTTTGTAACAATATGGGTGAATATTTGACATGCCAGTAATTGTAGTGAATTTTCAACCGACTATTTTGCAATGTCATAATTACAGTCCCAGAATTTTAGGATCATCGAATATGTATAAAAGATTTGTGATTCTAAACTTGACATAATATTATTATCTAGCCTGTACCTACTATGTATAAAGATATCGATGGCCATAGCAACGCTCAATGTGAATACTTATCACAATAAAACCTAGTTGAGAGTTGCCGCCGGTTCAAGAAGCTGCGCCCAGTCAAGTCCAGTGTAACAAATATTTTGTGAAGCACACAGCATCAGATTCCGTGGAAACTATAAACCCAGGTACAAAGATACCGATCTTTGTTTGTGCCAACTATTTGTTTTGCGGTTCCAACTTAAACTTTTATGTCAAAACAGTGGTGGAATGTGAGCAAACTTCGCCCGAGTCCCGTCGCTCAACGACGAAAGTATTTCGGAATTTGGTATTACGTGCCTCAAGTCTTCAACGTACGTGGCATGAACTGGGAGATGTGTATTAAAGAAAATCATTTTAATTTTACATAGCAATCTTGAGGAATTTTGATCAAATAGTCTACTCGAACACTTACCGTAATTTAAGATACCACTTCCAGTTGCGCTCGTTCAGTGTAATAATATTAATATTCTCGATCTGTGCGGTTTTTACTTCTCTAACTAACAAATTATTTCACTACTACCCCACGCATACTAATTATCATTTATCTGTGCGCCAGCCTGTTTTAAAATGTTTGTATCGAATAATTATGTATTCTCATGTAAGTGAATTGTAAATTCTTATGAGAATAAATATATCTCAAACCCGAAATAAATTAACAAATTTGATCCATTATAATTATGACTTGAAGCAGAATACTTTGATTAAGCTTTCTCGAAGGTTTAACGTTATTTTGCCTCTTTGAACTTAAATCTTAACAGATTTAGTGTGGCATTTTACTTGGACAGACATTTAATTTCACACGCGTCTATGACTAAGTAGTATCATAATAGAAAATTATGCTCTCGAAAATCTCAGTATGATAACTATACATTTTAGTTCAATGGCATTGCCCGACACATATAAAGGGGTCGGAATGAGGGTCACAATAACTTAATTAAAGAGACTTCGTTAGGGATGGAAAATTGATGACTAACTAACAACTTGAATGTTAAGTGAGTAGTTGACGCGAGGGCTGCCTCGGGGCTAAAAACGAGGTCACCTTTGAACATTATTTATTGACAACCTTTCATATTAAATAATTCTTGGAATTTCGAACTCAAGATTCCGTTTTGTCGTTACCCTGACAAAGCAGCATTTAACAGTTGCTATGGTTTCTATGACCCATGTCTCAGAGATTGATTCAATTAATATTCTAAAGGGATTGGTAATTAATCCCTCATTTATTTCAATAGTACTTAGGTAACACTAGTTTCAATTTAGTTTGCAAGTGAATTAATTTCAATTGCTTTGTTTTAGTTTGTAGATATTATATTATTACATACAAAGATCAATTATATTAAACATATATACACCTATCTACAGCAAATATGTACAAAATATTACGCCTGTGATTTCAGATTAATTAAGTATAGCAACAATCAGTGTTTAATTAATACCCGTCTCAAAGAACCAATGTGATCCTAACGACAATCTCGATTATATGAGTAATTATATAGTTAACTGGATATTCAGCAGTAGAAATTTATATTGCCGAATAATATAATAACTAGTGGTCGCCCTGAGGTTGAAATTCGACCATAATTTTAGCTTTCTGCTCTCCTTCTCCATAAAAACTTTAACTATGCCAAATCTCACACTTCTTCGTCCGCGCAATATTCATAAAAAGGGGAACCTACAAAGTTTTCTCTTCACGTATTAATATACAGATTCTTCTTCTTACTTTATAATTATATTCAAAATATTTTTACTTATGTACCTTATATCAATTAAATAATATGTTTTTCATTGTTGTTTCGTGTAAAACGACACTTAGGAGAACAATGAAAATCAGAGCTGTATTTAAAAAAATAATTATAACTTAGATTATATTATTGATTGGTTGTCGCAGCCGAGCGGCCGCGACAACCAATCAATAATCTTAGAATTATAATCTAGTATAATCGGGATGATTCTTAGCTATGTTTCATGAAATTGTGAACAGCCGTTCAAACGTTACAACTCTTTTTTTAGTTGGAATCGGGGGTTTTTGACGATTAGGTTATTATATTCTAATTATGGACCCTTTCGGGCACAGCTAATCTTTTATCTGAAGAAATACGTTAGTAACATCATACCAAAAAATAGAAAAGTTCTTGTTAAGAAATAATTTAAGTAGAAGACTCATCACAAATTAAAAAAACTTCTAGAGCATCCTCTGCTCTCCAATTCCAACTAAGTTAAAATTTGTTTTCCTCAATTTGACTAACTGAAATAAAACCAAGTTTTGAATCCTGTAAATCAAACATATAATATAGGTACGAGCACAGGTACGATTATTATTACGTAAGTACTTTTTAGTTCTTCACTTTTTAAGCAAAATCAGTTTTCTAGTTAAATAATTTTTTACACATAGAAAAAAGACGAGGAAATATGATTGGTCACTTGATTAGGCACGATAAGTTCATTACCAACATTATAGAAGGAAAAATAGAGGCAAAAAGAAAAAGAGGAAGACCAAGAAGAAACTACATTGATCAGCTGAAAGAAAAAGCGAATATACAAACATATAAAGATTTAAAAGATTTGGCATTAGATAGGACCGAATGGAAATTGCTACACCGACAAGTGCTTAGCACTTAAATTTTGGATGGGGAATTTTTTACGAATATATAGTATTAAGTGGAAGGACCATGTGTTTCCACCTTAGTTTCTTCACAGCCATTTGCTTAAAGGGAGATCAATGATTATAATCTAAAAAAGTACAGAGCATACGTTAAAAATCTACCGTCTCTCCAGAATTTAGAAACTAGATGCTCAAATATCATCATAATGTATTTACCTTTATTTTTTATGTCTTTTTAGGTTGCTTTAAACTATGAATTCTTCTGTATTGTGGAACAAACATACATCTTATGCACCTTGCACAATTATCTGTAGGCCATACAATCATTTGACACGTGCGGGAATCGAACCCGCAACAGCAACAGCACCAGCAACCACAACAGGTATCGCAGAAAGCCAAGTGCCAAGTCACTGTACCAACGTGCTTTCAAACGTTTCCCCAAAGTTTCGTCAGCTGTTACCAAAGAGTTCTTAATGTTGTCATCTGTTGTCACTACTCCTATTTATGTAGGGAAAATCTCCATCAAATATCCAATGAAATGAAATATTTATTCAGTTAAACTTCATTCCGTTTCCGCTTGCCAGTAGTATATGGGGCTATACTTCAGCAGTGCAATCTGTAAACTGCATATGGGTTAGTTCATCGATCAATGTCTTTAAAAATACGATTAAAACGAATCGAGTAAAGGAATAAATATCTTGTTAAGATTAATGTCGCCTCCTTTATATTATACTATTTTTGTCTTTGTATTATGTACCAAACTCTATAGCTGGCATCCCAGTAGAAATATATTGCTAGTATTTTGAGATATCATTCTATTGTTATTAAACTCATTTTATGTGTGGTCCAATTCCCTCTGAATCCAATTTATTTGTGTACATCGTACATCTTGTTGGAATTTTAAAGATGAGATACTAAGATAAAAGAGGAACATATAGAAAGGAATTTATACAGTTCGTTTGCTGCTTGATAGAGCAGATTTTAAGTCTAGAAGAAAGTAGGTTTTTGAGCAGTCATAGAATATCTGTAGAATATCTCCGAATAGTAGAAACAGGTCAGCAATTAAATGCAATTCTGATGCGAGGGCTTGTATTTGGTTTTACGACTCTTGAAATATTTAAGGTGAAAATCTAAGTGGAATAACACGTGCAAAATTAAAGTTGAAATTACTAGCACAATTACTAGGAGTTGCTTTGAAGCTATAGATAATATCTGCATCAATACTTTATACTTCTAATATCTCACAGCACTACACGAAGCAAAAACAAACAGTTGCATGCCCACAAAACAAAACAGTTCCCAATGTTAATGGATGGTAGTGCGAATAAATCAAGCTTTAAGACTATCCTATTGTTTCCATCGGCCCGCCTTCCGGTGATCTATCAAAGAACTTACTAATTACAGGCGTGCGTGCGAATGTTGATTGATTATGAGCTTAAAGAACCATTGGCGGTTAGAAATTTGTTTGTTTATTCGATTTTGGTAGTCACACATCCGAACACTAACCAAATGAAACCAATTATTGTTTCAGATAACCAATCTTTTAAGTCCAAAACTAATATTATTTAAAATAGTTTCAATTGTGATATCAGTTTAGTTTCTTCGTTTTGAGGATGGGTGGTATTCATAGGCTTTTTGTGGCACCAAGGTAACTTTGTAAGTTTGAGCCCCAAAAAATTAAGCAATGGCGTACTAGCGTGCATCCAATATTAAAGTCCGTCGGTATAGTTTATCGTCTGTCAGTGATAGTGTCAGTCTCTTTATCGTCACCAGTTTAAGCATTCGCCTTTCCCCCGAACTGTAATCTATATTTTACTATTATGTCGACATAAGATGTTAACTTTATATATTATCTAATCGCCATCATTCAGATAATAACAATATTACACGCGTAGCTTTACCGTTTACATTATATTTTACGTCCGAATCACCGATAAAGGTTACCACATTTATTTTTTTGGGTATTTTCATCTCATAAAAGCTTCAGCATCAAGAAACACCAATTTTATTACTCGTCTGTCCGTAACGTACTTAGAACAAAGTTTTAGGTTGATCGCGAACAATTTCCCCTAACGATAATTACGTAATAAAGTGGGTACCATTCTTCGGCCCTTTATGCCAGCCTACCTTATCTACTGCTGTCAGTAGTATATTAATAACAGGCATTAGTAACACCGTGTTATTATTATGTCATTTGTTATTGTTCGCTGAATTGATTTAAGATATAACTAACCCTACTCCAACAGACTATGATACAAAGGATGGCTTTAATTTAAGTCTATGTGATGTAATCAAGGTGTTATAACGATACTGGTCCAATTTTGCACATCAATCATTTTGAAATGGGGTCCTTATCGATTAGTGTGACGTGTGTGCCACGAGAACACTTCACACAACTCACGATAGAATACACCCGAATTCGCTTAGATTTTTACCTTTTTTAATGAGCTTTTAATGACAAAATACATTAAGATGCACAAACAAACCTTTGCAGTTCCTTTTTGTGACCAAATCGAACATATATAACAAAATTCTATCACGACTTTGGTGGTAAAAACGTAGGGGAAGATACACTGTTTCCTATTTCCTATCAAAGCTCCAAGCAACTCAGTCTTTCATGTAATAAACTCTAAAGGCTGGTAGTAAGGATTAACGATGCAAAGCTTGTGTACACACAAGCTATAGCGTTCTCCATTTTCCACCTCGCATAGGTAAACCCACGTCATATAACGCGTCAAACCTGGCTCAGTTTATACAAGGTGGCGATGTATACGACAAATAAATGATAGTATGTTCTACCGTACCTACGATCTACCTACGCGTGTTTATAAATATCATTTTCGTTTGAGCAGAGCCAAAATTCACCTTGTGACCTTTACATGTGTAAAATTATTAAAACGGAAAGAATTACCCGTGTTTGAACCATAAAGTTATTATTACTAGTAATAATAACTTTATGGTTTGAACCGTGGAATGCATTTGTCAGATTTTTGTATGCTATGCTATGATGAATCAACAAATACCTACGTGGTATAATTATTTATTTTTGCATTGTCGTTGGCGCCCTGTATAATAATAATGATTATCCACATTACACATAGTATCAGATTGTATCCCCTAATCTGAACGTTTACATAATATTGGGTCATAATCAAGATTACCTCAAACGAGGAAGTCACCATCCGTATTAGAGGCAAAGGTGCAAATACACACATCCAAGCTATGTTCGGAATGTGTTGGTTAATGGGTATTACAGATTCCAATCATCCGCTAAATAGCATTATGTAATCACCCTTTGCCCACAAATATCATTATAACTAGAACCGATTTTCCTTAATCGTTTATGAAGACTACTGCAATAACCTGTCAGTAGGCTACTTAGGTATACACAAAGCGATTTCTAAGAAGCGATTCAATTTATCTTTAGCATACCATTGCGGTCTTCGGTCTCATCTTGTGCATTAGGCCATAGCACATTAGCTACTTTTTGCAGCAAAATCGCATGTTTTCGCGTTCGTTATTCACTTTTTGTAAGCAAAAGGCAGCCAACGAACACAAAAACCCGCGATTTTGCTTCAAAAAGTAGCTAGTGTACTATGGCCCTAAACTACATTGAGTCGCGCGTTTTCACAGAATTAAACGCCTTTTCGCAGTTCTGTTCTGTGTGATCATATGATGATGCGAGAATGTGCATTAGGTATGTGATTATGTGCGACCATTTACGATGCAACGTAGCTATATCGCACTGATAGATTGGTGTTTGTTGACGTGGCGATGCAGCTATTCGCGAAATCGGCGTGGTCGCTCGTAGCTGTACTCGATAGATTTTACAACGCGTATTCTTTTTGCGAATCCGTACATACCGCGCGATCCGTGCGATTGGCTTGCTGTGGAAATTGTTCTGGGTCCTAAAACGTAGGTAGTTTTTTATGCAGATTAGATTTACCGAAACAACGGGTCACCTCACATTTATCGAACCTGACCTAAGATCGCCATCCCGATTCAGTACCACATGATCTATAGTATCCGATAGACCTGTAAAAATACCCAATATTTGCGTGGGAATCATGATAAATCATAATGGATGTATGGTATAAATAAGTCCTCTTGTGTAGGTAATGGGCCTACTCGTAAGTCGTAGACAGCTAATAATTAACGTTCGTTGACAATATTGCCATCACGTTTTACAGATGATTAATTGAATGCAGTGAGTTTTTTTAGCCCATATTGGGTAGGTACAGATTCTTATTTTCTTTATATAATCCAATGATTAAATAATCCTCTCTATATCTATCTGAAAATGTCAGTAATAATTAAAATAAATTAAATAAATAATTAAAGTAAAATCCTTTTGATAGTCGCTAGGAAGGTAAATAAACTAAAGTGATAATTAATTAAGTGGAATAGTCCGCTGTCCTGGTATATTTATGGTCTACGGCCCTAAATTAAGCTTCAGTGACATTTTGTTAATTTCATGAAAATATCCTTCGTTGCTAGAATTTGACCTTAATTTAGACGAAAGATAAAAGGATTTAAAGTAGGTCCTAATATCGACTGCGAACTGTGGGTATACAAAAGTACACCTCTGTTTATTGTTACGAGATTAAGATGTGGTGTGATAAAAATAATATTCATCGGTATTAATAATATCTACTTTTTTCACCATCATGATCATCGTCATTATATCATCACGACTGTGTTGCCCAACGGATTAGGCAGCGGTGTATTTCTATACCCCTCATTTGCCGATCACGTCATGTATATTCTATGGCAAATAAATTATTTGAATTTGAATTCGCCTTAATTAATACCTTGTAAACTATTGCGCTGATCCTAAATAAAATGGTATAAGGGCAGGAAAATGATTAACCTAATACATGGGAAGTTCAGCGACCAACAAAAATTCCAATCTCCGGGCTGCAACTAAGACCTTGGAATTACATTACAGAAATGCACCTAGATTCATCACGTTTGGAAAGTACTTGCAAAGGCCCATTTGAAATGTAAAACGTTCACTTTGCCTAACCTGGGTATCAAACTCAAGACTTCACGCTCAGCAGCCGCACTTACAACCACTAGACCATAGATAAAAAAAGAGGTATATGTGGGCGATAATCTCTAGAAGTACTGAACGGATTCTAATAACTTTTCCGCTAATAGAAAGCTGCACTATCCTTGAGTGATAAAGGCTATTTTGTTTTGATAAAAATAAAACGCGCAGGTGAATCCGGAGGCAACAGCTAGTACTATTACAAATTTCATAAGAATTATACCTTGAAATGTCCATATTTATCCAAATAAATTGATTATATCTATTATCTAATAAGATTTCATCGAATCATTACTTACCTATAAGATATAATAACATTATTAGTAATCACTCCGGCAACAGATTAGGGGTGTCATTAACCTGTGCTGACACGACCACGATCTCGTTAAGACCCCGTTGATTAATTAGCGGACTTTATGTTTAACCTTGGTTTGATTTAATGAACCCATAATTTTGCCAGTCAGTCAAGGTTAACTTCGATTGTAACTTGTAGATAAATATATCTACAAACTTGATCTAAATGATTACTTATATTTAGGTTACGTTCAAATAATTACTTTTCTAAATAATTATTAAGTACTAGGTGATGGCTGTTTCCACGTGTTTAGTCTATATCACCCGGGGATGATGTAGCTTTCTATGCGTGAAAGAATTTTTAGAATCAGTTTATTAGTTCCAGAGATTACAGATTACATACAAACCAACACAATTAGATACACTCGCGGACTAATATTACGGGTCGGTACGAAAAACTAAAATAACTCTTAAAATAATAAAGCTAGCGGCATGATTGAAACTGTATGTTGTAGATAATTTAACGGTTAATAAAACGACACCAAATGTTGGAAACATTGTTAGTAAAATTGTCAAAATTACACAAAAAAACAAAATATCAAGAATTTTTACATTGAAATAATACTGGTTGGTACCTCACATACAACACAAAAACGAACTTTAACACAAAATTAATACTCTAAATTGCCTCCACGGGCTCTTTTCTCAGCTGCCAGGTGATTGGGCATGCTGTTTATTAAGTTTCTTATGCGATGTTGCGGGATATTGGTCCATTCTTCCACTAACGCATGTTTCAGGTCTCAAAGTGTCTCTAAAGCGAGGTTTTGATTTTTTATACACCTCCCAAGCTCGTCCCAAGCGTGTTCAATTGGATTCAGGTCCGGGTTTGTCGCGGGCCAGTCCATGCGATTGATGCCAACGTCTTGAAAATACTCATTTACAATTTGAGCTGTATGTGGACTGGCATTGTCAAGCATGAATATTGATTTTTCACCCATATTAATTAAATATAGGCCGACATGCTCATTATGAATTTCTACCACATATCTTGCACTAGTTAGCGTACCGTTTTCTATCAGCGGTAACTCCGTGCGACTCTCTGAAGAGATTCCAGTCCAAACCATAAAAGATCCACCGCCGAACGGCGCTTTTTCCTCAAAACAAGCTGGAATAAAACGTTTCCCTGGCCGTCCGTAGACTCTTCGCTGCCCATCATGTGCATACAGTACAAATTTGGATTCGTCAGATTGCCTATTCTTCGTCTCCTCACTGTGCGTGTTCGCGGGCGTAACGTAATCTTGCTACCCGATGTTCCCTTTCAAGTTTTGGACGATTTGCGGGTCTATGTGGGGTCAAATTAGCTTCAAGGAGGCGCCCCCTTACAGTCCGCTTGCTTACGTTGTCTATACGTGTCTCCCGAAGTTGATTTGTTACTTCAAATGCCGTGAGGTGCCGATTTCAGAGCTTGGTCGTAACAATAAATCGATCCTCTCGAGCCGTAGTACATCTCAGTCTGCTGGTTTCTGGTCATCGTATGTTCTGCCCAGTTTCTCGGAAACGATGGACGACTCGCTGCACTGTAGAAAGTGACACGCCTATTGTTTTTGCTGTACTTCGCTGACTTCTGCCTTCTTCTAACATAGTGACGATACGTGTACATTCTTTTGGTGTTAGCGACATGATAGTAATTAAATAATGATGGTGAAAGGTGACAATGACCGCCTTTTATCATTTGGATTTGATAGATTGAAAATAAAAGTGAAAAAACAAGCAAAATTAAAGCAACTGCGAATTGAATTTATTTCCAAATACGGGGTTTTTAAAATTTTAACCTTTTTTTACTTATGTTGTATATCATTTAAGGTATTATTTCATTTGATATTAAAATTCTCTCTAATATAAAGTTAGTTTCATGCATGTACCATCATTAATTTGCAAGTTACAGGGATTTTCGTCATCGACCCGTATTATTTGTCCGCGAGTGTAGTTAAAGATTCAATATAAATAAAAAATCCCAATTGATCTATACAACGCTCGATTACTTAAATTATAAGGATTATCTCGGTAAATAATTATAATAAAGGGGTTTTCACATTAGACAGTTCCGACACCGACTCGACCCCGATAACGATATCACTAGATACGAAAACGTATACGGTTATTACGAAGGGCTTTCACACGCTTTTCTCATAGGGTGCATGGAAAGAGCCTCCATGAGTTCTGAGTTCGTCTAGCGCACCGTGGGCAGTCAGCCTCTATACCACAAATACTGACTGGCTAATATTTTTTTTTACAATATTGTGTTTTAGGCCGAATTTTAGCCGAAATATTTAATTTAATTTGTTTTATATAAATAAAAAGAGTATCCATGGAGTTTCTTGCCGGTATCTTCTCCAGGACCAACCCACTTGGAACCGTGCACCTAGAATCACGACGTTTTGAAAGTGCCTGCAAAGGCCCAGTTGAAATGAAAAACTTTGACTTTGACTTTGAATCTTTCCACTACGGCATGAACGATCATCATGTGATAGCTTGTACCTGCAGACATGACAGAAGGAGAACTCAGTCAACAACACGGTTCAGTACTTAATTTAACTTAAAAGAAGTCGGTAATGACTAAATCATTTAACCCTAAGCCAATATATCCAAAACAAGGGGTAAACTTCGGCATTCGTGATTTAAAATTGCAAGGGTAAAGCCAGTTAATTCATTCATGGGTCGTGGTCACGGCCGTTGAGCGACGTAAACGTTCTTTGTGTAATAAAGGCTTTATTTATTTACATACCTCGTTGTATTTTCACATAAAAAGGGCAACAAAAACAGGTTTCATAGCTATTTATAAGAATTTAATGTGTTTAGATTCGGTACAATTCAGTTTCAAGAATATTACTTTGTTTGCATTTCTTTTAGCAAATGTTTGATACCGAAAACCTTATTTAATTTGCAGCACCCTTGAGTTAAACTTCCTGTAGCGCGTAGGCCGACGAAGTTATTTAGTGCTAATAATAACATTATAACACATATGATCGCCAAAAGATAGGTACAGTACCTTAACTGTAGGTAGGTACTGCTGTACACAATAACAAATTAGAAATCTAGTATTTATTGAATTCCGTGTAGTGTGAAGTGAAATTCAGTGAAAAAATGTTTCTAAAGAACTTGTGATTTTGTTTTATTTTATATATTTATAGGTCTCCAACAAAAGATCTACCTACAAAGAAAGAAGTGAAATACATTTATTAGACATTACAAACAAGTAAAAGCATGCACCAAAAAAACAAAAAAAAATAGATCTTAATAATATTGCAAATATTAATGATTTCGGTCGGTGGGTAATGTGTGTCTAGGCCTCCGCTGAGCATAATACTACCTACATGTAACTGCAACGCTGATTTTCAGCTGAAACCTCAGGTGGGAGACGGACGAAAGTAATATTAGATTTTTTGTATGTTTGTTTGTTTGTTTGCAATGGATAAACTCAAAAATTACGGGACCTATTTTAAACATTCTTTCACAAAGTCTTTTACAAAGTATTTTAATTTTAACTTAAATCATAAGTATGGCAACACGACGACTTTCAAAAGCTGAAATTATAATCTATGTCTTAAAAGCGTAAGACGATGGGGAGCTCATGAATGAAACTCAAAACTTCTTTTTGTCCTCAGCCTGAACCTCGTCGAGCTGTCAGTTACCAAAAGACCCTAATTTGGGTCAAGATAGATATATTGAATCAAGAATCTTTTGATTCAAAAATCTTTGAATTTTATCTTCCTATTTTAATTCCTATTCATTATTTTTATTAAATACGGGCTGAGCATAATTAATGATCACTGTAGTCTGTATACAGGGTTATTTGTAAAACACCGGCAATAACTACTCATCAATATGAACAACTGTTACTATGGGACAAACCATTAAATCGCGAAAAAAAATTCAAACTTTTGAAAAATGTATGAAAAGTTTGAATTTTTTTTCGTGATTTCATGGTTGGTCCTGTAGTAAAAGTTGTTCATATTGATGAGTAGTTTCACCCCTTAAAGCATTGCCGGTGTTTTACAAATAACCCTGTATAAGTTAGTTTTTTATATCCCTACTAGAATTAATGACAGTGAATGAGTCACCGGCAACGGGCATAGAGATAGTAAGTACATGATAACTTTCAAGTACAAGCTGTTGCTTGTACAGTTCAGTGCATAAACAATTTTGATAGAGTTTTACCAGGAATCAATATTTTTTATCCATAAAAAGATTAAATGTATCAAAAATATACAATAAAAAAATCTTGTGGGTGCTAACCAAAGTGCTGATCTTACCAGTTCTTTAGCTACTCATAGTAATGAAATCAACTTTACTTCGTCTACTTAAAGCTAGGCAATATATTTAAGTGCTCACATTATTTATTAATAGTGTTCTTACATAATCGTCTTATGGATAAGTAGTGAGAAATCGATAGCAAACAATGTTTCCTCCGGGGAGGAACTCTACTTAAGAAAATTATTACTGAATAATATAACTTGAAATTCTTCTAGTTCAAGTATTAAAGCTATTGCTTTTAGTATTGTTTGATTTATTACTGCTTCATAAATATATCTTTATTTGGAACATTGATATATTTATTATCAAACACACCGGTTTTAAAAAAGAAGGGTTATTTTTTGTATCCTGTACATTATTTTTGTGTTAAATAAATAAATTTCAATAATTTACGATGCCGTAACAAAACTTTTTAGCAATACAATAATAAAGTAATCTTACTTCAAGGACATTATGGTACGAAATTTTGATGTAAGGTTAAAACAATACTGCTTTAAGCGATGGTGGTAACCCCCTGTTCGTTTTTTAAGGGGGTATTTTACAGGAATGCCGCAAAAACCGATTTGTATTTACAATTTTTTGAATAGAAATTCTTATTTCTTTGTCCTGAAAAAAATATATATCAAACTTGAAGATGTGACAATCTCTGCACGGTTGTCCGATACATGATTGGATGAAGTTGGCTCGATAAAAAAAAATCGCAAAGTTACCCCTTTTAAAAAAGTGTTTACAAGATTATTTCTAAAACATGATATTATTTCAAATAATTTTTACATCACAATATTGGTCGCAAATATACCTAACAAAATCGGTTGTTATTTTTTTATAATATTACGTATATCGGTCACAATTTGATAAAAACCACAAAATTCGTGATTTCTGTCATCTCTGCCATCAATCAGTCGCGTTTCGGCGCGCATCGAGGTCGGACCTGTGCAATTTTTTTTGACTTTCCTGCGCTTACACTTTATTCAAAACCAAAAGAAAGAATGACAGTAAAATCATTAAAAAATTTATTAAAAAGCAACAGGAAGTATAAGTAACTTGCCTTTTATTCAGAAAATCTAAGTATTTCGTTTATAAAAATCAATATGCTAAAATAATTTCTTGACATCTCCGTCAAGAATTCATTTTATAGGATGTAGTATAGAAAAATCAGTACGACAATTTGTAGTGTTGAGAACAAAGAGTATGAAGTTTTATATACACCATGTCCCAAAATTCAACGATAAGCGGGCACCAGAGGGTTGACCAGCTCATGACTACTCGAGAACAATTTTTTTTTTTTCAATTTTTCAATTTTTAAGAATTTACATAAAAAATTTGAAATCCTTCAAAAATTTACACCCCTTAAGATATTTTTAATTACCATGACCACAATGTTTCAGATATTTCTGAATTTCTTTTTGTACCTGCAACCTAAGTAGCACTGCTATTCACCACAATCGTTAAAAATCCCAGAATGCCTGTAGATTTGACACAAAAATCAATCAAAATTATTTTTCACCCTAAAATTTTGAAAGATTTTTACTTTTGGTCCACTTTCACTCATCGTGGTGTAAAAAAAAAGTACAGACACTACCATGGCAAGTTTTTTTAAAAATTGACGCAACTATCCAAGATTCCAAAATGGTATAATAATCTAGGAAAACTAGCCACAAAAAAAGAAATGCGTACTATTTCTGAACAAGAACCAAATTTCATAACTTTTACTATGTGGTTTTTTGTTGTAAATTCTTCGAATTTGAATGATACATGTCCGTAGTTAATAAAATTTAGAAGTTAGAGAGAGATAGATAGATAGTATGTAAAGAAGGTAAGAAAACGTTTTTAAAAATTATATTTATTTTTAGTTATCGTGGTTGTCCGTGGCATCACCACGGTCCTATCCGAAAAGAAAGAAGAAAAGAAAGAAAGAAAATCAATTTATTTTTTGCACACAGGACACCGACCATGCACACATAACAAACATAAAAAATAAAAAAAACCAGAAAATTACATAAAATAAAAACAATGAAAAATAAAGCATGGAAGTGTGTGTGTGTGTGTGTGTGTGAAAACCAGCGCTGCGGTATTTATTTTATCTGTCAGGATTAACTGTCAGGATATGCTGAGATAGGGACTTTCTTTGGCCTCTTGCAGGACTTTCTTAACCCCCAACAAAATAGAGGGGTGATATAAGTATGTGTGTATCTATGTGTCTGTGAATCTGTGTGTCTGTCTGTGGCATCGAAGCTTCAAAGCGGATGGACCGATTTCAATGCAGTTTTTTTTAATTGAAAGCTAGTTTAATCGGGATGGTTCTTAAAATCTGTTCAGCTGTTCAAAAGTTACACCTCTTTTTCTAATTAGAGTCGAGGGTTTTAGACGGTTAGGTTATTGTTATCATTATTTGAATTTTTGTGTGTTTATGTAATTTCGTGTGCGAGTCCGATTTAAATGTTTTTTCTTTCTTTCTTTCAATTTTGAAGCTCTTCATCTGCATACATAGCGAGGAATCTGAACTAGGAATATGGTTTTGATCTATGAATATGCAATTTCTTTTTTGGTAAAAAAGCAACCCTGTGAACATACTTAAGTAGGTATGACTACGGAAACGGACGACTCCTACAGGTGTGGGTGAGAGTAGGGTATTATCTCAAGGCATTGATTTGAGTTGGCTTATTCTTCTAACATTACACACACATTGGCAGTGTCATCAGGTTTGTCATATATCAGTATATCGGTTTCGTTACGGCATTATTGGCTTAGTGTGAAAATGCCCAATGTTGGTCGAGACAATTATGTGCACTTGCATAAACTCATACACAATAGGTATGACTGATAGTTTATAAGTAGATAGTTAAATAGGTATAAAATCTACAAATACAAAACGGAGGAACAGATTTTCTAGCGTAATATAGGACACTGGGTATACGATATTATGGATTTATATTTTTCAAGTATTTGCTGGTGTCATACTGCATGTTGCTAATTAATATTGCTATTCTGTGACACGTGTGTCACACAGTCTGATACGTCAATTGCGTAATTGCGAGAACGGAGCTCCCCTAGTGGGTGGGGCTTAGGCTGATACTTCACCCCCTCAAAAGTAAGAAATCGTCGTAAAATACAACCTTAAATTGCTTCTTTTCTACAAGTAGGTAACGGCGCATTTAGCTCTCAGAGAGCTGAAAGACAATCCATTATTTTCACTCATTACACCTCAAAAGTTTGCCACGATGTGTTCTATGGAAAAAAACTAAAAGTATTTGTGATTCCGTTATAATAAACTTGTTATTCCGTTTCAACTTTATAGTAAGTCATAAATTTTTACTGCTCTTTAAATTCTGAACTGCAAAGATCATAAATTGACCAGTAAAACAAAATATGACACTGTTTCATATCAGTATAAACGCTAAAAGAAGTGTTTGTTATTATAAGACGTAGAGGCAATACAAATTCAAACCAAAATTACTCAGTTATGCAAGTGAAGCATTACAAAAACTTAGCTGGTCTTAACTATTGTTTACTTCTACTTAAACTTGTTCACAGGTCTTAAAACCTTCATCAGACTGTTGATTTACTTTGTCAGACAGCTTTATATTCAATGCAGCTTAAGTATCACTAACAGCTTTTCTAACTTCAGTCTAGACAGTGGCTCAAAAGTTGTTGTTAACATCTTCAGCGTGAATGAGTCTTGCAGTTGACTCGTCTTTAGTTTGAGCTTATAAATTTTGAATATATTTACCTCTGCAAAAGTTCACTGTAACTATACGCGTTAACTCCTTTCATATCAATCTTCATGGTGATATGTCTTCCTTTGATAGTGTTTGTAGAGTATCACAATTTTTCAGCAAAACTAATTCTGAATAAAGGTAATCGATCAACGCCTCGAGACCAGAAGTTTGTAAGTTTGTTTGTTTGAAGGTTTGACGCTAGAACTTTAAAAAGATTCTGGTTGGCATCAAAGCAAAAGTTATAAAGCCTTCAGATCGGTCGACTGACGCGACGTCTCTACTTATACACTTTTGGCTGGTAATACGAAACTCGTGAGAAGAATACAGGCACTCCTCAAATGGTCCCGAACTAAGGGAGCGTCCCTTTATTTAACTCGGCTATTTGTCGTAAATTATCTCTCGTTAAGTTTTCAATTTAAGCTTTGTTGTACGATTGACTTATCAAATTTGAGTAGGACAAAGCGCTTTGTAAGTTTTGTTTTGGCCAATTTGTTCACTAAGCAAATCTTTGTTATTTAAATAAACAAAACAGGGTTGCTTATATTATCATCTATAAGTTCATAAAATAAAGGCTTTGTTGAAAGGTGAGTCGTTTCGAGACATAAAATGGTCTACATTTTAAGACAGCTTACAAAAACCAGACGTTATAATAGAGGATGGTGACGACGTTACGACATTAAATGAAACTACGTAAGTTGTGTGACGGACGTTCTGAAGCCGTGCACAAAAATATCAACAATTTTCACGCATGTTACTTTTGCTTAATAATTCACTCTACTCTCATTCGTCTAGGTGAAGGGACATCAAAGTAGAAACTTATGTCATCTTTATCTATTCTAGACATGTAGATAAAGATTATTTTGGTAAGAATAGGTTAGAGACTTTTCAAATCGCCTCTAAATCGTATTTCTATGTGTAAAGTTAAGAAAATTTGAATTCGTTCTTGTAGTTAAACTACCTATTAATTAGATGGAATGGAATGTGAAACCAAATACAATTTCATTTACTATCGTAACGTCGTCATCAACCTGTATATCTCACAAAATACTTGGAACAAATATTACGTTTTGTTTTAGAAGATAGCGTTGTGGGTCGGTTCACAAAGGATGAATATGCCCAAAATGACGTCTGTGGACCAGATTAGAATAATATTACCTACTCTCCATTTTAGGATGTCAAGTCAGGTAATAACCTGCGTTAACTTTAATACTCGTCTTAGTTATAATTAAATATATCATAAAACCAACTCAGTTATTTAATTTGTTGAAAGGTTATGATAAAAATATAAAGAATTTTAAATAAGATTTTGTATTTCGTATATTTAGAGCAGAAAATATAAAACAAAGCAACGTATGACATTTTAAATAATGCGTTTGTTCACGTTCATCTATCATTTCGCTCTGGAGTATAGTATACAATGGTCTGCTATCGAAAAATATCAACGTCCATTGTCGGGTTTTACATTACATTGTATCGCAACTTTGATTTATCTTTTAAACTAATGAAACGATGGACATAGAAATTCAAGAACAAGAGTCATTTTGTATTAAAGCTGTTGTGTACTTCAGTAGATTTTTGGTCATTTCTTTATACCGTTACGGTTCCAAACCAATAAAAAAGTATTTTCACTAATTTAGTTAATTTATATAATGTGACAGAAAATAACTAACTAATCCGAAAGCAGTTTCCATACCTACATAAGTATGGACTAGGTATTATAAAATAATGATTCAGTCCATAAAATAGCCATTAACATTTTATAGTCCGTCTGCATCAAATGCGTTCTTTGGATTACTCTATACTAATAACGGGGTTTAGAGTCATTGACATAGTTTAGATCCTTATAATGGTGCCTGTGGTCCAACTTTATGGGGTACCTCTCGTCTAGCCATCGTAAAGTTCCGTACATCAATATTACTTGAATACAGATTAATATTGAAGTTGTTTTCGTTATAGAGCAGCTTGCGTTTACTTAGTAAAGGCTAGCCGGCTTCCCTAGCCAGCATAGCTATTCTATAAGAGCATTTCGATCTCGATTCGAATCTCACTGTTATAATTATTGTTGGTTGATATTTTACGAATTGACAAACGATAATAAAAGTGTAACTTAAGTGAGATTCGAATCGAGTTTCGAGATCCTCTATAACAGAATAGATATTCAGATGACCAGTTATGTCAACAGAAGAGCCAACCGCTTCAACTGCTTCATTATTGATGCAATCTCAAAAAAAAAAGAGTAAAAATTATCATTATATAAAATGCAATAAGTATTTTGATTAATGATTGAATGATTTTTAATAATGTGTTACAAATGACCCCCCACCTGTGCTTGATGATTGTTAGCTTACCTACGTGTAACAACTATTTAAATATTATATAACTTGGGTACCTACTTACTATGTTTCTCAACAGTGCTTCAACATCCAGACAAACCTATTTAGGTTTTTGTGATGTTCTTTTGTTAATTTGTGTGTTTATCTTATATTCAATAAAGAGAAAAAAATAAAAGATTAAATTACAAATACGAATTGGTAGTGTATTTTTAGTATGATAATACCCCTTAGAATGAGTTTTATAAGCTGTGATCGCGGCTTGAACGCTTGCCTTCCATGCAGGAGGATTTGAGTTGGAAACCGGCCCGCTGAGTTTTCGATTTATGTGCGGATCGCAATTGATTAAAATCATCGTGAGAAAACTACACACCTGAGAGGACCTCATAATGTCCTCGACGTGCGTGTAGTCCGCCAATCCGCACTAGGCCAGCGCGGTGGACTAAGGCCTACCCCCTCTCATTCCGAGAAGAGACCCGTGCCCACCAGGTGCAGTGGGACAGTAATGGGCTGGATTTATTTATTAATTAATGAGTTTTATTATTTTCTTTGCATACACAGAAGGTTAGGGGTATAAAAACTCAGTCGTGTTAATAGAACTTGAGTAGGTTTTTATTCTAAAATCTCGATTGGAATTTTTCTTTTTAGATTTAGAAATTCGCTCGTGGGTAAATAGATGAAGATGTAAATTGAGGTAAACAAGTACCAACATATAAGTTAATATTTTTCCAGCTTATGATTCCAAGAAAGTTTGGTTTTTATACAAAATCGCCAACAAAGAACCTGATTTCAACATGTAGATTTTACAGCAAAAAATTTCAAAATGAAAAAGATAAAAACAGGCCATATTATAAAGTTTTAATGGATAAGAAAAATCCTCGCCAGCTAGGTGCGGTTTGAGTTAATTAGTCTCCAGAGTACCATAATTTGCCAAATGAGTGCCATTTGCCACAAGCATTAATAGTTTTATTAAAGTTATATTTTAAAAGGATAATAACAAAAACGTGCGTTTATTATTGAACTGCCCAGAACATTAGCAAACGTTATGCTATTAAAATCACGGTTTTAGATGTTCTTTATTCATAAGGTTTAAGGGAAAATTTCTGAACAATCAGTATCATTAATTACCGGCCCTAGCAAACCAGTTCTGGTCAAAGGCCTTTGCCAAGAAGAAAGTGATCCCCATAATCACCACGAACACTAATCAAGGGGATGCAACTGCAGTAATAGCTTTTCGACACCGGTGATAAACCAACTGGACCAGGGACAGCTAAACATAAGACGAGACTTACTGTTACTGTTATTGTCAGCCTATATCATCCTACTGCTGAGCAAACGCTTCCCCCCGTGACTTCCAGGTCTTCCGGTCCAGAGCCGGTGTGGACCATTATTTATTTGTTATATCTAGCTCGTCTGTCCATCTTCTTCGTGGTCTGCCACGACGCCGTCTAGCTGTGTTAGGGCTCCACATAGTGATAATTTTGGCCCTCAGCTCATCAGACATACGGCAGACGTGCCCAGCCCTATCCCATTTCAGTTTTGCTGCTTTCTTCGTGTTTTGAAGCGCAGTACGAACATGCTGTGTTAAGTGGGGACTTACTTATAAATAATTGTCGTTTTTATTATAACTATATTCAAATAAAGCTGTCCTTGTCATTTCTATGCCAATGTGTAGGATGGCAATAGACTCAACAGCAATTTTAGTTAAATAACGGTTAATGATTGTTTGTAGTAAGGCCGTGCATGTATATCTCACAGTGATGAGTCAGTCTTAAGTTTGAAGCACACTTATCGCCCCGTCTACAGATCAGCATCGAAGCATCAAATTCATCAGCATCAAAAAAATTTGCTGTTCCATACAAATAATTCAATATTACTTGACTAAATGGCGATAAGACCGCCCATTGTATATGTTCATATTTATAAATATTGTATCTTTTGTATTTCTGGTGTACAATAAAGTTGATTGTATTGTAACAACAGATTTATTTCTTCGCTATTTCAAACATTTTCCCAAAGTATAAGTGTATGTTCATAATCATGAGTACTATACCTAACCCCTTAAAGGACATTCCCTAATAAATTAGGACCTTATAAATGTGAATGAACTAAATAAAGTATACGAATCAACCGAAGAACGAAAAGATACAATTAATATTATTTTCTATGCAAAATAATTGAGTGCAATAGACCTTTTACTCCTATCAAGTAAAGGAAACAGTAAACCCAGTAAATAAATTGCAGAAAATGAAACCAAATTTCTTGAGAGCGCAATAAAATGAAGTGGAACATTATTACTGGTATACAGAGTGCCTGCAACGGGAAACAGAGTTACGAGCTTTATTTTGTTACAAAGAAGAAAATCTGAACTGTCTATTAAGGAACTCTACGTTTTTCACAATTAAGAAGATTACCTGGCCCAAGGGCTTTGAAATGACAGAAAGGCATAGCAGCATATATTTCCTCACGTGAGCAAATGAGACAATTATTATAAAGGGCCGCAAGAGTAAAATCGACCAAAAATTTTGATTTTACTAGTTATTTTCAAAATTTGAAAAAAGAAATTATCAATAAATATTATGTTTTTTTTACGTAGAATCGTGTGTAGAATTACTCGTTGTAAAGAAAATTTTCAATTTAGGTTAAAAATGGCCTTATTTTAAAAAAAAATCACAAAACTTGCGCAAATTTATAAAAAAAAAGAATATGTGTCTCGCCCGGGGCTTATAAGAACAACTTCCTGTTTCCAAGTATTTTATTAGGGAACATCATATTTCCCCACAATTAATTATACTTATTGTGGAGTAAGAATCCTAAGTTAATGTTAATATTATTTCACTTTTTGTTTCTACGATTGCTGACATATAATATTCGTTAAAATCGAATAACATGACACTAAAGTATCTAGGTAAAGTATCACTATTTCTATGTATGCAAGTCCGAAGGTAGCTTCGATAGGACTTCAATTTGAAGTACGTTTATAAATAAAACTTGAACTTGAACGCATAAAAAAAAAAAAAATCTTAGCCAGATATGCCTGTAATGCCGTCTTCTATGTTAAAACAGCGTCAGTTCTGTATAATTCCTTATTAGACATCTCGCATGGAAGCCGTTGCCCGTGTGACTTGATTGATACACACAAAATTCAGTCCATAGATCTATTCGAGAAAATTACGTAGGTATATTAAACGTTCGCCGTGTGAATCAGGCCTTTGACCAGAAACGTATCGAATGCGTTGTGTACGGGTAAAAACAAAAGAAGTTTCAATGAATACATTTTTCAGTGTACTTGAACTTGGTGACCTTTTTATTAGATTACGCGATCATTATATTTGTGACTGTTCATTGTATCGATCTACTATAGTTTTTTTTTTAAGGAGTTGATGTCTAAAGCCTTTTTTATTTACACAGACACACTGATTTTAAGTACAAAATGTGCTACTAGTGCTACTGCGACAATATGATTGTGAATAACATAACCAAGTCCCACATACACAATGTCCTATTTCGATCCGAGTGCAGTATTACAAGAGGTAATCTACTTTAGCTACCGGGAACTTCGAACAACGGTAGTGTTCAGTATTCATTTAATACTGTTGGGTAGTGTTGAGTGCAGCTCATAAATGCATTTTTAGCGTTATTTAATTATGATTTTTAATCATTAGCTAGTACCTACCTACTTGTCTCATTTATACGTAACAAGAATTAAAATTAATACCTAATGTTTTTACGTCTATAAATACTTATTTCATGAAAACTTATACCTGTCTATCACTTTAATCATTTCAGAACATTTTTGACACCACACGAATTTTGTACACCAGAAGGACTCAGATTTTATTTATTTTCAACATACCATAAGATATTAATTACCGGCGGAACAGTTTTAATCCATACTAACGCTCGCTAAAGACGCCCGTTATAAAATAAAGGTTGTAGCAGATTACACCGGGGAGCTCCTTAACGCCCTATCCGTGTGCTATCTACCGTGAACGTTATAGCCCTGAGAAGAATTGCTACGTACACACCTGACGCCCGCCGCGTAAAAGTAAACTTAACACTTTATGAATGTTACTGCTAAAGACTGAGCAAAGGTAAATACTAAGATAATCCAGAAAATTTTGGGTTCAGGTAAATTGATAAAACCTGAGATAGTTTGATGCACTCTGGGTAGTCAGCCTCGCAACTCTTGCCGACTCGACAAAGTTGCCTTAGGTAAAAGCTCGAAAAATTATAAATTGTTTGCTGGAACTTTTCCCAAACTAAGATTAAGAGTAGGGTTGTCATAAAATTTCAAGAGGAATATAGGAGATTTCAATTTCGGATGCCAAAAAATACAGTACCTAGATATCTAAAAAGTAGAGAAAATTATTTATTTATTTAATAATCTATGTAGGTACACACATGAAAAGACACAGAAAACATTAAATAGGAGAACAAAGTACAAAGGTACAGTACTAATTATTTTTCAAAAAAATTCAAACTCAGCAATAAACATTAAGTTGTTTCTAGTATTCACCCAATCGGTAGATATAAGTAAAGGAATATAAGCAACTAATCCTATAGGTACAGCCTAATTTCTTTCACAAGACCGATATATTAAGACAAACGGGAATTTGTTAAGTGTTGGGTGTTACCTCGTTGCATGGCTGGGTAGATAGTAGATTAGGCTACTATATATTTTTCCAACAGTACCTATATAATATTTTTCCCCAAAATATAATATTATACAATTATAGTATATTAGGCAACCCTGATATTAAGAGTCTTAATTAAAATAATAGGTAAATAAAGCGTCAAAAATGTTTCACGTCTTGTTTACGAACTCTGGAACCTCAAAATGTAGACGAAAAACCTTACATGTGGCACTTTTCTTGCTTTTACAGTAACATGAACACGTGCCTTAACGAGTGTGCGTCGCCGAGGGCTGGGAGTCGAGTGGCGCCGCGTCAAATGTCTTGTAAATGTTGAATACGCTTTTCCTCTCTCCGCGCATTAAGCAGCGCTAATTGGTAATTCGTGGAGCCAAAAGACAAGTTTGGTTACCTGCAAGGCATGAAGTCAAATCGAGTGAATGGGGTGTGTTTTAAAATATATTCTGTAGCTGTTCTATACATGAGAAGAAGGCTAATAACTTTTGACGATGTGAAGTCGACTTCGTCATAATCATAATGGGCTGTTGCGGAGATGAAATGAAACTGCGTAATGTTCTGATTATCTTTGAGAAGACATTTTAATATAATAAAATAGATAAATTAATTAATAATAAATAAATTACTAGAGATTTGGAACAGTAGGTACCCCATTCAGGATGTTACTCTCGTGAGTTTTGTATCTTTTTGTAATTCGTATCCTAAGAATATTAGATAAAATATTATTTTATATCGTTGAGTAAGTAGTACCTACTTATGTTTTGAGGCCTTACTTATATGTAGATATGTTAAATTTTCTTAGATGGACAATGTAATTATACATAAATATTTAATACGTAGATATGCCATAAACTGAGAGAATTTTTTTTTAAACTAAGTACATCATTTGTAGAGCTGAATTTAAATTTCCAAATTTATCTTCCTTAAAGTAGTAGTATCTATGTACATATAACATCCTTCCGTTCATACACAAAATATTTTAAAAGGTGGAAGTATCATCAATTTGAACAACAAATTTTACTTTAAGAACAATACAGACATCGCGAAAAAAAAAACAATATTTTCATACAATTTGATCTAGCAAGGTTGGCCTACAGTAGGTGCGCGTTTGGTGTACATTTGTAGACGCACCCTTAGATATGTTTCACTCGACTCGACAACACTGTAAATACGGAGAATTGTTATTAAGCAGCAATATTAGTCACTCGACATAACGGTTGATTAAATTCCCATTTCATATCTCTGTTTCCATTTAGAAAATTGAAATTGTAAATAGTTACAGTTTATGTTTGCAAGTCTTCTTAAGATTAATAAACATTTGGATAAGCTTTAAATTAAGTAGATGCTTCGATAAAAATATAATGAGTGTCAATGATAAGACGAGATACGCATAAAGTTAACGAGCATCATTCACCAATGTGCCAATGCGAGAAGATATACCGATCACCAATCCGCATGACAAACGTGGTGATTATGAGAATGTTCCTTCAGAATCACCTTTTTTCTGTGTTCTGTGTTCAGAATACTCTATGACGAGGCCCATCTTCACCAGTTCACGTTTTCGGGCTGATTATGTTGAATTATACTAAAGCCAGCTTATCAGAACACTCTGAACAGAATCAAACATTTTATAGAGAAATTGTGTTCATAACTTCATACCAACGGTAACGTACCACATCTCTACACGAAGTACATATCTCACACATTCATTTTTCGTCAGCATAAGTGGCGCAAAAGGTTCATACCCGCTAAGTAACTGTGGTCCAGATAAAGCCGAAACAAGGAGATATGTCAAGGGTTTGTCCACAGTGGTCCTAAGATTTACCAAATGTGTATGCACATTAATTAGTCGGTTTACCTCTACAGGGACACAATACATAAACTATGCTCTTTGACCCGTACGGGACTATGGGATTTATGATGGGCTTTATGGGGATTTAGACAACAGGAACAGAAGGTATTGTGGCAGAAAATTTTTGTATTACCCGGGGTATGTTTCATAATATATAGGTACATATTTTAGCCAGAATTTTTTTGTATTACCCGGGTTCATAATATATACATATTTTATATTTCTAACGGTTGGGTAACGATGGGTGTTAGAAACTAGGCCAGGATAATATTGTTTTTACACTGTATCAAATAGTATCTATGTATTGATTTACAATAGAATAGAATAGAAAATATTTATTTGATAAATGACCTACATCGTCAGTACAAAAATAAAATAAAATTGAAACACAGAGATCAGAAAGAAACAAAAATAATAATAAGAAATAATAACAAACGAACACGATAAATAATATATAGTTGATTTTTTTTTAGTTGATAACGGATATCGCATCTATATATTGGTTAAAATCTGTGGTACTCTGAAACGAAAGTGTTACTATCATACTATGATTTTATACGGTTCGGTTTTGTTCGATATAGGCACTGTATTTTGATATCAGTTGATAGTCATTTTGAATCGAGTTCCCATAAATAATTATAGATACGATATTATTGTATGTTGTTCTGTGACACATACCAACATTAGGTACCAATGCTTTCAAGATATCCAATATATAGATTCTGTGCCGTACGTACGATACATAGATGTTGGTTTTTGTACCGATAAACAGACATTGTATCCATATAGGTACGATTTCTATCGCACATGCTTATTAGAAACATAAAATAAAAAAAAAATTGACCTACAGGGACCCCTGTTTCTAAGTGTAGTGTAAAATAATGTGTTTTATATAAATTAAATTAAGTAACATAACTAGGTTACGGTTGGAAGCATACCGATAGAACCTACACCTTGAAACTTGTTTTCCTCTTTAATCATCCTTAGAATTATCCCGATTGAACTCTCATTAAAATCCGTCGAGAATTTTGAGAATATTTGTAATAGAGTATATGTGGACTAAAGAAAAAGACTCTTACTGTAATATCCTCACATAATCATTTCATTGAAACATATTTGCAGAACATTATAAGGGCCCTACTGCCCTGACTCCATAGTCTGAATAAATATTTGCGAGGCGTCCTCTAAATATTTGCATTAACTGCCTTTGCGTTAATAAGTACAGTCGGCCAAAGAATTGGTCTACCACCTTAAGGTTGCAATTTGTTTGTACGCTATAAAATAAAAAGGTTGTCTGGTTGTTGTTGTTGTCATTCTCTTGTCAAAATAATGAAGTTTTAACTTTAAAATTTAGTGATATTTTTAACCCCCGACAAAAAAGAGGGGTGTAATAAGTTTGTAGTGTGTATCTGTGTATCTGTGGATCTATGTGTCTGTGGATCTGTGTATCTGTATATCTGTGGATCTGTGTATTTGTATATCTGTCTGTGGCATCGTAGCTCCAAAACGAATGGACCGATTTCAATGCAGTTTTTTTTAATAGATAGTTAATTTAATCGGGTATCATCTTAGCTATGTTTTATGAAAATCTGTTCAGCCGTTCAAAAGTTACAGCTCTTTTTAGGTTAGATATCATTTGATAGAAAGTTTTGCTATAATTGATAGACCACTTTTTTGGTGGACCGTACATCGGGTCTATGTAAACAAGTCCGTGCAAGTTCTCAGATACCTCAAAGCCATCTGCGCTCACTCAATGAGGCGGGCGCGACATGATTATGTAATTACCTGCACCCTACGTATAGCGTATACTTAGGAAGTTCTGGTGGATTGATCAAAGTGATAGCAATGAACACGCTCGTGTGATGACATGGTATGAAATAAACTTAAAGTCTACTGGTAGGTGTGATAATTTTATTTACACGTGTTGTAAATTGTTTAATGAATTAATAAATTGGCTCTCTGTACGAGTTGGGAAACTAGTAGTGCAGAGAACATCTGATACATAAATAAACAAATAATTCTAAAAGCGCTGATGTGAGTTGGAAGTTGTGTAAAGGATGCAGACAACCATGCTTGCAACCATGCATGCTATGGATGGATAACCATGCTACACTATGGTATACTATCGGCCGACATGTCTCCAATGCCAGCTCAAAATTTACGAACTGGTTACGGCGTAGAATAAATTTTCAGCTATAAAAGTGAGTACAAAATATTTTTCTACTAACAGTAAAAATTAACATTAGCGGTGGGAGCACGTGGAGGTGAAAATAATAAAACACGTTTCTACTTCTAACCCCAAGGGCTATCACTGCTTTTACACTAACACATAAAACAGAAAATATGAAAGCTTTTAAGCAAATACCTAGGCACTAACTTAGAGATGAACTTACTTCGCACTTAGTCATGAATAATTAGGATTAACTTTAATATAAACAAAGTAGACTTTTAATTAAACTGTCGCGAACAACACTAGAAATTCACTCAGCTAGGAATTAGGTGAATTTATAATGCATAAGGCCTCCCCAACCTGGATGGGGAGTCACGTCGCGTGGGGCTCATAAATGGGGACGGTACACCCATTTGCCGTAAGAACTTGTACCGTGGTTTTGTTATTTAACAGTATGGCTCACCCGGAGCACTGTAAGTGCACCAAATGGATGGTAATGGCACAGCTGTGTGTTTTGTCGCGTTATAAATTTGTAAAAATGCTCCGAAGTCGCTGCGATATAAATATTTAGATCTATTTAATCTTGTATGCCTGTGTTTTGTGACTGCGGTGAATGATATCGGTTTGCTTATCGTTATTTTGTTAAAGAGATGTTTACTAACATAAAATCTATTATTTCTATTAAATAAAATAATTATTTTGAGGAAGAAATAAACTGGTTTCGTTTTCAGTAAAAATTAATATTTTTATTTTCATTATTATTTTCATCTATATTAATCTCGTTTCGCTCTTTTATTTATATATTCAGAATATACTCCTATCCCGCTGGCAATAATTATATTCTGGTCATAATGATATATTAAAATTAAAATATAGGTAATAGCATTAAGCATTTGCATAATATAATATGTAGTTTAATGTACGTAATTGAAATTGAGTACATTTAATAGTAAATGTTTAGCTAAAATGTCCGTGAGTTTATCGGGTTTACGATAGCGCAGTTTACGGTATTTAGCCAAATTATCGGTACGTGGGCTTAGACTAAATGGCCAACTTTATACTTATTTATGCTTATTACCTAACCTAACTATTGGGGGAATAAACTAGATACTCCTTTAAATTATAGGACATACGTTATTATAACAATATATATATTAGGTATATTATTTATATATTATTTTTTGTCGTAACTGATCTACATATTAATACGTTAAGAGAAGACTTTGTACCCCTTTCTTAGCATATTTCCCGAACGGAGAAGTGTGAGATTTTGCATAGTTAAAGTTTATATGGAGATCAGTCGTTTAGTCTCTCACGATCGCATTGAAGTTCATTACCAGAATTAATGCTTATTACCATTTTAGTTACGCGGTTGACCCCCTGATCACTTGAACCTTTATTCACCACGTCATTTCACCATTTCCGCCACAGAACGATAAGGGGCACGAGGCACCACTCGTCCTTTGCGTTCATAGTATCTGTTTCAAACGTTCACAATAATAGGCGTGCACAGTTGAGACTCAATTACTTCATGTCATTGTCTCGTACACCGTTCGTGCACAAAAGGATTCAATTACGATGCACTTTACACTCAGATGCGACATATATTCATGCGTTTGAAGTCGGAACTGATTTGAACATGTTTTAGTCAAATGTGATGAGAGAACATACGTACAATGGACGAAAATGTCCCTGAGTAACAATATTAGGTTATTAACGATTCAAATAAAATTGTTTTGGCCCACGCCTATTGCGTTGTCAGCGACATGATTGCGGTCTTCCATAGTACAGGTATACGAACACTTGGGGCATTGCATTGGAGTAAATTTGGCATTGTCTGTTTGAGAATACCACACTCACACTTGGGATGGATCTATGATACCCCATTTTGCCAATTTTTGTTTCCAGTGGCCTACTTGTGAACGCAGTCGTTATAAGGACTTCTAAATAGGCCACTGCAGTTTGTGCCCGGGAGGTAGGTGCTCTAGGGGCCTAATATAGTCTGGCGGTGGGGACTTCTCCTGCCAAAGTTTACACCGCGTTTTAGCCGAATCGTCTTGAATGGCCTGTGTGGCGCGAAGAATACTTGTTCGAGTATTGACTCTACCCGTAGCCGTGTTACAGTTGAGCAGGGATGTCGTGAGTCAGATTCTGCTTTGTTTTTATAGAGCACGTGCAACATCAGGCAAAAGCCCTTTATTTCTAAATTTATTCTCATAAAATTGTCGAAATATGTCACATAATATGTCAATTTTATCTAGGACAGAATTCTGTCTACGCAGGTTACTGAATAAACCAACTTCGATTACTTGAATTGAAATGAAACAAACAGAGCTGTTCTAGAAGTTTGTACTACAACGCTGTATATAAGTTTCCTTTTGAATTGGTTACCCGATTTGACGTCCCAATGCCTCGAATTTAATGTTCTATTTTACTGTAAACTCCATGACGAGTTTAAATTCGCACGTATTATTTCGAAAAATAAAACAACACCTTACTATTGTTCTTATTTACTATCATCGAGGACATAGGCCCAAGGTGCACTGCAGTAAGACTGCAATGGACTGTCTTGATTAATAATAGTAAATAGTATTATTTCTGAATTCCAGACTTTTATTATACCTATCTAATACTATAAAAATTGTCTTCTATTCTACACTTGACTGGCTTGGACAGAACATCAGAAGTAGAGCATTCCCCGCGCTGCCAATTATTCTGAGTCCAAAACCAATTTTGTCTTTTACCTTCTTGTATGATGCATTTCCTTGCTACCTACTATGTAATTTAAAAGACAAAGAAACATCTGATATTCCATTCTACATTTGCCTTTTTATGAGAAAAATTCCCAACTCGTTTTAAACTGAGATTAACACCTTATATTTGAATACCCCTTACTAATAAATAATGTATAAAGTTATCTCAAGCTTATACCTCAAAAAATGTATGGTAAAATGACGTTATTCATGACAAAACTTTAAACAAAGTTTATTAGTAAAGGGGTAATAGTTTTCAATTTATAATTCCCAGTATAAATTCTGTAGGTCAGTTATATTTTTTAGTTACTAAAGACTAATAATACTACTCATAAAATTTTCGTTAAGTGCTCAATAAGTCTAGTCATCATGTTATGAAATTTTCAGTAACAGCCCACAGGTTGGAACTGTGCCCGGTAGATGGCAATAGGCTCGCCCCCTATTATATGGGACTTAATAACGGCATTGGCGAAATGTGGTTGTACAAGTAGTCCACCTCTGGACTCTGCCTAACCCTGCGGGGAATGCAGGCATGATGCTACATAGATGCTTTGTTTTCGATTAATTTGTCGTAGAGCTTACTATTTTTGAGCCTCTACTATAGCGGAAATAGGTATTCCAACAAACATAATTTTTATCGGTGTCTCTTCATAATGTCTTCCATATGTCGTCATTAATATTATGGGTATCAATAAAATGTCGCCATTTGGAAACAGATGCCTTGACCCTGACTCATAAAACGACCCTAAGGAAGTTTTATGACTCAACTCCGTAATTGATTTTGCCTTATGTTATTGTTGTTTAGATCAATATGTCACATTTATATCAATATAAATTTAAAAAATCGGTCCGTTATTTATTTATGATACGTGATTATTTTTATGTATCAGATAGTGTTTCTTCGTCATCATCATGATAATTTTCATCGCCATGTCTACGCGGCCACGTCAAATGTACAGTACTTATTTTTTTACATAATATCAACCTATAAACTTCCAACACCAAAAATATATGTTAAGAATCCAAAAAACATCAATAGCAGTTACTTTTTTCTGCCTATTCATACGAAAACCTCTTATTAAAATCACGCCCCAGTTTCGTCTGTCGCTAAAACAAAACGACGTTTTCTTATTACTGTCACATCTCTTCAAATAAGAATGCAGCGTCATGTTGTCATCTAAATAAGCGCCCTACTGTGTTCTAAGTAGGTCACACAGGCGCGCCCGAAATTCTGTAACTACATGATGTGTCCAATATTGTATTTTATGCTTATTCCGTTACATGCAAACTGGCAGCATTAACATAAGACACGTTGCTATGTCGTGTGATATCATGTGAACCATGTTCAGTAGATACATATAGGGTGGAAATAATAAAGGTACAATTCCAACACCAGCGACAGCGACCGACCCCAGCTGCAGGCGGCAGCAGCCAACGGCAGTGTCGCTGCAGTCTGTGGTTGATATGACTCCGAATACGGCTGCAGTGATGCATCGCCCGCTCATCTGTTCTTCCTAGGATTCCAAAAAACTCAGGTTTAAAATTTGCAAACACGTGTCATCGCTCTGCAGTCGGCGTCACGACTGGCCTGCCGCAGCGTCATGACGACACTGTCGCTTGCGGCCGCAGCGGCAGACGGCAGTTATGCCGCCGCGCTCGGAATTAACCTACATAGTACAATCTCATAAAAATATATAGGAACCACTAGTATCGCTTGCAGTGGGCAACAACAGCTGCAGCTGTAGTCGGTGTCGAAATTTTACCTTAAATGTTACAACAGATTTTTTTCTGAGGGATTTCATAAATGGAAAAATATCACAAGCTAAATCTATAGCTTCTAAAATAAACGTATCTAATAATGTCCATTGTATACTAATAAAACGACGTGTTAAAAGAAATTAATAATAGGGCGTGAGCGTGGGAAAGAGACCTTGATATAACATCAAAGTCTCTTAGGCTAGTAAATATATTATAGCAGGAAAAATCTAAATTATTGAGCAATTTTCCAGTAGGTAGTCATTTATAACTTTCTTTTCTCTCGCTGGATGGCGTTGGCAACAGTTTTGATAACAGTAGTGTGGTAGGTATATGACCGTAGACATTCTGCATTCCCTTCCCTGTCGTTCGTTTGGTTCGCTTGTGGTTTGTGTATTTTTACGGTAGAACGATGTCTTTACCTGTGAAATGTGATTAATATAATATTTAATATTTCAAAACACGTAACTAACACAAAGATATTAATTTAATATAATTTTACAGGATTTTGTATTTTTTTAAACATTAATGAACTATTTACGTTGACTCAATGAAGATTTCCACTGCCATGATAAAGTTTTAAAAGTAAATACCGAAAGTTACGCGAGCGCCATCTCTTGCTGGTGTATCAACTAAACTGACAATGCCTCCTGGAAAATTGCTCATTGAAGTCAATTGATATTACGTTTTTCTATTAGGAATTTAGGATTACTTTGTTAACTGGGCAATGTAACGTCCAACCCGTATAAAGTTTTTTTGATATTTCGAACATAACGCCCGGTAACCCTTCTCTTTTCCAACCCGTATAGCAACACATATACGGTGACAGGTTGTTGACCCGTGCTAACGACACGATTATTAATTAACCCTTGTCTGTCTCCTTCATTTTGGTGACATAAATAACTTTTAGGTATTAAAGGTAGGGTCCATCAATGTCCTCGATATTATTCAATACATACTAAAAAGAAAAACCATGAACTTAGAATATTTTCACTTCCCTCAACTAAATCTATGAGAAAAACCATTAATTTGTACACAAAAGACGCACAAAAATTAACAAAAAATAATATAAATAACAAAAATAAGATATAATTTTTAAACTGTCATGGTCACTAACATTAGTATTAGAGTTCAAAACGGGGTATTTACCATGTTTATATCTTGTATTGAGTTCCCGATATTTCACTATATACCTAGACAGGTGAGGCAAGCAATTGAGATCACCAAGTACAAAAATTTCAATCGCGAGGACGGGTTTCAACTTTCGTGGACCTGGAACCCAGTGGTTCAATTGTGTAAGAACAGGAAAAGTGCCGTGAGAAGTACGCGAGCGGACACAGTGAGTTTCGTTTGTCGAGAACAGAATCGAGTTGTGAGTGACATATGTGATAGTGGTACCGGACCCGAGCGCACAAAACGTAACAGAAGGAGGGTAGACCGTTTTGTCTGCCAATAAACATCCACCCGCAAATACTTTTAGTTTATCCGTGACCATGGCGCTTGCAACAGTGCCGAAATATCGGGAACTCAATACAAGATATAAACATGGCAAATAACCCGTTTTGAACTCTAATACTAAAAATAAGATATATGGAAAAGATAATAAAAGCAAAGATTTAGCAAAAGAAAACAACAGCAATAAAATTGTTGCTTCGCATCTATGCAAAAATGGTAATACGAATGGTCACCTATCCGACTAGCCCTCTAACTGTGTTACACTATTCAAAGTCAAAGTTTTTTATTTCAACTGGGCCTTTGCAGGCACTTTCAAAACGTCGTGATTCTAGGTGCACGGTTCCAAGTGGGTTGGTTCTGGAGAAGATACCGGCAAGAAAATCGTAATCAGAATCGCTTTAATTTTGACAGTTCAACAATGTGCATTATGATGCCATAGAAAAAATTCTGATAGGAGGCTTGTAATCAACCTTATGAAGGTATCTATAGGTACTATTATGACCCGCAGTCATACTTGCATGCTTGCAATCAATAAATCAATTAATAATACATGTTAATAAAAAAAATAGATTGATTTACAATAATAATTTGGATAACAATTTTTTAGGTAATTAGTCTCGATATTTTATAAGTAGGTACTTGTAAAGCTCCTTTTTATTATAAAATAAAATCGATTATATTCAATACTACAGTAATAACTCTGTATCTATGTTCTGTGGTTGCAGTTCTCCCGAGTATAGAATTTTACCTTTGTGTAATTTCAACCTCATCGCTTGAAGTCCTGCTTTCCTCACAAGGGAGGAGATGGGAAACCTATGAACACGAACCAATTCAGTCGTTTGAAACTTACATTTTCTACTATCCCTCGAGAGCCATACGCCTGCCGAGGTTTCAAAGATTCTACGTTGAGAATTTCTGCCGAATCCGATGTTTGAAACGTTTTGAACTCAAACTTGATCCAACTTCACCGTCCGTGTTTAAAGTCAAAGTGAAACGCTTAACCTAATACTAAAAGTACCTATCAGTTAGTATATTATATGTAACTAGAACAGATGGCAAGATGGGCTGATGACATAGTAAGGCTTCTCGGAAAGACCGGCAGGGTAATCACGATACACACTCGCAATCAGTATCGATTCAATTTTGACAGTCCAACAAACTACATTGCGCGGTATGCTTTTGAAATCATTCCACCCGACAATTGGAATAACGCAATGAACATTTTTGAAGTGTCAAAATTGAGTCGATTCCGATTACGAGTGTGCATCGTGATTACCCACCTGGGGCGAAATTGGCAAAATACAAGAAAGAATGGCGTAAAAGGGAGGAGGCTTGCAAATAGGTTGATAAATACTTTGAATCATGATGATGAAACGAAGACATAAAATTAAATTTTTGCCTCTCGTTTACTTTTCCTCTTGATTGCGTTAATTTTCACCAACGAATGTTTTCTGTGATCTATGTGATTATTATGGAAATAAAATCTCAAAGAACAATCTGGTTCCTGTCAATTAGCGTTACGTAGATACAGTAAAATTTATACCGAACACACTAAATATCATCAAAAGTGGTACTGGTACTTGATTAACTAGTTACCTATCTTATAAAATATTGTAGAACCTTCTAAATAAATTGTACATGTATAAATTATAAAATCACTATGCGCCTCGCGATAAATTTGCGGTGGTAGAACAATATGGTCTAATAAGTAGGTCTAGTAAAATTAATCAGCTATCGATCGGCCTTTATATGAAAATTGTGCTAATAACAGCCGATCTGCTTGAGTACAATTTTTTTAATAAATTTTAAAACAAAGGTAAAATCTAACTAAAACTTTCATAAAAAACTTAACAGCTTCTGAAGTCGGTGCCAAGCTCATAGGTGCATTGAAGATATGAAGGCCTTCAGCAGCTGTTAAGTATTTTAAACCATCTTAGGCCATTTTTGTTTCTGAGAAATCGATGAAAATACATTAACAAAAAATCGCGTCTAATGCACAACCTTCGCATTTTTTTGAAATCGGTTAATAAGAAACATATTTCAATAACTTTCATTTAATTAATTTCTCGAACTTCCCCGCAGGTTTCAAATTAATAAACTGTTCTTGGTACGGCGATCCTAGCTCAATCCTCACTAAGATTAAACTCAGTGAGTTCTACGAACCGTCTTCTGGTAATTATCTTTGTATTCAACCTTTTTCTACCCGCCGGAGAAAACTGCAATTAAACATTTAACTAAAGTGCACTTCCAGTGTTTTTTGAGGAAAATCTGAATTCACGACCAGAATATATTTGTCGCAGGTATGTAGAGCCACACACTAGTCCAAAAAGAGGGGAGAATATGATGGTAAGTAGGCAACAAGTATACTTTATAAACGTGAAGTTTAAAAATATTACTTAAAATATTATTCTCTATGTTTTTAGACATCTGAGGAAATTTATTGACAAGATTTCTTACGCAAAACATTATTTATATTGTCATTATATTTTTGAAGCGCGTAGGTAATAGATATCTGAAATATTTTCTTTTGTTATGAGTTTACACGGGTTGACCGGACCCTTATCACGTGGAAAGCCAGGTAGACACCGCCCACACAATACCAACATCCATAAAAATATGACTCGTTATACAGGGTGGATGGTTGAACAATAGCAGCGTTTTACCTGAAATAAAACGCATATTAAAATACTTACCTAACTGGAAGCTTTATATTGAGATAGCATTTCCGTTTCCGTCGATTTCTTACCAGTTTACGTACTTTTATTCAGTTTTGCTTCCGGCTCAGTGGCGACACCTGGCGGTTGCGCGTCACTTTAGTTTTCGTTAGCTGTGTCGCGCCATATTGTGTCATTGGCTCATTTTCACCAGGCAGAAATCAAGTGAAAGCTTCCAGTTAGGTAAGTATTTTAATATGCGTTTTATTTCAGGTAAAACGCTGCTATTAAAGTACTTGACCGTAACTGGAAGCTTTATATTGAGACCTGTTTGTTATCGCCTGGTGACGCCACTTGAAAATAATTGTTAGGAACTTCTAACGCCAATGTGATAATATAAAATAACAACATTAAACTTTCATAAATAAATCATTATTTATTTTTAAACAAAGTTGTATTATGCTGCTTATATTAATAAGTAAATCAAAGGTAAAGCCGAACTTAAATTAATACATATTCATATGCTAATTTACCGGATTAAACAATTGAGTGACATTTTCTGAATCATTACTACATAATACTTCACGTCTGTAAAAACGCTGAAATGTATTATTTGATCGCCAATTTCCACGAGCCAAGATTTCATCGAGAGGATGATTTTCCAACCAACTTTTCGAAGCGACCGCAGAACGAACGCTTCCTGGGGCACCTGCAATGCCAGCTTCCTTAAATAAGGTTTTTATCCACCCTGCTATGACTGTGCGTGAGGCGGGTTTAGCCACACCTCTAAGTGTCATAAACAAATTAAATGATTTTGCAGTGTTACGTCTTTCATTTAATGATACAATGGTGTTTTCTATCCAGAAAAGAGGATTTAGATTGCGACTTTCACTATTTAAAAGTAGTTTCCAACCGGACTGTCTATAATTATTGCAGTCAGTTTTTGAACCAAATTGAGGCCAAAATATTATACTATCGTCAGTTCTTATACAATGATTAGGATCTATTGTAAGAAGCGTCAAGTCATGAATACGTCTGCCAGAGCAAAGTAGTAATAAAATTGCAGTATGACGTGATGTTTGAAATAGGTTATTGATGTCTATTGTGTAGTTAGCTAGAAATGAAATTACTTTACTGACGTCCCAAATCGGTGGCTTGGAAGCTTTTGGATTTCTCAGAGCAATTGATTTTAAAATATGTTTTACAAGGACGTGTGAGCTTAAATGACTTGACGTTTCAGCGTTACATAGCGTAGAAACGACAGACTTGTGTAAAAGAATTGTATTATATGACAAGTTATCAATTAAATATAAATCAGATAAAAATTTCGCTAACTGCGAACCTGTGGGATTTTTTGAGTCCACGTTATTAGCACTAGACCACGCAATCCAACGTTTCCATGCCACCTCGTAGGTCTTCAAAGTAGACTTTCGCCAAGAGTTTCTTAACAATGATAGTTGTTCAGCGTTCCATGTTTCTATCTCTTTGGACCACCCCCACATTTCCAGACCTCGAGAATGATGTTCTCGACCTTCGGAGGTGGAAGTCCTGTCGACGTGTCGATTAAATATTTGTGTAGGTTTCTCAGGGTTAGCGGTGCTGCAAGTGCTCGGGTTTTGAGGTCTGCCCGCCAAAATACCTTCTCCCATCGAGGCACTACTATCAGATATATCCCTATTGCCTGATTTAGGTGTGTCAAAACTTTGGGGACTAGGAAAGGTGGTGGGAACACCCATGCTAGTGGGTAGTTCCATGGAACACTGAACGCGTCGTGCAATAGGGCTTGCGGGTCTTTCAAGTCTCGAGATACATAATTGTAAACTACATGAGCTGTCTCCGAGGCAAACAGATCTATTATTGGGGTTCCCCACTTTGCAAACACTTTTTCCACACAGGCTGGTAGTAGGTGCCACTCCGGGGGTTGCCGGTGACGTGACAAGTGATCGGCATGATTGTTGTACTTGCCTGGGATATAATGTATGCTGAAGTGTATTTGATATTGGTCTAGTAAATTCAAAATTTGATAGGTTATTTCCATCAGGGCCAAAGATTTCGTACCTCCCTCTTTTCGCAGATGGACGACAGCTGTCTTGTTGTCGCATTGTATGAGGATCGAGCTGTGATGCAGTAAGTGAGCCTGGCTCTGAAGAGCGTGTAGTATGGCGAGCATTTCTTTTTGATTGCAGTGTAATGTTTTCTCTTGTCGCGACCAAGTCCCTGAGAGAGCGAGATCGTTCAATTGTGCCCCCCAAGCATGATCCGATGCGTCTGTTGTCAGAAAATTCGCCGGAGGAGGGTAATGTAGAGGCGTTGATAGCTGACAGTTCTGAGTCCACCATTTTAATTCGTCGATGACATATCGTGGTAGAGGGTACTCCTTCGAAGACGGGTTCGGTAGGGAATTCATGAACATTAACAGTTGTCGATGATTGAGTCGACCCCTTGGAATTACAAAACTGGCAAAATTCAACAGTCCTATTATTTTTTGTAGATCTTTCAGAACTACTTGTTTTAGATCTAGAGCCCGATTTATTTTGTTGATTATTACAACGGTCTTTTCTTCTGGCAGGGTTTTTAAATTGTCCCAAGGTCTCCACAATATTCCTAAATACGTTATGCTCTTTTGAGGACACAAAACCGATTTCTCGAAATTGATTTGCCACCCCAGGTGCTGTAACGTGCGCACTGTGAGTTTGACATGATCGCGTAGTGTCTGTACATTTTGATGTACCAGTATGAAGTCGTCTAGGTACACTAGGATCCTTACATACCATTTTTCTCGTAATATTTGAGCCACCCAGTTCGTAAGTATGGAAAAGGTTTTTGGAGCTGTGCTCAGACCGAATGGAAGGCAAGTCATTTCTAACAGTTCCTGGTTGTATATAAGGCGTAGGAAGCGCCTGTGTGCCTTTGCTATTTTTACGTGAAAATACGCTTGGGACAAGTCTATTTTGCACATCCAGTCCCGTGGTTGGAGGAAGTCCGGTATGCGATACATGTTTATTAAGTGAAACGGTTCGGTCATCACATATTCGTTTAGTGCTTTGAGATTGAATATGGGTCGCGCTGATCCGTCGGGTTTCGGCACCAGAAAAAGAGGGGAAATGAAGCTCGGAGAGGATTGAGCACCTTTTAAAACACCTTGTCTTTTCATTTTGCGTACAATTGCAGACATTTCCTCCGAGACAGGAGTTTGAAAAGGTCCTCTGATTACATTTGGGTAAACAAGCGGGGGCTTTTGAAAGAATGGTATGCGATAGCCCTGAATCAATTTTAAGATTATTTCGGGTGCTCCCATTTCCTTCCATTGTGCTTGGTAGTGTACTAAATGACCCGCTTGAAACAGTTTTAAGTCATTGTTTATACCTTTTTTGGTTCCCTCTGGAACCTCTCTGAGCATGACGTCCTCGGTTACTACCACGGTCGGGCCGCGAGCCACGGTTGTGAAATGAACCTCTCCCACTGGTACTGTGGTAATCGTACTGAACATTTGAGGAGTGACCTCTGGAAGGGTAATTGTTATAATGGTATCCACCCCGCGAAGGTGGGTTGCAACAGGAATTTGTGTGCATAGGCAATCCTGGATCATTGAAATTATATTGAGTTCCACGCGATGGAACTACTTGTTTTCGAGCACCTTGCCCCCGCGAGGGGCGGTGGTTAGATTTATTAGGCTTTACTTCACTTTTTGGGGGCCAAAAGGCTTTGCGAACCCCTCCAGCTTTTTCTAGAATAGTCGTGAAAGGTTCCGAATCAAAAATGTAGGTAGACGAAGGAGGTATTCTATTTAAAGAAGATTTTACCAAAGGATCTCGAACTTGACTAGTGATAGTTTCTCGACGCATTTCTATACTTTCGGCTCTGTGGCCACAAACTAATTGTAAAAGGTCGGAAGAAATTCTATGAAAGTCACCTTTTTGAAATACTTCTTCAACCTTCCCGCTCAAATTCTCAAAATTAACGTTTGTTTTCTTAGCCCAGGTAAGAAGTTCACGGATACCTTCCTGCAATGACTCTTTTTGATTTAATACGCAGTAGGTCAAAGCTGCATATGATCTTTCAGTATGTGCCAGGTGACGTAAGGTGTCATATATTTTTACCTCTTCGTTTGTTTCCAAGTCTATGAAACCTGGAGTATGATTGTATGTCTTTTGTGTATCAGCGTATCTTACTTCTGACCAAGAGGTACTACCTAAGCGCTGAACATCAAGCAACTTTTTCAACAAACTATCGGGAGTTTTCGGAACTGATGGTTCCTTTAATTTTGTTTGTATGTCGAAGGTGAAGTCTGAATTTTTTAATTCATAGCCAGGATATTGTTCATCGGCAATATCATGGTTTTCATAGAGCTCTCCACTAACCGCAGAACAAATTGACGCATCATCATGATACACTGTATCGTTATTACTTGATGTGATCATTTGTTTGCGAAGTTCACCCACTTCTTTAACCAATTTGCCCATCATACGTCTAGAATGCCGGGCACGTTTACTTTTCTTACGGCGGTGGCGGCGCGACCGCTTTCCCCGTTTATTGTCCGAAGAGGACGAGCTTGAAGAGCTATCGCTTGACGAGAAGCTGCTGCTGCAGCTACTTCTATCTCGTTTGCGAGATTCTCCACTTGGGCCGGCTACAGCCAGTGGCTCGGTATCCAAGATATTTTGATGATCCATTAGGTATTTTGGACCTATTAGGCTGTTATACCTAGTAGAAGCACACAAGACTATTTATAATCATCAAGTACGAACATAACAGGTAATATTTTTTAACACTAGAGAAATAAGTGACCCGAACGGAAAACCCGTTAATTTATAATTGGTCAGTTATTTTACTAGGTTAAATAATAGGTAAGAAGGTACTTACAGTTTTTCTTCACAATAAATCACTTTAACTCACCACACTTTTTAGGCAGTATAATATTTAAGTACCTTAATAGATTACACTAAAATAAATTCGCAACGGTCGCAGAAATAGAGCTGCTGCGCACAAGTTGCTTCGACGGAATACTAAACGCCAATGACACAATATGGCGCGACACAGCTAACGAAAACTAAAGTGACGCGCAACCGCCAGGTGTCGCCACTGAGCCGGAAGCAAAACTGAATAAAAGTACGTAAACTGGTAAGAAATCGACGGAAACGGAAATGCTATCTCAATATAAAGCTTCCAGTTACGGTCAAGTACTTTAATGGAAATATTGAAGGAGGGTATTGTACTCATTATTATGAACAAATTTCACGATGGGACCAATCCTGAAAAAGCGAAAAAATTAACAGCTGTTCCATACGTTTAGGGCCATTTTCACCAACAAAATAACAGATGTTCAAAAGCAAATCGGTCGATAACTCATACAATTTTTTTTGTATAAACGGCTGATTTTGCACTAATCGTCTGTTATGTTGTCGGTGAACATGGGCCTTAATCGAGTAGCTAATATATAATTATCTGTAGATATAGAACAGTTTTTTTTTTGCGATTTCTGTTTTGTTCCCGTGATAAAAAAAAATCATAATGATGAGTACAATAACCTCCTTCAATATTTCCATTATTCAACCAGTCACCCTGTATAGGCCTAAAAGTACCGAGTTCTTCAGTGACATTTTAGGTCAAAAGAGAAAATAAGAATTTAGGTACTTATCTACCAACCTTCCAGTTATGAATTCATCCGGTAAGATGTAAACAAAGATTTTTAGACCGTACTCTTGCGTCATGAATTATCTAAACTCCGCTACATTTTCGCTGCGAGGTAGCTTTGGTCTGAGAAAAATGTGGTTTACGTTCAGCAGATAAAAGGTAGGTCACAGAATATGATTTAAATATGAGTGAGCTTATTACAAAATGAGAAACGATTGAAGTTATTTCGAATCCAGTTTCAAGAAGTCGTTAACTTGATGAATTTCTTGAGAATCGTTGAGTCTAGAAAATACGAATTAAAATTATTTGAAATACATTAAAAAGGATTTGGTATCCAAAGTTTTTTTGTTCCCATGTATTTTTAGGTTTTCAGTGAACCAAAATCGATCGCTAATCACATAAAACCATATTTATTTTTGTAATCCAATATTTACTCAGAAAGCCTTAAAACCCTTATATTTTTAAGACAATTTCTAAAAGTAATTATTCTCCGGAATTTGTAGAATGTTTACAGCACCGTTTATTTATAAATCTCGTTCGTTTTTGTCTCGGTAATATTAGTTTAATCTTCTCGGTTCGGCTCTCCGGCATTCACCGCGGTGCTCTTTGAGGTCGACAGCTTGTAACATTCTAAATATTAAACTGCACTCTCGAAATAGCAATTTCTTCGCGAAGTATCTCAACTTCAACTTAATTTTAAATTTATAGTTCGTTGGTGTGAACTACAGTTTCTAGCTTCAGTCTTATATGTTTAGAATCCTACGATAAAGAGGTTTTATGACGTAAAAATGGTGACAGTATGAAAATATTGTGGATGAAATGCACGTAAAACTTAGTAAATAGGTGGTTTTAGAATTAAATACATAGATCTTTTTTTCGTGTAAACCAGATAGGCACCTAATAAATGTCGAGACTCTAGGTGCGTGGTTCTAGAACGAACGAAACTAGATTTATTAACCACAACAACACACCCCCACACACAATTATAAATAATATGTAAAATAAGAATAATATGTATGGTCCTATGGAGAAGAACCGGCAAGAAACTCCATAGAAAATATTTTAAAATAATATATTACAATCTTGATCAGTACAATGTTGCGGTAAGAGCTAAGAGAAAAATGCAATTTAAAGTGAATAAAAAATAAGAATAGAATAAGATTGATTTGCCTCTAAATAAGATCTTAATTATAATTTGAGAGTAACGCGAACGTGCGTATTAGCTTTAAAATATCTTAATTAGAACTGTCTTATTTTTAGTACTGTGAGCTTTTAGTATTCCTAATAAACATTTTAGTTAATTGGAAAACTTTCCAAAGTATAGAACCTAGAAACCTCAGACACAATAAGAAAACCAGATCACAAGTTTGAATCTACCAAACTTGAGCGTCGAAGTGAGTTTCAACTCCACAATATGTGTGATCTTATCAACCGCGACGGGTAACAAATCCAAAACTTTATCGTGTAAAACTGTGATTCGCTTGTGATAATTGTCTCAATTCACCACAATCGAGAATGTTTGAGACTCATAATAGTTTATATGGGAAGACACCACTACGCCTGCGTTAGCGAATTTAACAATTGGAGAAAGATTTCGACACTGTGAGCGAGGTTGCGGTAGCTCGGTTGGCAACAGCGGCTGGCTGGTGTAGGTACTGAACTATAAGAAGGTCGCAGGTTCGAGTCCAGCTAGCAGTCAAATTTTTCTTTCCAAAAAAATCTCATATCTAATAGTATTAGGCTCGTAACCTTTAAACGACACACCACAAAGGGTGAACTAGATAAGAGGTAATTTGTTCGGATTTCGTCGTTATCGGCAGGCTTTTAAGGCTTATAAATAGTTAAAGAAGTTCTTCCGTCTCGGGTTGGAGTAACGTTGCGAAATAATCATTTTATCCCGTGGATGGAGAGAACTTTCCGTGTATTTATCAATAAGTATATATTATAATATACTACATTACTTTGAATCGATTTTTAGTGTTGGTACCTACCTAATCATAACCTTAAAAGTCTTTTAACGAGTATATCTAAGAATGTACGTGAAAACAATGGTAAAGATTATAAGCAGTTTTTCAAACTGACTTTCACAGCATAGCTTCACCGTTCATTATTAGATAGTTCATCGATTTCTACTAAAGGACTGTTCAAGTTCAGAGCATCCACTAAATTATAGCCCCTTAAAGAAACACCAATTAGTGAAGGGATTAAATTTAAATATGAATTATATTAGTTTAAAATTTAATAAAAAGCATAAAGAAATCCCGACTTAAAATAACTATCATTAAATTCTTTCATTTACAACACGAGCGTAATAAAATCAAACGTAATTTGATTTAAGAACAAAATAAATGACATCGCCGACTCAACATCATTTCTTTTTATACAAAACAGCCTCCACGGATTACTAAGACAATTATCTTGGAATAAAATAAGCAGAATTTCTCAAAAAGATATTTGCACTGAGAAATAGGGAGATTAGGATCTCATTTGTTCACTTGCCTTTCATAATCCTAATTAGCCATTTAACCGAGCTCTTATCGTTGGACCTGAACAGAAAGTCATTCTTATAAAGCAACTCCCCGTCTTATCTGTCTGCTTAAGATTCAGTTTTATTTCTTCTGCTGGCTCGAGTGCGGTATCCGTTTTTATTTACGTCCTTACTTTCAGATGTTTACTGTGGGCACCTTATTATTTTTAAAGAATTACTCAAGGCCGTTTTCTGTCATTTTAATTCTTATTTTAACATCGTCTGTGCATGAACTGTTACATGCATGCATACACTGACAATGTGCAACGTCAAAAGGAAGAAACGGAACAGAATAATTAAATTAGTTTGAGAGATAACGATGCAAATACACTTCATGAATATGTAATGCGTTTCAGGAATTCGATATACTTATAATTAACTCAATAGAAACAGACTGAAATCAACTATTTCAAGTACAACCCAGTGCCTATAATTTAACAAAAAGATTCATCAAGATTTACAATGGAATATGACAAAGGCTTGCGTAGTCCACTTCACATCTTAAAAATTCATGCCCTTGTATACATGAACCTTCGTACAAAGGGCTTTTATATAGCTAAGCCACTTTTTCTAGCGTATAGATCCCATAAAGCGCTTTTTGAAGTATCATCGGGTAAATCTCATAATTTTCAAAGCTAACAAAACGTGCTACGCGTCTCATATACGGTATGAGAGTGTATAAGAGGTAATTTTTTCGTTCGCATCAAGTGTGGTCGAATGAGGTGTTGAGCACGTTTCGGATAAGGGAGCGATGACGTCACGTCTCCGTTTATAACCCTATTGGTGACACAACTGAGATAGAAATGTGATGAAAGAAATAAAGAGTATTAGCTTTACAATTCATGTGTTTACGTTCTTCTTTATAAATATATCGTATTGATAGTTAATTATAATTACCTATACTTAAAGTGTGATTATTTAGTTCTTCTTATTGAACATGGCGGATAGTGCGACTTCTCAGACACTATTTGGTGCAAGCAGGCAGACTTGGGTAGCTCGTGAGTGAGTGACAAAAAAGAGCTCGTTCTTTTTTATTGATGTCGCTCTTGCTCATTCACTCGTTTGCTACATAGCTCACTAATTCAGAAGCTCTGGGCGACCGACACGTCTCACAGAGACTCCGAATTCACCGAAAAGCTTGTTCAGCTCGCTTGCTTCGGAATACTTCAGATAATCGGATCGGTCGAGAGCATAGAGATAGTTTATATGTACTTGTACTACTTCTATGTGTCGAGAGCTATTGAATATAAGCGAGCCGAGTCGTCTATCTCTTTCGACGCGTGTGAGTCAAATATTTTTATAATGCTTGCCGGTGCTCGCGGTTTCAGTCGCATCCTAGGAGAATTGCTTTATGTACCTGGATAAAAAGTATCCGCCGTATAAATCTAGGACACGGTCCATTTGTCTGCCGAATTTCATCATCGAAATACATTGACCGTTTACACGATTAATAGAACTCTCACTTCAAAGAACTAAATTTAATCTAATATAGTTAAACTAGCTGTTTCCCGCAGTTTTACCCACGCGTTTTATTTTTACGTAAATAAAATATAGCCTATATCACCCAGGGATAGTGTAGCTTTCTATTGGAAAAAGCATTTGTAGAATCGGTTCAGTAGTTCCAGAGATGACTCGCTACATGCAAACAAACAAACTTTTACCTCTTAGGGGTCATCCATAAAGTATGTCACACTAAATCCGTGATTTTTTGAGCCCTCCCCCGTCCTTGTCACAGTTAATCACATTTGACAGACCCCCTTCCCTAGTGTGACGTCACATATTTTGCAATTTTACATGTAGAAATTATTAAATTAAAACAGCAGTTCCGAAATTAGCTTTATTTCCATTTAAATTATTTTTTAATATGATTTTGAAATGTGATGTCACGAAACTTAAGACCCGTCCCACCCCTTGTCACATAATGTCACACTTCTTCGACCCCCTCCCCCTAAACGTGTGACGTACTTTATGGATGGTCCCTTAGTGCTAATATTCGTAAGATGTGCGAATTTACATGAATACAACTACAGAATTGTTTTCTATGCAATATACGAAGAAAAGCCTGAAACTTTTACTTACAAACCTGCGAAGAAGTAACAGAAACACGACATATAAGTTTAGCTCGCGCCTACGTTCTTGAAAGTGCATCAGTTTCCAACGAATTCGCTTCGAGAATTGAGAAGTTGTTACCTGTCTCCAAAAGGAGCACAAAGAACCGTGTTTCAATACATTACGAACTTAAACTTTTCAACTCTATTCTGCTAGTTTATTTTCCAGTAGTAGAACAATGTGTTAAACAATTAAAGCGTTTTCGAGTGACATGACGTCATATAGGGTCGTAGCACTCGTAGCTCAGTGCCGTAGCTCGTAGCTCTTGCGTAGATTGGCGATCTACGAAGGTACATGTAGGCAAAGTCAAAGTCAAAGTCAAAGTCAAAGATTTTTATTTCAACTGGGCCTTTGCAGGCACTTTCAAAACGTCGTGATTCTAGGCGCACGGTTCCAAGTGGGTTGGTCCTGGAGAAGATACCGGCAAGAAACTCCATGGATACTCTTTTCATAAATCAAGCTTAGGTACTACACAACAAATGTGGGGCCGCGTACATTGTTCTTTACACAGCATGTGAAACATCCTGAGCCTTGTCTCTTCTTTGAGAAGAAGAATAGTCTTGGTCAGGGTCGTTATTCTCTAAACAACCAGGCTCGTATTTTGATACGATTCGTTATTTTTTTTATAAGAATGCGGCAGATTAACGTGGGTGAACCGTAACAAGACACGTTATTGTCATAGAAAATAAGGCCTGAATACGATCCGATAATACACGACTTCCATTTGGTAAATGATAAATAAAATAAATCGCGAACCATTTTTTTTTCATGAGATGCAAATAATTACAAGTAATTAAGTAAAGCCCAATGATGTCTATTTCTAGTACAAACTTGGTCCATTATTTATCTATGAAATATGTTATCATCATAAATAATAATCCAAAGTTAAAATATAAAAGAAAACAAATAATGTTACATAATTTTATTATTATCTCTAAAAGGAATCAGCAAAGAGACAAAAGCATCTCAAAGGATACACCAGTCGCAGTAATCATGTAAAAACGAGAACTATTATAAATGTCCAGGAAAATTGTTACAAAGTCAGTTTAACACTAACTTGAAGTTCAATCTTATTAACTCATTTTATTTTTGCCCTGGAAACGACAGTTTTATTTTTCAATTATGCTAAGACGATTTCACGTCTGCATTTTTCCTTGAAGCATCAAAGACAGAAACTGTCGATGTAGTACCGCATAAATAAAATTAAATAAATAAATCCAGCCTTTTACTGTCCCACTGCTGGGCACGGTTAGGCATTAATTCACCACGCTGGCCTGGTGCGGGTTGGCGGACTACACACACTTCGAGACCTGTATGAGGCCCTCTTAGGTGTGCAGCTTTCCTCACGATGTCTTTCATCACCGTTAACGCAAGTGATAATCAAATTCTGATCTGCACATGAATTCGAAAAGTCAGAAGTGCCGGCCGGGTTCGAATTCAGACCCTCCTTCATGGAAGGCAAGCGTTCAACCGTTAGGCTATCAGTGATATCTGGACCCGCCTAGAATATAGAATTTTAATACCGCACTGATGACTTAACATAGTATCAAGACTGTATTTCCCGAAGGGTATTATTCTACACGTAAATTTCACCGACGCCATTATTAATTCCTATGGAATAGGAAGTGAGCCTATTGTCATCAACCAGGCAAGGCTCCAAATTTCGGACTGCTATTAGGAATTTTCTAATTGGAAAACTCAATAATACTTTTCCCAACCTGAGAATCGATCCCGGGATCCCACACTCAGCAGCCGCAATTTCCACCACTATAGCAACTTATCAGCTAGCTGATAACATTACTATCATTACATAGTATAAAATAAAGTCACCCGCCGCGTCTGTCTGTTTGTTCGCTAACTACTTCATAACTATACAACGGATTTTGATGCGATTTTCACCCTCATTTTCAGCATTTCTTTCGGAAAGTTTATAATTATGTTTTATACTTTCATATTTAATGTAAGGATTTTTGCCCATTTATTCAGAAGTATTACAAAAATATAAAAAATATTGCTATGATAAATGGAAAATATGTTATAATGAACTATCAAAATTAAAAGGCATATGGTATAAAGTTATACAAAATGAGCCTCCTCGTACCCCATGGTTTAATAGCCATGATATTGGTCGTAGTATTTTGGTAATTGCCTATAGGGTTAGTTCTGGACACATGCCACTGAAGACTTTTGCGTATTTGATGAAAAAAGTAAATTCACCTAATTGTGAGGTTTGTGGAAAAGTAGAGGATGTGCAACATCTTTTAGTGGAGTGTGTCAGGAATGAATCTGAAAGGAATAAAATAATTAAGGAGTTAAATATAAATAAGTTGGACTTAGGTATATTTCATAACTTTTTGGCTCGACCTATGTCACGTGAGGCTAAAATGATTTATAGATTAATTAATATTTAAGGTAAAGTGGGTTCATTTTTATTTTTCTTATTTTAATTGTTATATGGTTATCTGGTTATATTTTTTTTGTGATTTATACTAAAATTAGTTTACGATGGAACTGACATGAACTGCGTTCAAAAGTTCCCTAAAATAAAGAAAAAAAAAAAAAAATATGTAAGGATAGTAGAGAAATTGCACCCGTGCAAAGCCGGAGGCGACTTGCTAGTGTAGTGTAGTTGATATAATTGAATACAATCGATATTCTAATATTTAACGCTGCAATAAACGGTCGTGAGAATTTAAGTACTAACTTACACGTTGTTTGTTATTTTCTCACATAAAAAGAAAATATGATGCTGCGGCCATCCTTTTGGCATAATCTATCGGTAACATTTTACATTTCCACAACTTATCACCAACTTTAAACGTTAAAGAAAATATCATAAATAAACGTCAGGTCATGTTTTAATAGAATTTAATGCTTTAGATCAAAAGCCAACACGACGTGGATATATCGCGTACGTACCCGTTATCCCCAGAATGATTGACACTTGATTAAATATCCCGAGAGACGTGGAGACTTTATTATCAATGTGTATCGCGAAACGTAAACACAATCTAAAACGACAACAATAACATTAAGAAAAGGCTGAATCTGCAATATCCCCGCGACACATACACACCCTTGTCATTCAAAGACCGGCCAACTGTAAAATTAAATTCACATTTCATTCCGTTCATTCTTTATTTTCTTATGCTTTGTTTGTGTTTCGCTACAAAACACATATTCCCATTTATATTAATTCCTTCTAAATTGTATAAAAGAAACTGTTTTATGTTGAAAACAAAACAAATACATGCAAACAACGTATACGGAAAGTTTAAAGTTAAGTCGATCTAAAAAGTGATCTGAAGGTTTACTTTTTTAGGCTTTTGCCGAAGTACTGTTGGTATTTTTTTATAAGTAAACGGCTTTGTTGTATTTTATCGATAAAATTAATGGTATACTTAGCAATGAAAAACTAAAGTTACCTATCTGTGTTTCCTATATCTAGATTTATTCTAAATATAATAATTTCCGATACATTAGACGCTACCAACAGAACTAGTTAGGTACCTAATTGGCGTTACTTAATATTCTGCTCACGGTATGAGGAAAAACGTTAACTCAATAAAAGCAAACATTTTTTTTCTCTTTTTTGTATAATACAATCATAAGTAAAAAGAACTGCGATGACAAAGCTTTCTTTCCATTTGTTCTACGCAATTATTTTGATTAAAAAAACGTTTGTAGTAAACTTTCTTTGATATTATGTGAAGTCACGTAGTAAATGTGTTTCGGGTAATAGGTTCATAGCTTTGGTTGCTGTTGTCAAAAGTTTTTAAACTATAATTTATTTTATATTGTTAAATTTTATAATTTATTTCGGCAGGTTCCTTACTAAAAAAATACCGTAGTACATATTTTTAAGTTTGATTTACAAGAAATTTACTGCTAAGCAAGCGTGTACCATCTTCGACTGCGTCATTGCTAACCATCAGGAGGTATAGTCACAGTACATTATACTGTGGTATTAAGGGTCAAACGCAAGTCTATAATTGAGTATAAAAAAAAATATATATATAAATAAAAACTTATTATACAGAAATCCTGCCAAATATACAGACACAAGTATAAAGTTTATTTCTATACTAAAATTATGATCATGTTCAGGTGCGAATAAAATCTGTCGTAACCGAACCGAAATAACGAACAAATTAAATGTTATATCGTAGAACTGACGCTACCGTAATAAAAATATCAGTTATGAAATAATACAGGGTGTAAGTCTAAGGTCCTCTTGAAAGACGATACGGGGTCCTGTAAAAGCTGCTAGTAAAAAATATTTATTGGCAATAAATGGTGGCCGCTGTATCGTTACGACGATCTGGTGGGCTTGCGGCAGTAAATTTAATTTGGCCATTGATCGACCGCGGTGATACAGTATACCTATCGTGTTCTGTGTGTGCGGTGCTCAAAGTTTATGTCTGAGAACTACATTATTCGACTCTTTACAGTATCGCTCCCCGAGAAGTGCCCTAACAGGCGTGGCACTGAGGTGGGCTTCGGCGCGGTCTTCTAAGAGTACCCGAAGCCCACCTGTAGGTGCCTAAATGGACCACCGTGGTGAGTTTAACCGGTAGGAGTCCGGCACACCCCTCCTCCCCCCCAAGTGGAGGAGAGCCATATGATGGGTTCTACCAAGCCAATAAAAAAAAGGTGAAAAGATTGTTAAAGTTGAATGAGCAGACTCAAACGTTTAACTGAAGTGATAAAATCAAACAGCGATCACTCATTCGCCTGCCACGCTTAATATGCCGCGTCCAAAACACAACTTAGTGTCAATCTAACTAAAGTTATTACGCATCCCGCCTAGAATATGTAATAAGAACATAACTTTTTTATTGTTTAATAGGTACCTGGATAAGGTTGTAGGTTATTAATTTGTGTAAATAACTATACCTGCGTTATCGTATCGATATAGAAATACATAACTGTTTAGTGCCTCAAAATAAGTATTAATTTCAACAGCAAGGGAGGACGCCTTTGCCCAGCAGTGGGATGATACAGGCTAACAGTAACAGTATAGGCCAAAATATAGCGGAGGTTTTTTACATGTTTAAGTAAAAGAGCATCTGTGGCCGATGTCAGTGTCAATTAATCAGAATTCTTATAGAAGCTTAAACATAGCAGTAATCTTGTATAATTCTGAACTTAGGCAAAATTATGGTGTCAATGATTATTGCCCCTTTCAAATATAGGAAACACTGTTTGGTTTTCGCATCGTTCTAGAATGCTGATTCAGCGGTGGTGCACCTCTGAAACAGCTTTTTAGGCCGAAGTAGTGAATTTATTCTACTAACATAATATATCTTATTTTATGTTATTAATTTTTTTGTTATTTATATAAACCACCACTTCGATCTAAATCATTTCATTTAATATGGGATATATTAGATGAAATGAGTTGGAATGAAGTGGTGGTTTATTTGAATAACACATCAAAAAATAAGGTCTCCTAGAAAAACTAGGAAATTAACAATCATAGACTACAACTGCCACTTACATTCTATTTGTTGGGTACAATAGATTTCCCCGGAGAACTCTTAGGAATATATTATTTTTTGTGAAGGGGGTCGTAAGTCAAACAAGTTTGTGAATCGCTGGATTGGAGCGTATTTCCCGTGGGTGACTTGATTACTGTACCGACTGTACCTACTGTAATGTACTGCTACTACTTGATAGATGCGTTACGCATTCATTTTCTATTGTACAGTCGGCTACAGAAGCCCATATTTTAGAATGACGCTCAGTACTTATTTGTACGAAATGATAGAATGATCTGTGCTCAAAGTAGATACGACCGCTAAGCGACATTCAAAAAATATTACTCAGAAATTATTGATCACCATAAGGATGATATTTATTTGACTTTTTAAAATATCAACGTTACATTTTTGTTGTTACAAAGAAAACATTACAAACGTTGATCGCTGCCCACTGTTTAATGTGGCCAGCGACCAACATATTTGCCTGTATTTTTTAAGTGGGGTTTTTCTCAATTACTGCAAGCTGAGAGCCTGACAGTACATTGACAGTTAATTATCATGACACACTCTCGTCGCAGGCGTCGACAGTTGTGAAAAATGTTAATTGTTTAATTCATACATGGTGACGGGCACTTGCCACTTGCGAACTTGTCATAGTGGTGCAATTATGTCAATTTTAATGTTACTGTGGTTTGCTGATTTATCAATGACAATACAAGCATGTCGAGAAAGGTAAAGATATTTTTTTATGTAGTGCGCATAATTTGTAGAGTCATTCAGTATCTGTTCCTAAAACAAAATTGCTTAAATCATTGTTTTTCTTTTGTAACTTTTATTGTACTTTCATTTGTTCCTGGCGAGTCCAGGATAAAACTGTTTTCTTTCTTACTGCAACCACAGTATTGGGATATACTTTAAAACAAAACGAAACTTAGTACACATGGGGGACACGCATAATTCACCAGCGCAAGCCATACAAAATCAAATTTTTATTTTGTTTTGGAGTGAATTTTCGTACTGCGCTGCAGTTGCATTTGGGAACGGACACCGAATAAATCTGCAAATTTTGCGCACTACGTAAAATAATATCCTGTATAAAGTACCTACCTACTAGTGTCCTTCTAGGGATAGGTATTAATTAACCTTTCTAATTACAACCAGTCGCCTGCGGCCGAGAACAATACCTACTAATGTCTGCGTTTCCTTATATATATGAATTAAGTAACGTGTGAATTCAGTTTCGTTTTGTTCGGGTCTGTTTTTCAGTGTGATTTCAATAAATAGTCAGACAGATAAACTCTTTTGCACATGATATAGAATTAAAAATTATTTTACATTCAATAATATACCATAATTTAGCTACCTATGTAGGTACTGTATAAAAAAGAATCGTAATTAATATTTTTAAATTAGTTATGTAAACTGTACCAGGTTTCAGCAAAGAGACGAGTTAGATGCAAGTCAGTGTAGGTACATTTTAGCTAAACTACTTATATAATAATATCACAGTAAACATAATCTAAATTATGTATAGTGTCAAGTGTGACCATTATTGTAGTCCAATAACCCGACTTACAACAACGCTACCATTACCTCCTGGTAGCTAGAGAGCAAGAGTAAGATACAATATATAAATTGATTTTAGGGTTCCGTAGCCGTAAGCAAATGGAAACATTATAGTTTTGTAATTTTAAACTGTCTGTCCATCCGTATGTCAATCCCAGTAACTTACTAACTGAAAAGAATACAGTTCTAGAATCCGTCATTGATTGATTTACCAAAAAAAAACCAGTGTTTTACTTCGAGAATAAAGATAAGCATCCAAAACCGAGGCACCACGATTTCCCGGATTTGAGTCATACTGCTTTGTTACGTAAAAAGTCATCACTATACGTCCGACGCTTATTGACCGGGTTTCGAAATATTTCGTGGTTCAAACATCTCCATTTCTCTATTTTGTTAGCTGAAAAATAATTGGAGATTGAATATCTACCGATACACGTCATTAAAATCGACGCCACCCTACCTCAAATAATATTTTGAAGGAGATTTAATGAACTTCCCTTGCATATGCTTTGAAAAAGTAAAATCTGATATTTTTAGCAACATTTTTGAAACGAATATAAACAAAGAAAGGTAGCAATGACACTGTCGCTAAATTAAAGTTAATAGGTACATATAATCTTATCCCCCAAAAACATTATACGGTAACAGAACTCAATACAATATTATTTTATAACATACAACCACTCACCCAAGTTTCATCGTAATCGGATGAATGGTACAGGAAGGCATGAGAAGATGGACAAACATAATTTTTATTTAAGAGATTGTACTTATTGAGCAATAAGAGATTCTCACGTGAAATCCCATGCTGACACTAGAAGAAGCTTTATAACGTATAATTCAAGTTCTACTTCAAAAGTTCCTATTCGCACTTCACATGTTTATTTGACCCTCAATAAATTACTACACGGGACCTTCGAAGTGACACTTTTATTGTGACCTTAAAGTTAGGAAAAAGTTTGCTAGTGTACTCGAAAAGTGTCATTTATGAATTTACGGCACTATTATTTTTTCCCATCCCACTTATGTGGGGACTGGAGATATAGAATTTTCGGATAGTTTGGTCTGACATATGCCGTTAATGCCCCTTTATACAGAGATAAAAGTTTTGATTGCTTTTATGAAGTAGTTTTGTCAATTGATGGCGTATGGAAAAAAGTTGAAAGTAAAATATTGGGACGTGCAAAAGTAGCTATAAAACTGCAATAAAACTGAACAGCGGTAATGATCGTGTGCCAACTTATGCAACGTGGCGCTGGCACTTTATTGTGATTAATGTCGTGTTTTTACATAAAATGCGTACATAATTGACATGTGTTAGCAGTAGACCGCGTTGATGTTCACATTATGTCTACATATATAATAGCACCCAATAACACTGACGTACTTAGAAATTGAACCTATGACCCTGACACTTAGCGCCCGAGTTTGGTACAACTAGACCAATTAGACGATAAGTACAAGACAGAAAACTACGTCTAAAATAACTTAAACAATGTGATCAGAAATACGTGTTCATATATTTTAAGGGTGTGGATCAGACCATCTATTTGAACAATTTTCTCTATAGGACCAACATCGTAATCGTGAAAAAATTACCATCTGTCCCACACAAAATTTCAATACTTACCTACTCGACCTAAACGAATATAAAACTGAAATACTACATCAGCTGTCCCATAGACAGCTGATGTAGTATTTCAGTTTTATATTCAAGACTCACTTGGAAAAGAGGGCCTCCTCTGAATACTTGGTCATGACTACGAGAACAGTTGCGAATTGTGCCATATGCAAGCTTAAAAGGATTACTCCAACCATAAAGATAGTGGTCGATATCCAATAAAGGTCAGGTCTATGCTACCTCCTCTTGATTATTCCAACCGCACGCAAGGAAGACTTGACCCTTTTCGAAAGTTAACTGCTTGAGGCTCGACAGAATTGCAAATCTTGCCATAAACTTCTAACAAATTCTATCATCTCCGACCTTGTTGCCTTGTTTGCCTCGTTTTATGTATTTTAACCGTCGTAAATGAGATGTAAATCCCAGGTAGCATCAGCCTGTATAAACTTCTGTTATTACAGGCTTAACCCGCCCCAATTAGGTATAACATCCTGCTTTATTAACGCGGCTAATCATTTCAAACTCTTATTTGAATTCGTGTTTCAATCAATGTCGAGCGTATTAAATACATCGCGCATAAGGGTAACAAATTGACGTACCTATACAATATATAGTTACTTGAGATAAACGTAATATCTCGTATAGTGTATGTTCGCAACGCGGAAAATACCGCATGACGGCATTTCCTTTGATCAGAATATGATCATAATATTTAATTGCAAAATACACACGACGGAATACTTATAATTTTACATAGCTGGCATAACTGTTATAAGCTTATCATCGTTCATCTTCCTTTATGTTATACAGGATGGTGACGACGTTATGACATTAAATGAGACCACGTATTTGATAACATGTTCTGAAACCCTACACAAAAAAAATTACTATTTTAACACATGATAATTTTGCACTCTTGGGTGAAGATACTTATTTTTCTAGGTAAAGGTACATCAAAGTGAAAACTTATGTCATCTTTATGTATTCTAGAGGTGTAAATAAAGATTATTTTGGTAAGAACAAAGTTAGAGACTTTCAAATTTCTGAACGGAACTAACTGGTTATGGAGATATTGGAGGTCAAAGTCACAATTTTTTTACCTTTTTACGAAAATATATTTGAAATATTATAAACTACTTAACTCTCTTTCACACACAGTCACAGTCTGATACGCGCATCACATTGTGTGCTACTTAGATAACTTCTATTTTTAATACCTAAAAATAAAAGTCGTTTCCCAGAAATTATTTTTGCAGAATGTTACTTAATTTGATGTAAAGTATGCGTGGGTTTCGGCTTCGTTAGGGGTAGGTATTTTAAACCTTGTATAATAAACATCTTATCTACCTATATTAAAAGTATCCACTACCTTCTTAACTTAAAAATTATAATATGCTATCCATATTTATTAATAAATTAAAGCAATAAGTAAACATAAGTACCATCTTCCTCTCTCCTATATTTTGCTGTGCCCTGCAGGGTCCATGATTGTAACCTACCAAATTTTATTTTTACCACCTTATGTACATTGTGGAATGCAAATAAAGAATATGAATATGAATATGAACTTATAAAATTTTATTATTTTCCTTAGAAATATTATATACCTATCTATGTTGTTTCCATAAACTTCCAAAGTAACTTCCTCAATAACAAGTACCTACCTACCAAGTAGATATTGATCCAATTACGAGAACCTAAAAATTGGTTCGGTCCTCTGGGATATATTATATTATTATTTATCTCTAATTTTACCTGTTCATTCCCCTTCCAAAGTTCCCGTGAGGAGCTTCTCAACGGCGACGGTCAAAAACAGATTCAAAATTTCCGGATTGTCATTAATGATTAACCCCATGAGACAGATTTCCTATTTATTTAACTTGTTGGCTACCTTCATTTTAGTACCTAGCGTGTTTGATCTTAAGTATCAATTTAGTTCTACCAATACATACACAAAATTGGTTTTGGTTCATTCATTTTGTAATAGGTATTTATTATTTTTGTTCATTCGATACTTCATCAACAGTATAAATTTTAATATGCTCATTGTTGCCTCCTGTTCTATTAGTGGAACTGTTCTGGGCCAAGTATTATATTCTAGTATTTATTCTTCATCGTATTTATTCATTTACTCTTCATCGTATTTTTATTCAAAGCTTCTTGATTTCGGAGATTATGAGCATCTTAAGTATCTAATGCTTTTTTTATAAACTAACTCACCTGCGTGATTAATTAATGCAATTGGATGAAACCTTAAACATTACCTCATGAATTCAAACGAAATTATCTACAAAGTAAATTCACTAAAAGAATAATGGAAGAGATTATCGTGCCTCTTGAAAAACATCGCCAAGTCGAGCTCTGAAGAGTTATTCACATAGAGTAATCTTTTATTTCCCGGGAGTGAGCGGGAGTCTTACCGCGGCGGAGATTTGCAGATTCCTTCAAGGATGTAGCGAATCAACGTTAGCTTTGTTTCGCGGGAATTACGTCCCAGAGAGGGAATGTTGTGTTTAAAGACAACGCCTGTCTTTCACAGCCGCTGATTATAAAATATTTTATCATCTTCCGCCGTAGTAGTTAAAGTGTTGTCGGACGCAGTGATAACGGTTTCCATTGTATTAATAATTATGTCACCAGCACCTGTAGCTATCAGTATTTCCACTAATTAATTCCTGTAATTTATAACGCTCGGTGAATATTCCAGCTAATATTACTGGTAACGGGATAACTCAAACATTTATTGATGCGAATAATTTAGATTGTTATAGATATTCGCTTCTAAGTAATACTTCGTATTATAACCAAGTAGGTTATATTGAAAACTAGAGCCGTAGATACAGCTTGATCGCTCTATTGTAAGCAGTCCCATACAAAGCAGAGGCCACGATTGATTGGTTAAACAAAATAATGTTGTATTGGACCTACTTTGATGCGACTTTCACTGTAGTATAATTTATTAGGGATCGAGGACTTATAGTAAACATATTTCATCGCACTATCACTCATAGGAGTCGAGCAATGTAACACATTTTGTGTATAATGTATGAAGAAACGTGAGAATTTAACAATTTCGATAGGACTTTCACAGTAGCGCTACTAAGGGGTCGACTTTTTAACATAAATTTGTATCATCACGCTACGCTACGCTCACAGGAACTGAACAGTGTAACATTTTTTTTTGTGTTCACACGGCTTCTATCATTTCCAGTAAAAGCTGACCACGGATTGTATAGGCTTCCCTTACAATAAGAGGTCAGCTTATTATACTGAAAATTTATAGCTCGATATGTATCAGTGGGTACTAAGGTCGATAGTTAAGAAATTTGTGATAACGAGTTTATTTAACATTTTCGGTAAAAAACCTTCACGGCAAATTACTATACCTACATATGAAGGAAACTAGATAGTTTTTCAACATTAGAAATGTTTATTTCGACACCCATCGTAACTAGCTAAGTGGAGCGGTAAATAGTAGAATAGAAGCCGACAAATATCTGGTTCAAATCCGGTCCCCGTGTTTTTATTTTTGTATTTAATACTAATTGATAAAATTTTACATTATTAGAAACATGTATTTTCAAAACCTAATTCGACCACCCCTACAGCACGCGAACGAAGTAGCGGGCACAGCTAGTTGAAAATAAATATTTACAATAACAAAGCAGTACTATAAAATAGATCGTAAAACTAAATAGAAAACATTTTTATTGCAAATTACGGGTGAGATTTAAATTTTCATGATTAAAAACCTTGAACTTTTTCGCTTGTCTTGATGGCGAGTAAGCTCTCATAATTTCACATTGTAAACAGAATCAAATAAGTTCACAAAGCACTTAATGGCAGAAAATCAGCGAGTTAATGAATAGTAGATGCAGTTTCATATATTCACGACTTCCATTTTAATAAAACAAACCTAAAAGGTAACGAAAAAAATGTTCAAGGCATTCAAATAAAGCTACGTCTGACCGGGTGCAACGGTTCGGACTTAATAGCCTCGTTACTTTTATGTTTCTGCTTCATAAACCATGCTCCCTTAGCGTAACTCTGCGAAACGTAGCATATCCACAGTTGCCCGAAGATCCAACCCAGATCCGATCCAAATGGGTATTGATGTGTATTCTAAAAACCTTTGCGTATGCGCCAATATTGGTTTATTTTTGTATTTAAATTGTGGATTTTGTAACGTATTCTGCTTTAGATGTATGTTTTTTCCACGTCATAGTTTCGTGATATCTTTACAATGGATTTATAAAAGGCCTTTGATTATTTATAATTCTTATTCCAATACGTATTAAGCATGTCTTTGTTCCGGCTTAAACTCATCATTGTAAAAATCCCATAGTAAATCTCTACACAGCATTTACTGATGAATCAATTATCTAACTTGTAAAATATTTTGTAGGGAGAAGTGTAAGACATTGAAACAATAAAACATTAAATCGTTTAGAATTGTACCTGAAAACTTTGAGTACTTTTACTTTGCACTGATTGCCTGAAGGACAAACCAATGAGCTATGTGGAAAAACCAGCGCAGCGTAACTGGGCGGGTTAAGAATCACCGGGAAATTAAAAAATTGTAGGTCCCGACCTAGTCGCCCTGGCCAAAGGCACAGTGCTGTTGGCTTCAATGCTCAGAAAATCATAACAGAGATAAAATATGTTAAATTATGGGAATTTGGGGCCACCAAGTAAACAGCACTTGCACGTTATAATTAAAACACTTCAAAGGGAACCTACGGCTCAATCAGAAATTATATCAAGAATTTAATATTCTGTGTACGAATGTTTCAATATTACGAATTAACAACCGTTCGGATAATTTACGTAGCTTATTCAACTAGCAGGTGTGTTTATTCGGGAATTCCTTCAATGAACATCTACGAAGGTGTGTTGGAGGTCTTAAATTAAGGAAATCTTATTACGAAATTCCGACATGTGTCGCAGACTAAAAGCCGGGGCGAGGATCCATGTGGGCCTAATGAACGTGCTCAAAATTTATAACACCTTTAACCTTTAGTTACTTTGCAAGGAGTAAATTGGACCTCAAACGGGCTTACCGTAATGGGCAATAACTTTTCTATATTTCATATATTCTACACGTCGAATTTCTGCCGAATTACTTGTGTAGCACTATAGTCAACCCCTGTACCTATAACGCGTCTAAATTTCACGTCCGCGACACGTCTGATCTCAGAAATTCTACGTTTAGTGTGGTTTTCATTGTTGCTATATAGGCTTATCTTTATTCATATTTCGGTTTACAGTAAACAAACAACGGTATAATATTTTTGTCTGACGTTCATATTTTGTAAAGCTATTGTTCGCGGCTATTCATAAATTGGATTGAAATAAAAGTTAAATCAGAGATACGAAAAGATGTAATTTATTTCGTAATAAGTAAACCGTTTATAATATTACAGAATATTCAAATGTTCGCAATGCGTCGTCAAGCGTGATATTGCTCTCGTAGCCTATTATTACTAAATATAATATCGATGAGAGACGCGAGTATTACAAACATTTGTGACGTGAAATATGAACAACATCTTAGCAACAAATATTTATTAAAGCCTAACCATAAATACACATTGTTTCATAATTTATTTTTATTCTCTTATACCTAGCTTATAATATATATATATTATATATATATATATATGTGTGTGTATATATATATATATACACTATAGATTAGGTAAAAAGGCTAAAGCTAGATAAATCTACAACTTTTACTGTCATTGTGTGGAACCTAATAATTTAATCTAGCTAATAGCAATGCAAGTAACGTAGCAAGTTAGAAACAAACTAAACCCGCGTAAAACTCTTGCCAAATTGTATCGACAATGGGCGCCGATTCTATGAACATCGAGATATTAAATATTAAAAGTCTTTTCTAACAGGAAAAACAAGATGAGACTGTATAACTTCAGAGGTAACTCAGGACTAAGTTAAATTATAAACTTCCATTGAGATAATTATGGACAACAACACGGAAACAGCATTTGTCAGGTCAAAATTACTTCCATCTCTTTCTTGTTTTGTCGGTTTGAAAAAGATAACAACATTTCAAATCTAATTTAGTTCCTACCTTACAGAATCGGCACCATTGTCATCAGGACCGAACAAATAATAGGCCAAACATCTACCCCGGAATTAGGTCTAACTTTTACTTCCCAAGAAAACGAAGAAGTTTTATCCATAATTCTTACAATAATTTATTTCAAAATGATAAAAGTTTCTCCATAGGTACTATTACTTCGTACCTACTATTACTACTTAGGGCCAAAGCAAATTCGATACTTTTAGCATCGACGACTAACGATTTTGCGATTGTATTGATGCTACATCATGTTTTGGTGACTCGCGGCATCTGGCGGAGGTGAAGCGAGGGGGAGAGCGGGCGGGGTGATAGCTAAAGCCTCAATAAATCGCTGCGACTGTGTGCGGAGTGTAGCGTTCTGAGTTTCTGATGCTGTATCGAGTTTCCGAAAAGCGACTAAATCGCTAGTCGCAGATACTAAAAGTATTGAGTGTGCTATTGCCCTTAATTATGTGTTTATTTCTATTTTTGTACCCACAATTTTGTTTGTTATAACAAAAGTATAGGTTCCCGTATTTTACTGAAATAAATAAATGTATTTAGGTAGTCCTACAGTTTTTTATCTTATGACCTTGGCGGTAATAATTTGAACTACGGCAAAGATTGCCAGGACAGCGATGGAAGGTTGGAAGGTGGATCCTCCTCCAGTGACGCTCCGTATCCACGTGGTGTAGTTGGACACTCGGGTGTAAACTTCTGGGATTGAAGAGACTGTGCAGCCGTTGGTCAGGAACAGAATACCCGCCAGACCTCCGTTGCAGACAAGCGCATTGCCTTGGTCACCCTGTAGATAATTAAAAGTTAGGTAATTATAAATTTATTTTTTATTTATTTATTTATTTTTGAAAAACGTTGCCCCTCACTAGGATTTCTCCTGTATCGAGGGTACAGTTTACAAACATACATGTCACATGCACACACCACCCAGACCCGAAACAACTATCTGTAGATCATACAAATACTTGTTCCGTGCGGGGATCGAACCCGCGGCACGTAGCGTAGAAGGCTAATCGCTTAGCCACTGCGCCAACCGTGTCGTCAAATATAGCTTTATTTTATTAAACGTCGTGTATTCTTTGTAGAGTTTACAAATATACACTCATATGCATACACACCCTGACCTAGAACTACCGTAGGCCAAATATACATTTGTTCCGTGTGGGAATCGAACCCGACACACGTAGGTACCTACTACAGAAAGCAAAGTGATTAAGCACTGCACCAACCGTGTCCATTTTTATCACCTCTCAATTATAATAACAATAATGATAAATTATATTCAGTATACAAACTAAAATTTTAATGAGTTTCCATTATATGATGATTAAATATAATATATCTAATCCAGTCTTTGTTATTTAATAAAAAGATTAAGTATAAGACGAAAATAGGACTGAAAGCACACTACCAGAGCATGGGAACCATATTTATGAATTAAAAATATTGTGAGGGCAATTAATATTAAGTTACTTTGCTTTCGAATTAATTTAATATTAATTAATCTAACAATCCCCACAAACAAAAGATTACTTATACTAGATATATTATATTATGGTTAGGGGCTTTGATTTCATCTTCACTCACAAAATCAACATGTAGGTAGGTACAATTTAATGTACTTAAGTATCCATCTAAGCTACTATACAAGGTAGTAATTTTAAAAGCAGTAAAAAATCCTAAAAATTTATGAAAATGCTTTGTATTATGTACAATACAGGGCGTAGGATTTTATATCTGCGATACGCCCACCACACGACGCCTTTTCGGAGGAAAGTGCTGATCCCTAAATAATTGGGATAAGGCAAGGGTGAAAGACAAATCCGTGGGATTTATTCTCCTCATCAGCCAAAATTATAACGAGTGTTAGCTATTTTATAATTATGTGGTGATTTAGATAATGTGTATAATGTTGTATTGGTAATATTTAGCCAAAATAAGTAATTATTATGATTTGTTTGTAATACTAAAATGGCGCCACCAGATATAGGAATGTCAATTGACTTTTTAGTTCGTTGGGATATGAAATTGTTAGTGAGCGCCATTTTAGCAATTGAGTAGTTCAGTTGTTCGTGAACTGTGAAAGTGTAAAGACGATTCTGGAATCCATGTAAGTACTGTAAATGATTAAATAAAGAAACTAATGTTTTAATGTATTTTGTGCTTTACTTAATAATAAAATATCTGTATAGTGTGGATGGATTGATTGTTTAGGAATAATGAATAAATCTATCTATTATCCAACAATGCTAGAGCTTTAGGGGAGTAAGGGGGAGAGCGGACATAACATCTTTCCGGCCCCAAGAGTCATCCTCACCTGCACGCGCTGAAAGGCGGCGGCTGCCATCTGGCAGCCGTGGTGCTCCCTGCTAGACAACGAACGAGGCCATGGCGACCGAGCAATAGCGGTATAACTATACACCCATCCGGGCAACTGGTTTGGAAGAGGCTGCAGCGGCCTTAGGGTCTAAATAACTCTTAAAATGTCTGGTGCAGAAGGCAACGGGAAACCACTGCACTAGTTTCCCATGAGAGTCACAATGGATTTAAGAAATAGCGATGTAGATCTGTTGAGCGCTCCGGCTGACGCCCGGCGCCACCAAACCGGGGATGGTGGTGTGAAATGTGCTACCGGCCATGTGATTGTGTCGGATCAGGCAACACATGGAAACTATGTTACTGATAAACCCAAATCAGTCAGGCAGCCTCACCGCCTTGGCACCTGGAATGTACGTGGCCTAAACCAACCGGGAAAACTCCAGTTAATAGAGAGCGAAATGAAAAGGAAGGAAGTCAATATCCTCGGACTCAGCGAAACACACTGGAGAAAGTCAGGATACTTTTCAACTGACCAGTTGAATAAAGTCTATTTTTCGGGACCTGAAAATGAAAGCTCTAAGGGTGTTGCCTTCGTCGTACCACTTAGCATGGACAAATATGTCAGCGGTTATAAGCCGATTAACGACCGAATAATTGCTATTAAAGTTAACACAACTCCCTGTAAATTGAACATCTTACAGGTCTATGCACCTACCGCCCAATCTAGCGAGGACGAAATCGAGAACTTTTACAGCACCTTGACAAAATCTCTCCAAGAAATACCCAAAAAGGAGATAACGGTAGTTCTAGGTGATTTTAACGCCAAAATCGGTCAAACGGATAACGACGAACATCTTCGACGGGTAGTCGGGAAGTATGGAATCGGCAACAGAAACGAGAGAGGCGAACGTATGCTTCAGTTCTGTAGTGAGGAAAATCTTACCGTGACGAACACCTGTTTTAAACAGCATATACGGCGACTGTACACCTGGATTTCTCCTGGCGACCGTTTTAGAAACCAGATAGACTATATCCTCATCCAGAACCGATGGAAATCTTCTGTCATGAACACCACGACATACCCGGGGGCGGACTGTGGCTCTGACCATCAACTTTTAGTAACCACTATCCGACTTCGGCTGAGAAAACTCCACAAGCAAGAACGCACACTGAATATGCGCCATGTTGACCTGCAGGCCTTCAGAAAAGCAATTGAACACAAAGTACCTGAATGTTCCATAGATGACACCATTGATCCAGACGTCGCTTGGAAAGCCTTGCAGAGAATTATTGTGCAAACTGCCAAACAGAACATGCTGCCAAAACCCACCATGAAACCTTTTATATCTGCGAAAACAGCTGACCTAATTCTTCGTAGACGTGAGTTGAAGGAAAAAAGTCTAACCGTACTGGAGAACAGAAGGTTATACGACCAACTCAACACAGAGGTCCAGAAAAATTGTCGCAAAGACTATGACCAACACATCAACAACGTCTGTGCTGATCTTGAACAGAATTCTGCGAAACATCAAACCAGAGATCTGTTCCGCAAAGTCAAAGAGCTGACTAAATCTCGAAATACGAAAACTTGTACAATCGCAGATGGAGCAGGTAACATCCTCACTGATAAAGATCGGGTTCTGGAACGCTGGAAACAGTACTGCACAATACTTTATGACACCGGTCAACCTATCACAAACGCCTCGCAGACAGATTTTTCACCGCAAGAACCCGAAATTCTGCAGTCAGAGGTCGAACATGCCCTTGGATGTCTCAAGGATAGAAAATCTCCAGGTAAAGATGGAATTCCCGCTGAATTACTTAAAAACCTAGATTCCAAAGGTGTCAAGCAGATTTTAAACATTTGCAATTCTATCTGGAAGACCAGGAGATGGCCTGAAGAGTGGACAGAGTCCGTGTTTGTTCCACTTCATAAAAAAGGCTCTACCAAAGACTGCAGCAACTACAGGACCTTGGCACTCATCCCACATATCAGCAAGATACTCCTGTACATCATAAACAACAGGCTAAGACACTTTCTCGAGCCACAAATTCCAGAAGAGCAAGCAGGTTTTGTTAAAGGCAAAAGCACGCGGGAACAGATCCTGAACGTTCGCCAGATTATTGAGAAGAGCCGGGAATTTAACAGCCCTGTATTGTTGTGTTTTATAGATTACACCAAAGCCTTTGATTGTGTGGAGTGGGACAAGCTGTGGGAGGTTCTAAAGGATATGGGAACGCCTCAACATCTTATTGACCTAGTCCGATGCCTCTACATCAACAACCGCTCTTTCGTCAAAATAGACACCGACTGTTCAAATGTGTTCTCTATCAAGAAAGGCGTTAGGCAGGGATGCATCCTCTCACCTCTGCTCTTTAATGTGTATGGAGAGTATATCATTCGCAGAACTCTTGAGGGCTGGGACAAGGGGTTTGCTGTTGGTGGAAAGCGGATATCCAATCTGAGGTACGCTGACGACACCGTTCTGCTTGCTACAACATTTGGCGACATGAAAGAGATACTGTATAGATTGGAGGTGGAAAGTCGCAAACTAGGGCTTGCAATAAATAGGCAGAAAACCAAGCTTATGGTGATAGATCGTGCGGGAAAGCTATCGGGCGCCTATAACATCCAAGGCATCGATACTGTGGACAGTTTCGTTTATCTGGGCTCTAATATAAATAATGAAGGTAGCTGCGTCCCAGAAATAAAACGGCGGATAGCCATGGCTAAAGATGCTATGACACGCCTCCAGAACATCTGGAAAAATCGTGGTATAAGTTTTAAAACGAAGGCCCGTCTGGTCAGAGCACTAGTTTTCCCGATTTTCCTCTTTGGAGTTGAGACGTGGACAATCCATAAAAGAGAAAGACAGAGGATAGACGCATTCGAAATGTGGTGCTGGAGGCGGATGCTCCGGATTCCATGGACAGCCAAACGCACAAATGTGTCTATCCTTTCCCAACTTGATATCAAGACCCGATTGTCCACAGTTTGTTTACAGCGTATTTTATCCTATTTCGGCCACATAATGCGAAGAGGAGATAGCAGCCTTGAAAAGCTGGTCATTGTTGGTAACACTGAAGGCAAGCGAGCGCGAGGCCGGTCGCCAACACGATGGTCCGACCAAGTAAAAGAGGCTATGTCCTCAAGCAAATTTCAGCAGGTGGTGATGGCAACTTTGGACCGGAGTAAATGGAGGCAGATTGTCCGCTTGAAGGGGTCCAGTGACCACGATCCTCAGTAATGAGGGACCGACTGAAGAAGAAGAAGAAGAAAGCTAGAGCTTTATTTATCCTTATTTCGGTCCTTCTTACATCTCAGAAGTGGGATTGAGCTAAATAATAACTGGAGTAATTTGTAATTTATTTCCATATTTTTCTGATATTTTATTTCTTGCTAAATATTGCTTGCATTAGTAAAAATTTGCTTTATCTTGCAATAGTGTAATTCTTTCAGTGTTGTTGCAAAATAATTTTATAGTATATCTGTTCACTTCACACTACGGGGGTATTTCTATAGACCCAGGCATTTTTATGCATTTTAAATTCTTTAAAATGCAGCTCTTTGTCCGATGCGTTCTTGTTTCAGTATAACGATGGATAAAGATTACCAAGCGTCAACTAGCAGGCAATCACAAGCCCAAGAACGTGATGGAAGATCGCGAAGCCAAGCATCGCGCTCTGGCGGTCAAGATGCAAGTGTTTCCCGACCGCGTGCGAGTGCGCAGAGGCGTTTATGCAGCCGGGAGAGAAGCTGTCATCGCAGTCATGTATCCTGCTCCAGAAGCCGAAGCAGACATCGGTCTCATCGGCGCCACAGCCGGTCTCGGAGCCCGGTCAGCGAGCGCAGTCAACGCTCGGTGGTGCTTGGAGCGCGTGCTTCACATGATGCAGATGGACGTAATGGAGCCGGCGGTCGGCCCAGGAGCCGAACGCAGAGCCCATGCCCGAGCGTGACCAGACACCAGAGTGGAAGCGAAGCACACCCAGACAATATCGGTGAGCCAGTTTCTAATAATAATGTTAGTCTAGCCCAATTGTTACTTGCGTTAAAGTCACTACGAGGGGAAGATTCTATGCATAAATGGGGTAATCTTAACAATACTGTTCCCGAGTTTGACCCATCAAAGAAAGAACAGACTATGGTAATGTGGCTGCACAAAGTCAATGAATGTGCTTCTATTTATGGATGGTCTGGAAAACAAACTGTCCATTTTTCGCTTCCAAAGTTACGAGGTGTAGCTCAACGATGGTATGAGGGATTGTCGTCTGTTCTTTTTACGTGGGAAGAGTGGCAGGAAAAACTACAGGCAGCTTTCCCATCTGAAGAAAACTATGGACAAATGCTTAGTGATATGCTGTCTAAACGGGCGCGTTTTGGGGAATCCTTGGAAAATTATTACTACGATAAAATAGGTCTGATTAACAGGTGTGGTATAATAGGAAGAAAAGCAGTAGATTGTATTTTACATGGGATCGACGATCGTTCGGTGCGCTTAGGTGCGGAGGCAGTTCAATTTGATGACCCCAACAAATTACTTACATATTTACGTAATTCCAAAAATGTAAAACCTAGTGAACGCAGGCTAAATCCAAATAACGGTAAAAATATCGCCCGACCTCAAGATTCTCAGACGCGTGTTACAAAGACACCACGTTGCTATAATTGCAAACAAGAAGGCCATTATATGGCACAGTGCCCACAACCTACTAAGAAGTGTACTAGATGCAACAAGTTAGGGCATGACACAGAGCAGTGCTTTTCTAAAATTCCGGGATCTGAAAAGAACGTTATGCGTGTCTCTAGTTTTGAGAAAACTAATAACAAGTATTTTAAAGTCGCTTTGGTTAATGATATTCCGTTTGAGGCATATGTAGATTTAGGCAGCGAGTGCTCTATGATAAAATGTTCGGAATTCGAAAAATTAGGTATTAGCTACGAATTAGATAACTCTGTCCTGGTAGGTTTTGGGAATGCAACCGTTCTCTCTTTAGGTAAACGATCAGTTTGTATTTCTGTTGATGACGTAGTGGCTAACGTAGAATTAATGATAGTACCAGATAGTGTTATGCAGGTACCATTGATGATTGGTCACACTTTTACAGAGCAGCCACATATTGAGATTCACAAAACTAAAGATCATTTAGAAATTATGCAACTATGTAGCTCAGTAGTTGAAAACAATAAGATATGTCTGTACTGTAAAAGTGATACCACCATTTCTGGAATTACGATTGTCGAAATATACACGGAGCCTAACTATGATGGAGAGTTATTTATTGAGGGAGGTTATAGATTTGAGAAGGGCACGATATTCTCAGTATTATCGGGTTTATTTCGTATTAAGGCTGGTACAGGGGAAGTAGTTCTGAACGCTCGGGGTGTCATACCTATTACTTTATGTAAAAACAGACTTATTGCTAGAGGAAGAATAGCACACAAAGAGCATAACTTTAAAATTCAAAAAGTCTCGTCCTCTAATGATATTAGCGATCTCAATTTGAAAACTAGTTCAGATTTAAGTTTCACCGAGCGACAGAAGCTGCTTTCTTTACTGAATAAGTATCGAAATTGTTTTGCATTTAGTTTAGACGAGTTAGGCTGTACCTCGGCAGGAGAGATGACGATTGATCTCAATAACAATGAGCCGGTAGTATACAGACCTTATAGGTTAGCTATAAAGGAAAAGGAACAGGTTAGGAATATGGTCTCTGAACTACTAGATAACGGTATAGTGCGTCCATCTACATCGGCGTATGCTAGTCCAATCGTGCTAGTTAAAAAGAAGAACGGAGAGCTCAGACTTTGTATAGACTATAGGGCACTGAATAAGAAGACCGTTAGAGAAAATTATCCTATGCCGTTGATTGACGATCAACTAGATACGCTTGCTGGCCATAAACTTTATACAACGCTTGATTTAAAATCTGGCTACTACCAGATCCCAATTCGCGAAGAGGATAAGCATAAGACTGCGTTCGTAACTCCAGACGGCCATTTTGAATTTAATAGAATGCCGTTTGGTCTTGCGAATGCACCAGCAACTTTCCAACGTCTGATGAACCAAATATTGGGATCAGCTCGTCATAAAGAGGCGCTTGCATATCTGGATGACGTCATCATACCATCTAAATCATTCAATGAGGGTATAACACGGCTGGAGTCCATATTACAGTTATTTAATGAAGCCGGTCTGACTCTAAACTTATCTAAATGTGTCTTTTTTAGTCCTCAAGTTGATTACTTAGGATTTGAAATCTCTTTTGAGGGCATACGTCCAGGTTCAAAGAAAATAGAGGCAGTGGAGAAGTTTCCAACCCCTATCAATCACCATAATGTACGGCAGTTCCTTGGATTATCTAGCTTTTTTAGGAGGTTCGTGCCACGGTTCTCAATTATAGCCAAGCCGCTGACATATTTGTTGAGGAAGGATGTTAAATGGATCTGGGGTCCAGATCAAGAGAATGCGTTCAAAACTTTACAGAGTGAATTAGTACAGTCTCGGTCATTAATGCAGTAGCAGTCTCACAAAGCAATAGATTAACACTAATGAGTTGACTTACGACCTTCTTTACGAGTTTCTATGCTCGATATCGTGTTCATACTATAGAAACTCACACACACGCACTGTTGTCTGCAACCGATTGTATTACATAATTTCGATCAACTTAGAATATGGCATGCTAGCGTAGCGGGTAAGGTGCTGTGGTAGGTGTGTTTAAACAAAGGTATGCGGTGTGTTCGAATCTCACGTGCGGTTATAGTTTTTGTAAAGTTTTATAAAATATGGTTCGATAATAATAACAAGCCTATCGCGTTGTCTTGTTCAATTATAAATTGTAAAGTAAGTAGGTAGACAGCAATTTTTTAATAAATTATTTCGATTTCTGTAAGGTAGACAGATGCAGTTACGACTCAGTCATTTAGATCGGATAGAACTTTGTTGGAAGTTATTGTTGGTTAGTGATTTGTGTTAAATCTATTATAGTGGTGTTGTGGATAAAGTTTTCAAAACACAGGCAATAGTATTATTATCGAAGCGAGAGCGAATACCTATTATTACTCTGCCTAAAAGTGGACGTTATAAATAAAACACAAATATCGAATGAAATCGGACTGACTGTGAGTAATTTATATATTTTATTAAACATAAAACTAAATCAAAGATTGATGATCCTTTAATTGTTTTTCAAATGTTTATTATTGATCATGATGTTGAAATAAAACAAAAGAAAAAGAAAAATCATTTATAAGTTTATTTATTTAGATTATTGAATGATGAATAAGAATTCTAATAACTTTATTCTTAATATTGTTTTGTTTCTTTAATTATTAGATATATAAGTATAATTATATATTTTATTATATATTAATATATAATATATACTTATATATAACCTATTTCTTCACAAGTTTTAAAATCCCGGTGTATTATCCCGACCCCGGCGCCCTAGACCGTCAGGGAAAAGGAAGTTAGGTTATATAAGTATTTAATGTTATTTTGTTTCTAAATTATTATAATATAATAATTTAGAAACAAAATAATATTAAATATAGAATATAATATAATAATAATAGTAATCAGTTTTAGTATTTTGCTTATAGATGTTTAATAGTATTTCTTTTTATTGTTCTAGAAAAATACTATGAGTCGATGGGTTAAGATCTACCTATGAGGAAGAAAGTAGCCTTGGTAGTCGAGAGCGAAGTGGAAGGCCGGGCAGCAACGTCACGTGGTGAACGAATATGTAACATCAAACAAGTGGTTTTATACCAACTAAATATTTTGCAGAAGTATTCGACACGTCATTACTAACTGTTCGCCATGCACTCCACGCTGAAGGTGTGCATCACCGAAGACCAGCTCCCTTTTTGACAGAAAATCAAAAACGTTTCGCAAGAGAATATAAATTATACTTACTTCAACTGAGACACTTAATTAACTACTATATTTTCAGATGAAAAAAATATTCTAACTTCATTTATGGTGTAAGGATAACACACGCTATAGTGAATAATACATAGTTATGTGGAAGTATTATATGATGTCGTATTGCATGCAGTGTCTGTTTTATTTTAATTTTTACTGTTTAAAGGTTAAGTTAATTTTTATTTTATTTCTCTCTCGTGTGTTGTCACTGTCCGTGCTGAATAAATGTGTTTTCTTTCTTTCTTTTCTTTAGATATGAGAAAATATAAGAGGAACGTAAATATGTTTTAATCTTGTGCTCAATGTGTCGACACTTACTTGATTGGATCGAGAACAATGGAGATCATACTAAATGTTGAAAATTTGCAAGTGCTTTACCCCCTTATTAAACACTTCATTTTTATTCACTCATTGTCATTTTCATATCAAAGAAAAGAGATAACAATAAACTTAACCATGAGTTTATTAATAAACGATGGAGGGGTAAAAGATTTAAGTTGTAATTGCTGGCCATATTAAAGTTAGTCGGTAGTTAAAGAATTAAAAGATTGAGGTTTAGTTTCAATCTTCTTTTCGTCAAGAAAACGAATACGTTAAGCTTACCTCAATAACTAATAAGTGTTACTGTAAGGATTATTGTTGTAATTAAAACAAATAAACGTATTTTGTTATAACTCTTTTTATTTTTCTTAATTTTGCATTAATGACCTAGAAAATAATCACTTACTTTATAGTATTAAATCATTAAGCGAATCCATCAATTAATAAAAATTAAAAAAAGAAATACAATGTTTTGTCAAGGATTCGAACCCACACGCCTCGTAAATCGGAATCCTACGCATAACGCATACAGCTATAGTTGCTTATTGCAATTTCTTGAATTATAGAATTACAACAGTGGAATGGACCGTCCAAGGTCATTCATACTGACAAGCGAAACAGACGTATTCTTTCTTTCGTTTTATTTAACTTCTGAGTGTGTGTGGTGACGTCTCATTACGTTGTGTGCGTTGAGTCATCCCTCACACAAACAGCGCGTACGCCCCGTAGCACGCGATTATGAACTCTAACATGCCACTGGACTTCTGTCCCCTTACTGTACGTAAGCCTACGTTGGCTCTATACGACCCAAAATTAACTACCGAATTACATACAGATGCCTGTAAAATAGGCGTAGCTGGTATCCTTCTTCAAAAATATGACAGTACTTTTAGGCCGGTTGCATATTTTAGTCGCCAAACGACACCTGAGGAACAAAATTATTCCTCATATGATCTTGAAACTCTGGCGGTTGTATCGTCTTTGCATAAATTTCGTGTGTATTTAATCGGGGTACCATTCAATATTATAACTGATTGTAATTCGTTACGAGCCACCTTCCAAAAAAAAGATATGTTGCCACGTGTTGCTCGATGGTGGGAACAAATGCAGGAGTATAATTTCAGTATAGAATATCGACCTGGAAAATCCATGTGTCACGTAGACGCTTTAAGTCGTAACCCCATCAGTGATGTGGAAAAAGAATATAATGTGATGTTGGTTAATAATGACAATTGGTTAGCTACAGTCCAAAGTTCAGATGATGAAATTCAAAGAATTGTAGGGATATTAAAAGACCCAAATTTAGATAACGTGATAGATATTAAAACTAACTATAAATTGAAAAATGATAAACTGTTTAGAATAACGGCAATTGGCGATAAGTGGGTTGTACCGAAAGGAGTGCGCTGGCAAATAGTTAAACAGAATCATGATGACATTGGCCATTTTGCTTTTGACAAGACGTTAGATAAAATCAGAACAAATTATTGGTTCCCAAGGATGCGTAACTTTGTACGAAAGTATGTAAATTCCTGTTTAGAATGTAGTTACTCAAAATCCATGGGTGGTAAGAAACCGGGGCTTCTGCATCCAATCGAAAAAGTCGATATTCCTTTCGACACAATCCACGCAGACCATGTCGGGCCATTCGTACGAAGTAGCAAAGGAAATATGTATATACTTGTAATTATTGACGCATATACTCGTTATATATATTTAAAACCAGTTAGGAACACAAAGTCCTCTACAACTATTAAAGTGTTTCGTGAATATTTCGGAATTTTTGGAGTCTCAAGGCGGCTGATATCGGATCGCGGAACTTCTTTTACCAGCGACATGTTTAAGAAATTCACTACTGATAAGGGTGTAAAACACATATTGAACGCTGTAGCTACGCCTAGAGCTAACGGGCAGGTGGAACGTTATAATAAGACAATAGTAGATTCCCTTACGGCTAAGTGTGTAGACTCTGCTGATAATAAGTGGGACGACCACGTGCCTGATGTTCAATGGGGCATGAATAATACCTTTAATAAAGGAATAAATCGTACCCCTGCGGAGGCTCTTTTTGGAACAAGACTAACGGGACCTAGTGAAAATAAAATAGTTACGGAATTAGTCCATGATATAACAAATATTTCTGATGATCAGAACATAACTGAAATTAGGGAGGACATGAATACGCATATTAAATTGTCGCAACAAAAGTCTAAGGAATCTTACGATAAAAAACGATGTAAGCCTCGGGAATATAACGTAGGTGACCTAGTTAGTGTAGAGAGGCAAGTACCGGCTACTGGCCAAAGTAAAAAGCTTGTACCTAAATATCAAGGTCCTTATAGGATAACTAAAATTTACGATTGTGATAGGTTTGAAATAGAGGACACTCCATTAACAAAGAAAGGCAAACACTACTCTGCTGTCGTAGCCGTGGATAAAATAAAGCCCTGGTTAAATTTTTGTAGACCTCACGAGGACTCTTGCGAAGAAGGTGGTAGTACTGACACCGAATAAATAATGTAATATATCTGACTACTTGCATATTTCGTATACTTTTGAAAATATTCACTTATGTTTGAGTATTTTACAGTACCACAGTTTTAGTGAATATGTATGTAATCCTTAGTGAGGCCTGTTGCCATGGGTATTCAGGATGTAGTGGGGCCTGTTGCCATTGGTATTCAGGACGTAGTGGGGCCTGTTGCCATGTATTCAGGACATAGTGGGGCCTGTTGCCATGTGTATTCAGGACGTAGTGGGGCCTGTTGCCATAGGTATTCAGGACGTAGTGGGGCCTGTTGCCATAGGTATTCAGGACGTAGTGGGGCCTGTTGCCATGAGTATTCAGGACGTAGTGGGGCCTGTTGCCATGGGTATTCAGGACGTAGTGGTGCCTGTTGCCATATGTATTCAGGATGTAGTGAGGCCTGTTGCCATAGGTATTCAGGACGTAGTGGGGCCTGTTGCCATGATTATTCAGGACATGATTCGATATGGTCTCTTTTAACACGTATCGTATAATATATAATTGGAGTACATTGCTTTGTTGTATTATGATTAAAATATATTTAGTTAGTCAATTTAAAAGAATATTGTAAAATAATTGTCTGTGATGCGATATTGTGTTAGTTAATTTGATTATGTTCTATTGATGTTTTATTATACAAGGGTTGTTTAATAAATGGTTCATTTAGTAGAATAGTTGATAAAAGATAGATAAAGTCTGATTGTTTTCAGAATGCATTGTTATCGATAAAAATATTATTATAACTATGAATTGTAATATTTGTTTTTGTTTGTTGTTTTTTTTTTGTTTTGTTTGTTGTTAACCCGTACGAGGTCGTTACGGTATGCTTGGATGGCCGAATGTTAGCTATTTTATAATTATGTGGTGATTTAGATAATGTGTATAATGTTGTATTGGTAATATTTAGCCAAAATAAGTAATTATTATGATTTGTTTGTAATACTAAAATGGCGCCACCAGATATAGGAATGTCAATTGACTTTTTAGTTCGTTGGGATATGAAATTGTTAGTGAGCGCCATTTTAGCAATTGAGTAGTTCAGTTGTTCGTGAACTGTGAAAGTGTAAAGACGATTCTGGAATCCATGTAAGTACTGTAAATGATTAAATAAAGAAACTAATGTTTTAATGTATTTTGTGCTTTACTTAATAATAAAATATCTGTATAGTGTGGATGGATTGATTGTTTAGGAATAATGAATAAATCTATCTATTATCCAACAATGCTAGAGCTTTATTTATCCTTATTTCGGTCCTTCTTACACGAGGCTCATATTTACAGGATTTCAATAGGTATTTTAAATAAGTACGAAAAGTTTATAAAATGGGATACAGTGGAAGGCTCCCCTAGTGACAATAAGAAGTACAGTTAGCGATATAAATAGATGAACATATCGTTCCTATAAAAACTAAATATACTTATTCAATAAAAGGAAAGATTTAAACACCAAAATCAGTTCTAAAAAATATTAACAACAAATTAGATTTTGAATTTTTCTTTTTTCAGAAAATCATTTTTATTTGCTAACTAAACTGAAATGCAAAACAGCATAATTATTTAAAACATCAATAAAAATACAAATATAAAATTGAGCACTTTAGTCGGAAAGGGTATTATATAACGTGTATCAAAATCCGTGGTCATATTAATTATGGGTGTGGTGGATCAAAGAATCAAACTGAACAATATTCTGTTTGGGACCAACGTAATCGCGAAAAAATTACTGTTCCATACGTTTGGGTCAAGTAGGTAGGTATTGAAGTTTTGTATTGGACTGCTGAGAATTGACACGTTGTATAAAGCAGAAAAGGAATTATTGTACTCATCATTATGAACAACTTTTATTAGGGGACCAAACATGAAATCGCGAACCAATAATTTGCTTTTGTTGTCTGTATGGAATAGCAGATATTTCTTCCGCTGTTACCGGATTGGTCTCATACTCAAAGATGTTCAGAAAGATAACCATTTTCCGGCTAACCGTGTAAAGAGGGATCTAAAATTTGTTTGTTTACTAATAATAAAATTTATTCATAATTACAATGGAAAACAGGGGGTGGTTATGGTAACGTGGTGGTTTGTTTGTATGTAGGGGGTAATCCCTAGGCCTTCTAAATGGATTCTAAAAATTATTTCCCCAATACAAGGCTACACTTTCTCTGAATGATATAGACTATATATTATTTTGACAAAAAAAAAAACAATAAATGAAGTTGAAATTTTGAAATTGGTTGAACAATAGCCATCTTATTATGAAGATGGCTATTATTTGAAGTAGCCATCATTACTAGTCGATAAAATTATGCAATTTTATTATAATTATTTCTCTAGTATTTGTATGAATAAAGGTGCCCAAGATCGTCGACGCTTTGGCCTGGGATGATAATGTCAGTCAATAAGTCATTAGACCAGCTTATATTATGATTAGAGGAAAGTCACCAAATATGGAATACCATTTTGTTATAGGGATATAAAAAAAAAACTTCAAAGAAATGAAAACAGTTTAATGTTATTACTAATCAGTCATACATTTATACGTATTAATTAACAGCCTTCTATCAAATATAATAATTATTAAAAAAAACCGAACACAAAAAACAAAATCACAAATAAGTAACCAAATATGGAATAGGTACCCATATATGGAATATAAGCATAAGTCATCATATTAATAAAAAAAAACAGACATAATAAAAAAAAAATTGTAGTAATAAATGAGACTGTTCATCTTTTTGGCATAGGCGGAATAAAGTTGTCCTAGGCACTTGAAAATGCTGTGCTGCTTTCAAATATCCCATTTTCTTTTCCCGGAGGAATTTTATAGTTTCTGCCATTTTTTCTTCATCCCAGGTTTTCCGTTTCTTGGTCGATTGTGAAGCCGACATTCTAAAAACAAACAGGATATAATTTTTAAAAGAAATAGTAGCAAGTACATATTTATAGATTATTCCATAATTAGGCACCAAAGACTGTCCATATTTGGATTTTTATACTAGTTCAAACTAGTACCAATATTTTATCAAATCACAAAAATTTAATTACAGAAGGTCACAAAATGATGAAATAACCATAATATCGATATATTCAATAGTAAAACATGTATGTAGACGTACATAATAACCGATAATACCCATTTATTACATACCTTTAAAATTTTCTGTGCGACGACAAAACAAAACACGCCTGCCACACGCGTACCGTTCGCGCAACTGACACGATGGTGTGAGTGCGATAGTAAAGAGAGCCAATGAAATAGAAGATGGTCGTGTGTTGCATTTTAAACTTATAGTTTCGGAGAAATCAAGGTATTCCATATTAGGATACTATACCATATTTGGTGACTTTCCTCTAACAATAATACCCGTATCTAGAACTTCGAGAATTCTTGAACTTCTAAGTACTTAAAGAGATTAATGACTTCACAGTATAAAAGACATTTTTCTTATGAACAGTTGAACAATTTGTAACTATTACGACCGTGATCAGGGCATTCACTGAACAAATCTGATCCATTAATTACACTGACTTCTGAAAGATATTTTTATCTTTAACATTAGATAATATTGATCTAGATTCCTACTAGCTGGATTTATCCCTTTTTTTAAACAAGTCAGCAATGGAAATACCTATTGTTATGTAACCCGAGGGATGTATGATTAATTATTACGAGTACAGCGACGTAAGTAAATAAAACCCAAAGAAAACAATAAAACATAGACAATAGACATCTTTGTCTCTGTACTTTGTTTTGTACTCGATTTATGTAGCAGTAAATATAGGGTCAAGATCGCAACTAAACTAAGTAATCTGCGTCCATTTTTCTTTTTGTTAGCCAAAGGTCATTCAAAGTAATCATCCATCAAAACCCGTTGACCTCTTTGAAACTGTACCGAATTACTGTTGTATAAGGCAATTGCATCAATGCATTCAAAAGACACAATATCATAATAAGTCATAACCATTGTGGGGGAGGTATGGTGTTACTCCAACCAGACAAGGTGATAGGTGTGTGCCTGGTGGGCCGAAGCCCGACGTTTGATGTAGGACAGCTTAGTCGTATATAGGCTGTTTGCCGTGAATCCATTGCCATGTTGCTAATAGCTATTTAATGTAGGAGCGTTGTATTAGAGCGATAGTCGGCATTCTTCCTGACGAATCATGCAAACCGTACTTTAATAAGTTGGGAATATTAACTTTGGCGGGTATGTACATTTACGAAATAGGAACATTTGTCAAAACTAATCCAAGCTTATTTATCAAGGCAAAGGACAAATTTCCTAGAAATACGAGAAATCCTAATAGGCTTGTACTTGAGTCGAAACCAAGGACTACCTTATACCAAAAGAATTGTTATGCCATGTGTATACAGATATTTAATAAAATACCAGAAACAATTAAGAAACTTCCGCTAGTTCAGTTTAAGAAAAGCCTAAAAATCTGGCTACTGGACAAAGCATATTACACTGTAAATGAGTTGTGTCAGCGAGTTATACTGTAATTCTTTTTAAATTTTTCGACATTGCATTTTCATTATTATTATTTTTGACATGATACCTTATACATATTATTTTTTTGACATTAATTGTAAATTTTATATTGTACTAGCGGCCCGTCCCGACTTCGTTCGGGTACAAATTAGCCGGTAGATACTTTTTAATTTTCATCAATTCCTGACCTCTTACAAATCGTTCGGCTTCAAAAAATACGGACTCTCATATAACTATTTCATCCGCTTAGAGGTTGAATTTCGAAAAACACGAAACCGATTTTGTTTTTAATTTTAAACAAAAGCCTAAATACAAAATTTCACGTTTCTAACTTCAAAAACATTTTTCACTCCTTTATCGCCCCTTTGGGGGATGAATTACCAAAAACGCAGAAACACGTGTTTTTTTATTTCTAACCAAAAGCCTAAATCTCAATTTTCACGTTTCTAACTGCAAAAACAATTTTCACCCCTATTTCGCCCCTTTAGGGGATGAATTTCCAAAAACGCGGTAACACGTGTTTCTTTATTTGTAACCAAAAGCCGAAACACCAATTCTCACGTTTCTCACTTCAAAAACAATCCCAATATTCACGTTTTACACTTCAAAAACAATTTTCACCCCTATTTCGCCCCTTTAGGGGATGAATTTCCAAAAACGAAGAATCACGTGTTTCTTTGTTTGTAACCAAAAGCCTAAATCCCAATTTTCATCTTTCTCACTTCAAAAATTAAGGAACTCCCATACAAACTTTCACCCCCTTTTTCCCCCCTTTAGGGGCTGAATTTTCCAAAATCCTTTCTTATTGCTTGCCTACAATACAAAAGGGACCTACTCTCCAAATTTCGTGACTCTAGCTTCAGTAGTTTCGGCTGTGCGTTGATGATAAGTCAGTCAGTCAGTCAGTCAGTCAGTCAGTCAATCAGGATTTCTCTCTTTATAATATTACTATGATTAGGAATCCGTTGTTTTATCAATGTTAAATTTTCACATGTCACTTAGTGGCAAAATAGAAGAACTACATATACTCCTCAACACCTTAATGTACTCTATTTTATGTGGAATAAATTTCATTTCATTTCACATTTGGCCGCAACATGAAGGTAATAATGTTGAGACCTGATGGTGCAAGCCGCAAGGTTGATTTGCAGACCTATTTGTAGTAACAATGTACTTACAATGCAACCAGAAGAGACGATGTCATACGACGCCGCACAAAGCATAGTCTCCCAGATGTTTGGGAGACCGATCTGCGTGCTATAGAGCATGGTGCACAAATTCTGGTTGTAGATATACTTGGATGTGTACATCAGCTCTGTGCTTGCCTAAAAAACAAGAAAAAATACATTAGGATTCATTTCGAAATTAAAACTCAGACTCGATTCGATTTTTATGATCGACAATCTGTCTTGCAAAGTACTGAAAACCGATGTTTGAGGATCACTTCAATCGATCAATAGAAATTGAAAAAATGTGTAAATAATGTATGAAGAAATTCCTAGATATATTATAGTCTTATAACTGCAAGTTATGAAGTATATTATAATGAGACTATAATAAGGAAAGATACCTAATGCTGCAATTAAGAACGAAGAAACGAAGAAAAGAGTAGAATATTGTTACTACTTACAAGGGCCGTATTATTTGGAGCTCCCCATCCAGCAAGAGCGCAAAGTGCGAAATCAGCAGGTCCAAAGTCAGGAGACGGGAGTGCTATAGGTACTGTAGTATTGCTTGTGAATGGAGTGCTGAGCTAAAAAATAACATCAATATTTAAAACAATTATTGACTTCCTGAGGTCCTGGGATTAATTCCCGGGTCAGGCAAAATGTTATTACTGTTTTCTGTATGGAAATTCTCAGTAGCAGCCCAGAGTCGGGGAAATGTGGAAGTACAATAGTACACCGTCCTCTGCCCTTACCCTTGGAGATTAAGAGGCACTATGTTCTGTTTAATTGTTTATTTAAAAAACGTGACAGAGCCTAGTTAGCCCGTTGCATAAGTTCCAACACCGCGGAAGACAAAATCAGCAACTTTTCAGAATAGCAAATAAACCGTTTCATTTTCTGTACAACACTGACATACCAGACAGAGGTTTATTTTCTAAATAACGCGTCGTCATTGGTTCTATTCGTCGTGTTTGATTAGCCAAACGCTACGTCGTTCGAATTTCTATCGAATGATATACTTATCGCGTATATCGGATATTTTTTGACATCCGCGATGTTACAACTTAAGAGATAGATGAATACATTCTAAAAATGGTCTGATTCGACTGGAGAAATACCATGCTCGTAAAGAATATCGTTGCGATGAGTATTGTATTTATGCACGTGTTTAGTATTGTAGCGACATCTATCGCAACATAGAAGAACTACTATCACATTGCGAATCCTGCATCGCGCAAGGAAAAAGATATTCGTAAACTAGCATATATACAACTGTCCGACATCAACCGTCGGGCTTCGGCCCGCCAGGCAATATCACCTCGCCTGGTCGGAGGATCCTCCCTTTTCAATGGAGGAACACCATACCTCGTTCCTCCACAGTGGTGACCCCTGACAATGAACATCTACGCAACCTTCATCGGCATCATCGCCTTCACTCCTCTCAAGAACCCCCCAGCACCTCTTCGAGCAGCATTCAGCAAGTCTCTTCCTGCCAGCCAGCATCCTCGGCCCCAACGGGTAACCATATACTTGCAGCGACCGCGCAAGCCTGGTTCCACCCATCGGCCTCATCAGCGACCTTGGCACAGCACACTGCACTTCGGCCGGTCAACTAGCAGAGCCCTTCTCTCCTGGTCGACGCAGCAGCCAGCCACTACGCTTCACTGCGCTACCTCGACTCACTGAGGACTTCGCAGCATCACTGCAGTCAGTTCCGACTCACCGTGAACTACGCGGCATTCAGTTCCGACTCACTGGAACTAGCACTGGCCCTGGCAAGCAACCTCAAGACTCATCAGTATCGACCTCCGGTCTGGGGGGGGAGTGATGTAGCGACATCTATCGCAACATAGAAGAACTACTATCACATTGCGAATCCTGCATCGCGCAAGGAAAAAGATATTCGTAAACTAGCATATATACAACTGTCCGACATCAACCGTCGGGCTTCGGCCCGCCAGGCAATATCACCTCGCCTGGTCGGAGGATCCTCCCTTTTCAATGGAGGAACACCATATCTCGTTCCTCCACAGTATTATCTCTCCGTAACAAGTTGCTTTACTGTAGCTTTTACTTACAGTAATATAATTATGTAAGCACGCAAATAACTTACGGTGATAATAGCAATATCGTTAATATGCGCCGGACTCCCGATGTGCTGGGGGTGTACGGTGAAGTTCGAAATGGTCCGAATGCGATCTTGCACAGTATCGTTGGTGAGAAGCACTGAACCGGCAAACACCCTGTATTCAACCGGGTTGATCAGCACTCGATTCCTGTAATAGAATCCCTTTGTTTACATTTTGGATTTCACAATAGCTGCTGTAATTATTTTGCACAATACGACAAGGTTACCTTGTCCCATCGGGCGTATCACAGGGAATATTTTAATATAAATTAACAAATTTATATTAAAATATTGCATGTAGACAAAATTTTCTTTCATGGCAAATTCGCTTGTGCACCTCGTCCAAGAATATTTGGTGCAAGAAAAACCAGCGAAATATTATTGTGATGATTATGAAACATCCGGATCAAACTCAGAGCATAAGTCCCGCATATATTTTTACATTTATTTACATTATCTAAGCATAGTTCGATAGTTATTTATACTTATATAATGTAAATAAATGTAAAAAATTATGGAGGAGTTATCCCTCTTTTTTTATTATATGTATATGTGCAATAAAACAATGGCACACTATATAAATTAACCTATACAAACATGTAGGAATAGATATTTCCATTTCCCTAACTTATCTGATAAGTTTCCGGAATCTACCCAAAGTTTATTAGACACTACAAGATTTATCGCTTCGTACACAGTTTTGTCAACGACGTTGTTTAGTTGTAATGTAATTGAGCAAAACGTAGGACTTGATTGTATTAGTTTCAATGAATAATATAATTAATAGTTCTTAGCCAATATGAAAATAGAAGAAACAAATTTTAATAGACCAGCCGTTAATATTGTTTTATTTTTGATAGGTCAACAGTGTCTATTCATTGTTGCTGTAGTCGACAGAATTAAGGTACGTCAATTATTAATTGAATCCTATGAACAATTTGACACACCACTATCCAATATCCAATAAAACAGGAAACAGTACTGACCCGTCAATGGTGTCGAAAATGCAAGACGCGGCTGTCAATACATGCTGAAATGTAATCAATACTCCTCCGCATCTGTGTCCCCTTGTAGCTGTTTGGATCTGAGATAATTGCTGCAACGAAGCCTGAAAGAGAACATCATTTAGATTTTATTGTTTTATTGATGTTTCCTCGATTGAAATGGCGACTTTGTGTTATAAGGTTGGAGTTTTGTATTACGTATTTTAAAGTTCTTACATCTATTTATATTATTTAGAATATCTCCTAGCCGTGCCTTAACACCATAATTATATATATTGACATCGGTCTCAAATAAATAGTTAAATAATGTATGCATTAGCATTCATTAGGGCCCATTATGCACGGCAACCTGCACTTTTAATGACTTGCGAAGCTACTGTCACTGTTTAATTTAGGTGGTCAAGATCTGGGGGCCTAAAAAGGTCACATTGAGCAATTCATCTACTGATCTGCATAGTAACTGTCAAACAGATGATTACTGAATATGAACCTTATGCGGATGACATTAAGATTCGTTAATTAAGTAGATATTTTGACATTCGTAATATGAATCATATGTGATTCATCTAAGGTGGCTTTTTTAGCCCCTTTGGTCAAAAATAATTTGTGTATTTTGGAATCATCGACACAACCAAGAAGAAACACCCGAAATATTTTCAACAATATTATATTATCTTCATAGAATGTTTGGTAACTAATCTAATATGCACGCATTGTTGTAAAAATAAATTAATCGCAATTTATGATTTTATCAGTGGCAAAAGGATAATTATCCTTTTGCCACTGATAAAATCATAAATATTATTATTATTATTTATTATTATTATTAAATATTATTATTATTATTAATATTGAGATATAACATTAATAATGCTATTCACCTTATCCAACCAGACTAACACCTGAAGCACACTAGCTACTAGGTGCTTTTATCAGAAGTGCGTTTGCTACATTCTGCTTCCGAAAATTGAATCACAAGCTGATGGCAGTTTCCATCAGTAGCGTGATAACTCCTAATCCCTCATAAGTAGTTCACAGGAACAAAAGGGTATTTCTCCTTTTTGACCCGGATATCTCGCAACATTCCTATGCCGTTAACATTAAATTTGCGGTATTTTGGAACAAGTGGCTATAATTTGTCAGGTTTTGGCGCATCGCCACACATAACGCGCCGCAATGACCCCATTTAGCTCTCACAATTTTAAGGGAATGATAAACAGCTGATGAAGCTTGTATTAGACTTTCGTTCTGAACCAAGACTTTAGAGAATTAACTGGATAACTTCGTAGGTAATCTTTTTATTGGTTCAACTTGACTTTACTGGTCGATGCCGAATGTCGAAGCATATCGTTGTAGCCTATACCTAAACGTGCTCAACATACCTGTACGCTACAAAGTGTTATTGAAAGAAATAAATATACACAATATTCTGGGTTTGCACGCTGCGCTGGTTATTGGTCGATTGTAACGATCGATATAAATATACTCAATTATTTATTGCATTATATAATTTTATAACAGCTGATAGGCTTAGAACTATAGGATCGTCGATAACAAAGCATAGAAGTTACAAATTTAATTTATTTTATTATTTTATCGATTGCCAGAATTTATCTGTGGACGGGTTTACCCAGTGAATGAAATTCTTCAATCAGTAAAGTTTTTATACAAAGGGATCTCCGTCTGATCTCCACAACCCAATTACTGGGGGATAATTTACTTTAGCTGCCCGACTTGAACGCACTTTATAGTTAGTATTCTTGATTTGCCGGATAATATAGAGCATGTAATTAAATTGGTCATACACACCTATCCTCTCTTTGATATACTCCATGAGGGTAGATCAAATTAATGAATGTGATTAAATGGATAATCTCATTCGAAAAAAAACTTAAAAGCAACTTCAATATTTAAAAATAACACAAGGTTTGTACCTACGGCTTTTATTCCTATATGATAATGATACTGTTTTCATTGCTTCATACCCGAGAAATCGAATATACAATAAGTTAATAAAAAGTAATAATACCTATTTATAGAATTCTCACTTCAAAGAACTGCATTTAATCTAATATAGGTAGGTAGGTAATATTTTTATTCCATCTACGATGAGTAAATATTTATGTAATGCATAACTAATGTATATATTTTTCACTATAATTTATAAATCTACATAATTGGTTAAATTATAACAATTCATATATTTTTTATACGCACCAATTCTTTTGTCAACCTATGAACATATGAACGCAATAAAGATTTTGAGTTTTGAGCTACCTCTTATATGTCATACAAACATATACCAAAGATATGAGAATCCGAGATATTGAAGATGCCTAGTTGCTTATCTATATGAAGACATTTTGCTGTTGAGATGGTGTTAGATAGATGTAGATAAAGAATCTGATGCCGTAAATGATAGCAGAAATAATTTAACTCCAAAATAAATATAATCAATACGTTGGGCTAATAAAAAAGAGGCTGAAAATCAAAATTAGAACTAGTCCAGGCAACAATGATTATAATGTTAATTTGTTTTGTTAAGATGGGATAATTGTACATAATTTTCAATACCAGTACTAAGTCAACATCACAACATGCAATCCAAATTCCAATCGTAACCAGTGTAACGTGCGAGAAAACTTGGAAAGGAAAATTTGTAATCGCATTATTCTTATAATGTGGAACTACTACTACATAGAGCCTTTTAATTTGAATTATATTGTATTGTTTGTGTCAATAAATGAATATGCTTTCTCTCTTTGATATCTATCAGTAACAGTTAAAATATAAAATAATTTAAAAATAATACCGCGTATGGGAACTGATTCTCTGCTGCCGAATTCCCACTTGTAATTCTGTTAGTAGCGTCACTTGCACCCAAGCCTAACGCGCTGGCGCCTGTAAATCAAATAATAATAAATAAGATATATCCCCCTATACATCCACAATTCCACCAGGGGTGGGAGTTTGTATGAAAATCCGTAATTTTTAAAGTCAAATCCATAAAATTTGATATTTTGGTGTTTCGGTTAGAAATAAATAAATATAATATTTTAGGATTTTTGAAAATTCTACTCTTAAGGGGGTAAAATAAGGGATGAAAGTTTGTTTGAAATTCTATCATGTTTCAATTACATCCATTATATCGACTTCTGCGCGAGCAAAGCTGCGGACAACAGCTAGTAAATTATAAACACTATTCTCATAGATTATCTTCTACTATCGAAAGCCTGCGCCAATCAGACCTCTTGACGTCGCTTTATTCATCTTCTTGTAAATGGCATGGAAATTTTTAAACAAAAAATAGGTAACTGGAAAACACAAAACACGAAATATATTTGAACTTGAAAGATATTAATTTATGTGGTAAACTATAAGAAAGTACTGCATTGTAATACTTAATTTAAGGATTTAAAAAAAAATCTGAAAATATTTGCTTACCGCAAAGAGCGAGTACAGAACATAATACAATTTTTTCCATATTTTTCCAATCGACACGTTACAATATAATCCCAGATCACACACAAGTGATATTAAAATCAAACACCAAAATAATATTGGCAAAAAAATGAATCACTAGCAATCTTATCAATGTACAAGGATGTCTATTATCGATATTATCAATGTTTATCTACCAAAAATATTGAAACATTCGCTTTGAAAATCTAATCATACTTTTTCCTCTAAATAGTAAGTAGGTACAAGGTAAAGTGAATTCATCATGTAGTACATACCCTACAGATACAAACATAACCTAGATTAGATATGAATAGTCTTGTACAAAATGACTCACTGGTTTTGGAACCGCTGTAGACAATTTGTTTTTTGTCAAAGATCCGAAATATTGAAAGTGGAATCCCTGAAACCACGGGTCTAATTTTAACATTGTTAGTAATTTATTTCGCCGATAGTATTTTATAGCGATCAACTTGCGCAAACATGACATCACACAAAATCTAAAGAACGAAATTATCCGAAATGCTAATTAATAACAAATATGAATCCCTGAATCAGTATCAAAATTCTCATTTTCTTCCATTATTTAAACGGAAGACGAATATGGAACTGTTCGGGTGACATGCTGCCTTTATGGCCATATGAATTAGGAATATCGCCTATTCAACCGTGTGATTAGCAATGCGTCTGATTAGCATTGCCATTATCTAAGCTGTCACCATGTTGACCGCATGCAGTGGTGTCGTTGGCTTTAGTAGGCCGCTCGCATCTGAAAGATGTATTTATGTCTGTTTTTGACAATTTTTAAGATGCTAATGTTATTAATAATCGTACCTTTTTTAATCGTTTGACTATTTTTTCTAAATCATCTAATATAAAATTAAATACTATTAAAGGCACGGTAATGGCACAGTGTTTCTGCTCTACGTGTCGGGGATTCGATACCCGCACGGAAGGAATTTCTATGTCCTGCATACCGTTGTTCCGGGTCTGGCTTTAGGTTTGTGCGCATGTAAGATTTATGTCTGTAAAATATACCCACGACACGGCAGGAATAAACATGTTGGGAAAAGTTAAAAAATATCATCTTGGACAATACCATAAAGTTATTATTACTGTAATAAGAACTTTATGGACAATACTGTATAATTGATTGGCGCTGCTGCGAAAGTTTATCTTCAATACGACAAGAATTATCTTGATGCGGTTTTCAGCGTTAGACAACTAAGTTTACGGACTGGTAGACATATTTTAGAGCACCTGCCCGCCAAGGGACGCACTAGAACTTTCAATTAGGTTTATAAAATCTTTTTACAGTGAAAAAAGAAGAAAATTCACGATTACGTAAGAAGACCTCTAAAAAAAGAGTGAAAGCAATAAATTACAGCCATTGTGCGTGACCTCACGTTTTGGTAAGGAGGCAAGGTTTTTATACATAGGTTAAATTATCATGAGGACTATACAAAAAACACACGGACAAAGAATTTTAATTCTGTTTCTCATTATTGAGTCACGGGTCAATGGCGATCCAACAAAAACTCGTGTTTCTATAATAAATCTCCTATTCAACTAATAAACATAAATAAATATCAATGGACTCTTCAAAGGACCGTCTTTATGTTCTTTCACAATTAAATTCTTTATCAGAAATTAGAGAAAATATTAAGAGACATAATTAAATATGCCTACTATTTCATTGCGAGTGTTCTAAATTGGATAATATCAATAACATAACAATATTGTTACTGTTAGCCTGCATCATCCCACTGATGGGCAGAGGGCTCCCCCCCTGATTTCTAGACCTTCGGTCTAGAGCCAGTATTGACCATTCATTATTTAATTTATCAAGCTCGTCCCGCCGTGCCATTTCAGCCAGTATTTAATTTATAATCGAATTGTCGAATTGTCGTTGTGTTGTATGTGTCGAATTTTATTTTGAGCTTGGACCCCTAGGATATACTAATATCGATTGTGCGATGAATCTCGAAAGAAATCTAGTGCGGTTGACAACAGACAGGACCTAAGTAGACTAGGTATATCTGAAATCACGGCGAAAGATGTTCCTTGCTGATATGCCATAGCCGTCTTAAACACATGCACGACCAGTCGCCAAGGAATATTATTCTCTATGGCGTTGTAAAACTTGCATAAAACCCGTTTAAAAGTTGCACTATTTAGCGAGTAAAATACGTGTGCACTCACCGCGATTTCGAATAACTTCCCGACATGATGTCAAGGCTTGTTATACGTGTAGACTAATCGTCGCGCCAACTTTGCATGCACGAAGCACGATGTAGGGTCGCCCACGTCATGTCATGTAAGTAATGCATAAATACCGTGCATGTTACTGCAAGATGACAACTACAATATTTTTATATTATCATAATGTACGTACTAGGTATAAAATATACATACAGCAAGTCCCAATTAAGGTTGCCGGTGCGCGGAAAGAAGGCAACCACCCCGAATCGCTTAAAATATTTACGGTTTATGGTGGTAGTCAATAGAGAAATATTGACTAGAGTGTGTTGTTTACATTGTCCGCAAATTCTATTGGAATGTACTTTACTTTTTATCAACGATACCGTGTGAGTAACGTCACAGCGTCCGTCAGCGGCAAACCTGAGTGGGACGCGGACGGGTTATAGGTAATATGCAAACTAGACTCTCTTATGTTTTGCATGATACCTACCTACATCTAATTCTTGATAAAAAAATAGAATAAAAAATATTGATGACTATCGTGTTTCATCATTAATTCGATGACGTATCTATCTTGGAAATACATTAAAATATATAATAATATAATATATAAATATAATAAAATATTCGAACTAATCCCGGCAAATCGGTTGTAGTTTAAGATGAAATTAATTGATTTTATATAAAAACAATTTTGTTAACAGCAATCCTTCGTCAGTTGCACCAAATTCTCATTTAGTCCAGGTCAAAAATTGTTCTTGATTATAACAATAGCATAAATTGTCCATCAATATTTTAAAAATGGAGTATTTATTTGTAGATATTGTGTTTAATGAGTTGTCAAAGTACTGTCAAAACACGACGGATTAGGACAATGCATACCATGCTGTCTGTATCGCCACATGAATGGGGATATTGCCCATTCAACTGTGTAATTAGAATTGTACCTGATGAGCATCGCCTCGACTCTGTCAGTGACATGACTGCGCACAATGTATATGGACAAAGTGACCTGAAGTAGTGTTATTACAAAACAAGAAGGAAAATTCATAATTATTTTCGTTCTACGAAAACTGTTGTCGCTAGTCACACATTCACAGCTCACACAGGCCTTTATAACACCTAAAAAAAAGAGCAGTGATGTTAAAAAAACAGAATGGGAAAATCCGAAGACATAAAACAAACTATTATGAAGTTTGCATAACTCCGCATAATTGTGGCACGCTCGCTCCGCCTACTTGCCCTTTCTTTTTGTGTTGTTACTACCAAGGAGTATGAAGCATTATGGTCAGGACACTGGAATCGTATTGTCTCGCAATAATTTATTCACCATCATTAAATAAAATTGGTGGAATTCCCTGACTGGGGAAGTACCACCAGCTTGCATAACATCGTAGCACTTCACAAATAACACTGCTCTTCTCTAGTGTTGTGTTCCTAACGGTGAGTAAGGTCGCCAGTGCTCCATGGGGAAGCTATTTGTTGGCGCTGCTAGTAATAGGGTCGGCAACGCGCGAGTGATGACCCTGGTGTTGCCAGGCGGGCGGTATGCTAGTTTCTCACCTTAGCGGTATAATTTTTTTTTTACTTAATAGGTAACAAGGTTAATAGGTTATTCTTCAACACTATTACGAGCGCGAAGGATCATTCCATTCAGCCGTGTAACAGCTATGGTAAACAAGCGTTTTCTCATCGGCGGGTTTAGTACGGGTGCGTGATTCACACTAATGAGAATGTTAATGTAACACCCGCGTCACGTTTGCTTTCCTTGGCAATTCTATACGCCATTCAGAGAGGTATTCAATCCTTAATGATAAGCCAATAAAGTGGTTTATTTGTTGAAAGAAAAATCCTTAGCCTATTCAAATGGTTCCCGGAAAATATCGTAGGTATTCGTGATTATTTACCGCAAGATATTTGGAATGGGGCCGGTTGTGTTTCTTTTTTATTTAGAAGCTTTTATTTAATAATATATTTTTAAAAGAGCTGTTTTCTTTCTGGGTAGAATTCCTTACGAGACCGATAAGAAAATCATTATTTTATTTGCATGAAATAGAAATGATTTTATCAATAATGAAAGGCACGGATATCTTTTAATTCATATTTTTATGCCAGCCTCACTCTTATCTTTTACAATAATTAAAAATTATATAATTAAATTATAAAGGCACGGCATGCAAAGAACTTCTCAAGATCAGTCTAACGGGTGGTAGTCATCAGTCTATGTGGTTACAATTTCATATAATACCTACTTATAAACAGATGGGGATTTTAGTGTATTATTATAATTAAGCAGTGCTATTTTAGTAATTTACAATGCAAGATTATGATGCTGTGCTGTTCGTCATCTTGACATTGTAGAGTAACTTTTACAAATTTTATGGTTAACTGGGATTTTAGGGCACTTAGATACCCCAACCCACCTATATCTGAAACTGAATTGAAATGCACCACCAAATGAAAGACTTACACGAGTATTACCAGACCTTTCCCTTATAAAATTATTCCAGACATTTTTTTATTTATTTAGATAAATATTTTGTTCATTATAAAATGGTATTTCAAACGTGTCAGGTCACTTCACTGAAGGAAATTGGCTAAAACTCAAAGATTCCCATATTTCTATATCAAAATCGACAGAACAAGAGCTGAAAACTAGATTTTCGTACCTAATACCATTGGAAACAGTATTACTGCATCCAAGATAGACCGTTTTCATATTATTGTGTTACTAAAAAAAATCTTATATACACAAAACATTTTGATACAAAAGAAATCCGATAACAAGACCAGATAATTTTCTAATTGAAAATAAAACCTTATTTCTTCAATAAAAATAAAATAGTAACATCGGAGCGAAAGAAACATCTTATTGCGTTTTTTGTTACACATTCGTATGCTGATATCAGACCCGTAATAAAAATAAATGGGATCTCGCCTGATCTAAATATTAGGATACAAATTCAAGTGAACCAAATAGATCTTTCCACATACATAAACTATTCCGAAATCGATGAAACGTACTGCTGGGTTTTTCTTGAATCTTTTCAGCGTTGAAATACTGCAGTTTTATTATTGAAATCCCAGTACTTTCTTTTATGTGTGTTACTTCTTTTTGTACCTTATTGAGACAAATTTCTATCTAGCATAGCGTATCGATCGATCTTTTGAAACATTTTTGGGATTTAATCAAAATCAGAGCATCGACAGAGAGTCAACTAACTCGTTTCATTTATTCTTATTCATACAGTTATATTAAGGACCAGTATCTTTCCATACATAATTTTTTGTGCAATTCAATAATGGCAACCAAAACGTTATTAATAACGAATACCTGGGTTCTTTTAGTCGTATATTTAAGACCACAAAATCGGAACATTATTAACATTGATCATATCTAGAGCGAACGTTACTGAAATTGCTCTGTCTTCCAACGAGAAACGACGCAAGGAAACAGATAACGCACGCATAAACCTTAAAAACTCGCAACTGAAACAATTCCGAGGGTTATTACGGATAACTGCGGTCGCTCGCGTTAACATACGATACGAGCCAACGAGCGGGGGTGTATTCAGAGGTTACACCGTGCCGTGCCTAAGTTATATTGGATGCATTCACATTATTCGCACTCTGTTCCACTTTAAACGAAATTCGTAAAGTATCTACCTAAATTCGCTGCTAGTTTAGTGTAATTTACTACGATATGTGTCAACTGCGTGTTGTGGGAATGGGGCACGAAATTGGGAATGTTATCAGTGAAAAGGGTTGACGGTAGTTATTCAAGACACATGGACTGGAAATTGATGAAGTTGTATAGTTTATAAATAGATTATTCGTTCGTCATTTCAGTATCTATTGGTAAATCTACACTTAAATGGGCTCAGCGGCCTACTGAAACGTACACTATCAGCAAGCCTGGTGGATGTATTTGTAATGACGATGGCGATACACTGTGCTATTAGTATATGTGACATGTCGCCCATCTTTTTGATATAATCTCGTAGTCGACGATAGTCCCTCTAACGACACCCATGGGAAATAATGAGAGGGTCTTCTTTTTATAACCGAAACCATGGAGTAGTAACCCCAAATTTTGTTGACATGATGATAGCAGCAGCACTAAAGCAATTTTCTTTAATAGTATGTATTTGTTCCAAGAGATTGTCATAGTTATAATTTCTAGTGATTGAATTTTCATAACATTTGCTTTGCAACGATAGAAATTTGCCACTTCTAGTGAACTTCTGGGCCCGCATGGTGGATAACAGCCCAGTCGGCTGATGAGGTCAAAAACTAGTTAGATTCGCTTAGATACTGACGGCTATTTTCAGACGCAGGCATATTCAATACGGATCAGTAAACTTCATCTAAAATTACGTATATCAGCAAATTAAAGAACCTTCGCGAGATAACGCTACACAAACCATGACTTCTGTTTTAAACTAATATGAAAAGCAGTATTTGATTGGCTGCAATTATAGCATATTCAACATCCACGAGTAGTAATTAAGGAATAATTTAAGTCTAACACAAAAGTTTTTGCCGCAGTTTAAACCAAGTACAAGTAGGTAAAACTGGGAATCGATATCATCACACGGTTAACATTCTGATAATGATTTATTAATACATTGCCTATCGAATTTGGGTGTGCGATCGTAAATCTTCATAACGTTGTTAATAAAAGTCGTTAACCGTAAATAATGAAACTGAAACTGGGCCAAACAAATCACTGGCTCCAATGACGGGGTAAATCGAGTGGATTAAAACAAAAATGATACCTAAGGGCACTTAATATCTTGTTTGCCCGCGCGTAAATTGCGATATTAAATTTTGGACTCAAAGATCTTTCGGATAACACGCACAGAATCGTGATACTTTATTCTCACTGAAACAAACACTCTAAAATTTCATTTTCAATTCGGCATGAAGACGAATAGCTATAATATATTATTTTAAATTGGATTCCCAGAGGATACATCTTCGACATTCGTTATCATTACGTTTCTGCAGTCTTATTATTTCGAGAGTCCGCTTTGCCTTTAGAAACTTATGTGCTTTCCAACCGAACATTTCATTACTTTTCGTATCTCGTTAATTAACTCACTATCTTCACTTTCAAATTTCATCAAGTGAAAGCACTCAACTCGATCTCCTCTGTACCCTCGTTACAAGTGTCTCTCTAACGGGAAGCGACTCTACTTAGTTTAGTTTTGTGACTTTAACAAATCAGTACAAGTGCCTACTTGACTTCTTACTTGCTTGGTGCAGAGCACGCACACATGCAATCCTGGTTTACACAGAACCATAAAGTGACCGTCGCAAGTGAATCGCCTCCACATGTTGATTATTGCGAATACGAGCGTTTTATAAGTGTGCGTTCGACTAGCATCGAATGTAAAGTAGCATCCTTTGTACAAAACGTAACGTGATCATTGGTAAAGGAATCATCATGATTCTCTTCACGTCAATCCTTGTGTGAATTTCGATGTATCCGATCGATTCATTTTGAATTAGTCGCGGGCAAAACCACGTTGCCTAAGTAGATATGTACAATTTTCGTTAATTAAAAATAAGACAAAATACATATTCTATAAAATAAACATCACAGAGGCATAGAACGTTAAACTGCTATAAAAAAACTGCAAACGAGGTATTTAAATTAAATACTTCAATTTAAAACTGAGCTAAAATGGCCAGCCAGCTCATTTGAAAGTTTTTTCATTACTAGCTGAGTGTAAACGAGGGCCGTGGTTCTGTAAATGTGTTCTCTGTAACCGAAACCACTCCGAATTTAGGCGCTCCAAATAAAATTAACATTTTTCTCGCATTACCTAAAGGGTCGACAACTTACAGGGGCTGACTCAAAGCTATTGTAAAAGACGTGTTTTTTTTTTCTCCAATAGCTTTCTTTTATACACCACTCAATAGCCCAATACCCGTATCCACGACTTATAAGTTAGGTAGGTCGTGAGTTCTAATTCAGGCCCGCCTGACTAATGCTGCAATGGGTCAGATTGTTGGTGCCTTATCTGCGTATTATTTATCACCACTGCTCTAACGGTAAAAGAAAACATCGTAAGGAAAGCAATATGTCCTAGAAATTAATAGACACACAGGCATTGACAACCAACCATTCCGCATTGGGCCTGTGTGATTACGGTGCAGTCCTTCTCTCAGAGAGGAGAGAGGAGGTCTGAGTCCGCATTACACTATATCCTAACAATTATAAGATAAGATAAATGCGAAACTAACGCTATTTCTCTGTCTGTGTATTACCTTTCACGACTAAACGGCTGAACCGATCTTGATTAAATTTGAGAAGAAATTTTATACCTTTTTATAAAAAAATGCCCCTTCCTATTTCCATGCAGACGGAGTGGCGGCAAAGGTTGTTTAATAGTGTATATTGAGATGTAAAATATTCACAGCGTCATATTTAATTATCTTTACTAAGTTCTTTGAGTTTGTTCTGGCCTCTTAAACACGACTCCCTTTATGTCATACAATATTTACTCGAACATGTCCAATCACTCGAATATGTCAATATAGTGAAATTGATCGGCTTCTTAGCAAAGTATCGAACCAGTTATACCTCAGACGGAGGGACCACAGCGCGGCGTGTCCACAGAAGTTGAATTACTTTGTCTGCGTACGTGTCTAAGGATAATAATTGTACTACGGCTGCTTGTGGGTATTATGGGTGTTAATATGAGAGAAGAATAGATATGTCGCTTGAATAAACTTGAGTATGATTATGCTGAAAGTAGACCAGCACTATATCATCCGATTATAAAGTACAAGTAACACCCTGTACCTCTTCTTAGTGTGTTTTTAGATGGCGGGAATATAAGTGAAGCCTGAATTAAATGCTTAAAGGCCTTTGCCTACAGCAATCTCTCGAACGAAATAGATTTTCTCTTTTAGATTTTTAACAAACTGTCGATCAAACCTACATTGCAATCATAATCATTCGAAGTTTAGTATATCGCTATATTATTATCAAACTATTCACCTAACGTACAGTCGGCCAAAAATTGATCTACCACCCTAAAGTTACAAGTTTGTTTGTACATCATAAAACAAAAAGGCCGTCTCTTGAAAAAATAATGAATTTTCAATACTCGTGATATTTTCATTTGATAGGAAGTTCTGTTAAAATTGATAAAGCACTTGTTTGGCCAACTGTAGATCGGAATTCTGTCCTGTAGCCATATCGTACATCGGTATTTTAAACTTCGACATTCTATAATACCTAAATTCTAAATATCATTTAGGTAAAATGAAAATGTGTAATTATCTTGTAGAATCTGCAAGGGTCGTTACAGGTAAACAAGCCTTTTTATTAGAATTGAGGAAAGTCATTACTCATTCAATTACGTGAAGTTCATGTCTGCTGTAAACTTTTCTTCTGTCGAATAAAAACTCGCATTTAATTAGCATGCTGATTACTTGTTATTTTTATTATACTAAAATCTGTGTGCGTTGATAACAATGCAGTCTAGGAATATATCAATACATTGTGTACAGAATAGACAACAGATCAATGGTTGGGGATTTTTCTGATAACTATAGACGAATTAGACGACTGCGCCGTCTGACTGACTGACCGAGACTGACCCGTCTATTGAGTTACATACCATTGAAATATTGTAGTAAAACTTCACCTCTATATACATAAGTACCTACATGTAGGTAGTTAAAATGTTATTTCAAGTGTAGTTTTTGGTGTTGAATGCTGAATAATTTCAGTACAATGTGCAATCTTAACTATAATTATACCTAATAGGTACGGGAATTAACGCGATTTTGGCTTTTTATCGTTTATTCTTGATCGCTGGCTTTTGACTAGGTTGCAGTGATCGTGGTTACAAACACAATATTTAATATGTTAATCATGTATTTGATGAAACGACAGGTTTTAATGTATTTTTGTTTATTCATTTTTTTTCGTTGAGGCTTCAGTGCACCTTGGTTACTATGCCAGCCTCTTAAGTTCACTCTTATAGGCACATTACACATATAACAAAGCTTAAAATATACTTAAATTAATAATCACTACGATGAACTATTATACTTATAGGTAGGTACTAATAACATGACAAAGATTAATTTAAGTATATGTTAAGTATTGTCATTTATTGTTTAACCTTACGAGGCTGGCATAGTCACCACGTTGAACTGAAGCCTCAATAAAAATTTGAATAAAAAAAAAATAGGTTTTATAAACATTATTTGGAATTCTTATACTTCTGCGTTTTCTCCTTCAATATCCTATCAATAAATAAAAGTCCATATTTATTTTTAAATGACCGGAGCCGAAGTGGATATTTACGTGAATGTTTTCTTGAAAAATACCAAACAATGTTGAAACGTCACAGATGTGTGTTGATTATTCTCGCAGAAAATGTTGAATGTGAAACGAATACAAAAATGTAAATATTTGAACTGTCGACGCGGCAAGGATCAACTTTTCACCATATTTCATAATAATGTATTTGAAAAGTTTCATGTTTCGTGTGTCGTTAAGGCTCAGAAGTATTTTCTTCAAGTTTCTTCTCTAAAATAACAATATTACTGTCACGCAATTTGTCGCGCAGTCATTTTGATAAATGGACAAATAAAAAACCAGTTACAATACTTTTCCAGTCACACTTGGCAGCTGACAGGTTTGTAACTCAATCACTGGAGAATAAATCAAACAAACGGATAGCTTTCTCGTTTTATTTTACACAAGCTTTTAACCGTGACGTTATTTTGTTTCACTTCTTCCTGTTATATGGATATACAAACCAAGTTAAGTTATTTATCTGTCAAAGAAACTTCAGTTGCTTTAACGATACGGGGCGTATACGCTATTCAGATGATTACGTTTTCTTGTAAATCTTCTACGTTTTTATTATGTTCTGTGGGAATGCCAGACGGATATTCTTTGATATAAACTATTCTGATAAAAGTGTTTATGACCAAAATCAAACAAAGTTTTATATGGAATGAAACCGAACGCAGTTTGGTATTGCTATACTTGATAATGTGTCCATTATAGATCATAAGACTAGCTGGTAACTCTACTTTTGTTATCTATGCGTTTAGGAGGAAATAATCCGGGTTGAGATAAACTTTATTCTCATAAGAATAATAATGATATGGTGTTTAATTTTAAAGGTCTGTCCTCACAATGCGTTCCGGCACCGAACACCAAATATTTTGCAGTGCGACCCGCATTGGCGGCACGGGCGGTGCGGCGTCACAACGTCGTTGCTACATGCGCGGCACCACAAGGCGTCCACGCTTCCCCGCCTCTTCTCGCTGGTTGCTGGTCCGGTGTGCGTGCGGCATACCATGGATATTTCTATGTAGGTAGGACGCTGCAGCAGCACCGACCAGGCGCCGCGGCTCGCCTGGCACCACAACAACGCATCATATGGTGGACAGACTCTAAGGATATAAACCTATATAATTTGTTTTCCTGCAGTGAAACTATTTCGCGAGTTTTTCTATATTCCCATAAAACCCTACCAGGGCAGCGGCCCCTCTGTGGGGAACAATAGGTACCTACTAATTTATTAAGATAGACACAGAGTGCTCTTAAAGAAGATCAGTTTTCTAGTACGTCAAGGGCTATAGTTCATCTAACTTTTAATTTATTTATAGTATCTGTTAAAAGATGGATACGAAGAATTGAATAAACTCACAGCTAATGGGAATAAATTTGCTCGTATCAGATGACTCCTAATACTGTCGACGGCAATATCAGTGTGAAGTAGGTATGTGGTACACTCATATCTCGCGCTCAACACACTCTGCGTACCTACCCTTAGCGGGAATATATGCATAATCGGCAGTACCCTGATTTTTAATAGATTTTTTAAACGCCGCTGTCGTTTATTAATCCCCAATGATCCGTTCCGACTTTCCTTTCAAAGAATAACTTAACGGGAAGAAATAACACTGTTACAATATTATCATTAGAGATCGTTAACTACGTGCCCGAAGCATACCTACCTAATAAGTTAAGGGTTGAACTTCGCTGAAAACTTTCATTTTATTTAAAAAATAAAACTTTGTGTGTAAAAAACAATACAGCTGCATAATCATTTTTAACTGTTATTTTTATTTATTATATATTTTAATATTAAAATTTTAAGTTTATTGATTACTATTGATTCAATTAAATTTACATACAACATTGCTTCATAAAATATTGCTTTAGCATGAAATCACAAAAATAAACACGGATATTATTATAAACTAATTAAAAATATATAATATATTTTTATATACAAGAAATAATAAGTATTTTCTAAATAAAACTAGGTGAAGTTCAACCCTAAGGTCTTTGAGGTAAGCATCGGGCACCAAGACAGCGGAGGCTAATTATCATTTATGTAGATAAATGGACGGGTCAGTCCGTAGCCGCGCGATTATGTTCGCGATTTTTCTTAAATAATTAATACTAGTATTACCTATTACATAAAAAACGGATTAGTTCATCAGAGAATTTACATGATGGCCAGATTGTACGATACAATACTTGAGCCAGAAGAAATACAATACAACCATGTTCTTCAATGGTTTTATGCACCGTCGACTTGGTGACGAACCGCTGTCAGTAAAAACCACTAGAGTTCTGTTACTCCTTAATTACATATAGACAAAAAGGTTTCTGAATGAGAGCGATGACGGTGAACCATGAGCAAGCTGACACGACTGCGTGTCAGCATGCTCATGGTTCACCGTCATCGCTCACAAATTGTCTTGCTTCGTCTTCATGACGACTACGTCATGAGACAATTTGTTGCAGATTTGACGAACGACCATTCTGTATGATCGATGGATAGCTCAAAGATGATTAACAATAAGGGTACAATCTGAAGCGATGCTGATTGTCAGGTTACGCAGTGGCCCTAATTTAGGGTCAAAGTTCACTGGCCATTTAATGATATTTTAAATTAAAATAACCCATTTATATGACGGGTGATGCTGTCCTAAACGTCTATAGTTATATTGTCCGTGAATTTGGGCCTTAAAAATATATGAATAAAACTAAAAACTTTTCCCAGTTAGGAGTAAATTACGCGTTTTTCAAGCTACTATTCTTGACACGATAGATATAAGAAGAAATAAAATATATAGGGTCCTTACCTTTCTAGTCTCGTTCCCTTCAAGGGATTATTTGTACTCATCATTAAATCAACGTAATATGTTCTACGTATATTTAATTAAGGACCATCAAGGAAGATCGAAACAAAATAACTGTTCCATACAAATAATTTAATATTACTAGACAGGTGATTTTGTTATAGCGATTTCATGTTTGGTCCCATAGTAAATTTTAAGTTGTTCATAATGATGAGTACCTACAATAATCCCTTGAAGGGATCGAGATCTTATATTTTATTTATTATTGCTGCTTATATCTATCGTGTCAAGAATAGTTGCTTGAAAAACCCGTAACTTACTCCTAACTGGGAAAAGTTTTCTGTATTGATTACAAAGTAGTTACACATTCATAATAAATTCTTGTCTCGATATTGCTGGGGGCGACTGTTTTACGTCGGCAAGCAGTTGCTGAAGGGTCGTTTTGCCCCCAGGATATAAGTAAAATAGAGATAAGGAAACTTACTATTGCATTGTTAATACAATAAAGTCATTTTCTTTGTGAAACAAAGTCATTTCAATAGCACTTTATGTTAATAACACTGTGAATATCTGTGTAGAATGTTAAAGTTTTTGATTTACGACGCTTTCTTACTTCTTAAGGACTTTTCTTTTTACTTTTTTTGTATGTGACAAAAGAGAATTTTGTTTCTTAGACGTACATTGTATTTGATTAGAGAAGGAGGTATTTACCTTGGTAGGAGGTTCTAAATACAGCTATTTCGGGATGACACATTGGCTCAGCAAGCTGACCACTAGAGATAAGGGATTAACGGCATCAAGTAACAAATACACGTCCTCTCTATGTATCTACTAAAGTAATTATTGTGACCCATAGGAAGACCACAAAAATATATTTTACTTGGACTCAATTTCTAAATCTTATACAGAGTGGAAAACTTGACCACCGTACGGTGCCTCGGGAAACCAAAGTTTACAGTCGTATCCTAAGTTTTATCAGTTACAGAATGGGAAACGGCAACCTCCTGTGGACTAGGTACTAACAAGAAACTGAGGGTAGGTCCCGCTAGTAATCGGAATCGATTCACCTTTGACAGTTCTATGTACATTGCGTAGAATAATTTAAAAATCGCCTCGCTTGACAATTGGAGCAATGCAATGAACATTGAACATTCTTCAACTGTCATTACATTAAAGCGATTCTGATTAAAGAAAGAAATAAGGATTACTGGCCAATACAACACATAGGTAAACGTATGGTATGGTAATGTACTCGTATAACGCCATATACAATACAGTAACACAAAAACCGGGAGTGACATAGCATTTGCATATTGCAGCAGGCTTCCTTCGGCACATTTTATGCTATGACATTAAATTAGGCTCGGTATGGTATTGCGTGACCAAAAGTCTTCAGCTCAGCATTTGCTGCAGTAATACTACAGCGCTAGATTACGAGTATGTATTGTAATCATTATTATCAAAAATGATAATTTTTAAAATATTTTTTACAACCTGTCTTTGTAACGGTCAATAGGAGGCCAATATGCCTTGTGGGTCAGATGTATTTTTCTTCAATAAAACCAATATTTTATTCATAGTCTGTCTGTCTGAGCATGTGATAAATGTGTGAAATAAAACACACAGGATACAGCGAATCCTAGAGCTATGAGTCCGCAGCGCTTACTCATAATTTATTTACACCCGCCTCTTCCTGTGTCATGTATGTTGTGAGATGCAACTGAGGAAAAATATCATAAATATAATAGCATACCAAACATCGCTGCAATTTGTTATTTGGAGTTGTTTCAATTTCCCGAGAGGGCGCGAAATTTTTCGTCTATCATTTCATTTCAACTTGATATCAGTGACCAAATTCAAACGCTTGTAAATTGTAGAAACACATGCGTCACGCACGTTGCTAGTTCATTTATGAGATACAATTCCTGTGGTTAGAAACCAAATCCTTTGGAAAATGTGATGCTGCGTTACTTTCTGTACGTTGACTAATGATCGAATTAATTCCAGACTATTACAATGTAGCTACTGATATATTTTACTAATTATCTTCCTTGCAATACCGTAAACTTACAAGTAGATCATTTTATAATTAAAAAAGATTAAAATTTTCATCATAATTTATCCAGAATGAAATCCTGTAACATTAGAAAGTATAATTAAGTCATGACTTAATTTTACTTTTGTATTTATTTTATAGACATCTTATTACTAACAGAATTGTTAAGGAGGAAGGATTGAGAATAATTTCCTTCAATTTCCTAATACAGAGTCAGACTATCTGTACCTGTGCTAGTTCAGCGTGCAATGGTAGCTTCAATCTAGACATTTCAGAAAAAACATCTAAATAATATAATTATAGCATTCTACACAACAATGTTTCGGGCTACACTCTGCAACCGAACAAATTAATATCAGCGCATCCCTACTGGTTCTACAATTCATTCATTGGAATCAATTCATTCAAAATTTCACAAATTAAATCGCGTCTTACCCTACCTTCCGCAATCCACAACACGTTATTCATGTTAAGGCGAGGACAAACTAGGTACTTCAAAATCATTTTATCAAAATTTAACATACGGTCAAGTGCTGTGTGAAGACAGAAACATGAATCATAATAATTGGCCCGATAAAAAAATCTTAAAGATGACACTAAACTACTATTTTAAAAAGTGTACCTTGCTAAAATTCCATCATAAAACCATGTAGAAGTTATATCAAAAGATAGGCTTTATTATTTATTACATCAAGTTCAGGTATTTTTTATAGTCATTAGTATATTTTCTATAAAATAAAAATAAATAAAATTGCACGCCCGCCGCGCGGTTCCCTACACGACGTACCGTAAAAGAAACCCAATTTACTGTGAATAAAATATATTTGTTAGTGGCGTGCAGTCCATAACGGCCAAAAGACACTACCTACCCTAATAAATTAAGTATTATATAATATAAACGTTAATACCTACCTATGTCTGTCACATCAGTTAATTTAAGTCTGGGCGAGGTGGCCAATTACAAAAAAAAAAATAACTTGACAATACAGCACTAGTTGTTTTTGCCTACCCTGTAAGAAACGCCACCGGTATTTGTATTCACCGCAATTCATCGTACCATAAGAGGGCTTTAACTATGGATCTCCCCGAAATATGTCAGTTTTTACAAAAAAAGTGTCGTAAAATATATGGCACGTCTACAACGTTGAAATATGCTCTTTATTTACCTTACGTCATATTTTGCGGTAGTTGAGTTAAGCCCAAAAACATTCCCTATTTGTTCACGGAAATCCTCGTAAACACAAAATACCTACATGCGGATTTTAACACAAAAAACATGTAAAAGCTATATAAATAGATCATATACAAATAACTTTACTGTGTCACTAACCCTGAATTCGCGAAAATAATAAAACAGGTGTTCCATATATTTAGTCAAGTAATATTGAATTATTTATATGGACCAGCTGATTTTTTTTCGCGATTTTATGGTTGTTCCTATAGTAAAATTTGTTCATAATGATGAGTACTTTATCTCCTTAAAAGGACCTCCGCTATTAAATTAAGACCTTATATTTTCAGATCCGATGGTCTGATTCGTTAAAAGTTGTCTTAAGTTATAATAGTATATCTACTATAAGTATAGTTATCACGGGTCACACCTCTAAGCACATAAATCGATTTCGTTTCTCTAAACCAAAATGAAGTTCGAAACACTTCAGTTTTTGTAATCATATCCACATTGCTTCCGATATAAATTGCGGAAAGTTAAAATTTGATATATCACGCCACTGGTATCTTTGTATCTAATGGCTCAATGCCAACTCATCGAGTTTCTATTAGCACAACAATAACCCTTTTTCCCTGTCGACTTTTACGACTTCTACCGAATGGTAAACCGCTGAAATTGATTTATTCAGTAGCACAAGCAAAACGACCAAAGAAATATCACCTAAGATCTCTCATCTCATCTCTCAATCTCTAATAAGTTCGAAGAATAAATTTGATAAGAGACACTTTCCTATAAGTAGATATCTAAATATAAAAATAGTGTACCTAACATCAAAGTCTAAAGTCAAAGTTTTTTATTTCAACTGGGCCTTTGCAGGCACTTTCTAAACGTCGTGATTATAGGTGCACAGTTCCAAGGGGGTTGGTCCTGGAGAAGATACCGGCAAGAAACTCTATGGATACTCTTTTCATAAAACAAAACAATAATATATATCGTATCTAGGAACACTCACATTTTGCCGAAGACTTGTAATGGGTCGGCGAGCTTATTGCCAAACTGACCGGACTTTCACACTTTACCCTAACTTATAATCGAACCCAGGACCAGTCGGCATCTGCACCTGCAACTTATAGACTAAAGAGGATATCTAAACTAAACCGAGTTTTGGTAAAGTGGTTCCAAGCCCATTCTTCGCATGTCCCCATGAAATCATAAAAGTGATTCTATTTCTCAAAACTTGATTTATAAACGAAAACTAATTAAAAGTTTTTTTTTCTTTGCATTACACAAATCCTTAGGGGTGTAGACAGGCAGATGTCCGGAGAACACGTTTTGGGGAAATCACTTTCACCCAAAGTTTCCCCATTAGCTAAGTATCGTAAGGAAATAAAATTCGTTTTAGGCGTATCAACAAATTGGCTTAATTCACAGAATTATGCCAGGGTTACTAAAGCTAGGCCCAAGCTTTATACTTTTATATTTGTATTTTCTTATAAAATCTGATAGACTGTTATCAGCTGCAATATGTTATAAGAGATGGCAATATTCCCTCTGATCTTGGTTCTTAGCCCTTATTAATAATTTTACCACCCGTGAATGTCGAATAAAATAACAAAGATTATAATCAGACGTCTCTTGGGATCAAAATTGGCGTATTAAGTTCAATCAAATCATAACCATTAAGATACTTCGTCGTAAATCATATAGGTATTACTTTTGTCTAATTTGCAAGGAAAAAGTAAACAAATTATTTCAAGAAACATAAAAAAATATCCACAATACAGTATCTAATTTTCATTCGCGCCAATTCGATAGATTGCGTGGTTTGTATTTTATTTTTTAACTTTTGAAAAGAAATACACTTTCAGTTTTTAAATGATTAAATATCGTGTACCTAAAAACATCATAAACCTCGCTAGCACTCCAAGAATAATTAAAAAACAAAAAACTATCCAGCAATTTATATTATTGTCGTGTTGGAAATTGCTGGCGCGTTATTTCATTAGACTTCGTTGCGTATCGAAAAGAGCCGATTATGGTATTTTTTTTTAAAATAATGTAGCCACTTCCGTGCATTTGAGAGAAAAGTATATTTAATTCAATTAAAATTTTAGGTTTACTTTCTACATCTTTGCAATATCTATATAATCCTTTAACCGTATGCATAATTGCATACTAATAGTTACATTATTATAAATTCAATTAGTTTTGTTTCGCTAAAATAGCTTCCGCTCGCGACCTCGTCCACTTGAGGATCGGATAATGTAATATTACAGCCCTGTTCCGCTGCTTCCTGTGTTGACGGGAATATTAATATTCACTCAGGGGCAATAGAGAGGAAACCTTAGGAAAACGGTGTTACAGAATAACATCTATTCAGTATCTAGCTTACTATACAAAATGAAATTTGCACTCGCCAAGCCAATGAAAAATTTATTGGATCCAGACCATGATCTGTCAAGTTGTCGAATTCCGCAACCACATTTTTTTTTATTATCGTTGATATGCCTCTTTAAACATTTATACTGACTTCGTACAGCGTATAAAATTCTATATAAAGATAAGTATAGCATAGATTTCTTTGTTATTCCGATTTTTGTTTTATAATATTTATAGGTGGTGAAGCGACCGCATATATGTATTCGGCCGCTTCACTGGTGACCCCGACGTGATTCCGTGCCTTGGTAACACCGCTAGGCGGTTGCGGTAAGCGGCAGCGGTTACTGTCGCTACACTGGTCTTATCTGAGCGAATCTAGAATAAATGTTCTACTTGATTCTTTCAAAAGAAAACAACTTACAAAATTCACTATCTGAATCGATCAGATCTATCAGAAATCTATCAGAACAGACTATCGTGACCTGCGATAATCTGTTCATATATCTTTACATTTCAAACGTCCAAAAATTATGAAATTATTTTATTTTGTTAGTTGCTAATTGTATATAGTTGTAATAGTTTGCTAATAAAAACCTGCACCCGCAAATCTTTGTAATGCCGTAATCACACAATACAAGCAGGTGAAGTAAATGTTAAGGGAAGTTACTTGTTAATTTCCTTTGCCTAATTTATAGACTTCGCAAAGCGGAAAGCGTAACTAATATAACGGAAATAGGAAGCCGGTGTAGCCCAAAATAGAAGCAATTATTATTTTAGCGTCTGGCATGTAATAATCAATCCGTGCTTCCGTGGTCCCAAATAATACAAGGATGGGATGGGAGAACGCAGGGAACGTTCCCAGGTAATGTTACCAAAAATAGAGGGAGATGTCTTTCATAACCGACTTCAAAAAAAGAGGAGGTTCTTAAAGGTATGTTTTTTGTTTTTGTATGTTTGTTACGCGATTACTCCGCCAATTACAGACCGACTTTGCTTTTTTAAACGGTGTATTTCAAGTTGGTCCTATCTAATGAAGTCCTTCAGACATAGACAATGGAACTCTTGAATGAATGTATATCACTCCAGATTGCTGTAATCGCATGTTTATGAATTGTTTATGCCACTCTAAAGAAAAAAATGAAATAAACTTTAAATAAAGTAAAAACCAACATAAAAAAACTGAAGTTTTTTTAAGAAAAGTATTTTATCCTTTTTAGTTTTTGAAGTCGGTTTTTACTTCTTTTTTAAGTTTTTCAACGAACCTTTTATCTAGTGGCTTTATTCTTGGAACAAATTATAGAAGAAACGGTTCACTGTAGCTCAAGTAAGAAGACCTGTTTTTATAAGATTTACATAATAATCCCTTTGTCAAGAAAAGTTAGGTTTAGGACCCAATATCTTGGAATCGAGCGGGATAAATAGATTCATCTTTATAGATACATGAAAAAGATTTCTATAGAATTGTTTTTTAGATATTACATTCACTACACAGTTTCTTTTTGTATCCTCTGTAAGAGACAGAGTTTTCACTTTTCAATCGGTAAAGATTGGTGCAATCTATTTAGACTATGATCCGAAACGACCGATCTATATCACTTAGTATTATAATTTTTACTTGTATTCCTGAAAAGCGCTTAGGTTCTGTTGTCAATACCCAGTTCGGCAAAGACGGTAGTAGGTCCTTGTAATAGGCACGCTATTTGCCATCTACCCTACTAAATAAAAGGTTTATCTATCTATCTATCCACCCAGCCTGCTAATTTTTTTTTTTTTCCATTTCTTTCTATACCCAACATAAGAATCGAATCCAGGACCTCAAAGCCATTTTTGACCTCTAGACTTATATAGAGATACAATTTCCAAACACTACATAGGTACATGCGTTTGCTTATTAATCAAATGACGATAGCCGAGCCGTGTCATGTCGATAAATATTTATACAATCTCAACTCCCAACGCCAGCCTTCCAGTCTGGCGCAATTTTGCTATCACCCTAATTCAGAATACATATAGGTAGGTTAGCGTAGATATAAGGACTATTACCAAGCGCGCCAACCCGGAAAACCGAAATTACGGAGACGCTACATTGAATTTCCTATAATCGGCCGACGGGCTCCCCCAAATAGACGTCTGATGCCACACATGTGAAACTTATACGCGATATTACACCTCGCAAACGATTAGAAAGGTGTTACAGATATAAACTGAAATTGCCAATTTGAGAGACGTGATTTTAGAAATTGTAATAAACTTTGAATATAAACCGTTTGAAAGAAGCCTTATTAAAAATGTGATAAATAACTAATCATAGAGCGTGCGTTGTTCATAGTAAATAATGTAATCAAACTATTCTAAATAAACAAGTCGGTCTAATAGACGTCTTTTATACGTCTTCTCTACCAAATGCTGCAGATTCGAGACAGTTTTTGTTTATAACGTTTCTCCACAGTTTGATTTCTCCTTCTTCTGTCGTGTCGGCACGAACTATCACAAGAATCGCTCATGCCGTAGTGGTAAGATTAGCGTGTCAGTAGAGGTGTGGTATCAAGACAGACTGCTCAGGGTGCCAGGCCAGACGATCTCAGGGTCCGTCACTCTTGGAGGCTCTTTCTTTCTCCTGTATCGTGGGTACAGTTTACAAACATACATGTCACATGTCGCAAAGTGTCGCATTGGTGTAACACAATATTTAGCTTATTAGCGGATAATAATCGCCAAACCGTGAGCAATATCAATATAGGTACTAGAATCCACGTACTGCGAAAAGAATTCGTTTGGGATGTCATTTCGCTTTTTATAGCAACACGAAAATCGCAACGATTAAATTTCGTAGTGCGCGCTTAGCTTTAGACGTATTTTTCTAGGTGTGTACCACCATCATTGCTTTCTACAAGCGGTAGTCTGTCTTGACTATGGCCTGCGCAGGTTCTTAGTTATATAACTTTGTATCATGTTATGGGATTGAAAACTGAAAATTTACTGGGTGTGAAAACTTAGATACCTACCTTTATTTTAATCAACCATAAAAATTTACTCAAGCGAATGCTAGTTCTGTTAAGTTTGTTTTTAATCTATTATTCCATTTTTAATTTATGTTTTTCAGTCGATTTTTATAAAAAGAAATAAACGCTTAACGGCTGTTCATTTGAAAGCAGACATTTTACCATTCAATCGCCAAAAACGAGTTAAAATAAAAAATGGAACGGAATTTACGAACTTAAATTAAATTATTTTTAATCCATGTAATTTGCCAATGTGTAAATATGCGATTAATTAATTAATATTGACCTATATTGACCTATGTCCTTAATTATTTGAAACATAAATCATCAATCAAAAGTATTACTACGAAATCAAAAATATTCACATGAAATCCTCTGATGTCAGTTCATTTCGTCATATAAGTGGAACATACTATAGAAGGTATAGCTTGGCAGGGTCTGCCTAATTGCCGTCAGTCGGGTCACTTTATATCATTAATGGTACCACGCCGGAGACAGGAATTACACCCTCCCTCAATGAAATTTCCATGTAATTGGAAATCCCTTGATATTTTGGGTACTACCTGACATAGTTCGAATTTCTTTAAATTTGTCATTAGAAAATCGTTCCGGGAATATCATATTAACAGGTGGATTTATTTTTTCATTCGGCTGAAACGAAGACTGGTTTATTATTAATAACAATAAAATTTACACGAATTTTATTTATTTTTCCCCAGCAGCTTGTAGGATCATAATAAAATGAAGTAGGTATTGATAAATTATTTCAAAGCCCGAAAACTATGAGTGCTGACAAAATATTTGTATCGATATCAGAATCAATTCCAGGTACGTAAAACAGTAGCAGTTACAAGTCACCACTGTGATCCACAGATCCACCCAGATTAGGCTGAGCGAATAAGTTTAGCATCTATGATCATTTCGGGGAATACATACCAATTAAGATCTCAAAATCACTATATCATTATTCTACTAGCCTGTGATGTCTCACTGCAGGCCTCCCTAGTCTCTTTCCACTTCTCTCTAATTGTAGCTACTAAGGACCAGTCTTTATTATAGGAGTCCAGCTCATCCCGCCATCTCCATCTAGGTCTACCGCGATGTCGTTAGCCATGTAGGTACCCATTAGTCCGTGAGTTTGGCCCATCGGTCGTCTGACATGAGCCAGATGTGTCCAGCCCAATTCCATTTTAGCGTGACAGCTTTTCGAGTGACATCTGTTATTTTTGTTATGGAACGGATTGCTGTATTAGTTTAATACCCAGAATACTCCGTTGTATTGCTCAACTTTATATTACTGAGTATTTATTTAGTCACAACTTATTGTTATAAACAAAGGCTAAAGCTTAGTCTCGCCTAGGTTTATTGTCAGGCGAGACTTCGAACTAAGTAATATTTCTTGTTTTTCTGCCTTTGACTGATATAGTTTAGTTAATCTTAGGATTAACAAAACTTAGCAGCTAATCTTTGAAAATAAGCCTCGGTCTAACAAATGTAGATTGATATTCATAATTTGGGTTTCGAACTTTGACTGACAAATTAGTCACTCTTAGGATCAAACAAAAATGAATCCGTTAAAAACCAAAATACAAATATATTCGGACCTTCACTAATACGTCTTGCTAGAACTGAGTATTGTCTAGTCAAATATAAGAGTGACACAGCTTCGCTCTTTTAATATAATAAATGCACCAAGCTTTAAGATATTTTTTTACGAATAAAATACGTTATTTAGGATTTTATTTCATGCGTAAATAAATTCATTGAATGAAAACAAATAAAGAGTCAAAAGAGATTCCAAGAACGTAATGAATCCAATCCGCTGCAGTCTCAACATAGCCAATACAAATAAACAAAAATGTAATCCCAAAGGTTTTTTTATGTGTCCGTCATGGCAAGCGTGTAAAATATATCACTCTTACTGGAATAACAATGGCTTGTTTTCGTAAAATATGTGACCATTTATTCGGTATAGCCGGTACAAATATTTACCGTTGGATTACAAAACACCGTAACGAGGAAATGTAAATAAATAACGAACCAAACTTTTTAAATATTTGCTTCGGAGAAAGATTTGTAAGGTTACAAGTCGGGAAGAATCTGAATAATTTCGTTATATCATACGAAATTAATGAAAGATTATATTAATGTTTGTAAATTGGTCTTTTGGATCGCTCTTACAAGTGTTTTACTACCTAGACTATTTGGGAAAAAAGTCGAAGCAATCTGGTTTTGTTTTGCACCTAACTTGCTACGTTATTAATTTAAACAATCAAACAGAGGGAGAGCCGAACAGTGAGTGAAGTCGGGCTGTGGATGATGATGATGATGATGCTATGCTATTCAAGTCACCTTCTAAATTATTATTGTACATCAACTTTGAGTTGCAAGAAAATGAGAGAAGAGAAAATAGCTTCCATTTCTTTTGAAATAAACATTTTGCTTGCATATAACTCTACACATAGGTATTTATCTTTATTATCATCAATTCGTAATTGTTTAATATTTTACGCTTTGTTTTAAACGTAGTCATTACAATGAAGGATATTTCAATGTATACTATACTACTATTATATCTGTATAGATAATATTATAAATAGATAAAGTTGTTTGTTTATATGTATGGGTGTATACTCTGGAAATCCCGAACCGATTCTAAAAATTATTTTCTTCATAAAAAGCCACAATATCCTTGAGTGATATAGGTTATATTTTATTCTGATAAAAATGAAACGCGAAAGCGTGTGAAACTGCGGACAACAACTTGTATACTATAAAAAATTATTGGAAATACAATGGACAAAACTCACCATTGAGTGGAGCCCACACAATGTTAGACGACACAGGCCTAGAAGGAAATAGACTAGGACCTAGACTCCTATTGAAAGGATTGGCCTTAGATCTCAGAATAGAAGGACGATCATGGCTGAATAATAATAATTACTATAAAAAATAACTAAGTCGAAAAAGTCTACAGTCTCAATAATCAGGAATTTATAAACGGCAACAAATGTTATCAGATTTATTCTTGTTTCTATTTTTATTGACAGGTACTTAATTTTGGGTTGAACGTAGAGAAAGTAGGTAGTATTATACCCAACAATATGAATCCTAGCTTTAGGGTAGCAGGATTAGACGGTCCTTTTACATTGTTATGCAATGAAAGCCTCGTTTTTAGAAGTATCGGACAGAAACCCGATGAATGATGGATGATGACCTATCGTCCATCGTATATCAGCGCGAATTTTTATATTTATATTGTTCAAACTTACGACTATTCTCACATGAAATATTCTAATGCAATAAATAGCATAGTATCTTATAACTTAAAAACATCGTTTACATCGAGTAGGTACTAAGGTTAAAATAAGGTCTTTACCTAAATTCAAACTTAGCTTCGTATTACAGAACGATGCTCAGCGGTGATTGTTACTTGAGCAGCGTTTAAGTGACGGTTAAGTTTGAAATTACAGATTTAAATCTGTGCTCAAGTAGATATCGTCGACCGAGCGTCGTTCTATAATATGAACCTAAGTGCTCGATGTAAATCCTTTTGCCGATATAGATAGCTAAGCTGGAAATGAAAAATAGAGATTCCGTTTAGCTGGCTGTCCTCACGTAGAGGGTTACAGTCAGCTATATTGCTTCTATTTACTAGAAGGTAAAACTAACAAAATAAATGAATCTTATCATGATAGCATTGATGATGATGATGATGATGTTAGCCTATATCATCCCACTGCTGAGCAAACGCCTCCCCCCATGACTTCCAGGTCTTCCGGTCCAGAGCCAGTGTGGACCATTCTTTATTAGTTCTATCTAGCTCGTCTCTCCATCTCCTTCGTGGTCTGCCGCGACGCCGTCTAGCTGTGTCAGGGCTCCACATAGTGACAATTTTGGCCCACAGCTCATCAGGCATACGGCAGATGTGGCCAGCCCAATCCCACTTGAGTTGTATCGACATAGCATTGATGAAATAAATAATCAAGCGATAGATGTAGGCACCTCAAAACAAAAATGTTCTAAAAATAACACCTTTTTAACACGCTTTTATTAGCTTCACCTGTAACTAACTAACTATGTAAGAAAATCTTGGAAGTTAAATTTGACTCACTTCCCGGATTCTGATTTTGAAATTTTGCATACACGTTCAGTTAGGATGACTAAAGCGTGTTCTATAGTTTTTTAAACTATAATATTTTATTTATTTATATTCAAACTCGCAGGCTAATGATATGAAAAACTTTATCCTACTAGATATTTCGTAGCTCCTGGTTTGTCTGTACAAATGGTAATGCATTCACGCATACATCACAGCGTTGTTTTACCCCGTACTGTAGGCTAATTCACGTAACTAAAGAAGTGCAGTTGCCGCGCAGTTGCAGTAAAAATTTGACATAAATAACACATTTGGCATTTCCTTGGCTTTAGCGATCGCTGTCAGATACGCTCGCGTCAAGTTCGCGTCACTCGGGCGCAATAGCGCATTCTACTGTCGCGCGTCATTAATGCGGGATTCGGAACGCAACCCTATCGGTATACTACTATTAATTTGACGTCCCAAATTGACAGCTTAGTAAGTTTTATTCAAGCTCGAGTGCAGTTTGACATAAGCTCATCATACCTAACTTTTGTTGGTATTGTTTGGTTGTTTTTGGTGAAATTAAGTGCAAATAGTGAACGCCTGTGCTGCATTACTCAATAAGCATACCTAACAAGGCACGATTACCCCACGACTGACACACCGAGAGCGTGAGCATGAAGAAAGTATGCGTGTACGGCGTAGGGTGGCTGAAGAGGATGCGAGTGGAAAGCGTGAACATACTCGCTCAAGGAAATAGAAGAGGGAACAGAGACTTGTTGGAAGGTCGGGCTGTCCAACAAGCTCTTATAGCTCTAATTAATCGCCTCTGGCTAAATAATTGAGTCAAAATAGAGTTTGAATTATTGAGTTCTTTATTTTTATAATAATATAATTATGTTCAATTAGATAATTGTCTTCTTTATTCTTCGTCTTCCCCACTTGAACTCCCCCGTCTTGCCTGAAAAGAAAATTATTTATTTATTTATTATTATGTACACACATACACACGACAAAGAAAATAAGTAGGTACTAGTTTGTATAAATATGTAATAATATTCTTTAAATTTCAATCCGGAGCATGAGAAGCATAAGAAAACCGTTCATACAAGTAGGTAGGATATGCTGGATTATGAAAGATGTTGTACAATAGACATAATAACATATAAAATTACTGCAATTCAGTTTCTATTGTTTATGAATCCTTTGAGATTATAAACAAAATATACAACTATAATCAAATATGTGTAATTTAAACATACATTTCTATATAAGTCCTCTGATCACCGTCTGCCTCGGCATTCATTATAATGATATGCGCATTCGGCCCGTAAGCGTGATGAGAGGGCACGCGCCTCTTTGGATTTTAGTCTGCCAAAGGCAAGGTCCCTGTGGCCCTCTAAATATTCCACCAAGAGTTCCATTTGCCGCACAGAAACAGATTTTCGTGAAGTCATAGCTGAAAGCAAAAACATACAAGGAAAGATTATCATATTTTAATATAAACTGGTACTTCTTCGTAAAGTAAACTTCATTACACATCCATAAATATCATTTTAATATAATATTATACATACCTTATTAAATTTTCAAAGTTTCTATTTAGTTTCATTGACTTTTCATACTTTAGTGTTTAGTTTTTACAAAATAACTACCTGTCATAATTTGATTTTTTAATTTTTGACAGTATTGTTTTTATTTGTTATAAGGTTATAAGCGGCCATGTTAAACCATGATTCAGCCAAATATTAGCGAAATATATCTTTTATTATGAATCACAACGTAATTGTTTGTTTTTATAGTAAGAAAATGCACTAAATTAATTATTGGGATATTATTTTCATATTCTATAACGATAAATTCGTTGAAACGTAATCGATTCTATTCGATTATTAAGTGGGTAATTTTTTTTCTCCCTAATGGCCACACCGTAGTATAGTTTAGGGAGCGCGAAGTTGGCGCGAAGTGGACGCGCAGTTTAAAGATTACAATAATACCATTTAGCACTCAAACTTGAGCTTCGATGCAGCGTCGCTGCAACTTTATCGGCGAGTCGTACAATTACGTGAATTAGCCTACTGTTCTGTATGTTTTGTGGTCATATGTCAGCGGAATTGCTTTATCATTCTTGTGCACCATAATGGGATCGTTTGTTAAAACAATAAATAAGCGAAATAAAAAAAATAAAAAAAATCTAATATGGCGGCTTCTTGAATGCAACATGCCTGTTATTAATTCAAATTGAATAATCGCAAAATACACGTCCTATACACAACAAAGCTCTATTCATGAATAGTTGGGCAGCGGATTGGATAGTTGGGCAGCGGATTGGATTGGTAGCTGGCGTAGCTGTGACTTTATTGCGTTAGCTACGTCGTAGCATCAGTGTAATCGTAAATCGGTGTAGCAAATGTACGTAGGTCTTTTTACCCATAAATTATGCCGAAGCTAATTTATACTTAGTATTATAAAGATGCATTATTTGTTTGTATTTAGGGGGTAATTAATCTCTGAAAATAATGAACCTACTTAAAAATTTATTTCACTAATTGAAAGCTACGCTATCCGTGAGTGAAATAGGCTTTATTTTGATAGTAAACGCGCGGCTGAAAGCGCGAGCAACAGCTAGTAATGTATAAACCGAAGATTGCCTTGAGAGGCAGTTAAGTGTGTAGTCCTCGACTACGAAAGGCTCATCTCGACTAATCCTATTTAATAGCAATCTCATTAAGTACAGTATGAATTACATATATACGGCAGCATCTAAATGGAACATTGACACACGGCATAAATAAATAATGTAAGACTTTTTTCTGAAAGCGATAACTTGTGCTCATTTAAAAAAGCTGTTTAATAAAAATAAACAAACATGCCATTTCTCAAGAAAAAGGTAGGGTTTGCAAGAATTCTTCTTAACATATTAATCAAATACGGGTTCTCTAAATCTGCGTAATGTCTTTGAGTAGATACTAAACAAATAAGATACTAGCATAAAAATCACTGTAGAAATAAAGGGCCTTTCAATCCTTTAAGCAGTGGGGCAAAAACATTTACGTGGGTTAGTAAGCGTCTGATCTACATCTTCAGCCAAAATAAAATGGAACTAAAAAATATACTAAGAATAAATATCTAAAAAATACTTACAAAAAAGCCTTTCCACGGCTGTAAAGCCACGACTTGGAATAAAGGCGACATAAGAGGTATACAGAAAAAGTTCCTTCTGTAAGCCTAAAATAATGCTGTGAAAGCAGAACATTCCCCGGGGATGGGAATCCAACCCTATTTATACACAAGAAATGAACTCACATTTGTTGTGACTGTATCTCCTTTCAAACGTAACGAAAATATATCCGTAATGGGTACGCACTACGCAGTATACATACACTGCGAAATATTAGCCGTTTCTGATACGTTAACCAATGATTGTACTCATAATAAAAAACAACTTTGCAAAAGGAAAACCTTTTCCATGCGAACAATTTTTTCAGCTTCCCATACATAATAGTATGATCAGGTGGTAATGTTTGAATGGGAAGTCGAAAAATTTAAAGGCGGTGAAAAAAAATTTCTTTTGCAGACTTGTTCGTTACCACGAATTTCACTATGTATAATATAAAATACCTACGGTTATAATATAAGCTGTGTTGCAAGGTTATTTTTAAATATTATATCCTCGAAAGCATCTTTATTAAAAAATCGTACCTACATATACAAAGTGTATTAGAAATGCGTGGTCATATTTAAGGGTGTGGATTAGACCACCAAACTGAACAACTTTCTCTATGGCACCAACATCGTAGTCGCGAAAAAATTATCAACTGTCCCATACGTTTGGGTTGAGTAGATATTGAAGTTTTGTATGGGACAGCCGATTTTTTTTTCCCGTTTACCTTTATGGTCCCATCCAGAAAGTTATTGAGTTTGATGATCTGATCCTTATGTCCAGACATTTATGTACTTTAATATTAAGTATATGTACTCTTTTGAATGCTATGCAATTAATTCATTGTGCTGATTGCCAACGCCTGCAAACAATACATCTTCTATTCTGTCTACTTTGCGTCTTTTAAGGGTTAAAAACATAATTATGAGATTATTGTACTTGTGATTGATACATCCGACAATGAGTTGTCCGTACAATTCTTATCTCGTTTACCCTCTTCAAAATATTTAATTCAAAATATAATTTCCTCTCGTGTTATAATCCTAAAACAACATCAAGCACAATTAACCTTTGTTTGTGTGCTCCAACCTTTCACTCTTCAGTCTAAATTTTAAAGTCATATCTCATACAGCAATATTTGAATATTATTCTCTGTTGATGAAATTGGAAATATTATGTAATTATTTATTATAATACTTATTGTTACTTGCTTGTTGTTGTATGTATTAGTTCTCAATGGTGTCCGCCAACCCGCACTAGGCCAGCGTGGTGGACTAAGGCCTAACCATTCTCATTCTGAGAAGAGGCCCGTGCCCAGCAGTGGGAAAGTAACGGGCTGGATTTATTTATTGAATTAGAAAATGCAATATTATCACGAGAAACTATTTTATTATTATTACCAAGAAGAAATGTAACTGTTCAAACAGACCTGGATGGCCAGTATTTAGTAAGTTTAATGTAAGAATATTACCAAATCGTTACATTTTTTTTTACATTTTAAATTCTTTTGCACGAGTAGAGTAAAAACGTTTCGTTGCGTAATTCTACAAATTACGAATGGATTTCAAGTAAATTTTTGTAGCTACTTTTCATAACCATAACAAAACATAGCATGACACCAATATTCCCAGAAGGATAATAGCGAGAAGCGCGAGCGGGCGAGAAGATTGCCACCAACCGCGAAATTTTCAAACTCCAGGCTACTACTGAAATTTCTTAATGGAGAATCCCAATAACACTTTAGCCACCCTGGGAATCGAACCCAGGACCTCACGCACAGGAGCTGCGCTAGCGACTGGTATCAGATAGAACAATGAACAATGTCAGTTTTGTAGATACAATAATATCCTCAACAATTATAAATAAGCATCGCGGTTAGATAATAAACTATGAGCCACACCAAGTCAAATAGAAACTGAGCATCGCAAATATTTACCATCCCGCTGAAGCCTGAGTAATCAACTCAAGGAAACCATTTCGGCGCTCTTCAGGTTCGAGAACTTTCGGAAACTTTTAACAAAAACAATCAAATTATAATAAAGACCCCAAAGTTGTTTTGCAATTTATAGGTATGTAATTTATGATTCGAATTATAACTAATTCCACGATAAATCTATATTAAATCATTGGGATATACTTAACACGTAGAGTGTGGTCTAACTTAATGGTACCCATGCCTTGCATAAATAAAATATTACTTACTATTTTTTTATTATTACAGCATTCTTACAAAACATTTAATAACTTACAATGTAGAAACCACGGGGGTTTGTCCAGATTGCAATGAGTACCATTCTGCACACAGTCGCAATAATGTAGGTATCTAATAAATAACATAATATCTCATACTTAACTATTAATGAAAATAATATTACTATTAATACATTGAATAGGTACTTTATAAAAACCAACATAGTTGTTGGCTCTCAAAACATCATTATAACCTTTTTCCCTGTTATGTTCAAGAAAGTCAGCTTTCAGTTTGAGCAGATGCGACTGAGTATCAGTATCTAATTTACTCGTACGTTTCCATGACTGCCATCTGAGTTCGGCAACCCAATTACGCACTGGCGAATACCGATATTCCTTGGATTAACTTTCGGGCTTCTGACTGCGTTTGACGACTGACATGATAAATACAAATATCACATTGGTCTCCTACTGTGTGGTCTCAGAGGAGATTTCTCTCACACGCCCAAGTTATGGAATCAGTTTTTCCAAAAGACTGGGGTTCTTCAAAAAAGAAGTGAAACGATTTTTACAGGGTTGGCAACGCGTGATTGATGCTTCTGGTGTTGCAAGCGTCCATAGGTTACGGTAACCGCTTACCATAAGGCGGGCCATACGGAGGGTTGCCACCTGAGTGGTATAAAAAAATGTTTATAAAATAATCAATACTACGCGGCTTATCGTCTTCCAAGTATGAAAGATCTCGATTACTTATCAAACATGTCAACTGTTGGTTGAGTGGTGCGGCCACGCTAATTTTGCATGAAAACAATGGTAAGTAGCATTGAAAATAATAACTGCTTTATTGCGAAGTTGTCATTATTTAAATCAAAACTAGTTTTGTTAGATTTTAGGAATTTTGCCATTGTTTCACCGTAGAGTTAGCGTGGCCAGACAGTAACATCGATCTAAAATCTGCGCACGAGCCCCACTTGAATTATTTATTAAAACAGTAGTATTATTTCCAAACAAAATAATAGAGAATAGATTTATTTATTCTAAGTACCACTTTTATTCTTATAACTTTATCCAGCAGATATCAAATACTTAGTGACGTAGTTGGCAAATGTAATAAGCAAAGTGGAAGCAACTAAAGTGATTGATTTAGAAAAGTTGGCGAGCGATCGAACTTCCCAGCTGTCAGGGAACAATGATACACGAAACTTTATTGGATCGCTAACCAGACGGCAAACAATTCGGTCTTAGTTAGCCGGCCACTATCAAATTAGCGTAAATAAAAGTAACTATAGTACCTAAATACTTAAAAATATACTACTAATTATTGATGCCTGGTAAAAAACGTAAATGATTAGTTGATAATATTAAAATTACCTAACTGATGGTGAAAACCGCATCAAAATCCGTTACGTGGTTTAGGAGGAGTTAGCTATAATATACAGAAAGACTAGAATAATATGCAGCACTGCTGTATCGTATTTCAGGCTTATCCAAATTTTAAAATTTAATCCAATGTCTTTGCTCTCTATGTTCCTATTTCTCGAACAAAGCGGAAGACTTGCATAGCCGGATCCGAGTTCATTAATAGTATTAGAACTTGTTGGAAATTAGATCGACTAAAACTGCCGTAATACAAAGGTATCTACTTAAGTGGAGCTAAGATCTACCAGAAGTAAAATAGTGCGATATTAGCTTCGTCTTATGCTGGTGTGATTTTAAACAATTACGACTTAGACAGTAAGCCCTCCTTTCCACTTTGTAAAAATACTAAATTTAAAAAAACAACTTTGACGGTTGTAAAGATTTTACTCGTATATGAGTTCACCTGTCCGTCCGTTTGGTCGAATACAGTATTGTATATATTTTATTATAATTAGTTTATTTTACGATACATAAATCAACCCAGCAGACTACATTTGTACTTAATTTGTTTTGAACGAATATATTTTCATCATTTTGTCGCTCTCAAAGCAAACTAATTGTAACTTTTAAAAATTAAATTGGAAAGTTATATTTGCTTTTAAAATTGTCTTATCCATTTGCTTGATATTTTTCTCGAATGAATAAATACGAACTTCATCCCACCAAAAAACGTTCTGTTAAGAAACGGCCAAGTTCGATAGCAGTAAAAAGAAGTGAAATCGAGAGTTATAAAGTTCCTCGTTCGAAAATTACTTGACCGGTTTTTTTTTTTTTGCGTACTGCAAAATTAATTTTTGGAGTACGTTGAGTATGCTCTTATTTTTCACTTAATTTAGGTACCTACATCTGCTAATTACTATCAAATCTATTGAATCTCGTAACTCTGTCGAGCTTACACCTACGTTATAAGTTAGTTTAAAAATAACTAGGTACGAGTAGGTATGTAATAGGTACTCAGGTGTTTAGACTAGATGATACTAATGAGGTGACTGAAGTCTACCACAATACACTATAATGAGTCCTTACAAATTATTACTGAACGTTAACAAGATACGGTTCACTGTTACTACATAATTGCATTTAATACCAAACGCCTGCTAATCTAATTTCATACGATAGTGGAAAAGTAAAATGACTAACGTGCCAATATGCAAGATTTACAGGGGCATACTTGAAAAGAATTTTATACGAACAAAACATAATTATTTATCTAATGGATAATTTTCTATAAAACGTATATTCTAATAAACCATCTTTTAATTTAGGTAAAAAAAATACGTTTTACAGAAAATAATAATAAAACTTTAAAATTTGCCCCTGTACAATTTATATATTGGCGATTTTGGCCATTTTGCTTTTCAGTGTTGATCCCACAGTAAACGTTTATTATAGTGAAATACCCTGGAAATACCCTCCTTCAATTTTTCGCATCTATTCTATTTCATATTGTATATTAAACTAGAACCTCAGGATATCTTCCGTGATTTGTTGTTAAATTGAGCTATATAATGTAAACTAAGTTAGTATAAGAAGCTACTAATTTAGTTTACATTTTCAGTTCACAGTTAATAAATGACAGCGTTTACGTGATGCTTCCAATTCTAGATGCGACTCGTGTTGTACAAGGGTCTAATAAATTACTGTCATCTTGAATTAAGTTCACGATTGGACTACTAAAACCTTGTATTTATATCGACAATCTGTCTCCAGACTCAATTCATTCTAGTGCCAATATCGAAGTAACGGATGAAGCTTTAGGCTTCGGGTGTTGTAAGCACTGCTCGAGCAATACTGAGCAATATTGCAATAGGCTGTTGGGTAGACTTCTCAAAGTTTAGCAATCAGTAAACTTGATTTGATGGATAGGAATGGTGGGAGATTGTACAAAAAATGATTAGAGTATTTTTCCACATGATGATGACGATTCTTTCCTGACAAACCAACAATCTATTATGAAACTCGTGTTCAGCATTAAAAATCTTCAGACTGATATGATTATCCTACATCTTGTAGGCCATCGGGAACTTTTAAGACTACTCGAATCCATTTCAAAATAAATATGTCTTGTCGTTTTATCTACCTACCGATAGTGACACCGCAATCGAAAATAAAAAAATAATATTATCAATCGAACCGCCATTTTTTCAACAGATTCCATTTGGAACAAATTGTCGGAAAGTCGATCACATTAAAAAACATTGGTAATGAGCCAGCTTATCTTGAGTCTCGGAGCTATAAAAATTGATGAAGCCTCCACAAGCGCCCCCTAACTTCCTTTAATGGGAACGATAATTGAAAACTTCAGTTTAATCTGAGACTCTTGCGTAAATTGAAACTCTGTGAAGTAGAAAAGAGATAATTATATGGAATTATGAAAAATCACAGATTTTTCGAACTTCTTCCGCTGAAATAAATAGAAAAAATGGGTGATCTCAATGGAGATAAGCGCCTGGAGTAACCCGCAGGAGGCTTAAGGCCTATTGACTACTAAACGTTCTGAACGTTGGTAATATTATATGGTACTCCACATACCTACTTCCCAGTGTGCATATAGTTCATACAAAAGTCCTTGTCTCCTTGAGACATAATCTTGGTTGTTCCTGTATTCCAGTTTCGGTTCAGATTTGTATTAGAAACATATAACCTAAACCTTTCGCTTATCTTGATTAAGAAGAAGATTCTTCGTAATGTCAACGACCGGTAGGTCGTTAATTTTAAGACGCGCTCACACGGAAATCGTTTCTATAGCTGATTCAAATTCATGAGATCATAAACACGAGCCGCGTGTCAGAATTGTTAGATACCGTGATTACAAAAATATTATGATATTTGTTAAAATAAACTTAATATAAAAATAAACCTGACAGAGACCCAATGTGTTATCCCAAAATCACCCATAAATTATTTCTGCCCGTTATAACTCAGAAATATAAAATCAAAGGCACCCCCGAATATTTATAAAGTCGCAAATCCTCCCTTGGATTTTGTTGATTTTCTGAGAAAGCTATTACTGAAAAACTTTTTCCATTATTCGAACAGAAAACGATGTTAAACCGAACGATTGTGGTCATTTGGACAAAACTCCCCTCTTTAATTTTAAATCCAGAATAATTTGATTAAGGATCCAAACCTTGGAAACCCAGAATTTCTTATTTGAGTTCGTTCGTCGATTCATCAGTTTTATGAGTGGGATCCTCGGAAATAACATACCTTGGTAGATTGCAAAGATTTTCGTCAGAGATTTAATATAGCATTTTAGTAACATTCCCTACCTTTTCCTACCGTAACTATGTACTTTTAGGATCTTGAACAGACAGTATTAAACTTACCTCCAAATACAATTTAAGAAATTCTTTAAGAAATTATTAACAACTAAAAAATTTTGAAAATGAAGCGTCTCTTTATACCTAATGCTATGACTGAACATCAACTACATTTTTTCAATAAAAAAAAATCATAATGGACCATAAATTTTCTTTACAGGTACATGGCAGCTCTTAAAATGTCCTTGATTAATGTTCAAAAAGAGTAATGAATTGTTCAATGAAAGCGCACTCGTGCTTGGAATAAAAAGGATCTGCAATCTATTGAATATAATATTCTTGGAACTTTTGTAGCTGGAAACGCGACCGTTTATCATAACAGTACGTACCTACTATTTTTGAAAGTCTTTCTAGTTTTATATTGTTTATTTTTTTCATTTATCTCCTCGATTAATAACAAAAGAAAATGGTTGGGTATGTGTACAGAAAAGGCGTATATTCGTAAAACTACAGTTCATATTAGGTCTCATTGTAATAAGATAATTTGTATACCCTTCATTACATTACACATTAAAGACGTGATGTTAAGTTGTTAGAGGCTGAAATCCAACCTCGAAAGCAAAGTTCATTACTAGAGGTGTGGCGAATGATGAACCACTCCTTCACAGCGTAGAATGAACTTATATTTATAAAGTAAATTTTGCTTCACGTCCAATGCACTACAAATTGGGCCATTTAGTGGCTAGACGCGTAGCGAAACGGCTATCTACGAATGCTACGACAGCGTAGCTGACGGCTACGTCAGCTACGTCGTGGCATGAGGGCAATCTCTTTATTTCACTCACAGCTGACAATGTTTACAGCTTCCAACCAAGCAACAGTCAACTAATCACGCTAATCGTAATGATTACGACCAGTGGTGGTGGAGTATGAGCAGTCTAAAGTAAAGCGTGAGAATTTATGTATATAAATGTAACAGAATAATTTATATTTTGTATAAAATCCACCATTATGCAGAACCTACAAAAAAATTATGATTGACACTATTCTTTCGTAATAAAGGATTATAATTACGGACCTGAAAATGCTTTTACAACTCATCAACACCGAATCTGGTTGTAACAATGCGGTCTACTGAATTAAATCCACCAAACCATTCATATCAGTTTTTTGTTTTATTGAGCTTTTACTTTTTTAAATAGTCCTATACAAACTTTTATAGATTGAAACTGATGTTAATTTTTACGTTATTCAACGACTACTAAAAAAAAGGTACCCTCATCAAAAGAAATCCGTAAAGAACTTGAAATGCTGATCAATTCCTTATTTCCAAAAGACGTCGAAAGAGATTTATTAAACATATTTTGTGAGTCTCATTAATCAAAAAAATGTGAGTTTTAAGAGCTTTCGGGTGTTTTTTAAATAACCCTATATTATTCCCAACTTTTTGTATCAATTTAGAGTTTAGTATGAGACTTCTTGAGGTTCTAGCGAACAAAATTTAACGAATTTACAGACAGTGCTATTGCCAACCGAGTATTAATGCAACTGTAGCTCTTTTACAGAAAATACAGTCACAAATCTTATTTTATTGTATAAACCCGAATCATGGCCCTTTATTGAGAACATCTAAGTATTTTAATTAAGGCTCACCCCGGGATCAACATTTTGTTTGGCCACACCGTCAATATTTAATCTCTTTGGGCAAGGATCAAAGTTTGTTCAAATTACATTTATTGGAGCAAACTTTGAAACATTTTTTATTTCGTATATTTTTTACTGTCAGTGCTCTGTTTATTATTTCATTTGGAGTTCTATGGAAATGCCTTTTCCTTTCAATGATATCTATGTAATTGATAAGATGAATACAATTAGACAAGTATATTTATTTTCAGCCTGTGCTGTCCCACTTCTGGATTTTGCTAGTAGGGACCAGTTTAAAGTATAGAACTTAAATAATTTTATTTTCAAATATGTAGGAAAAAAATATGCAATGATGCAGTTTGTATTGGAAGTTTGATTCCCAATTTCCCACACATGTCAAATTATAATTAATTAAGCATGTTTTTCCGATAGGAAATATGATTTTTTTTTCAACTTGGTGTTCAGACTGTGCCTCGGGTATTAAGCTCTCCTAAGGCACACAACCCGTTACAAGTGAACTGTGGAAGTAAATAAAAATCTCAAACTATATAGATAAGTATTCCGCCAGCACGAAATCTTCCACTATGACCGTTAGTCGGACCTGTCATACCATGATCATTGCCATAATCACCCGCTTATCAGACAGATACTATTGTTGTTATTCGCGCAGTGGATGATGCTGCAACCCATCTTTCTGACATAATTCCTTTTACGACAAGATCTCTTACGTTGGCAAAGAGTGTAAAGAAATCTTCACTAATACTTTCGCGTCAATGGGATGAGCTGGATTATTTTATGTTCCTCCGGTATTTTCCGTGCTCTCGCATAGATTTTCCTTCGATATTTTTTACTACAAGGCTTGTGAGTTTTTTATCGGCCTCATAATGCTTTCCAGGAATGTTTATGGACGATGTGCGAAAATTATTCAAAAGTGTTCGACGGGATTCAGTGAAATGAAATCATAGAAAACATAGCATAGCCTGTGTTAATTGAATTAGAATAAAAAAGTAGAGCATTAATTATACCTTATGAGAATGCCTTAGGCATTAAGACCGCCTTTGTACATATTTGTATGAAAAGCATTAAATAAATAAATAAAATAAACAACTAGGTATTTTTATGAGACTGAAAGAATAAGTTACAAGCTTGAAATTTTACCCATGCTACATGCCGTAAAAGACGTAAATACTATACTAGCTCGTTCAGCAAGCATTATACATGCCAGTATACTGGAAATATACACAATTTCATGTTCAACAAATTAGCAAACTTTGTGACACGAGTCGCGTCGGCCGTCGTAAGTCTGCACACACCTTTACGGGAGGATGATATTCGGAGTTTCGTGGGAGATACCTACAAACGTATTCAATTACGTGTTTTTTCTCTGCCTTTTTATGGCCTCGGCGTCGTAAACTCGGATCTTTTCTATCCTAATTAAAAAAGTTTGTTTCGCGTTTCCTAAAGGATTAAATGCCATTATTTATGTAGCCATTTCCAGCACGCTTAATGAGCCCAAAGAAACCTGCATGGTACATTTTATGTTTTGTAAAAGTATGTAAGGATTTTTTATAGTAATTAAAGTAAATAAGCTGTTAACAACACGATATAATTTTCAATAATAATAAATTGAAGTAATAATGCCTCAATAATGTCGTAATAATGACTCAACCCTTTAATATTATATTAGTTAATTAATATAATTTTCGTAAAAATAATATAATTAGTATCCCGGTAACGATACGCAGACACAGTGGAAAATATATGGTTTGCGAGCACCGGCGACTGGCCACGGCTTAATGTATTCATTAAGCACAGTAATCCCTATGCCCGAGATTTAAACAGCACTTAAAATTAAAATAAAATGTAGAAATAAATACGCAGACGGAACATATTTGCTCATCTACAAGCAACAAGACACGATAGCTCGTTAGGTCACGTATCAAAGGGTAGTCTTTGGATACGCGAGCTCAAACGATGCAACGTATCCTCACTTAATCAATGAGATAGGGCGGTGACAATTCCTCTTGCTGAATGCCGTCGAAACAAAGGGATACCTATTGGAACAGTGTTATTTAGGTTTACTATTGCGTTTCATAGGACTTTAGAAAATTTACCTAATTATGTTTGATAGTGGAAGAAGATACATACGATTCATGTAATATTTAATTTTTAACCGCTGACAAAAAAAGGGGGTGTTATAAGTTTGTAGTGTGCATATCTGTGTAACTGTTTGTGGCATCGTAACTCAAAAATGGGTGGACCGATTTCAATGTAACTTTTTTACTTGAAAGCTAGTTTAATCGTTTATCATCTTAGTTATGTTTCATGAAAATCTGTGGAGCCGTTCAAAAGTTACAGCTCTTTTTCTAGTTGGAGTCGGGGGTTTATGACGGTTAGGTTATTACGAAATATGTTGCTCCACGCTTGCATTTCTCCTGTATCCTCAGTGCATTTACAATCACAAATCTCAGAAGGACATGCACCCAGACTCGGAAACAATATACCTATTTTACATCTATTTATATCTATACCCCTTAACAAAGAACAATTATAAAATATCCAATTAAGTTGAAATTCCAACACAGCCATTGTGTAGAAATGCTCACTGTGCTATTTAATATCGGCCAATCAACAGAAATCTCTTCACACCTTCAAGAATTCCGCGTCTACGTAAACAATAAACATAAGACAGTTTTAGGGGTTCGATCTGCTTCGAGATAACCTCTACAATTCGAACCGTACCTTCGTCAAACTAAGGACACCGCAATAATGCCGACATTGGAATTTATGTCGACCCCAGGCACCCCCTTATCCTGCCGAAATGGTCATTTTGCCTAAAGTATCTGTCATTCGAAATAATACTAAGGACTTGAAACACGACTAAAGCATACTAATTTAGTTGCACGTCATACACATAATCGGTTTAGTGGACTGGAACTGACGGTGGTTTATTAAATCTATTCAAACGAAACGCTTGACTCGTAATCTCAATTAGGAGAACCAATAGGTATATAATACAATAAGCACTCCATCTTCTGTATGCAAGACGAGGACCCACCTTCAAATTTCCTTACCCAACCTTTGTCTGTGCCCAACCTAAAGTTTTCATATGTCATAGCAAAGGGGTTATAACGAAAAATGACATTAGAGCTCGTATTTTCGGCCTTTAAAAACATGTAGGTATATATACACTTGGCGAAATTCAAACGCTTCGATTGTAGTAGTAAGTCAATGACTGTAATCATAAAATTTTAAATGACCATTTTTCTTATGTATTCGCAGATACTATGTGTATAATATCTCAAGACTTCAATGACGAATTCTTCTAAGAATCACTTTGGAATTTCGTTCAGTGTTTATTTCACAGTCAAAAATCATAAGCGGTCAAAGACAGTCTTAAAATACGTTGGTCTAAAGTACTTTTGAATGAAATATCGGTCAAAACTACTTATGATTAAAGCCTGCAGTCAAAAGAAAATAGTTTTGCCTAGGCCAAACTAGTTGGTTAGTTTAGGTTAGAACTGTGACACACATCGCACGAGCGGAGCGAGCGACGCGAGCGGTGCTGCGACAGCGGCCCGCAAGTGCCATGGTCACTTTTTTAGGTTAACCAATATTTTATAGTTAAAGCTACTTTTAACAGTCAAAGATACTTTTCTTAAGAATTTTGACTATAACATATTACAAATTTGTGGGGCTACCTTATGTAGGAGGAGTTTAGCAATATCTACGAAGTCACGTTTAGAACCTAAAAAAATATCCCATAGTCTAATTTATTTTCCTTGGGTGACCTTCTTAAGAGTCCGTCAGTCAGGCTTAACAGGCTTTTCCGAGAGTTGCGCTCGTAATCAATTTATAATGCGTCTCATCTGTCTATGCGCCAACCTTACTCAGCCGTGATCTTCAAGGAAGCTACGTAATTGTCAAGAAATAGGAACATTGTGAACGATCGCTACATTCAAACTTACTTTTGTCCCTAAAACTATGCAAATGTTTCCTTTTAATCTTTCAAGGACATGTGTTTCGATTTTTCTCCTTAATTAGTTAGTAATAAAACTCGATGATTGTTTTCGAACTAAAACATCAGAGTATGTAGTTGCACAGGAAATTGTATTCAATAATTGCGCAATGTCATTTGGCATTAGACCAAATACAGACTTACAGAGCTTCGTTCCGTTAAGACCATAGATGTTCTCGAACGTATCGGTCCTATACTATACCTAGGAGATATAACGGTATAATAGAATAACGAGGTTGAGGCGAATTTGATAGAACGGGCGCCGCGCCGCTTCCCGCATTAACGGTCGTGCACTGTGTGGTTTCCAATTGCGTCCAGCTGCCTGTTCAGTAAACTAAACGGGGCTAGGCTCGCGGCCAACGTACAAGTTTTGTTTCCATAAAAGCCTGCTTTGTCCGCACCATTGAGTGTGAAACGATTTTGCACCGTAGATAAATGTTTACGCCTGGCTAATTATTGGTTTGGTTGTTTACCTTTGCTTTGACCTTGAACTAGATAAATATTTAAATTAATAGAATTGCGATCTGTATTTTGTAGGCCAACCACGCGATTTGTTTGGTCAGAACCTATGAATTTATAATTACTTATTTCTAAGTAAATATAGATGTGTGAAAATCAAACGGAAGTTTACTATTGCTTTTACTACTCACTTATATAAACTTGTTGTGTTTGTCTTGTTTGAGCACAAGACAAACAACAAAGGAATAATCGAATATTATTGTGAACTCATAAATGCAGTTAAAAATGTGATGACATTATCAACCAGATGCCATAAAGAAATAAAAAGTTGTTTATATTTTCTCATATCAACAAAATGACGTTAGTAAAATTCTCTTGGCGTCCAAAATAAGGCACTTCGCATTCGCATGCCATAATAAACCAGATATTTTCGCGATAACATTCGAATAATACATTGAAAAGCTTCATAACGTCGACACGATTTAATCGTGAACTTTTCGCCGGAATTCGCGACATATATGTATAGCCGAAGGCGAACCGCGGTGTCAAGGCGCGGAAAGAAATAGAACAAACTCCGGAATGGGGAGAGAAACAATTGTATTGTGTAAACGCACATCTGCGCCCGAACCTCTCTCGAGTGATATTCTTACACACCGCACACTACGCGAAACTGTATCGGTACTAGTGGAAACACATTACGGATAGAGCGGCCCCGGCTGCGTTCATGTCACTACCTACACTTTAATATAAAGTAGCAGACATGCTCTACGAAAGTCTACAAGATAAAATGGTTAGAATAGCTGAGTAACTTCCCAGATGTTCGAAACATTTTATCTTATTAGCATTGGCACTAACACGCTTTTATTTTTATCTTATCTTTCCATTTATTTATATTCAACTAGCGGCCCGCCCCGACTTCGCTGGGGTACAAATTAGCCAGTAGATACTTTTTAATTTTCATCAATTCCTGACCTCTTACACATCGTTCGGCTTCAAAAAATACGGACTCTCATATAACTATTTCATCCGCTTAGAGGCTGAATTTCGAAAAACATGAAACCGATTTTGTTTTTAATTTTAACCAAAAGCTTAAGTACATAATTTCACGTTTCTCACTTCAAAAACAATTTTCACCCCTATTTCGCCCCTTTAGGGGATGAATTTCCAAAAACGTGGTATGACGTGTTTCTTTATTTCTAACCAAAAGCCTAAATCTCAATTTTCACGTTTCTAACTTCAAAAACAATTTTTACCCCTATTTCGCCCCTTTAGGAGATGAATTTCCAATAACGCGGTAACGTGTGTTTCTTTATTTCTAACCAAAAGCCGAAACACCAATTTTCACGTTTCTCACTTCAAAAACAATCCCAATATTCACGTTTTACACTTCAAAAACAATTTTCACCCCTATTTCGCCCCTTTAGGGGATGAATTTCCAAAAACGCAGAATCACGTGTTTCTTTATTTGTAACCATAAGCCTAAATCCCAATTTTCATCTTTCTCACTTCAAAAATTAAGGGACTCCCATACAAACTTTCACCCCCCTTTTCCCCCCTTTAGGGGCTGAATTTTCAAAAATCCCTTCTTATTGCTTGCCTACAATACAAAAGGGACCTACTCTCCAAATTTCGTGACTCTAGCTTCAGTAGTTTCGGCTGTGCGTTGATGATAAGTCAGTCAGTCAGTCAATCAGGACTTCTCTCTTTATAATATTACTATGACTATGACTATGATAATATTACTATTTAGCATTATTTTAATATTATTCATAAGCATATACTTATACAATATTATAAGCTGTATTGTGCGATAAAGTCTTCCTTTGTGGTATGAAATTCAATTTGTTCTCCGGATTTCTCTTTTGTTTTCATTATTCATTCATTTTTATGTAAGAACGCGCCCTTTCAATTTATGTAAGAGTTAAGTGGCATGGCAGATAGATAAATAAACAAGTATGTTTAACCTAATAAACATACTTGTTTGCATGTCCCGTGAAGTACATTTGTTGGTGACAAGTACATAATTATGTTCATGATCATCGTAGCTGTTTCTCAAAATATATTCATTGTTCAGTACAGATGAATCTGGTTTCCCGATTTTTCCTGACTAACCAGAATACGTACTTTTTATCAAGCCAAGCCTAAAAATCTGGTTGAACAACACAACAGGCCTGTTATTTTACTTTTCACTTTTCATAATCCAGCCTACGGGTACCAAACCACAAAATAAGTTCCGCGTCACGGACGTTCGGACACACCACAAAATGTGGTCGCTTTTTACGGGATGAGCTTTGTAAACCCCACTTATATACGAAAAGATACTACGAACATTATATTTCACTACGTTTTCAGCATTAAAATAATACAATCTCTCTTTTCGTGGGTTACGTAAATGTGGCGATTAATAAAGATGAGACACAGCAAGCTCCTTGAGCGCATACATACTGCGATTACCAATTCATTGCTAAGCGTTGTGAAGACCATACTCCTTCATCTCTGCCGTTTAATAGTCGATGAGGAGCTGCATGTTCAGCGTTGAGCATATACAAGCCAATATAATGACCATGAAAAAATATACGTTACTTTTATATCTTTACTTAGTAAAACACATTTATATCTACAATACATGTGAGCTATATTATTGTAATGATAGCGAGTACCCGCTCCTTTATAAATAATATACCTACTGTATGTTTTCACATGACTTCTGATTTTCCTATATCTTATATTTTCGCCTCCAATGAGCCCACTTAAGTACGTCAATCTCATAAGTAATACGTTATATCGGGATGTTCGAAAGCTCTTTTGTTGATATTACTCCTTTTCCTTATTTTGAACTTCGGGGAACTTACTAATGTACTACGTCTGTATTGAGGGGTCTTTTTGTAAACAGACCTGAGTAATTTGTTTGATCGTCCATCTGTGTATTTATATTTCACAGCTCGAGATTATTTCTTGGAAAAGAAGGCATAGTGAAGTAATAAACTTATTTAAGCATGGAAGCGTAAGATTTTTTATCTGTTTTTTTTTATCTATGCCCCACGCTTTTTTCTCTCCTATATCATGGGTACAGTTTAATAACATACACGTCACATGCACACATACCCTAACCCAGTACAACAATCTGTAAAATATTTGTTCCGTGCGGGGATCAAACCCGTATAGTAGGTAAGAAAGTCAATCGTTTAGCCACTGTGCTAACCATAAAGGGACTCAGAGTATCTACAAGTACGACGCGCAAGAATTTATCCATTGGCGACAGACAAATGATTTTGTAATAATTTTGCTATAATTACCATGCTATGCAACTTAGTTTTTTTTTTATATGCTGCGTAGTTAGATTGCCACGTATTTTTGTGGAAGTTAACTACTTAAAGTGCCTTCTATATTTAGTCACCTATAACAACATCCATGTGAACGGATGAATTGGCCTTAATGTGAACCATAAAGTTATTCCAATGAAAAATCCCCGCAGCTCCAATTGCGTTTTAATCTACTTTCATAGATAAACACTGGTATCTCTGAAGGCTTAAAATAAAAGTGTAACAGACTCGTATGGCACAGCACAGTTCCTGTACACCAATAACAATTGGCATCAGCCCCGTTATTGTTTCCGCAGGGGAGGTCGGGCCAACCATGAATATGGAACTCGACACGGTTCTCGCATAGACCACTATTTGCAACCCGCCTTCTATGTAAAATGTAGGCTGCGCTTAGGCGGATTTCGGAGTTCCATTTTGTTTCAGTAGAATATATTGAATGGTTTCAAGAACTTTACGTTTAGAAACTTAGGGGTATAAGAATTTGATTGTAATGCTGGTTATGCATAAATGTATTATTTCAAACTAAATAAAATTATATAAATAGAGTATTTTACTTTGTTTCCTTCTTTCTTTCTTTTCTTTTTTTTTTTAAAAAACATTGCCCCTCACTAGGATTTCTCCTGTATCGAGGGTACAGTTTACAAACATACATGTCACATGCACACACAACCAGACCCGAAACAACTATCTGTAGATCATACAAATATTTGTTCCGTGCGGGGATCGAACCCGCGGCACGTAGCGCAGAAAGCTAATCGCTTAACCACTGCACCAACCGTGTCGTCGTCGTGTGTTTGAAAAGTCTAGGCAAAATATTATCTAAACATGTTGCTCACACTTATGATGGTACCAATATAAATCGCTGATAGGTACATTTTATTATGAGCTAGGATTCCAGTCCTACCTAACTTCTAACCTTCAAGAAAATCATTTCGACGACATGGTTCCTTCGAACAAGCTCTGTCTTATAGTTTCAGACTTCCACATACTGACCCATCTTGATAGATCACCCGATATACCGAAGTAAGTTCAGGGAAAAATTATATTAAAATGATGAGCTAGTTTAATATTTCATACTTATTTAAAGCTTTTCGACTGTAAACGGCAAAGTCATTGTCAAGCTTCTGTATATTGTTTTAGAAACAATTCTTTGTAACTATAAAACCACTCTGTGTGAGACGTATCGTGGCGTGTTCATGGTCAGTTTGTGAGAAAAGGGCAATATTTTATATACCTTTTTATTGTGCGTAGTGCGTAACAGTATAAGAATTAAGATGTAACAAACGTAAGACAGCTGCTAGACCAATGAAGTAGATCTGACGTAACGTTTTCGTATATAAGTGTGCTCAAATTGCATAAAATATGGGCAGCGTGGCGTCAGTATGTAATCAGATCAGTATTCATATTTTATATTTTTTAAATATTTACATCATAAAACTACACGAATGATTTTTAAATAAACTATGAAACGAAACCGGGTATAATAAAAAAAAGCCAATTGAGTTGTTACTTGCCAATCCGTTTCTTTATATTTCAGTGATAAGCCAATATATTTTACGATTGTACTTTTTGATTTTATGTTTATGAAACCAAATGAGAATTATTAGGGTGATGCCACACGGTGCGCTGCGCTGCGCTGCGCCGACGTAACGCAGCGCAGCGCAAAATTGAGGGTGCCACACGAGTGACGCGAGCGAGGTGCGAGCGGGGTCCGTTCGAGCAACGCAGCGCAGAAATCTGCGCTGCGTCGCGTCGGCGCACGTTATGTCATTACGATTTGTCACTGTCAAATGGCACTCAGTCGATAAATATGGCTCGTGAAAGGCGAATATTTTTCTTTTACTCGCGTTTTTATCTACCTATCACACAAATGGCTGCTATTGAACTACGGCCGCAAGGATTATAATATTTCTCTTGGAAATAGACGATAAGATAGAAACATTTTCAATGCATTCCGTCTTACAGTCAACGTGATTGTGCCTGCCCAGTGTTTTATCTATATTAATGAGAATCACGAAACAATGCCCATGGAATAATCATCCACGACCAGAACTACTTGGAGCAGTGCCTGGCAGCGTACCAGTGGCGTGTAGTTATGTATTCGGCGCGATGGAGTCGATGTATAAAAGTGTCGCAGAAGAAAGTCATGGGATGGTATTTCAGTAACTTTTGTAATCTGTTACGGTTTAGAAAACCTAGCCTGCTACTGGTGTCTCTTATCTTCAGCTAGAAAACGTTCACTGTTGGACAAAAGCGACTCCAACGAATACGGGCTTGGGTTCTTTATATTGCCACAACCACCACGAATGGCAAACCGATTTATGAAACACGTTCATGATTCATTTATTTACGTATATATGTACCAATATCTATAGGTATTGTAGAATAATTGACCAGAAAATGGGTTTGTGGTGATAAATGTGTGTAAAATATCATGTGATTGCATTGTATTGAAATAAATAATCAACACCAATTTGATTTCTTTATTAACCTAACCAAGAATACTCCAAGCAATGAGTTCACACAACTTTTCTGTTTTCAATTATAGATCTATCTTTAACTATTCGCCAAGCTTAAGTTTACAAACACGTTAGGTAGGTATAAAAAATTCACTTGTCCTATATTTTGATTTCAGGCCATAAACAAAATGTAGTGGTGATTTTTTGTGAAATACATAGTAGATACCTATATATTTATATTTTCTTCAAAATGAATACATAATAATGCAGATAACTTTTATTGATTTCAAATTATGTTACATAAACAACCAGATACCTACTGGACTTAAACATTGTTATTGAAGAGAATAATAATAATTAGATCTAATTAGATATTGTAAAAAGTTTTCGGGACAAAAATTCATTCTTCTCTAAGATCCAATGCTTCATTGTGCGATTCATGTATGATAATAATCTATTAGTTCAGCTGCAAACGGTTGCTATTACCCGCATACAATAGATTTTCCATTGAGTCTACTTTACGGCACTTGATAGGACTTCTTAGTAATTGTTCTGAGGGACTTCTTTAAACCACTGAACAATATTAATTATAATCTTTCCTCTTTTAGCAATCAATAATTTATTATAACGTAGTGGATCTAGTCTTATCTTAGTGGATAATTCTTAGATTATTTAGGATAATTTCATAAAGTCAGAGCCTGTCAGAGCAAATGCCTTGACGGTTACCATGGTTACCGTGACTGTAGTCATAGACTAAAGATTTCACTAGTGCTAGGTCTGTGACTGTAGTAATCTCTCAGACTAAAGAATTATAAATAGTATACTAAATTGATTGTTGCTGGATTTGTGATCAATCACTATCCTCCTTCCACTAATCCATATTTCCCAGTGATATTTCCATATGCATTCTTCAAAATATACAGGTGAATTTTTCTTGGATATCTATATGGCAGAGCTACTTTTTGATATGAAAATCAAAATGTTTTTTTTTTATCAATTACATAAAAAACAATATACAAGGTCCTACTTTTCTAGTCCCGATCACTTGAAGGTGATAATGTAGTAATAAATATGAACAACTTTTACTATGGTACCAACCGCGAAGACGCGAAATAAAAATCTGCTGTTTCACACAAATAATTCAATATTACTCGACTAAAACCTTCGACTAAAACGTATGGAACAGCAGATTTTTGTAATCTATGTTGTGACCACCATAGACGTAAGACGTAATCGTAATATACATACTATTACCATAAACTTAGTATTAGTCTCAGAGGAAGGAGGTCCTTGCTCTAAGGTATTAATTAGTAATACTTATACATTTAGGATTTCGGAAATACTAAGTTAATCGGCGTATTCTGATCTAGTTTTATAAAAGATAGGTATTATTCAGCTGCAGTCTATCCAGCAGTAGCAGGACAGCAGGCAGATTAATCAAATCATTGCTAAAGGACACTGTTACCAAGCCAGTAAGAATATTAAAAATTATACGTTGGCATGACATATTGACATATCATTATGATAGCTGACTATCAATGTTGTCATAAAAAAATACTGATAACGGTCAAAAATAATAAAAATTATAATCATTTTTCAACTACTTAAATCCTAACTAGATGTATTTTTTTAATGGAAGAGTGCATTTACTTCTTTCTCTTCCAGCTGCTCTGAAAAATGTAATTGTTGACCGACAAGTACGTTACACGTACGTTACTTACTTATCTCCTCAGGTAAATAATGTATCAAAGTGTAATTTTATACTTACGATATTTCCCGGCAGTCGATGGGCAGTTAATGTAGCATAATAGTGAGCAAGTAGTGTAGCATATTTTATAATTGTGTACCCCATTTAATGTTGCATGCCTAAACTGGTAGAACATAGTGAACTGCGCATTCACCCTTCTTGCAATGTACTAAATTGTACCTGTGTTCAGCAATAAAGATTTGATTTGATTTGATTTGATAAATAAATCTGTTCCTAACTAGTCAGTACCTATTTCATATTGCTAGAAATACCAAAAAATCGATAGGGTTGGCAACACCGCTCTGCTGTGACACCCAAAGCTAAGCGGAGCTTAGCTAAACCAAGCGGTAAGCTAAACTAAGCGGAGCTTAGCTAGTTTGCTGCATGCGTTGGTCTGCGCTACGTCGACGCAGGGCACCTGGAAAATTTTCATACAAAAGTCATTGACATGACACAATGTCAATGACTTTTGTATGAAAATTTTCTGCGCTGCGTCGCGTCGACGCACCGTGTGGCATCTCCCTTAGGTACATACATAAATAAAGACCCTCATAGATTTCCACAATGAACGGTCTGGGTCGCTTACAGCTACGCGTGACTAAAGGTCACGCGTAGCGTAGAGTTGCACCAGCTACGATTACGTTATTACTAGTAAAGGTTAAGCCTGCGTCTAATGCATCGTGCATGCTACGTATCAGTTTCATAGAACAGAGTACCTACCTACGAAAATAATATTGTGTTATAGGAGAATTTGTTTTTTCACTATTACAGTCATGAAAAACCCCTACTGCCTTTGCTTAGGGAGTAAAACAAAAATGAAGGCGCAGGCAGTAAGTAATTCACTGGAACACGTTTTTAGTCTGATATGCGCACTATAAAATATTGAATAAATATAAAACATGTTTCACCTATTTTGACTCGATAAAAAATAATTACTAAATTACCTACATCTAAAATGGCTTTCAACCTAAAATAGCTCCTATATTTATCAAACAATTCAAATAATACAGGTGTCATTATAAAGATCGAAAGCTGTTATTAAATTAATGCTATTGAAAATCCATAAGCAATAATATTACGCCATATTATTGCAGTTCATCATCAATTGATGCTATTGCACTTCTTTACTGGACATAACCCTCTCCCACGATGTGCCCCACAAACCTTTAAATTTTCCCTTCACATTGGTTGCGAAACATCGTAAATTGAATTACTCAAATATAAATCTAGTTTTCTAACATACTCTATAAATACTGTAGAAGTAGGACCCTAATATTTTTTTCGGCAGTATAAAAAATAACCAGTTTATTCGAAACCAAGTTCGCACACTAAAAACCAGCCTCATGTGGACTATTACACGAATTGAAAACGACTAAGTACGCTTTAGGGCTCAGAATGAAATATAGGCCACACGTCGTAGAGGAAAGTAAAAGTAGGTAATAACGGCAATTTCAAAAAGCCAACCTCTCGCAAGTTAAGCCTAGGATAAAATAAAGGCTTTAAACGTGATGAGAACAATGTGCGAGTGCGTAATGATGAGCTAAATACTAAAGTTAAAATTAAATTCATAGAAATTATACGAGGAAAGTAATAGAAAAAAAATAAACTAGAAGACAAACTGAAATTAGGATTTAATTTTATTCTTCTTCTTCTGTCGGATTGTATGTAATTGTCACATAGAAATAGCTCAGGCCGTGGCCGCATGATGTTTCAGTTCGTATTGTCATAAGGAGAAACCGGACATACTGGAGTATCAAATCAAATAATTTATTTTGTGTAACATGAGTGTTCAATTACAGTTCTTACAGTTTTTAATAGATATCACCATATTCAACCGTCAAAGTACCTAGGTACCATCGAGTTAGAGTTGAAAACTTCCAGGAAAGTTTCCTTTTCTGAGGAAAGTTTCCTGAAAACTTCCAAAACTTCCGAAACTTTGGAAGTTTTCAAATTATGTTTTTCTATTTATGAAATCAACAAATTCGTTGCTTTGGGATTACTCAGAATCAGTAACGGCAAATGAAAATGATCCTTTAATTTAGTTCTGTTTTTTTTATTATTTTAATTATTTATGGTACCTATTGAAGCAAATTGATGAAATAACGTTTTGTATTCAATCGTCATAAATCATACGAAGGCAACGGGCATAATGTAAACACCAAGCGGTGTGACGGAAGTTTTGGAAATATTTATTTTTAACCTATACCCTACCCCGCATCCCGTCCCGTGCTCGCTGTGTTCGAATATTTAAAATCTAGCTAAATGTAACATATTTTAAGTATAAAGTATCCCCAATTACTGTTTTTATAAGTAAAAAATCATTTCTGAAAACTTCCAAAACTGCCGCAGTTTTGGAAGTTTTCGGGAATATTACCGGTAAACTTCCGGAAAACTACCAAAGTTTCGGAAACTTTCCGCAGTTTTCAACTCTACATCGAGTGCACCGTTCACCCTTTTTTTTATTTATAAACACACACACATTTTCCGATACTTAGACATAGACATAAGCACCACGTTAACCGCAATTTTTTGCTATTTTTACATCAAAAAATATAATAGGTAAAAAAACCATCGAAGCCTTTTTTGTTTGTCATTGGCAACGAAATTATTCCAAACCCATATTTTAAAGCATTTCAGTTGCTTGGCAATGAAACACCCATTCACAAGAATTATAGTCCGTATTCTGTATGTTTTATTGAATTTCAGTAACGACATTCTGGAGACTGGTCCAATATAAATTCAGTGGGCACATACGTCGTATCGCTTGAGCAATATGTTTCCCTTTTTTTCCAGCTACAAAGCCGGCAAAATCAAGGGTTGTATGGTATCAGAAACGATCTATATAAAAAATTTTGTTCCCAGACATTTTGCCACCATCGCAAAATAAATCAAAGTTGTTTTCCTAACTCGACACTTGTAAAACTTTCTAATAGATTTACATAATTCATCTACTTATTTGAATCACAAAATTTTAAGACAATTGGTAACAAAGTTAGGTTCATGAATTGTTCATAGTGCTCTTTCTCTGCCCGTTCCAAATGTACATTCAATAAAATATTTTTGTTCGGGTTTCATAATCAAATGTATATTGGTTTTAGACAATCTACATAACTTATCCACTCCTAAACTAATAAAAGAAAAGTTTGAAGCTTGATGAAAACTTGGTATAGACCAAAGAAAATTTATTAGACTTTGTTTTCTAAATTGCAAGGTTCACCTTGATCTCGATGATAAAAAAAAATTGCAGGAATCGGATAATAATTATGTGCGTTTGACGCTAATACAGAACTAAGCGTACAATGTTTTTACTATTATGTACTGTACATCATTCATTTATGCTGGTACCTACTTTTTATTGTAGAAATAGTTTTGCAAGCTAATTGGCCTTAGCAATTATTATTTATTCTGTGCCATAAATGGCTTATATTTACTGTTATGCAATGCGATTCATTAAACGTGCGACAGCCAAATTTTAGTACATGAGGTTTACTGCCGGTCTTATCTCCGTGGAAGCTACCATTAACAATGCAACTAAGGTTTTAATCGTTTTAATAGTGCTAATAGACGTACGGCAGAATTTAAAAAAATATAATTTTATACTTTCTTTACCTAACACGAAACAAGCTGATTGATTGAGTAGTAGACACTAGAAAATCAATTCATCCGTTTCAGTAGTGTGTTCCACCAACTAAACTAAAAGAAAAACTCAATTCTACTTATGAAACATAAAAAAACATCGCAGGCTCGACTGACAACAACTCAAAGAATACCTTATTCAAATTCTATTTGCTACGTATCCAAAGGTGGAGTAGCTATTTCTCATCAAAACAGCCATTACACGAATACACACTTTCTAGGTTATTTTCTTTGAATTTCGTCTGAAATTATGCAAATAGGCAGCTATTGGGCTTTCAGACTTTCTAACATTAAAAGGTCACGTATTCTCGTTAAATAGATAGGTATATCTATCCTCCAACCTCTTGTAATAGTGTCTCCTAAACTGTGGTGTACCTACAAGCTACAAATTGAGTTTCGTTCAATTGGAACTGTTTACAAAAGGGTATGGAATCTCTTTTCGTGGAGGGCATGCTAACGTGTAATTTGGCACGTGTTACGCAGTGTTTATTAACCCTTAAATGTCCAATGTGCCTCCTAGTAGACCGCTTCAGCAGTGGTAAACAATTAAAGTCGGCTGCATACAGAAACACGCGTGCTATAGTTTGTGCCGTAACGTCGTATGCGTCGAAACAGTATATTTTGACGTTAAAAATGAAGAGTACCTACCTTTAATTTTATAAAAAAATATAGAAGTGTGTGTTTAAATTAATCTGTACAGTGGGGCATAAATCGGTCTCGTTTCCCTGTAAAATGAAAATGTAATGTAATTTTTAAAGAACATTTTTTTTTTAAATAAATGTTCTCTGCCGTAAAATTTAAGCAATCTATACTAACCAGTGCAATCGAACCTTAAGTAATAGGAACATACCTTTAAAAGAATTCACGAGATGGGCTAAATGTGTTTTCTTTTACACAAAACATTTTCCGCACTGCACCTACAATGTTTCGGAACAAATTGTTCCACTTTGGAAACAAACTGTGACACTGTACAGATTCATTATTGAATTTAGTGGAAATAAAACAATAGCACTGTACAATGTCGTCGAGAATGTGAACGAAATACAATTTCTAATTTATATGAAGCCAATTTATTCGAAATGCGATGTATTTGGCAAATCTCAATTTAGAATACAATTACAAATTCAAATTGTTGTCAATAGAATTAATAATTGTGTGCAATAGAGATGTCCAAAATAATAGTGAAATACTGAATGTTTATAATAAAAACATGATCATTATATTTTTAGGCAAAGGCCCAGTTAAAATAAAAAAAACTTTGAGTTTGCTTATTTCTTTCTTCGCCAATTTTTAACAAAACATACTGAATATTTTTATCTATAATAAGCTGGTTTTTCAAAACCTTTTCCTGCCCTCATAACAATGTTTGATGTTTTTTGTAGATACCGTAAACGTAAAGCATACCTACAAATAAGTAAGGCGATCCGAAATTGAAATAAAGGCTTGCACACAACGTTACAACAGATGTGAATGCAACAGCTGGAATTGTTGTGACTAGTACAGTGAGAAGACAGCCATTCCTATATCTTTTATCCTTACATGTATTTCAAGCTTGAACCTAAGAATAATGCCGTTTCTAAAATTATAAGTCAGTCCAAATATGTATTATATTTTGTGTCAATACTACCAAGTGTTTGTTGTTCAAAACGAAATCTGGTGAACAATGTCAATTTCAAATGTATGAGATTCAGTGAGTTGACCTTTGTTCACACAACCGGGCGCATGTCAGACAACCGTCCCGAGTCCGGAATGTCTTTCATTCCATTTTCCATCGAATTATCGGTCATCTTTACATTTTTAACGCAAATCGCATTTTTTATTGTGATGTTTCAAAAAGATTCTTAGAAAATTGATCCGTTTATTCTGGACGGTAGTGCTCTAAGTTCAGGTAGATATTGAACCAATTAATTAATAAAATAATGTGGCTTACATGTAGCTAATTATATCTAAGATCCCAGATTTTAGTCATGATGGCTTATCCTTAGGTATAATAAATCCAAAAACTTATTATACTACTTAAACTTACTATACTACTACTATACTTATTACCTATACAACTTCTTATCACGATAATAATTACACACTTAAGTTTTAAACAAACAAGCCTAATAATAAATTACCCGCCAACAGCTTTCATGAACCTACTGAAGTTTAATGTTTAACGCTGATGGCCTGTGTATCATAAAAATTTCCTCGTATAGGCGCCGGCTCGACGGGCTATTAACTATAATGTGGTGATGCCGATACAGCCTCTATAATGTCTGTTCGCTTACAGTAGCTGCACAAAATAGATGGGTGCAGAAGGCCAGCTCCATACAAAGAGCGATAACATAGAACAGCAATCTCAACGACCGACGCCACGATTGGTGCATTGGCTAAGCGATTGGCTTTCTGCGCTATCATGCCGTGGGTTCGATCCCCGCACGGAACAAATATTTGTAGGACCTACAGATAGTTATTCCGAGCCTAGGCATGTGCATGTGACATAGTATGTGAAACTGTACTCACGATACAGGAAAAATACTAGAGTGGGGAAAAAAGAAAATGCTCTAGTTATACGAACATTCGTTTGACTTGGTTTGAGATCGCCGTACGTACGCGTCTATACAGAATGTAACAAAAATCGGATTTAGCCGCGCGTTCTACTGCTTATTATTAACAACTTTTACTAAGGGATCAACTCTGAAATCTACTAAATGTATGGCAACAGCAATTTTTATTTTTCTCATGGTTTCACCTTATAGTAAAAGTTGTTCATAATAAGCAGTAGAGCGTGTATAGGTACAGGCTATGTGCTTGCGCCTGTTATCGCTCGCTGTATGGAGCTGGCCTTCTGTACCTATCTTTTTTGTGGCATAAGCTGCTTCACCTACTTACCTATAAGATACGATACAAAAAGAACAGATATTTTTACATATTTTTATGCATATTTCTTATCAGTTTATTTATTAACCTACTTAGATAAACAAGTCCACAATGCCTATAGATATTTCAAGCTCACAATACCAATCAGTATTGGATCTTTTGTGATTTGGGGCTAGTTTATCGCCATTTATACCGATGAATTGAAATTGTACGAGTACCTCTCACACACAATTCCAACCCAGAGCTATAACTTAGGATTCCTAACAATAATTCTATAGAATTCCCGACCTATAGATTCACGTAAGACCTCCCTTTTCATGGTCTACTTTACGACTACCAGACAAAAACGTAAATTAACGAAGCAGAAGAAATACTTATACACGAACATAGGAAAATATACGAAAAAGAACTTTCTATTTGCCCAACGAAGAATTTGTCTAGTTGCTAATGCGCTTGGGCGTATGAAATATTCATGATTTTCGTTAGCAGGGCAAGATAAACACTGAATCGAAAAGTAGTTAGAATTACGTTCAGAGGACGCTAAAACAAAAAAACTTTAACCACCCAATTATGGAAGTTTAGTATTTAGATAATTAATTTCTAATGACAAGTAAAAACTTCAGCATAATTTTCTACTTTTAGACATCGCTGACCCGAAAGGGGGTTATCAGGTCTTTAGATTTTAGTATACAAACCTTTTTGCGAACACCTATTTAAGCGTTGTTCGATCGCGTTGAAAGGTTTTTTGCGGTTTGCTAAGATCCCTCATAACGAGCCTTCAACTCCATAAGCGGATTATAAACATTATTAAACACATTATGTTAATATTCACATGCATTTATTATTTAAGCAGCCTTAGCTCCGTACAGCGTACGGGAATTATAATCTTTGTAACACATCCGCTATACGCTACCTAATTCCCCTTTCAATGCGTAAGTAGAAAATGTTTTAAGTATTCAAATTGTTCATATATGCAGGGATAACATACGATTTAATAATATTACAATGCGAACAGTTATTTTAGGATATTCAATAATACTCATAAAGGATATTATTGCTCTCACCATCATTATCAACAGCCCGACGTAAAGTCAGCCACGGCTGGGCAATTTGGTATTGGTATTGGTATTGGTAATGCGGGCGAGTTTCCGCAACTCCACGACGATGCGCGTATTTTGCGTATCTTTACGGCTGGGCAATTGGGCATAGGTCTCTCTTTGATTGTGCCAGTCTCCACGTTCCGGCGCTCGTCTCATCCTCGTTCGACCCACGATGGGAACATTACCGTCCGCCCGTCTCGCCTGTCGATATTCCTAGTTCCAGTCCTTGGCCGCCACTCGGTCACAGTGTATCTACATTACTCGTTCGTACCTACGTCAAAAACTTTTGTGCATCTTCCGATCGCGACGTATGGAACTCGGTCTTTCAGGATTGTGCCAAGCATGATGAGCATAGCTCTCTGTGCACCTCTCAATTAAATCACTTAGTTGTTCTACTATAAAACTAATTGACAGTAACGATTTTCTTTCCATTGAGATGGAGGCATTTCATTTGACGTATTTGTACAAATATATTCATTATTTGGCCAAATCACATTTGTGTAGTTTACCAAAGATTTCTTTTGCGTTGGCCATATAACGCAAATATTTGAACAAATACGCCAAGTGAAGGCCTACCAAGAGCTTCTTTCACGATGCCAGTATAACAAGTTGAAGCTTTATAAAATCACATATAAAAATAATTTGATTTATGTAATTTTCCGACGCACCTTTTCAATTTGATTAATGTTTCCTTTAGTATCCCAAATTAAGCTGGATAGTAATCCGTAAATAGTGTTAGGGGCTTAATTAAATGGATCAATGTCATGAAAAGTTTCAAAGAGACACAGATTGAATCAACTAAGAACATTACGACTTCAGAGGCTGCAGAAGCCGAAGGCAAAAACACGGTTTCGATTCTGCCTCGTAAACCACTTATAAGATCTGTAAATTTATTCATCCAGGCCATCGCAGACAAGGCTCATCAGGATCAGGATCAGCCGTAGACGTATAATATCGTCTGACTTCTGTAAAAATCGGACTGTTGCAGTAGGCATTAGGCAGGTGTATTTTGATGCAATAACAGGCTGTTATTATGTATTATGTAGGTATTAATGTTCTCTCAATTGTAACAAAACTCGCAGATTGCAACGGGGTCGCCTATATTTCAAGCCGAATAATAGATAGCTTGATGTAGGCGCAGGAGCTAAGTATTCAGTTTTTATTCTTCTTCTCATAAAATTATTTCTCGATATTTATAATGGATCACACTAATTATAGCAGCAAGTAAGTAATTAAAAGGTTTACAAACAAATTCCTAAAACATAATGAAAAAAAAACAAATAGGTAAATACTCATTTTAAAACTTCAGGGAAATTTTCTTTTTTTCTCTTCAAAGTTAAATGGCTTTTACCGGACTTAAGTGGAATGCTTCGAATTCACGCGAACCCTCGCACTCGACTAAGAACTTTGATATTTGTGTTTGAGCATCTCACCTAGATCTGAATGAGTTCACAGAATTATATTATATGATTAGGCATGAAGTTAGACGACTAAGGTTGGATTGTGATCGCTTGTCAAGTTAATTACCCAAAAGTTAAAAATCAGTACCAGACTAATTGATAACTACGAGTTATAATGCTGTGCATCAAATATCCGTCTCTAATAATAGGTAGTAACAGTTTTTTTATAGTTTTCTTTGCAAGATATCCCTGTTACATACTTTGCAATAATAAAACCATAATTTACCAAATCAATATAATCCTGTTCTACAAATCCTAATTCAAGCATTCAAAATCTACCTTATACCTATCTGTACCAATCAAAGGCTACCCACTTAAATCGACCCCAATACGAGGCGCGCAATCGCCGCCGCGCCGCCGCGCGCCTCATTCATGTCATCGTATTCAATTATTGTAAAGCAGAATTACAACTTGTTTCGTGTCACCACGACAAATGGTTCCAATACGCTCAAATATGTGGATAACAAATGACGTCATTTCAGCAGTATCCACAAACGATCGTTTACAGCTAACGTTATGGACCAATATCATCCGAGTGTTAACGCGATGGTCATACGTCACGCTTACTGATCGCTGATAACTCGCTGTTCAATATTAAAGGCAGGAAATAAAACGTTGACTTCGTTGCTGAAAAAAATAAAGTTTTATTTAAACACTCTTGTGCTTTCATAAACGGGCGGCGTATTTATTAATTAAATTATTTAATTTCTTGTTTTTTTAAACTTTGTCCCACTCTTGGATTGGTTCTGTATCGTGGGTACAGTTTACAAACATACATGTCACATGTACAGTTGTACACACAACCAGACCCGAAACAACTACATATTTGTAAGCTATACTAATATTTGTTCCGTGCGGGGATCGAACCTGCAGCACAACAAAGCAAATCGTTTAGCCACTGCACCAACCGCGCCGTTTGTATCAAAAAGCAAAGTTAACAAAAATTAAACTAAAGCAATTTCAAGACAACTGTACTTACTTACACACTGAGAAGTGAGAACCCTGTTAAATTACAAACGGGTGTTTCCTTATGGGCAATATTAAAAATTGAAACAAAATAATTAAAATGAAACAAACTGTTATAAAACCAAGTTCAAACTAAAGCCAATATTGAAAATGGAAGCATTTAGTAGAACCTATGAGAGCACTTTAGATACGAATGTGGAGTCAAGCAAATTGATTCGTGACCCGCCTAAACGATGTTTTGCACAACTTTCGGCTTGCTTATGCGTTTCCAATATAAGGTACGGAAGCTTAATAAGCCCATCAGTAGTATATGAGTCTGAAGTACCTACATATATGCAATTGAGTTTTGTCTCGTTTTAGTATCAAAGCATAAATTGTTCATTTTCAGCGCTGTTTTCTAACAAAATATAGTGATAACCTTAGGAATCTGAATTTCAGATTAAAATTACAATAGAATATAGGAAATGAGGGCAAATAAGGAGAAATCCATTTGGTTCTAAAATATCAATAGGTACAGTTGTTGCAATTCACGAGTGCGCGCGGCCCTTGGTGGAAGTAAAGACGTATAGACGTATCACGTACACGTATCAATATGTGCGTGACAGAGGTAGCGGTAGGCACGCACACTATTACAAAGTGCATGTATTCTTCTAACTACAAGTAAAGACCACGCGCGCTCGTGGATTGCAAGAACTGTACGAGATTAAACTGTGGGTCACACATAAATCAATTTGTTTGCCTGAACAAGTGCCAAGCGTTCGCCGCAGAGATTGACACTCGATTAAGTATACGTTAACTTTACCTTACTTCGACTTTTATCCGTAAGTATATTCCGGCTAACCGTTTGGCATCGGCTTTGTCGTGTGCTCTTTCCTTTCCTTGTTTCCGGGTTAAAAAGGTAACTCATTTTTCTTACACGTGTGCCATGTTATAAGAAGATATATCACATACATTAATATTATAAATTGCGTTATAAGTATATTCTGTAGGTACCTACATTGATAATATTATTATTATGTTGCGTATCTAAATCTGGTTTACCTAAGGCCTGTGGAGGTCAGTCGTTTTGGGCTATGCCTTTGAGGTCGAGCCATGGGTTTTGATAAGTCCCTACATAATTATAATGTTTAGTACCTATTTGGATCAACTCAGTAAAGAAATACTTTGCGATTTAGAATTTGAGTAAAAATGCAGTTTAAAGTATAAATAAATACGATAGTGTGTACAACTGTACACCTCTCTTTCAGCGCAAGGGATGTAAGGAAAGATCCTCCACGAGTGATGAAATATGAGATCGTCTGGCGCACCCTGCACAGTCAGCCTCGATATCACCATTGCTGACTAACTAACCTTTCAACTACGGTATGAGCAGCTCCCATGCGATAGCTTGTGCCGACTCGAGAAAAAAAGAAGCGCAATGAAGGAACCTTTTTTTTCATACACATCATCCAAAAAAATAGGTTTCATAAACAACATATCTGGAAAACATTAAGACAATACACATCAATGTAGCACCCGTCTACTATTCCAGTTGGCAGCAATCCTACACGTTATCGATTCGAGCAACTATGTTTAGAACCCAATGTCTATTGCTCAAACTTGGATGCAGATCAACCGCCGTGAGCTGTAATACTAACATCCAAGCCATTCGGTTGATAAACAACAATGTCTCAAGACAAATAAAATCAATCCAACTGTGCACGCCACAATTTAATGGTGGTATAACTTAAACTTTACACCGAGTATTATAGATTACTCGTAGTTGTTGACACAATGGAAAATGATTGCTGGCGCCGGCGACCGTTGAATTAAAACTTTATGTATTATTGGTTTGTTACTTACTTTTATAATACTTAATTTTATAAGAAATAGATTTAAAATGAAGTAGGTATCTAACAATTCCATCTGTGCTTATTGATCAATGAAAAGGAGTACATTTTGATAGCCAAAGTTTTCAGCTGATATTTTTTTTTTTTATTTGCGCTGCAATACCTGGAGATTCGATTACCACCAATGTTATGCGCGCGATCACGGGTTAATGCAAGTTACATTGTAAGCAGGTGCAGTTTTAAAAATCAACCTGTATCACATGTTTTCTTATTTTATTTCTTATTTTTTTTTTTTTTTTTTAATAACTTTGCCCCTCACTAGGATTTCTCCTGTATCGAGGGTACAGTTTACAAACATACATGTCATATGCACATACAACCAGACCCGAAACGACTATCTGTAGATCAATATTTGTTCCGTGCAGGGATCGAACCCGCGGCACGTGGCGCAGAAAGCTAATCGCTTAGCCACTGCGCCAACCGTGTCGTCTACAACAACGTGAATAACATGAAAACGCCCCATTGTTTTCATAAACGATATCAACTCTAAGTTAAAATAGCTTTAACATTTCCATTGAACGAAACTGAATCCATTTCATTTATAACGCCACCATAAGCTGCCTGTGTACGAATGGTGTAACAAAACTGTTTTGTTTATGCCCGTGCAGATAGCCACGCTTGCATCAACGAACGCGTTAGCCGACTAGCTGACAACTGAATAATGACATTTAAATGACAATGCATCATGTTTTGTTAATGCAAATTAGTTTCGGAATGTACTGATTAAGCGAATGCGCTTTTACTAAAATGGAAAAGTTATATTCATGGTGTATGGAAATATGAAGTGTTGGTGATTTAGGAAGAACTTGGCAACAAGCCAGGTTACGCTAGGAACAAAGTGAAAACTTAAGGCCCATTCTCACCAACAAGTTAAGGAAGTTTTGCAGCGTTATAAGATGCATAAGATATTTTACAAATGTTTTTGAGAAATTTGTTAATAATGCACTTTTAAGCTACAGATTTACTTGCTGAAAACCTTAATGTTGATGTATTACATAATTGTTTTTCTCTCTAAGAACCCTCAGAGAATGAGATGCTACTACCTGATCACGGTAATATTATCTATATAATATTACCGTGACCTGATTCCTACGCTTATAACGACTTGAAGTAATTATGAGCGTAGAAATAGCTGTAGCGTCATATAATATGTCTATCAATATTGTTAGCTTTGCTTCGTGGCTAGTCAAACATTAAGCCAAAAAGAAGTCGTAAACTGTAACCCATAAAGTGTGTTACACAGATACAAATAAAGTCATAAAACCTTAACACAAAGCAAAATAAATCTGTAAAAGTAAACATAACTTTATTTCCATCCATATTTGCTGAGACTCCGCTTACGGTAGGTAACTGGATCTTCAGAATTTATGGTAAAATTATAATTGTTTTTTTTTCGACTGAAATAGAGGGTTTCTTGGCAATTAAGGCACAGACATTTAATCATACTGCCCAGTCCGCAAGAAAGAATAATATTCTCATTTGTATGTTTAACATCAAACTTTTGCAAGAAATTTTGACGTTAAAGCTTTGATTTTATTATATTTCTTTGGTTTGCAAGAATGTCTACAATTAGTTTGAGATACAAGATACCAGTACTGACATTTTAATCGTGGGACTGCTTAAATTGATACTAGGGAGTCAAAGAGTTAATATTATCAAGCCGTCTTTTTTTAGTAAAAACCTAAATTCTATTTTGAAAGAAACATCCTTGTTGGTCGAAAAGAAGTGAACTGGATTGAGAACTGAACTGTTATGTGGAAATATTGCAATCATCACCAGTTGCTAATATTTTACTGGAGTGTTCTTCCAGATTGAAAAAAAATCTATTATTATAGCCTACAAACCTACACTCTCTACAAAGAAGCTTTACAAGCATTTCACTTTTAGGAGAATTTTCTTTTTATGTAACATTTCTGTGTTTTCATTGTGAATCAGCCCGAGCAATGCCAAAATTGTGCGCGTAATCAGCGTTGGTACGACAAAATAACACATAAAAACATAACATGTTGCCCAATGACGCAATTACCATTTAGAGGACCATTTGCATCGGCCAGGTGTAGCATTCGCCGGTCTGGTGTTGTAATAGAATCGTTTCATTATAATTTACAAAAATATCTACCTGTTCGTGTTTTTGCACAAAAAAATATGCCACCTGACCGCAAACTTAGGTAATTTTCCTGTGAAATCCTTTTCGAAACTTAGTACCCTTCCATAAAGGCTTAAATGTTTTAATTATGCTTTTTTATGGCAATTTAAAAAAAAACAGCGACTTTAATAAGTAATACATAAGCAATTAATTATTTATAAATTATGTATCTACAGTATTTCTTCAGTAAGCACTCTCTTATAATTAATGAAAAAATGAATTGTCAAATATCTAAGAAAATAACAAAGATATTTTCTCTTTAAAATACAAGATTAAAACAAACGAGAATCGAGCTTAAGGAGAAAATTTTCTTTGCGAAGGATCATTTATCTTTGATTAATGGTCATTTAAATAATGAATTATTTGAAATTATTTCGATCTCTTAAGTTTTGGTCTGATTACGGTTAAGTGCAGTAATCAATGCTAATGAAGACACCATTTGTGTGATCAAAATCCCCTTTATAAACAAATATCTTAAAGATTCGTTTTTGTTTTACTCTTTTTAATATTATTGCAAGCGGTGCTTACCTGTAAGGGATTGTAATACTTGACTTAGATATAAACATGATTTTTGTAATTATAATAAATAAAATGTAGGCGAGATAATTAAAAAAAAATAACCTTCTCACCCATCTCTCCTTTATTGTTGAAAAATAAAAAATCCAACTCCTTTGCAGCCAGCATATCTACTATAAAAGTTTCCAACGTTAAAACTAATACGAATCCCTTACATACATACATTTTTTTTATTTTTCACAGCAAAACATAATAACTGTACACTACTGCTAAATAAATAATACTGCTAGCTTCCCCAAGTGTTGCGGGGCGAAAAGTCACTACCTGCCTATTTAACAATCCCCAAATAAATTCTACCCCAATACTAAAATCGCGATCGGCGATTCTGATTAGAAAGGATAAATTAAATCAAGATTTTAAATGATCAGTTTTTCTTAATTTTCTATTGGTCAAAGTGTCCGCCGTATTGGATCTAGCAATCTACTCTTAAAGAGAGTTTAACAAAAGGTAACATAGAACATTTAATAAATCTCCTACACAATTATTACCGACGGCTCTACTTTTATTCCATGAATCAAGAATCACAATGACGACACGGTTGGCGCAGTGGCTAAGCAATTAGCTTTCTGCGCTACGTGCCGCGGGTTCGATCCCCGCACGGAACAGATATTTGTATGATCTACAGATATTTGTATGATCTACAGATAGTTGTTTCGGGTCTGGTTGTGTGTGCATGTGACATGTATGTTTGTAAACTGTACCCTCGATACAGGAGAACTCCAAGTGAGGGGCAATGTTAAAAAAAAAAAAAAAAAAAAAAAAAAAAAATTATAAGTCCTCATTTGATCGTATCAGTCTGATTTATGAAATGATTGTCGACAGTAGATACAAAAAAATTAACGAAAACATGATAAATGTTTGGCAAAGGATAATTCAAACATTATTATTTATATATTGCTTTGCCTACGCCACCTAAATACGGATGCACAGATCACCTGATCACCCGAAAAATATCGCAGTCACTACCTCTCGTTCATAAATGGGTGAAACAGGGATTCGCCAACTGTGCCATGCTGTACTGGCTTCGAGCCATAATCAATTCTGCTCAGAGAACATTTATTTTGCACTAGCTGTGCCCGCGACTTAGTCCGTGTGGATATAACAAATTTATTTTTTCTCTAAATTATAAGTAACATGTTACTCCTTATAATATCAGCTATCTGCCAGTGAAAGTCCCGTCAAAATCCGCCACGTCCGTCAGCCGACACGGTTGGCGCAGTGGCTAAGCGATTATCTTTCTGCGCTAAGTGCCGCGGGTTCGATCCCCGCACGGAGCAAATATTTTGTATGATCTACAGATAGATGTTCCGGGTCTAGGTGCATGTGACATGTATGTTTGTAAACTGTACCCTCGATACAGGAGAAATCCTAGTGAGGGACAACGTTTTAAAAATAAAAAAAAAACTGTCCAGCCGTTTCGGAGATTAGCCGGAACAAACAGACAGACAGACCCTTTTTATTTAAATTGTTTTTTTGACATTACATTTATTTTGACATTATAAACAGACTCTTCAATTTAATTTATTTGTATAGAAAACCTCTGTTCTATTTCTCAGACCAGACCTTTTTCTCATAGACCACTTTCAAAATTTCGCTGGTTCCGGTGGACCAGCTACATTTCTATCATGAATGTGATGTTTGTCACGCCAACGGACACATACAGAAGAGGTACCTAAAGAAACAAAAAAAAAAAAAAGATGAGTAGAAAACATTTTTGAGAAAAAGCCAAAATATCAAACCTCAATTTCATCGTACCCGCTGAAAATTGATCCTATATTTTCAGATTATATAAATTATATAAATATACTTTCAATACCTATTCAAAATATTGAAATATATTTTTTACAAGGGAAAAGAAACGTTGTTTTTTCCCAATCCCTCAGCTAATAACCTACCAACACCAGTTAATAAATATTGAACAAAATCCGAACGCGCCTATTTAAAAGAATTGAAATGGAATTAATGCGAAATAATATTGTTTCCTAACAAATTTTGAAAGGATTTTCGTATCAAATTGAGTATCTATAAGGAAAAAGGGAAAAAGTTAAGATACTGTTATGCAATGTAGGTACTTAATTGACCTAACCAAATATTACTTACGATTGCGGTTGCGTGTGCTGGCTAGTCGGATGAAATTGCTCGTCACGAAATTAATTCCTTCCACTAAAGTGGTTGTGGTTATTACTCAGCCTACGCCACATATGTGCATAATACGTCACATGTGAGTGGATATGGATCCATATACGGGATGATCCATCAAGATAGGTCAGTGTGGGAAAGTTTGAGGAAGAACTATAAGAGATGGAAAAAATTGTTCCAAGGAACCATTGTCATCTATTTTAGAGATAAGAAAAACTGCAATTACAACTTTAAAATTAAAATATTATGTAGGTAGTGTATTGCGAACTCTACGATTCTTTAGTAGAATAGATCTTTATTTCATGTAAACCAGATACAGGCACTTATGAAATGTCGAGACTCTAGGTGCACGGTTCCAAATAGTAGACCCTATGGAGAAGAACCGGCAAGAAACTCCATGGTAACTCTTTTCAAAAAAATAGATTATAATCTTTATCAGTACAATGTTGCGGTAAGAGCTGCGAGAATAATGTAATTTAATGTGAATAAAAATAAGACTAGGATAATAATGATTTGCCTGTGAATAAGATTGCCATGGCAGTTACAAGCTGACCAGTTCCGACAGACGGCACCCGTTCACGAGTATGACGCATGCGTCAGCGTCGCCAAGCTCGACCACAATGAAGGGAACTCAACGGCCCGACACACAACGCCACCATCAGCGAGACATTTTAGTGAGCATGACAGACTCATAGTACCAGACAACAGGTAGGTATTTAGAAAATATCTCTAACATTATTACTTACATCATGCTCACATTTCACAAATTTTGTATGCATTCAAACTTTCAATTATATAAGATTAAGCAAAATAAGACATTTGGTACACCAAAAATAACTTCCAAGTATAAAAATGTATAGGGACATTATAAACAATGTCACAAAATAAAATTGTAAACAAATTAAATACTTAATTTAATCTAGTATAATAAATTACTCCATCGTAATAATAATAGTAAAGATAGATGCGATTAATCGCATTTTAATTATGTAAATACCTACATACAAAAATTTCAGACAGTGCCAGAGGGTCGCAGTGTGCAGGACGGAATCGTACGCCAGACATCTTTATCTTCTATATACTGATTGATGGTGTAATAGGCTTTGGACATTAAAATTTGCTTAATAAATGCTTTAAACTTTATATCTGGTAGTTCAGTAATACTAGTTGGAATTTTGTTATAAAACCTAACACTGTTTCCCATAAACGACTTGCTGGTTTTGCTAAGTCTAGTACCAGGTACTTTGGATTAATTGCACCAATCAAAGAATAGTTGCATGTTTTCTCATCGTACCTACACTCCACAAAGTGCTCTGGAAGATTCCGCAATGTCTAACAATATTATAAATTGTAATAAAGCAGAAAAAGGGCGCAGGGATAAGAATTAAGTTTTAAGCTTAACAGATTCCGGCAGACTTGTCCGCCGAGGGACTCCGGTACAATCATAAAACGTTAATGCAAAATACCCAAAAAAAACTCCTGTAGAAGAATTTTAGACACGATTAAGCAATCAGTTTGGTCGTTTAATTAAAACACTTTGTTTACGCTGCCGGCCTTACGGCGACTTTGATAAATTGGCGAGAATTAAAAGAGATAGGGCTTTCTATCGGGTCTTCTTCATCTAAAATGTCTGCCGTTTGATTATATCTGATTTTGTTTCTTGTATCGATATTAATGGTAAACGATTATTTGCAAACGACATTTGAATCGTGAAAGACTTTTATTGAATGCTAAAACTGTTTGTCCGTTTATAGAGAGTTTTGGAAGAAAAAATATGAATATTTTCATTTCCTTTTCATACCAGATATTTCTTGCGAACACACACAATTTCAAAGTTACTTAACGACTATAATATCATGTAATAAATAATGCACATAAATTATTTGAACCTCTATCATACAAAGTTTATGACTCGTGAAAATACTTTTCGCACTCCCAACGAAGATAATGATCAAAAATCACACTCGTGGGAGTCATTTCTAGTTCAATATTACCATTTCTAACATTAGCTTCCGAAAACGAATATAGGTATTGCTGGCGAAGTACCTAGCCAATAGAATTTTGAATGAAACCTTTGAGTTAAATTAACGCAGTACTTGAACAGCTCAATAAAACATTAACTGTTTCAAATATTGGTTATCTATTTACTGACTACAGGGTTTTTAAACATGTCCTAAATGAAACAATATTATTCTGTAACGGAATTTAACTCAACTCCTATGGAATTCAGTTGAAAAAAGAACAAAGACTGGTGGTTTATGCTGTGTCCATCTTCTACCTGTAATGCCTGGCTGTGTTATTTATGGTACCCTATGAATTTCTACAATGTATATTATGGGATTGTGCTTAGTACTTAATTTCTACTCAGCCTATTGCTGTTCACTGCTTCACATGTGCTAATAGTTGAAGAATAATGGAGTAAAAGAACCTTCATACCACACTCTAAAGCTTAATTATAGCTTGTATACTATTCTGTAATACTAGTCGCACTACCACAGTATCTTTAATACCACGCTATCGTACCACAGAACCTTTAAAACTTAAGTAGAAGATACTTTCGACAAATCAACTTTATAATTTACTCTGCCAAATCGAGCAGAACTTTGTTGCTTGAAGATTATCACTAAATGTGTCAACATGAATACCCATTTTACAATCCAATGATAACGTGGTAAAAGCAAAACGAACGGCCTTTATCCGGTCCTCGTACAGAGGAAAGGTTAAATTAACAAGGCATCGTTGGTCTTTGGGCATCGACGCACTCTGCTGATTTAAGTCGCAAGATGTAGCGAAGTGTAAAATAATATTTAACACTTCTAATAGTCCCAATATCAAGCTTTGTGACTTGCCTGTATCAGATCTTTTTATATCTATCTACGCATCTGGTTTTATGTTTCTAAATAAATACGTCAACCTTTTTATCTATAATTACGTATTTTTAGTCATCTTTAAGGATCAGAAATACCTAATATTCTCCGTCCTCCATGAAAACCTCCCCGAATTGGAAGACACGTATTTATATTTGCCCGAAATTATTTTCTAACATTTCAAATCTCAGAATATACCACTCCGCATTGTCAACGCCAGAAAAAAGCACTCAGTGAGATTATCAATACATCTTTCAATAAAACTGTCATACAATTTATCTCACTGCAAACAGAATATATTTCGTACACCAATCTTTTCACATGGGCCACTTTACATCACATCCAATAACAGAGATTGTAATCATTCTCATATGTTCAAAGTTCAATTCCCAATCTTATCCGATCCAGGGGTACGAAAACAACGATCGTGGTGTACTGAAATTCGTAATTCCATAGAGACTGGCCAATTTGGCTTGATACTTCTTGTTTTTATCTAACATGCCAATAGAACGCTTCATTTAATAGTTTTCTTTATTGCACTGTATGTACCCTGTTGCTTTCTGCATGAGCGACAACATTCGCTTTAGAATAAATATTTTGTGAAATATTTGAATCAAATTTTTTTGTGCTGTGTAATCTCGACGACCTACGGATGGAACAGTTCTGTTTCGTATTTAACATCTACATGTATTTTCCTTTATCTATTCTTTTCCCCTTACTAAACGTATAAGCTTGACGCAACTCCATTCAGTGTTTATTATAAGGGGGGTTACTTTATACCTTCATATTTCTTAGATACATTACCATGCTCATCAAGATGTGTCTCGTTGCTTTGATAACATTTTCATACGCAAAAACTTGCGGTGACCCATTGATGTGTTTCTTGAATTCGTGTCAAACGATTTGTTCAGGTTATCTCCCAACATAGAACATTAAAGCAATTACAACGTTATCAGGTAGTTCGAGGTGTACCCATTGCGGTAGGTACCCAACATCAATTTAAAGGGAGAACAATACGACTTTGCCCCTGTAATTCCCTTTAACACCTAAGCGTTTTTCGATCGCACATTATACGGGGCATTCGGCAGATAAATAAACGATCCTGCCGTTAAATCCTACACATTGTTCGGCCTCTTTATGACCTTTTGCAAACACCAGTAGACGTTACCACGATCTTAATTTTAACCGTCGCCATTTAAGGAATTTATATTGCTGCGAGGAAAGCAATAAAAAACTTCGTTAAGCTATTGCGAGGATTACCCAAATTAACTTTTACACTCCCTTTTATTGTTTCGGCTCTTTTAGATTTTATTATTTATCTGACATTATATATAAATCACGGCGCCGCGGCTGAATGTCTGAATTTGGGCGGGCCTGTAATGAGATCATAACATTGCATCATGAAGTTTGACAGTGCGACGTGTATTTACACGGCTTTGTACAGGCTTCACACTCGGCGGTAGTCTAGATGAGTTAATTATAAGTTGCGAGCCCGTTCGTCGTGTCTCCTCAAACTTCCCGAATAATACTTCTTAGCATACGCAGCCTGATATACACGAAGATGAAATAAATTTGTAGTGCAATACTTTAAAAATTAACGTAGTAACTTCGTCACTACCTATTCTTATTTATTAAATCTTGCCTCAAAAGAACGCAAATGTAAATAAGAGGGTAGGTACCTAAGGAGTTACATTACAGTGCTTAAAATCGTCCATCTCTTTAAAGTGTGTTCTGTGTGTTACGGCGTTCTTTTTTCACAGGAAAAATAATGAAAACTCATCGCCGCGGCCATTATATAAAAATATTCATGTAGAAATTACCGAACAACAAAACCAAGTTTTCGATCATCAAATTTTATTTTAGTATTACCAGCCGTGTACTAACTGCGCGCATTCATTCATTGTCACACATGAAATGTCGCTGCTAACAACACCTGTTCCGAATTCCTCTACATTTTTTTCAAACAAACCGTATGTTCCTGTATAGGAATAATACATACGTCGGTGTCATTCGTGCCTGCGATACGACATAGGAGTTGATAAATGACATCATTTATTCCACCCTGTACCCTTCCACAGTGCTCGTTGTATACGCGCTGTGTCCACACTTGATATATTAATCCTATCCACCGTGCCGAAACGTTGTATCGGAATATCATGCTTTAATCTAAACATGTTTTTGTTGGAGTACCTATTTATTAATTGTTCATGAAAATCTCTCTAGCTAGTATCTATATACATAAAAGATAAAGGAAAAGACATCAAAATAGAAATTTCTATTAAGCAGATTTTGTTCAAAAAATTGTTAAATTCTTACACCTTTTAATCTACTAAGTAATTCGTGACAGGAAGAGATAATGAGTACCTATCTTTGTAAAAAAATTTAACTAAAATAGCAAAAATAAGTATCTATCAAAAATAAGTATATATCTACCTACTCTATAAAATAGGTACAAAATTTCTCTTGGACTAGAAGTGACGATTATTTTTCTTCACGTTCTTGCCATAAAATACGTATCTATTCGAGAAGCCGCAGCGGAGAGGATTCTTAGCACATTGCCACATGTTTGCAACTTCACAATTTAAAATCGACGATTGTGATTCAACGCACGACAACAGACTGGGGAGCAATTGAAATAGGAGTATGTAGAGGTATTTCCCTTGCCAGCTATATACAGGGTTATTTGTAATTCACCGGCAATGCTAGCTAGCAATAGGTGAAGGTATCATCAATATGAACAACTTTTACTATGGGACCAACACTCAAATCGGGAAAAAATTTGCAAGGTTGATCTTTTGTATGAAAAGTGTTTTTTGTTTTCCTTTGAATTTGTGCTTGAGTAAAATAATGTACCTACCTAAGTTATAGGTAAATGTATGTATGTTGTAATTTAGGGGCATTCCCTGATCATTTCAACGTAGCGTAGGTACCTAGGTATTGGTTATGACTCCTGACAAATGAGGTTATTTACGTGCTACCCACTGACTGATTTTTAAACCGCGGTTGAAAACCGCGATCCGTTGGCTAGACTTTTTAGTTTTTTGTAACTAAAATTATTCATGACATAACAACAGACTAACATTTTACAGGTTTATTATCTAGTGTTCCCTCGCAGCTTCGTCCGCGTGGACCTATACACTGTACAACAAGGTCTTGGCCGCGGCATATATTACATTTTGTAAATATCTTCTTTGTATGAAATGCAATGTATCGATCGTGAGCGAGTCCGTACTGGCACTTGGCCGATTTTCGGATAGCCGTGGCTACAACCTTTTTTGAGAGCTGGATGCGCGCCTGGTAGGTACTGACAGCTTATTAAAATAATATAATACCATAGTTCTAAATACATCAATAAATATTACTCAGATTAAGAAACCGCTAAGAAATATTATGTAAGTTCTAAATAAAACCGTTGATGATAGAGGCGCGATCGCGGCACTAAAGCTAAAGGATAGCACTCAGTCTGCTCAGCAGACTCGAGGTCGAGCCGCTGTTGATACAACTCTATCACTACCACACAAAAATTTATTAACTTTCAGAAAATCCTCATTTTCATACATATCGCTCATTTTAGCTGTGTATAATTTGCCAGAATAATTAAAATGTCCCCGAGCTATCTCAGCTACGTATCTCGAACCCGTTTACGTGAGCTATGTTAATAAGGCCCAAGTTCACCAACAACCAGATGATTAACAGTTCTGAAATATTTTTTTGACATCAAATAGATCCAAAAATAACACTTTTGAACGAAATTCGACTCAAGCTGTCAAATGTCAATGTCATTCTTATCTTGTCATTACGGGGAAATAAAATAAAAATTGAAATAAATCTGTAAATAAAATGCTGTGAATTGTGTGCATGTAAAAGAAAGATATAAAATATAAAAATGTGGACACAAATTCAGGCATCCCAATACTTCTTCTCGATGGTAAGAGATGGTGACGAATACGAATTATATATCACAGATTATTTGATTATATGGACTTCATGGCTCTCCACGCAAACCTTCCTTGATCATTTGAAAGTAAGAATTTATTTGTTATTTTTGCTCATTTATTCCACTGAAAGCAATTATTGTATTTATTATATCTTCTTCGATGATTACCACCAGTAGTTATATTATATGTGTGGTTGTTTCCAGTGATCCACATATTTACTAAATCTATAGAGGCAATAGCCTAGACTTGAATATGTATAACATGTCCATAGTTAGCCTGCACGGAGAGTGTGCTAGTGATTTCAGAGCCACATGTTTAGTCACTATTTTACTTTCATTACATTGGGCTTAGACTAAAACATCCATTCATAAATCCCTTTTACAGTACCTACTTCAGACATAGCAACGTAATGTATGGGTGCTATGCGTTAGTCCAATTTTTCAATAAAGTGGATAAATCACATATGGGTTCGTTCTTTACTACTTAAGTAGGTATACATAACAACCTGTTCCAAATGCAAATGAACAGTTAAGTAAATGTTTTTTTATGTGGTTATTGCAGAATTGTGCCTTACACGAGTAAGGCCCAAATGTACAATGACCACTTAAAAACTGCTAGTACAAGTTCCACTGACAGCATTGTTGGAAAAAAAATATTGAATTTATTAATTAAAATCTTCATCAAAAATATTATAATAATATACTTTATCTGATACAATATTTTGTACTTATCTTTTTCAGACTAGCAATGAAGGGCTGGAACTTAGAGATGATGCTCAATTTATTGATAAAGGACAGTATTTACTAGCAAATGTTGGAACATTGAAGAAATTCAATTTTGATTTTGATGAAACTGATCAAAGCGTTACTTTCACTATGGGAGTATCATTTGGCTATCCTTTTAACTTTAAATGTAGACTCTACAAGGGCTCAAGTAATTTAGTAAGTGTCAGAATAATTACAGTTATTTGTACACACAATTATCTAGCATTGTTTACTCCAGTAAAATGGTTATGGTTACTGAGTTGTTAAAAATCTTGCTGTTTGTTCTGTGCGGAACTCGGGGCTTGGAAACTAAAATCACATTAAAACCTGTTAACACCTTAGTACATACGGGACTTTTCTTTTCGGTTCTATTCTACTTTTAACCACAATTAACTAGTTATGGGATTAAGTAATAATACAAGGTTCAGGCTTTCTAGTCCTGATCCCTTTAAGCGTTAAAGGGAACCCCTTAAACTTTAAGGGGTTATTATATTCATCATTATGAATAACTTTTAGTTTTACTATGGGACCAATCCTGAAATCGTGAAAAAGAAATCAGCTGTTCCATACCATACCACCATACCTACAGATAATTCATTACTACTCGACTAAATTTATCAAAAAGCAGATTTTATTTTTTCGCCATCTCTTGATTTTTCCCATAGTTATAGTTGTTCATAATGATGAGAACCCCTAAAAGCAAGAGGACTACAAAGTTTGGACCTTATATAATGTAGAAAATACATTCCCTGAATTAAACTGTGACTTACAATATTATTTTTCAGTACTGGGTCTAACCAAATGTGTTGCACTTTTCAGTTTTTCAAGATGGTCACCCAGCCATTATTGAAAACAATAAGTGACCTACGTTCAAGTGAGTCTGAGCTAAGATATCTTTTGAAGAAGAAGGACTCAGAAATACATGAGTATAAAAATGAAGGTGGAAAGATAGCGTTAAGTAAGGTTTTTGTTATCATTGTCGGCCTAATAATATCGCACCTTTAAAATAAAAACGTTACTAAACAAAATTATAAAATTTACAAAAATGACAATTCTAATGCTGGGACTTGGCTGGGACTCATGCCATATCTCTAAGAGAAGGAGTGAACGATAGTTTACCTGTGGCTATGGGCTTAGTGCTGATTGGTGGATGTCACAATTTGGTACATAAAGTAAAGGTTTAATAGGTTTTTTTTTTACTCTTTTAATCAACGCAAAAGCATTTAGAATATTAATAAACCGATGATTGATCATTATGGACCTTGGAGTACCAAAGATATGCCAATTTTATTTAGGATATTTTAGTATCCTAGCCAAAACTTAGCATAGGTAAGAAGCCTTAACAACATAATTATTATGTTTATTATTTTCACAGGACATCTGAAGACTGAAGTGTTTAATGATGTAGGACATAAGAAGAAATACAAAGTCTATGAAGATAATTATGGTGAGAATAACTTACCCACAAGCCTAATAGAAAAATTTTTTGACGTACCGCCACAGAAAACTGTGTAAGTAAACTGAGGATATTTATCATTTTTATTAGAACACATCTGTAACTATTGAAGATGCTATGCCTGTGGAGTATAGTAAAGGAAGGCGAATTTTATTTTATTTCAACTGGGACTTACAGGCTCTTTTAAAACGTCAAGATTCTAGTCACGTTTCCAAAAGTGGGTTGGTCCTACGAAGAAAAGAACGGCAAAAATCTCCATGGATAATCTTTTAGTTTTACACTTCCAATACAGAATATATGAATTTTACATCTTGTGTTAAAAATATATCAACAAACAGTTATACAACTATAAATTATTATTCCAATTAAAATGTCTATATTTCACCCTTGTCTTAGCCGTCTTATACCTTTATGTAACAGCAGACACATGCCATCGCCAAATCTGTCACTGTTTTGTGGCACTTGCCTTGTTCGATCATTCTTGGTCTGCTCTACCTACAGCAGGCTTTGCGCGCTGTCATTAAAAGCAATGTGTTTGATTGAGCTTGCAGACTGAGATAACGCTTCATGACATGACAGGACACACCCCGCCATACATTTTATCGAGTCTCGCATATGATAAATGGCAAAATGTAAACGTCATCTGAACTTACATAATTTTTACAAGTTAGGATACGATTATATTCATCAAAACCGCATCCCAAGAAGTATCAAAATTATAGCTACTTGTCAGCATCCTCACATGAGAGAGCAGTTTATTAAGGCTGTAGTTAGTTCGTATGTTTAACTGACCACCAGGTATTGTTAAACAATAATGTACAAAAAATACTTTTTATTGCCAAAAATAGTAAACGATCACCAAAATTTACACAACTTTTTATTTTTAAATATTTAACATCTCGTTATCATAGTAAATTATAAAACATAGCTTTTGTTTTCTTTTTGCATTTTTGGTGTTCACTCTTATTTTTTGATAGGAGTGTAAGGATGGGGTCTCAAAGTTTATTTTGGCGGTTATTATATTTAATCCCGTTTATTAAATCGAACCTGAAACATTCACTACTAATAACATTTTGAAATGAATGTCAACATTTGTGTTCATTCGGTTAATAAAGTATCTAACATAATAATATGATTTTGAATTTTCAATAAAAAAATCTTTACGTTTGCAGAACAATGAAAAAGGAAAATCCTGAACCTGTACCATCAATTAAAACTGAAATTGAACCAACTGTAAAAACGGAGCCTGTAATAAATATAGAAACGGAGCCTATGATTACGAAGACGGAGAACAATACAGAAGATTCGAGTACGTCAGTAATAACGGCATCAGTAAGTTGCAAACAAGAGGACGTTAAAAGCGAAACGAAGTTAACTCAAAGAAGCGGCATTCTAAGAAAAAGATCCAAATTCAACTTTTAATAGGCAAAAACGTTTCCGTGTCTTACCGTCGTTGAAAAATGGTATTAGATTTACATTTCTTCGTTGATCTGAATTTGGCTTGATGCTTTGGCGCCATCTTACGTCATACCGGCAAAGTTGTTGTGACAATGGACATTAGAATTTTATTATACAATCATTCTATTGGAAGCTGCTGCAGTGAATGGACGTTTATATTCATAAAACCTATGTGAAGTTCTAGTGAAACTATTATTCAAAGTTATATAGTAAGCCATCTTTGATTTTAACAATTGACTGACTATTATAACGTGCTCTCAGTGTTCGGAGAGACTTAATGTTGGTTTTATTTCATAATCCTTTTTGCACACACTATTATTGTACTTACCTACCTGAAATACACACACAACGGTTTAGCCGCAGACACAGAATCTCCGATTCGCAAAAAGTCCGATGCACAGATTGTCCTATTCTCAAATTGTCCAATTCACAAAACGTCACATACTCGAAATATTAATAAACTACATAAAAACGTAATAAAATACATAAAAAATCTCCCCTAAAAAAGAATTTTAAAGCATAGCATTGTGAGAATCGGACGTTTTGTGAATTTAACTTTTTTCCCTCACCGGACGTTTGGCAAATCGGTCGTTCTGCGCACTTTGTTTCTGTGAACTTTGTGTTTCTAATACGAACCAAGATTTCTCGACGTGTAGTAGATACCTATTTTTATTTTCTTTTCTAAAATTTTTAACAGGACTTGGTGTAGAAATGAAATTAAACCATTCAATTTTATATTAAAACTTTTATTATACATTGAACGTTTAAAAACTAATGTTAGATTAGTTGTGCTAGTGTAAAAATGATACAGCTAGTGCGTTTTATTGGAGATGTAACTAAATGAAACATTGGCTATGTTCTATAATTGCATTATGTTTTAGTTTTCTATTACCAATAACTAATTTTACGTGAACATTCAATAGATTCAATAAATAGCCTATACCAAATTTGCAAATCCAAGCGAATAACTGATGCTTCATTCCTGTGATCGTATTATGGATCGGTCAATATCTACTGAAATACCTATTTCGAATTGGAGTAAATTCTTCAAATGAGTACAGTGACATTGAAATGTGATTAATATAATATTATGATCTTATACCCAATTATGAGATTGTTTGACCCAAGAACCTTATAGATTCTTGGTTTGACCTAAGAGTGTTTTTGGTAAGCCAATGTGTAATCAATTATTTTTTCTACTGTCCAGCAGTTTTTTTGGGGCCAGCCCTGAAAAATGATCATCTTTCCTCCTTCTATGGTACCTATCTATGATTTTGATTAATTTTGTTTCACAATAAGCCACGAACCGTTAGCATTACGAAGGGCCATACTATACAGACCACCACCATACATTTGCAGGTCGAAATGAGCAGTTTGAGCTGAACGAATCCAAGGACACGATACAATCGCGTTAATTTTATTTATATGGGTCCGGCTACCTGCTTTTATAGGCATACGTTCCGGATTTCCATACGGTCAGATACCGCCTGAAAGCCTACCGGATCGTGGATATAGGTATACCTATAGGGGCCTCTATTTAACATTTAAAGCTAATATCTAATAAATAAAGCTAATACCTAATAAATAAAGCTAAGCTTATAAATTTTAATATCTCTCCAATACAATCGCATTAGTTGTAACTTTTCGCCGAATGGAAATGCAATTACAATTAGATATGATTAACAAACTCATCTAACTATTACAAAACCACCCCTAATTCTTTTTAAATTCGTTAGATATAATGTGCTTTTTATTGAGTCTATAGTTTTGCTGAGCAAGTCTGATAGTCGCGTAGGCTATATTTCAAATAGGTATCTACATTTAAATTAAACCTACAACATTAAAGGCCTTGGCAGTGTACTTAGGTGTTTATTTTAAAGTTATGGCTTATTTACTCGAGGACAAGCTATTTACCTAATTGCCACTTTAAGTATAGGTAAACAGTGACTTAAAGACGTTAAAGTGTCAAGTAAGGCCTCCGTTCTATCTTCTATAACGTCCGTACAAAAACTGTTCCAATCAACCGAATTACTAGCCGTACAAGCGTTCAGATGAACGCTTTTTAGGAACTCTTGTTTTAGTTTGAGAATTACGAGAACTAGGTAGGTACCTACTAGTATTTAAGCGCCAGTGATTTTTATGAGCTTGTTCCCGAGCGTTGACCCTCGTGAGCGCTCGTGTGTTAGAGGCCTTACCGAGGAAAAAGCCTATAAAAGCGGTAAGCATAAATTTTTTACTTGTCCTCGTGAAAATTAGGCATTAGTCGATGACGAAAAAGAGATAAATAGCACCAGCTCAATTCATAATATTAATGTAAGGGTTAGGTATATAGTATAGACCTTAAAGTAGGCTTACCTACTATCGTATCTTATTGTGACTATAGCCTGTATATAAGATGAAATGTATTCTACGAAATCGACATAGCATATCGAACGGCCTCATGATCCAAATTCTAAATATTTTAAAACTTTTACAATTTAATAATGACGTTTGTAGATATGGATAGGTATCGTAGATTGTCACCTGAGGTAGCACCAGCACCTATTGCTATTTCGTACTTTGATTTGACCTATGTGGTAGGTTGAAATCGATTTTTTCCTCGGTTTTCTTTTGATTTTACGATTTTTGTCTTCTGTAACATCAACCTAGCCTTTCCCCAACTAGGTATCTACCTACTTAAGTTTTTTGGGGTCGACGTCCAGTCTAACTAGAGCCGGCTGTATAATAATTATAGTAGTAGATATTTTACACGAAGCGACTGTCATCTGCCCTCCAGATCCCGATTTGTAGGAGATACCGATAAGTACCTACCTACCTACCCTAAGTTTAGTTTGGTCTTATTTTGTCAAGGTTGGCTTTTGACGCTTTATTACCAATACCTAAATATTTCATTTTTTTCCATGAATTTATTTGTGACATAGTGATCTTCTTACAATTGATTTTACTCCAAATTATTACATGAATTGAAATATCACTAAGTATGAGTATTTATGGGTATAATAGTAGGTACTGAAATCTAAAACTATATAACTACCTACCTATATCTAACTTATTTCCAATTATTTTCTTCATATTTCGCATATAGGACCATTAATGTAGGTACCTACTACTAGAAAAAGTTTTTCTTCTGTGAACAATTGCTGAAATTAGCTGGTCTATTTATCATCTTTTTATAAGATAAATAGGTACTCCTATTAAATTCAGAGGAAAAGAACATTTGGAATGAGATTCTTCGTAATACTTCATTATCTATTGGTGCACTCAGAAATCGCGATAGATCTTATACGCAGGTTAGCACACAGAATGCATTTAATAAGCAAACACTCCCACCCTCTTACCGATGAACTACGTTTTTAAAACCATTCATTTTAATTGTATTTGTTAAGTAAAAATTAACTTATACCTATATGCTAGCGGTAAGAGGGCTATTATTAGTAAGTAGATATACCTACTTCAAGACTTAATAAAACTGTTTTCTGTTAAATAATTGGCCAATGAGAAAACACTTGCTTTGATCGTCCTGACGCATGGTTTGGACACTCGCCAATGTTTACATCTGAGATTATAGGTGTATAGGTTAGTTCTTGTATGTTTTTTTTAAGTCGGAGCCTATTCACACGAGCGTTGACGACAACGCCAACGCTGACGCAGATGCATTTTGCGTGGCAATGGTCAATGCTGAAACCAATTTACACGTCAACAATGTCTCGTGACGCTCGTGTGAACAGACTTTTTGAGAGCGTTTCATGATATTGGTGAAACTTATTCCACGTTCGACTGAGTTTTGTCCAAGACATTATCTACGTCTTGACCTAACATTTCTTCCTTTGTCTTGTTCCAATAGCCTATAAAAAGTCATAAACAATTTAACATATTAATACTTAACAGTCAAACCCTTATCTCAAATGAAAACATTGCTCACATCGTTGACAATAAACCAGTGTTACAGTTTAACATTAGGCTAACAGCTACACTTTGAAACATCAGTCTCCGACTCTGAAGGCTTAATGACGTTGTCCCTTTCCTTCAGCTCGAATGCGTCCGCCTGAAAAATAAATATTACATAGATAGGTGGGTTCAGCTGAGAGTTGAAGGATTGAGCTCGGAAAACAAATCACGTAATGTTTGGTGCGCCTGACCGTGCTGCGCCGCAAACCGCAGTTTTGCATCTTAACTTGTTTTTGAGGTTAGGCGGCTCGTTGCAATCGTGCATTGGTTAGGATCTTTATGAATTACAAAACGCGTTATGGGCAAAAAGGCAGGTCCCAAGCCTTCCCACAATAGTAATAGACCTAGATAGATTCTTACTCATCTGAGATTTATCGAACCTTTATTTAGGTTGTTGAAAAGTGGCCTATGTTACTAATGCTTGTAGGTACCTAGGTACCTACCTACAATACGTAAATGTTCTCGACTCGTCGTTGTCTTGTCAATGGAATATAAAAAGGCCAGTTTTTTTAAATAATATTGTTCCTTTTTTATCGTATTCCTTACTTCGACGTGAATTTCGTATAGTAAGTAGGTAGGACCTAGAAGTTTTTTCGTGTACCTTATCGACGTGAGTTCTCTCACGTCGAAGGCCAAGACACTTTTTGGGTCACTGAACCAATGGAGTAGGTACCTACCTAAGTATCTATTCCTTACTCACCTTACTCTCCCGATATTCTCTTATTTTCCTGGCTAACGTCAGAAACGCTTCTTCTATGTTAATGTTGCTTTTGCATGATACCTCGAAGAACGGCATGTCGAAGTCATCCGCTATCTGTAATCGATATTATTGTTTATTAAAACATTGAATGACGACATTAATTCATTAAGATACGTAAAGGGCCCCGGGACCCGAAAGCAATAGATTTTCTATTGTTTTAAGTTACGATGCTTGACGGGTTAACTCCGGGAAGGATTCATCGACGTAGCTCACAATCTGCAGAAATCAAAATAAGCAAGTTGAAGTGTCACGAGGCCACGAAAAAGCAAACAGCGATTTCAAGAACCCTCAAGATTGCTCGAAGCACATTAAGCTGTTGGTCCCAGTTCACTTACGAATAGGTAGTTATTGCAGTCTTTACAGACAGTTAGATGCCCGAAGTGCAACAGTGACCTGATATAAGTAGATAGATTATCATCATTCTCCTGCCCTTATCCCATTTTATTTGCGGTCGGCGCAATTTATGTCTTTTTCTTCCATTCATCTCTATCAGGCGTCATTACCAGATTTACTTCCTTCTCATTCATGTCATGTTTCACATAGTCCAGCCATCTTTTCTTTGGTCTGCCCCTACTCTGATAGCCATCCACATTTATACTTACAACTCTTCTTATAACATGATTTTCATCTCTCCGCATTACATGTCCATACCACGACAATCGGTTACTTTGCAGCTTTTCTGTAACTGGTGCCACTTTCATACTTCCTCTAATACAGATTGGACAGAATCCGGAATGAGTACCTAGGTATAGACCTACTCATTCCGGATTCTGTCCAATATCTGATATAGGTAGATTATACGGTTTAATTTATACCTGTAGGTTGTAACTGAAATCGTGTACCTAAATCCCCTAACCCACGCCACGTGCTCTGCTGCTCATATAAGGACTCGGTAGAAAAGAAAGTTACTCGATTCAGTAAAAACAAAACAATCCTCTGTTACCCTCGGCAACATTGGATTTCCACAGATAGTTTGCTTTGGTTTTTTTTTTTGCTAAATCCTAACGCTTTTCCTCCAGGATGAGTCTATATGAGCAGTAAAGCGCGTGGTTTAAGGGATCGTCATGATTTGTGTATTTAATTATTATTATAAATTTTTATAACCTGTATAAAACCCACTGCACCTACTCGGAATTACAACGGATTGAATTCAGAAACATGCTAGGTATTATACCTAATTACTAGATGGTAGAAGGTCCAGATCGTTACGTATGGTATGCTAACGAAGAGACCTTCATCCAACATTGAATTATCTACGTAAAGTCGAAGATGACTTACCGGTTGAGCACTAATTGTAATGTCTGATTGCACCGTTTCCAATCAAAATCGTGATTTTTTGTCGTGATCTAGGTATTAGGGCGTGTCTATAAAACTACCCAAAATTTTGGTGAATCATTCCGTCCAGTGGGGATTATTCATCGAATGAATAGAAATATTTGCGTACTTAGGTATTACCTTTTGGCCTCTCTCCTTGGGTACTGCTCTATGATTTTCGTGTACGTCGCACTTGTTGCCAACTAACACCTTGATCACATCAGGAGAAGCGTACTGTGAAAACAAAACCATAATTCTTTAAAAAAAAACACATACAATAAATTTCTACTGCAAGCAATTAGTTCAAAGGTTACCGAGAAACTGTGGTTCGGAAAGCCACTCCGGATTCATCAGCCCTATAGGTAGGTACCTACTTAGGCAACGTACACATCAAATAATAGAAAACCGTTATCAAAAGCTCTGTTAAAAATAAATTTGTCCTTGCTGGATGTGAAGAATATTTTATGAAGGTGAACGTGATGATTTTGTCATTAAAGAAATCAAATGAAATTACCCTCTGTCCCTCAAGCCCTTAATGAAACGCAGACCTTAGTTTTGTTCAAGGCCTCATGTGGCCGCTTGCAATTAGAAAGGTTACGGTTATAAATATTTTATTTATAGATATTATACCGTAATCGGTATTGCCGTGAACTCGGACAATTTCTATCAGTCTAACGGAACATCAAATACAAAGTGTTCCTTACAATTACAACCAATGTCAAGAGAAGACAATAAATGAATAAACCGGCCAAGTGCGAGTCGGACTCGCACACGAAGGATTCCGTACCATTATCTATTAAAACGCCAAAAAAACACGTTTGTTGTATAGGAGCCCCCTTAAATATTAATTTTATTCTGTTTTTTAGTATTTTTTGTTATAGCGGCAACAGAAATACATCATCTGTGAAAATTTCAACTGTCTAACTATCACGGTTCATGAGATACAGCCTGGTGACAGACGGACATACAGACGGACGGACAGACAGCGGAGTCTTAGTAATAGGGTCCCGTTTTACCCTTTGGGTACGGAACCCTAAAAATACCTGTCATATAGCCATAGGTATAGGTGTAGTTATCTTACTACGTACCAACTTGTATCTACACTATTTTTCAACATATATTTCTAAGTTTATCACCTCTCACCTCTTGAATATTCCTGAGCCAGTAGGACAAATGATTGAATGACTCCAGATTGGTAATATCATACATGAGGATAATGCCCATAGCGCCGCGATAATAGGCAGTGGTGAGCGTTCGAAACCTCTCTTGTCCAGCCGTATCCCATATTTGGAGTTTGATTGGCACGCCGTCTAAGTTTATTATCTTCTGTTTGAAATCTATGCCTGGAAATGTTATATAAGTACGGTTAGATACGCAATAGAAGCTATTGTGTGCCAATTTCGTAAATTCAACGGTTAGTTTGTCGCACCTTATACCTACCCAACGTAACTATCTTAACGTCTTGTAGTTCGACACCCGACATGAAAGGGTTTATAAGGAAATGGATAAAAGTTTTATATGTATGGTAACTATTTCTGCCCACGTAGAAATTCAAACAGTGACATCATATCGTCACACCTACCTAATCAGAATTATGTAGAGTGAAATGAAGATGTTTCTCAGGATCTCTATAACTGATGGAGATTAAGGATAAAAACACTTAGATTTAAAATTAGATTAGCTACTATAATTATGTATAAAGAGATTGGTAAGTGGATTATTAAAAAAAAATGGGTGTAACAAAATGGTCAGTTCATAAACTTTGCTGTTGTCAATTATTGCAGTATAATTTTATTCTTGACAAATTTTATTTAACGATAGTACTTTAGTACGTACTTTGGAATTTACCTAGTTGTACATATTCTGATACTCTCCAAATTATTTTCTGTCTTTCTTGAAACAGTCATTAAAACGTTAAATAAAAAAATTAGTACCTAAGTAATTAGTTGTAGATAGTATTGCAAGGAGAACTGGGAAGGATCCCTTTGTCTAACAAAAACCATTTTAAGTAGGTACCTATGGATTCGTACAAACCTAGCTCCCAGTTATAAACCGTCCTTGCAAATTTCACTGTACCTACACCTAGCAGGGCACTCTCGGATCATACATGAAAGTTTTACTAATCTAATGTACAGAGTCCCTGGTAAAGGCTTTTGATACCTATAAGTGTACACTTAGATATACAAGAGCTTCTCGTAGGATCTCGAACATCATTGAGCTTGCCTGCTCGGGCCATTCATGGATTATGACTTATGACAAAAAATATACTAAAATGTGATTTGTAGAAAGCATTGTTCCTATATTTTGTCTACTTAGCTGGCTTACGTCGATCGGGCACTAACTTTTAACTGTAAAATGGTCTGGAGAGGGAAGTCCTGAGCATATAAATATTTAAAAGGCTATTTCTCGTCACATGTTTCATTGTTCCCCGCTTTACATCCGCAATATAAAATATAATCGTAGATTCGTTAAGTTACAAAACGGCACTAACACAGCATCACCTGTCTGACAAAGGCTCGTAAAACTAAAAATAAATACATTTACTTACCTATCGTGGATATGTATATATCGTAATATCTCTCATCACAATATCTATGCACTATACACGTTTTTCCTACATTAGAATCACCTAAAACAAGCAGTTTATACGTTGCAGAAAAATCTAAAGCCATTTTTTGTTTACTTTGTTGTTGGTACGCGAGCGATGGCCCAAAACATAGATGGAACTGTCAAAGTGAGAAAAATCAATGAGGGTAACTGCGCATGTGCGGGTCGGTCGTTGTCTTACCTTGCAACAAGTAAATTCTATAGCTCATACCACATGCTTGTTCAACCAGGGTTTCCCCGCATGGTTATTGCGTTATGATGACTAGGTTATGATAATATTATGGGCAGGTTGGTTACCTACGTGCTACGTAGGTAGTTAGGAACCCATTTTACGTAAGTGTAAAAAAAATTGCTAACTATCATACATCTGACGTGTAATTTCATCTGTAGACGTATTGATAGGAATATTATAATTTACCTAGGTTTTAACAGATCTCAAATATTTTTCATAAATTAGATAGGTACCTATACGCTTTAACATTTTATTCGGTTGAATGGTATTTTTTTGTATTGTAATAACCAAAATATGGACAAAAACATTGAACCATTACTGGCCTACATTTATTCTAAGCATCGGTGTACCTAAATAGAAAAGGAAGACAACTGTTTTCAGTTTCAGAGGTGGTTTAGTAAAAACTGAAACAGATAGAACAAATCACGTCGAATTGAGTGACCTCGTAAACAATATTTATCTATAATAGCTAGAAACCTCAGGTGCGACCTGGTGCGACCAACAATGTATTTTTAAAGGTTTTATATGTTACTTTTCTGTCGTTTACTTTGTCACCCACTGTTACGTATATAATTATAGTAAGTACATATTTACGCAAGAAACTTATTTTGTATACCTAGGTACTTTCAATTTTATTGTAGTTACAGAGTAAAATTCTCTAGCATAGCTGAAGTACGGTTTTGAATTGGGTGCTTTATACATTGATGCAACATAAATATAGGTATTAATTTAATCTAATTAGATAAGTCAATGTGATAGAACCTACTTTGTACGTAATTGGATTATAATCCTACAGAGAATTCATGTACGTAATTTGAATGAAATGTTACCTATACTCGACTCACATCTTATTATGTTGATGTCTTCAAAGTCCTGGACCGACGATGATAGATACGGAATCAAGGTCACTGCCGATTTATCGATTACATTTATGGTAGTACCTGTGGCCGAATCACCCAGACAGCCTTATAAGACGTTTTGGTTTGATTTTAGTCTTCAAGTCTGAGCCATAGATCTCTTAAAATATATGATTACAGCAAACCCTATTTCTAAACATTTACGGAACATTAAATATTACACTTCGTCAACTAGATCAATTCAAATTAAATCATCTACTTAACGCCTTTAGAAACAGGACCAAATAGATTCATAATAAAAACCCGATTAAACCCTAAGGCCCGAGACTAGAGACGTGTGGGAGTATAAAAAAGCTCCATTTATAATACTTAAATCCACAATAGTGTTCGTACAATCAGTCCGATACATCTTGTGGCCCTGTGTATGTAAATGCCTTATGTATTAAATGCCCAGGAGTCTGTAGATCTCTTATCTCACCCTTTGTTTCGGTATGTCTGTATTTTCGTCTGCTATCCAAGGTAACCCTTTCAAGGTTAGGTAGATTTTATTATTCACGTAAGATATAGGCAAGGCCGAGGTAAAATTTATTCTTATTTTCTTTGGTATTTTCGATTAAATACAGGACCTACTTATATGAATGGAATTTGTAATATCTTCACATGTTTAGTGTTTGTTACCTATACGGTTATGTGAGCTATTATTGGCATTTAATAGCCGTGAACGAGGGTTCTGCGGGTCTACCGCGTAACTAAAATTGTATGAACATCGACATCGGTATTAAACTTCAATACGATCGTGAGAGCCTAAACTTTGAGCTAACTTGTATTTTTTTTACCGATCATGAAGATCAACTATATGATAGGTATTTTTTTTACAAGTTAGCTCAAAGTTTAGGCTATCACTATCGTATTGAAGTTTAATACCGATGTCGATGTTCATACAATTTTAGTTACGCGGTAGGGGTGCTGGGATGGTATTCAAATTTTAATATCTAATATTTCATGACGAAGAAATTTTCAGTTCCGAATTCGCTTGGCTAGGGGAAGCAAATGGTGATAATGATTTGCCAAATCTTCGCTTTGTAAGCCGGTGGATATAGTTTAAATGTGACTAGTGGACGCCCTGTGGTCGAAATTCGACCGTAATTTTAGCTTTCTGCATTCCTTCTCCATATATACTTTAACTATGCCAAGTTTCGTACTCCTCCGTCCGTGCAATATGCTTAAAAAGGGGTAGGTAAAAAGTATTCTCTTCACGTATTAATATATAGATAAAAGTAACCTAATAATCGTTTCTTAGATGTAATAGGACGGTACGTTCTTTTACACCAGTACATACTTAGTATTAAAAACACGAACAGCCAATAAAGCGTACTCAAACTGTAATATGTTACGTATACAGAGTACTGACATCTTATTGGAAACGATAAAACATCAAGCAAGGCTGTTGACCTTGGACGGAGACGCAATGTTTACCGTAGGTCAGTGACGCCAATTATGTATAATGCTGCTGCGCGGTGTTACTCGCCACTGTTCCGCTACTTTGCAGTATACGATCGCTCCAATGTTAAAGAAACCCATGCAAGGAAATAATCACTAATCAATGCGAGAACCGCTAGCTGTTGACCTAGTTACAAAAGTGACAACCCAGAAATCGGATACCCAGGTATTGTTTTACCTTATTTTCAAATCGGGGTCATGTATGTTATGATACTTATTGACATCGAAATGTTTCCTATCGAACAATCAATCAGTGTCATTGTTGGGAACTGCGGTCAAATTAAGCCATTTCTCATCATTAATCAGCATTGACTGTTGAGTGGTCAAAATGGGGCGTGAATACATGAAGGTGTACCACACATGACATTCCGGGTCACACGATGTGGCGGCGCCGCGCAGAGTGAACAACAACTTCATTTGTCAAACAACCGCAAGCCAGGGAGCGACACGCAGCCGCCGGCGCAACTTGATGTATTGCAAATGGCGGTAATTTTGAAGTTCGCGTTCCGTTTGCTATTCAAAACAGCATAAACTGCCACCGTTCTACGTTTCCCTATAATTTTGCCGCAAATGACGAATGCTCTGTTGTTTAAGTGCCAGTCAGGTGTATCCGAATGAATTTGTTGTAACACCCCACGTTTATTAAGTAATAAGCTATAATTTTGATAATTTACTCAAAGGGAAAGCCAGGTTTCTATTTACTTACTTCAAGTTTGTTTATTGAAATTTAGACACCTGCGATATCCTGAAGCGTTATAAGGAACAGTCCTATCATGTTATTATTTGCGGAAAGGCTACCATTAGTGCTAAAAATATTTGTTTATTTGAAGGATCCATTATTAATTGAAGGAAGCAATAAGTTGTTAGGAAAACCGCGAGTATTTTGTAATGAGTAATGACTGGCCAGTTTGCTGGCCGCTATAGTCATCGTCTCTCTTTAATATCTATTAGACTATCACTTTCGGTCGCCGAGTGCTCTATTGTCTGCGATATGATCTTTTTTCTTTTAATGAGCCTGTAGATCCGGCTGATCGTTACCTAATCGGGTACACTGACGCACTTGTGGGAACTTCTGGTTAAGCAATTTGTTTCACACTAATCTTGAATCGCGACACGTTGACTGCATGGCCGTTGTTTCGTAAGCATTTTGAGAAGGATAAAACTCTGTTTCTAATAATTGATTCTTATAATCGCTTGGTTTTGTTATTGAACATATTCAAGCTTCGAATTCCTTCTTATCCACCAGATATATACATAGATAACTATAAAATCGAGTTTTAATAACACGCTATACCACGAAAGGAGCCCATACTTATATAATTGCAGATTAATAATGTAGGTCCTATGATTATCTTCAATGTGCACCTAGAGTCTCGACATTTCATAAGTGCCTGTATCTGGTTTACATGAAATAAAGATCTATTCTATTCTGTAAATGTCTGGTAAAGATATTCAAAAAAATATTCAGTATGACTCAATTTATTTATTTCATACAATATCCAGTGTACTGACAGCCTCATACGTTTTTCTACAAACTAGTTCTTGTCCGGTCCGTAGGCGGTTTGTTTATCAGATTTCGTTTCCGTGAAGCTTTGCAAAATCATCATTAATTATCAAGACAATAAACAGACGTTATGTAATGACTAAGGTTACAAATGTGTTTTTCTTGGGCAACTGATAAATCTGTTTTATAAAAAGCTCTGATTTCTACCGTGTTTAAAACTGCATATTTGATAAATCTACATCTTTGTTTGAATTATGTGCTAGCTTAATTCCGCTTCAAGCTAAATTGAACATTTTTATACAGGAAGTATTTATTTTTCAAATTGAATGTATCGTATGACACGTTGTTTAAGCGTTTGCATTTACACAATGTTATACTTTTACGCATTTCGAACAATAGCTTCTAAAGTTCAAGCTTTACAACAGAAATAAAGGTCTATAGGATCAAGCATCGATTATGTTTACCACTTCTTCGCTGCACCTAAGCTTGTTATTATTAAGTACTAGCTGTGCCCTGTGTGGAAGTTAGATGCTGAGATTTTAAAGCCTGAGTCCTTTCGCATGATGCACACAATTTCCTTATAAAATATCAAGATCTATTCAGCCGTTTAGTCGTGAAAAAGTAATAAACAGACAGAGCCAGAGTTACTTTCGCATTTACCTCTTATTATACTCTTATTATAGTGTGATAGTTTATACTTATACCTCCTTCAGTAATATGGGTGGGTATATCAGCCTTTATGGTTATCTGGATACAGGATGAAGCTGCTGTCCAACCTTTGATTATCATATCTTTATACACCTTTTTACGACTCCTCGACAAGCATGGCGTAAGCAGAGGATGTCTTTTTTTCAGTTGAGAACAACGATGGTAACCATACCGTTTTAAGTTAACGTACTTATGTAGCTTAGTTTGCAGAATATAATTATTCACAAATAAACACGCAGCTAGCTGTGTCTCTGTCTAATCCTGCAAGAATCCTTTCATAAAAGCATTGTCAATCGTGCATTATGGTCGTACACTATTCAATCGGGCGCTCGCTTCTATGTGCATCGGTCATAATGCACATAATTTTCCTTCGTAGGTACATGGATCTTTTGTGTTACTCGGCACGTTTGCAAGAGTAGAGGTCGGTGGCTGAGGTCACTCCTTCGCGACGGGTTCCGGGAACATATGACAGGTCTCTTATTGTTCGCAAATTGTTTCGCACAAGGTCCCCGTGTAAATGTCAATCCGGCGCCGGCGCCGACGCGGCCACCGCCAGTTGTTTAACACAACTGTTTACTATCGCTAAAAATAGAATATGGACGAGTTTGCGTGAATTCTATACGGAAACATAAATAATGGATATGTAGTGCTTTAGGTACGCTTTGCTCCTTGCTATGGTAAAAACGGTAATATTGAGTAAAGGTGTGTAATAGACAAATTAAGGTATTCCGAAATGAAACTAAGTTATGATATAAACTGGTAGATTGTATGGACAGCCTACCCCTATTGATACATACACTCTCTTTGCTCTGACTTGGTAGGTCATCTATATGAAAGATACATTAGTCAGCATTTAACTATCGAACAGAAAAATAGAGCATATAACCCACGTGAAACATTACTGACAACACCACCAACATATTGACAGCTAGAGAAATAATCAATAGCTTTGAAAAATATAGTTCTTATAGATTTTATTTCAACGATGTGTTCTAAGTTCGACACAATTTTGCAGCAGAAGCATGAGTAATCATCACCGATACAGATCAAAATAAAAATGTAAACCGTGATGCATAATAAGTTAGAATAGAAAAAATAAACACTAGTTCTAAAACTGTAATAAGAAGAAACAATAACAATAGGAAGATAAACTAAGGAAATAGCAAGTACTCAACATTTACTAGAATAATAATTATTAGTAAGGCTGCTATAAAGCAATCTTCACGCGTTACGCATATAAATACTAGGTAATCGAAGTACATATTTATTTGTTTAGTGATTCGCTTGCTGCTAAAGAACTAGTCTTGCACGGGCCAAGAAACTGCTTCTATTTGTGTTTAAGATTGATACCAGTTGGGAGTACCAACTACCAAGTATCAAGAAACACTTATAGATGAACTAAGTGAATAGATACTTGCGATGAGGCCTGTTAATCATACGTTAGTCAATGTATCTGTGATCTAAGTTACTTACTGCCTATGTAATTTAATAGTGTCCGTCGTTTTAGCACTTAAATGGATAATATATCAAAGTCACAGATCGACTCTTCAATGGATGTGAAATGAATACGTGCATGTTAAGGAAGTCATAGTACATTGAATATTAATTACTAGATGTTCTTTGTGTGTAGCTTTTTTTATTATCCTTGATCGAGTTGATGAATAGATCTTTGCACTGTTTGCACATTTCAATTGCTACTTCAGTAAGTTCCCTGGGTTAGAATGGATATTTACTATGCAGGAATCTTGAAGCAGCGTAAAGTAGACAATAGAAAATCTATTGTTTGAAGGTCCCGGGACCTTTACGTAGCTTGATGAATTGAAAACTATCCTTTGTTTTATAATAAGCCTTTGCTGTGATTCAATCACATATATCTCTTTCATTAATCGCAACCGATGGCTCAATTGAATCTGTTCTTCAAGTCATTCATATCAATCCCACATCCCATTGACCACATCCATTACCAAAGGGAATAAATACTCTTAGATTGACTTTATTTTCTCAGACTGACTACTAACAGACTGTTCTGATTATAAATTATTTCTATGACACTCTCCATTGATAGTATACAATGGGCAAATCATGCGCACCATCGGACGAATGGCGGAAATACGACGCGGGTATGACACCGCATTTTTCATTATGGTGTTATGAAATATCACATAGAAAAGAAGTTTTATATTTTCAGTAAATGAGTATTGAACGTCTTGACATGTACCTAAAGCATCAGTCAAATAAGAGAGTTAAATGAAATCGCTTCCGCTTCATGTATTATGATTAACTCATAGAAAAACGTTAACGAATCCATTTTCCTTTACAATTATTAACTTCATTGATGTCATGTTTGATAACAGGATTTGCACTTAGTTAGGTACCTACGGTTCACATAATTCACTTGAACCTATAGATTTTGGTTGGCCTTTTCACTACATGGTTATTGCTATTAATACTCATGCATTTATTAGTTTTTCTGTCAATACTATTTTCACAGTTATTCATTTCGCTTAGGTATTGCATTTAACAAGACATGTCTTGTCTTTATGGAACAAACTAAAACACCATTAATATAACATTTTCTATAGTTATCTACAAAAGCGATAATTTTTACAACTCATGAAATATATAGGTCACATCACCTGAAATTCTGGTAAAACTAATTACTTAGGTATTAAATAATAATGATAGAGCTGCTGCACTTACGTGCACTATATAAAAACTTTTAAGGAACTATCATCAATACAGGTTGGAGGCCATATGGTCTCGCCACTGAAGAACCCTTGAGCCAACGACAAGAGAAATGTACCAAAAAATAAAATCATCTAGCTATTAAGGCCCACACAGCCGCATTATTATCGGTCAATGATATCGCTGCGTTATTGTGATATCTGTTTCAGTAGGTACATTTTGTATAAGGGCGCATTATCGCAGCAGTGTGTAAGATCGCATGAATCCTAATACAAAATGTTCTAAAAACGTCACACATTGCGAATTTGCGATAATATTGGTCTTATGACGCGGCTGTATGGGAAGCCTGACGCTCTAAGGCCTAGAAATGTTTTAACTAAAAGCTGCTATTTAAAATAATGCTGAGCGTCGGAAAGAACATGTCGACGGTGAAAAAGTGTAAAACAAAAACAAATGAATTCATGTCCATAAAACTATTTACGACGATGCGCCTACAATATTTTAAACAACGCCTTGCACCATTAATTTAATGCGAAATAGCCCGTGGTGAGTACACAAGCATGTCAACCTGACTAATTTGTGAGCTGAGACTTTTAGTGCTGGACTTATTTCCATTTTTATAGTCGGCGACTTCGCTTATTTTTTTTATGTTAGAAAATTTACAACTCATTCCCTTGTCCCTTTGAGTTACTGATGTTTCTGCCGTCACTTCTCGGTACGACTGTAAAGTCCCTTTTATAGTCAATTTATTTTTTTCTCTGCAGTCAACATGCTCAGTGAAATATTGTGATATATGACTTGCAAATATTAGAATCAATTAGCGGGTAAAACATACGAACGTAGCGCCACAGTTGCGACACTGGCGAGGTAACATTAACGTTGGTTAATATAAAACACTTAAAAGGTCATTACGACACAAACTTAAGATAAACACAAATTATTATCCATTCGATCACGTAATAAAACAAACACGGTTACCGCTATAGCCTGATTAATAGCTATAAATCTTCTTGTATTTGCAATAAGGAGACAAACGTTAGTCGCAATGGCTAACGTAACTCGAATAATTAGTAAAATCACGATTTATCCCACTTTCTAGGTCTCTTCCGATCTGCACTATCGATCATCGGAAGATATCGATCTTATCTCACGATCAATTACTTACTGCGGGTGGGAAACGGTATTTTATGAGCATCTACTTATACCTGATTATCTGCAGCAATCTCTACTTTATTTACTTAATTGTACTACCTATTAAAACTATCTCTGAGTTACATGTAGTTTAAATCACGTTTAGATCAATCTTTTTCATACTTATGAACACTATATTATATTGTTTCCAGCTAGGACAGGTATCCATTACTAAGGTTATTATTGTTAAATGATACAAAAGTTCCATAAAGTTCACAAATTTTACTACAGGTACTTTCTGTGACATTTATTAACATTAAGTATAATTTATCAGCTTTAAAAGATATCATTAAGGTACGTAAATTAACGTGGCACGTAGATATGGTATTTTAAAGACCCTAGAAGAAACCAAATAATAACAGCAAAAATATTAAAGCCTTCTGGATCTCAAGATTTGTATACTTTGTTAATACCAACTTGTTAACTCATTACTTAGATAATTATGACGATAATATTTTTACCGTGTACAAAAAAAAGCTAATGCAATAAAAATCCTTATACAAAAATTTGTAATCCAAAGTCTTACTAAAATTCCATTATTAGATTGATCAACCACATTTTTTACATACCTACTTATTAGATAAGCATGTCCAACACCAGTAGGTATCTAAGTGATATTAGTCAGGTATTCGGGGTAATAGCTTGCTTATATCATTCGCGTAATATAAGTATGCGCCTACTTCTGCTGGGGTTCATCGGTCAGCTTAGCATCATACATCATCGCTTACACCGCTGTCAACAGTCAATTTGCAAGTTATGTCATTAGCGGTTCATCATAGCTTGATCCTTATTTTTCAATTAGCAATAGATAGATAGATTTATAATCTCACTAACTTATGCACGCGGCCCCGCGCGCGTTTTATTCTGAAAAACAAACCAACCAATCAGGATTTTTGACTTAAATAGGATTTCTTAACATAGAAGTGGCCATAGGGCTAAGATTTAAGTCTCTGTTTGACTATTCATTATACAATGCTGAAATTCCTATCGAAATCTGTCCAGCCATTCTCAATTTATACGCAAGTAATTAGACAGGCAAATAATATGACTCCGAAAATATATCTACAGAATTATGTTATTAAATATAGATTGAGCCAATACTAAACAGAATAGAATAGAAAAGTTTGTATTTCAAATGAACCGAATATTAGGCAATTTTGTGAAGGTGTAGACTCTAGGTGCACGTACTCATACGATGCCGTGGAAGATACCTAATAATAAAAACGGTTTTGTGTTGTTGGATTTGTATTTATTAGTTCTTTATTGTTTAGCAGTGTGTATACGACCGTACCGGGTAATAGCGTTATAAAATGAGACCCTAAACTGACACGGAATCTGTCAGCAATTGACTTCATGTCCTAGATATAGTATCCAAGTTCCGTAAACATCCAAACGTACCTACTTATTACAAAAATACTTTGTATTTTTTTTTAAATTGCTTGGTTCGTTTTACTGAATGCGTAGGAGTATTCATTAAGCGTCCGATATTTACTGTCACATTTATGTGAAATATTGAACGATACTGCGATATTTTCTAACATTCTATAAGACTAAGGCTCGGCAGCAAACATCCTACCTGTGTTCAAGTGAAAACAATAATGTCCTGAAAAATATTTGGCTATCTCTGATAGTTCAAAAATATGGTCGCATCGCCATTTAAACTACTACATAATTAATGAAGACCAAAAGGTTACGTATCAGATACCATAATACTACAATCAAATTCCAATTTATCCCCGATAGGTAGCAACTAATAATTGAGAGAAAGTACTGACTCACTTCACGGAATGTGATCTTCATTTGTTTATTACGAATAAGAAAAAAAAAACCAGAATGCGTCATTTGGTTGCGCCTGCGTCACTGTTACATCACTATCATACAAAGTGTCCCGTCACTGTTCCAAAGATCCGCAATTTACACTTCTCACTTGCAATTACATCTGAAATTCTGGTTCGCCGCGTCACATACCACAGAAATTACTACATACTTGTCTCGTTTTGCAATTAATGTTAAAATAGGATCGCATTTAATTTTCTAGGTTCGTAGAATTGACCCATATAATTTGGAACATGTTTCATACGTTAGTGAATCTGGGAACATCGGAGTGCATTCGCATGAGTCATCGTTGTAGCGGATTGTGGTGGTTGGCAAATTGATGAGTTACTATAAAACAGTTGTCCGTGGCTACTGCTGATGAACCTACTAAGAGCTGCCACAAATAGTATAATTTCATCTAGTCAAATATAATAATTATTATTTTCTATCATTCACTCCTCGGCCTCTTAAAACCAACAGATGGAATGGCCGCTTCGAAAAAAATAATGTGATTCCTGTAGTCACCCACGATGGATACGCGGGTTGTCGACCGCAGAGGTAGGTACTTCTCCCGCACCGTTGACCTGAAAGTCCTCTACCCACTTCAATAGACGCTAGACGTTCACATAAAAAGGCACCCATTAATGGGCACCTGCTGGGCAGCTTACGTAATGATAGAATCTATATTTGCTACAATAATTAATCGCAAAAAACCAACTTGACATCTTACTCAACAGTCAACTCATAGTCGTACCTATACCATACGTATACAATCTATGTGTACATACTTCTAATTTATTCCATCCACTGAAAATATCATTTACACCCCAGGGAAATTTTACTAGACACGATGTGAGTAATAGATAACTCGGTTATATCGCCAAATGACTTCTCCTTGAACCCATAAGTATTGCAAAATTTGCCCGTCCAAAATGCCGTGGGAAACGGTAATAATACATTTATTTCAAATGGATGTAGAGCAACAGAATCATTTTGTAGATGAAACTCATTGAACATCATTGTGCTTGAACTTTGTTTTTGTAGAAAATACATCGCCGTGGCCAAAGCTCTAGACATTTTGCTAAACCAAGACTTCTGAGGAACTTCGAATACATTCGTGTGACATATTTATAGTATTTGCTACAAAATATTCATAGGTGAAGAATATTTTGAAATGTAGGGACGAAATGAAACATGAGAAGTTATGTTATAATTCTACGCCGAAAATAAGGGTTTATAAGCTAGGCCAGGTATGATATACACTAGTGTAGTGGAACCTTCCGTCTTGATTTATAGGCTCGTTCACTATCTTCTGACAGCGTTTTATAGTGTCTGTAGCCGGAAGTTATGAGTGTACTTTACACACCATAACGACCCCATTTAAAACGGACTTCACAGATGTTTCACCAGGGCAAAACTAATGCCATTAAATGGTCGTTATTTTTGGGGATAAAATCTGTTATTTCTTCTCTTCATCTTGACTCATTCTCGGCCTATTGCCAGGATCTGCATTTATTTGAAGGTCTTGCTTTCATTAACAAGCTCATGGTCAATTTCGCAGATATAGAGAGTAGTTTATTGAGTACTTCCTTCGTCTACGATAGTTCTGTGCAATGCCACTCCGCAGCGTTGCCTGCCAAACGTTAAACTCGAGGGGAAACACCCATTTCCAGCAGAGTTCTATGACTAATGAAAACTATATGAAACCTTGCGTTATAGGTCACCTTCAATTGTAAACTCGACGTAACTAATCAGTGTTTACGGAACAAATAGGTATACGTAGTTGGTATTTAGGCCGAGGTGTGAGGCGCCGCCGGATAATCTCCGAGACAGAACGCTTTACTGTGACCAAAGTAACTAGGGCAAAACGTAATGGCGTTCTAAACTGACTCACTGACCATTACTCTGTTACGCAAACACAAATATTTGGATATCATAAAAAAGACCAGATTACGTATGATTTAAACGATGCTACTTGATACCATGCCTCCCACGTTACACCCACGTAGAAAGTTTCTGCTTAGCTCCCTTTGACATATTGTTTGGAACTTTCTTTCTGGTATAAAAATGATCTAAGCAAGAGTTACGTCTTCTTCCCGTAGGTATATTAAGTCGAATGAACCAAAAGGTTATCCGACAGTTCATGGGAATGGAGCTCGCAATTAGTGCAGCTAATGAACTCGTGTATTCAATAAATTTACATCTAATCGAATGCAAACTGTTGTTTAACTGTAGCGATCGTGGCGTCTTAAGGGCATAATTATTAAATACATTATTGAGTTTTGATTAAATTACTTCTCAAGAAAATTCAGTATTACTGTAGATACAAAAGACTCGGGTCATATTCTGTAATTTCCGTTTCTTTGTGTTGGTTCTTTACCTGTAATTAATGTAACAACCCATAACCCATGCTTACTGCGAGACAAAATGATGCACAACAAGACCAAAAATATCTCGTTTTGTGTAAAAGAATCCGATTTCTTGTAAATAACAGTATGCCTTTTTCAGTAAAACCTTATATTTACGTAGGCAACATAACATCTTGATTTGTAGATATGTTGGGAACGTAACAAAGGAACATAAAAGTGTAAATGGAAATTCTTTTACAAATAAAAGGTCACTGAGACCGTGATATTTAAGATTACTTTTACAACGTGCGATTCGTATAAATCAAAGCAACGCTCGGATGAATTCACGGAATATTATTGTGTTGTACTGAACAGTGAACATCGCCCTTCAACGAATTAAGTTGCAGCAGCTCGGATAACTAACAATTTTGATGAAGATGACGCCAAGAAGTAAGAATTACAATCCTAGTTGTATGAATCAGTTTGAAAGGATGTGTTCTCTTCATAGTACCCGGTAAAATGATGTGTAAATTAAATCAAGTGATTGAACAAACATTAATCATTGTCAGCCCTTAGACGACCCTTACTGATTGATCATGGACCTCCTGATAGTAAAGGAACAGTATTGAGAGAATCATGCTACAACCACCACGCTTTACAAAGAAAATACATTTTTTTTAACACATAGATAAAAGAGGAGGAATCATGATTGGTCCCTTAATTAGATACGTTAAATTAATTACCACCATTAAAGACGGGAAAATAGAGGCAAAAAGAAAAAGAGAAAGGCCAAGAAGAAAGTACATTGATCAACTGAAAGAAAAAGCAAGAATTAAATATTTAACATTGGATAGACAAGATAGAAGTTGCTACACCGAAAAGTGCCTAGCACTTAAATTTTGAATGAATACAAGGATGCTGTTGCCCATATTCTTGACAAAATCCCATTGTACACTTTTACAACACAGAGCGGAGATGGCAACTGATCGAAAGCCAAAAACCACACGCCAAAAAACTAGCAGATGCACCTACCCATACAATAAAAAAATAGAATATTCGAAATCTAGTCGGAGACATTTAATTTTTTTAGTTTCATTCATCTGTCCGTCAGGTCATTGCCTTAACGATATTTCAAATTTTCTCTCCAAATCTGCAGTGCTATCAATCAATTTACATAATACAAGTATCCATAGTAGTTTTACTACTTCAAATTGTTGAATGAATATAATAATAGTGATTTTACATAACAATAGCGCGTGGGTTGTATCAAATGATTCAATTGTAGGTATATAAAATTCCAAAGTACTTTCATTACTAGTGGAGAAAATATCACTTATGTAACATTAAGATGATCTATGTGATAAAGATACATAATTAAATTAACACGTGGGCTTTCAGTGTGAGATGAGGACATGATACTTTTAAGTATACTTTCTTACGAAACTACCGACATAAATTACATAGGACCCTGCAACCTGCAAATAGCATGGACCTATGAAAATAATCCATGTTATACCGTATACGGGCTGATAAATTGAGAATAAGTCACGTTTTCTTATACGTCACGTATGTCAATGTTATACCTACGAAACATGAAGCAAAGCTTATTATTGATTTGATTCTACCAATGACCTTTTATAAACTATGAAAACTAGTAACTTCCCACCTATCAAAATATTTACCTAAATCATGGAAAATAGAAGTGAAATCCACGACAATAAAGTACGGTGTTGTAGGCATTAGTATGGGCGATATTATGCTAATAACACAATCCAACGCGGCCGCAGGCCTTGTCGACGTAGGCGCCACCTACCAGCCCGGACGGAACCGTGTTCCCGGCCTTTACATCATTTCATTAACATCTTACAAGAACTTTCATGTAGCCCACCACAGTTTTAATGGAGACAGATATCTGATGAATACAAATTTCCGAGTTTTGATGACATTTTAAAAAGAAATGTCAGACTTGCATAAATTGCAATAGTATTTGCAAGTCAAATTTTATGCCTCGTAGTTATGGCTGGTTCTGAAGTCTTTATTCCTAGACCTATTTGCTTATGCTAAATTAGGATCGACACGTCGCATTTTACTGCCCTTAGGTCGAATAGTGAGTACTAACTATTAAAAATTAAAATCCATCAATTATTGTACTATTTAAATTACTAGAGCTGATTACAATTATTTTATGACAATTTATATGCAAAATGGTGTTGTATATGAATGACCTCATGACCTCTTGCTAGTCCTTCTTTAGCCGTTGGGCTGTTGTTGGTTCTATACAAGGTACCACACCTACCTCTATATCAGGGATTTCAATTGGGGTCAGGATAGTGTTCAAAATACAAATCGACGTCCAGAATTTTATTTTGAATATGCAAATAAAAATGAAAATGCAGTTATGTGTCTACGTACTAGTGCTAAACTAACTAACTAATACCATTAACATCTACGTGACAGGTATATAATAACAATATTATTTAAATTGAATAGGTAGGTAAGTTATAATTATAACAATATTCGGTTGTCCAAGTTCCGACCTTCCCATATCCGGACCGTGGTCCGCCAGTTGCCGACCGACGCTTTATACCATATACCTTGCTACGACGACATTGTTCGAAGTGGTGACCAGCAATGTATACAGAGTTTATTTGAGTTTATCGCCTACGGGCTATACAACCTGTTCCCCTTGGACGGTTAAAACACAACTTTAGTGGAAATACAGCTAATACATTATTTGATTATTGGTTTTGATATTCCCGGATCTAATTTGACGTAATAGTATCGCTTCTTCTTTTTCTTATTATTTCCTGTGTATACTTCGGTAGGATTCCAGTACCTATACCATACCAAACAGGACGGGGACGGGAGATTTTGTTTTGTAAGACTATGAAAGTACCAAATCTATTACGATAAGAAATCTATGAAGCATACGTGTCACTGGTACAAAAACATGTGTGTGACTTACTTTTGTTCTATATCACCTACTTTTACGAAATGAGATTAGATTAATCTACGAGCACTAAAATATCTAAGACCTCCTCCCATCATAAAATATACAGCCTATTTCTAAACCAATAAATCGTTTATGACAGCCATAAAAACGAACTCAATTTCCCCTTCAATATTTTCAATCATCGAGAGAGATATGAGATCTACCTTTCTGATAATAATCATAATACTGATGATAGTTCATTCATACGAATTACGTTTGCTTACTGAACAATAGTTTATTGTGCAATTATGCTATCACTTACATTTCATCTCATCGAGAATCTCTTCTATTGTGGCGACCTACGCGATTGTCGTAATATTTTCCTTCGTACAACATACATTCCTGTTAATCTTTATCTGATTATTTTGAATCGTAAACGTAAGAGGCGTTGTATACGCAACAGAAGCATATCGTCGGTTCGGTATTCTTACGTCACGGCGATCGTCATCCGAATAACTGTCAAGGTGCTCATTGCGTAAGCGCATCCGTGAGGTGTCATTGACATTACGGATGTTATGTGATTTGTGAATAAGGGATCTGTTGGTTTTGGCAGTGAGAGTAATTTTCGTAATCTCACACTGTGCTACTGTTTCTACGAAAGTTTGTTGTGTTTAGTTTGTTTGTTGAGTTTGCTGTGTCGTTTATTTAAAAGTTTATAGTATCCAATAGATACCGCCTGTTTAAGGTTCTGATGGTTCACGACTTATCAGGACCATCCAATATAGGGAAGGAGGTCTTTATTATTTATTTATTTTATTTGTAATGTACAAAAAAACAATTTAACAGTGAATATTTCCGGGTTGAAATGTGATAATGTATAATTATGTATCTATAATTTAAACCAAAACCTATTCTTTTATAACTGGTACATGCAGAAGAAACCTAAAACAATTCAGTAAAGAATGAAGTGAAATATTAATGTCAGCTATCATATTTTCTTCACACTAAATCTCATGCATAATGTCCTAACTATAATTTCTATACCTTATTGGCACATAAAATATGATCTATGAAATGATAGTAATGAAAACATTCAGTTATATTACATTATAATTATTACAATAGGAACAATACAATTTTAATAAAGAATTATCATATAGGTAAGCAAGGTTGACAGTAATATAAAAAAATAGTTATTGTAATGAAACAGATTATGCACGCCTATTGAATCTAATTAGCGTTACCAAATCAAACTATTGCTATGATTACAGCAATAAGTAATTAGTAAAGCGAGTGAGATGCGATTAAGAAATAGAACAATCTCTAATTGTTCCAAATCTAATTGAGCTTCGAATGAGCGGCAATGGCCTAATTGAGTAATTAGTAGCTGCTGATGGAAAGTTGGCGACAAACCCTCTAATAATAAATGATAACTAACCTATAGGTACTCTTTTTTTCTTACTTGACTTATTTAGTAAACAATTTTCACGTGATGCATTTTATCTAAAAATATGAAAATCATGTTAAATTGAAATGAACAACTATAAAGGAAAACCTTTTCCATGCGAAATATTTTTGGGCTACCCATGCATATTGGCACGATCAGCTGGTTGAATTTGTATGTGAAGAAGAAAAACATCAACAAAACATTTTCGCGGCAACTATTTTTTTTGGAGTTATTTTCGTTGCTACCATAATTTGTTTATGTATCCGTAACGACTACTCATTCACCGGATATATTGAAGATAATGGAGACGATTAAGCAAGCACGCGTGTACAGAAGATGCCTATCTACCCGTACCTACCTTCAAGATTCTCAGATAGATCGAACGAAACTATGATTCTGGGTGCAATTTACCAATACTTTGGCAAGAATATTCCACCCCAATCCTATCCTTGATGCTCACGTGTAATATTTACACAACAGTTAATATATATTCGGCATTTCCCAACACCCAAACAACAAGAAAAACAAAGATCGTCTATTTTGTAATACAAATTTCACGCGCTCATAACTCTATAACGCTGGCTTACGTTACGTAAACTCAGTGCGAATTCGAATCGAAGAACCAGATCGTTTGATTTATGGCGTTGGCAAACTGTGTGTGGTGTCGTGACGTGTTCTAATCATATCGAGTTAAATAGCTAATGGGCACTAATGGAAATAATCGCCGGAGAAGATCTGACGAGGACTGTCTGCGACCAAGCGGAGAAAGTGACAAGTTTGCCGCTGTTAAGGCATAGTTCATTAACGTCTTTGCGATCAATCGTAGGACAGCAATAATTTTTTGTAGGTGTGATCTTCTTATGATAAATATTATAAACCTACCCTTCTTTAGATTACCACATTTCTTGTAATAATTAATATCTCCATAATTATTTAATCCTTAATGCCTTCTTCTCTCAATTATGAAAATTGTTTATGATACTGAGTTTATGATTAAGAAATTTCTGTAATCATTCAATCTTTTATGTATAAAAGTTACACAATATAATAGGTAATGATAACATTATTCTTTATTTGTTTTGTTTGATATAGAAAACTAAACTATATGTTACCAAATGTTTATTTTTTCGTACTTACGATGAACAATCTGATCGTAATGGGTCATTGCGATGTGCGTGGGCGCTGACTGGCAACGCTTTACTATAAATCTACAACAGGTGCAACTATTCGATCGATAGTTTACGATAGCGATAGAATCCGTTTAACCATAATAAAGGTGTAAATAATATTTTAAGAGCAATTTTCAATTTCAAATCAAATAATATGCTGATCTGAAAAAGCTAATTCGATGAAAGAAAGCCTTTCATCGAATTAGATTTTTCAGACTCTATCGCCAGGATTCGGATCAAGTTGAACTGAAATATGATATGGTATTTAAACAGAATGCAACTTGCAAGTTAGTAACACATAGTAGTAGTTAGCACATAGATAGTCTTATTTTTGTATACTGAATACGCCGCCCTGATATGAAAGCTTTTTAGGGCCGGAAGTAAAACTTCTTTTCTTCAACTAAACGAAAAACGACAATTTACCTATTTAAATTAAACTTTTTAAATTTATAGTTTAAACATAAATTAAGTTTCCATTTTCTAGCTAATATATAGATAAATAATAAAATTTATTGTTACTTTAAAAAATACTTTATAATTAATTTGCGTCAAATCTTTAAATCTGCGAGAGCTCTCCCTTAAGATCATAATTTAATGTACAGATAAAACTGAGAGGCTAATTTGTAAACCGTTACAGTTGCGCAAATATCAATATACTAGTTTTGTAAATATACTGATTCTGCCCTGGCTTCGTGCTGAAATCCGCCAACCAATCTTCAATCCGGTTTAGATTACAACTAGGTACCTATAATGTTTCAAAATTATTTGTTTAAACTAGAATTTAAAAATATATAGCGTTAATTAAAGCAATATTTAATTCGAAATATACTGGACGAACAAACAAACTCCCTGTTAATGACTTGGAACTATTCCATCGCTACATTCGAACTACTTTTACTGGGGTTTAATTTTTTTGACTTATGTAAGAGACAAGTCACATTCGTGATCAATGTCTTAGGATAATGTTTTCGGTAATTAGATGGCATTAGCATAATGCATGAGATTTAATCTCTATATATTATTTAAGCCGTTAAATATTATGTCAATATTTAGCGAACGCTTAGCACATGCCATATATGGAGATCATTTGTCAAAATCGTGTTGCTACATTCTTGTAAAAATATTCTCAAATTCGTTCATAGCTTGTTACATAAAATTTCGTTGCAAACTTCTTGCAAAACTTCAGATTTATGGATAATTTTCCGCTTGTTCTATGGCATCATAATATTTATATTTCTAACATCGTACTGATGCAATGCAATCAATAACACATTATTCGTTATTTATGTGTTGTTTTAAGAGCGTAGAATTTTGCATTAATTACTCAGAGATAAAATAAATCAGATAAAGAATATAGTTAACCAACAAACATAAATAAAATAAAATGTTGGGTCATAGAGAAGCAAAAATACTTCTATGTAGAGCAATTTCGAAATAAAAATTAAACAAAACAAAAAGCATGTGTATTGTGTAATGTGTATATTTTAGTGTTGACGTAGTAAGCCTCCTGCAATTTAAAGTTGTTTGTTTTATTCGCGTATTACGCGATACCGTATCTTGTCAAAATATTTTGACGGCCCGCCCGTAACCGATCCACTGGCGGAGGTACGCAAAACGCTACTCATTAATTACATCCGACATTACTAGTTTTACTTTCATTAGTTATACAAGATATTTACATAATTTTCTATTTGACTAAATAAAATTTAATGTAACTACTGGCGATGTCCTTTCTATCATTTGCGCCATACATAATGTATTTACTTGTATTGACAAGGAGATCAGAACAGTACCTTGTAGTTTTGAATAATTCAAGGCAAATAATAATAATAATAAATATTTATTTCAAGTATCAAGACTCATAGTGTTAGTTACAATTTACTTACCATCTATGTTAGTACAAAGGCCTTAACATAATACACAAAAGTTACCTATCAGTAATAATTTCTACAAAATACGTCTCCCAAAATCAATAACATTACGATTGTTGATGGTACACGACATTGTCTTCGAAAGGCTTTCAGATCGGTTTATTTGAGACAAGAACTTTTATCTCGTACATATTCCTCTGCTCAGAGAGATCGTTACCGCCAACAAAAGGGCCGAAAGTTATGTTATTGCAAAATTGAACGGCTTCATAAATTGTAGGACGTTTCGCTTTTGACAGCCGTCCCGAGTTAAACTTTACGTGAAACTATGCTCCTGTCTTCCGTTCTAAACGCGGCTTGTATGGTTCATAGAACTTCTTCCTTGGTTGTATTATTATCTATTGTTTGAGTCTTGTCGTATTCTGATAGTAAATTCTGATTGCCCGAGTCCGGGTTACAGTGATTGGTTATACCTGATACGATCTCCGAATTTCTCACTTCTATGTCACTTTCCAAACATGTAAACAATAAAAGTTACTTTATGACATTTGTTAACTTGTACCTACAACACTTAATATATGGTAATTACTAACTCAAAAATATACACTTAAAACATAAATCAATCACCTATCTAAATAGCGTTCGAGTCATTATTGTATTCAACATTAGCATAATGGATTGAAGTTGTGAGAATTTTCTTAAAGCGTTGGTACATCATTATCCTATTACAAGACGCACGAATACACTGGAAATACCTTTTTCTGGAACAAAAACGTACAGCCGGTTAATGCTTGAGTTCACAATGCGCAAAGCCGTGACAAGATAAAATCTAGGGAACACCGTCGGCGAATTAAAATAAAATATCGCATTGAAAACGGACTGAATAGCCTTTAGGACGACATTAAGCGCAATTACTAGAGCCGGGTCGCTATTTACACGTAGTGGATGGGACGCCTTAAAAAGAACACGTGATGTGTGATTGCACCCTCTTCAATAATGAGTTTGTTTGATATATCGGCGGCCTGTACGCAATCACGCGCCTATTTGAAATGCTCGATCGAATCGCTCGTTTATAATGAGATATTTCTCCAGGCAACTCTAGTAATTTTGCAAACGCTTTATATATCACAATCGCTGGATGATTTCTCGCGAAAATTAAGTTGAATTTCTTACGATTGCTATAAAATGTTATTTATTGCTTGTATGCGATGATTTTATATACGTAAATTATTGGTAAGCTTTATTGGATACGACTTTAGACGACTTGTAAACCTGTACCTTTATTGATAGAACAATAGAATAAAAAGCAATATATAAATTTTACCAATGGTGAACGATGAACATAAATTCATATTTTATTTTAGAGGCGATGATAAGGATAGCTAATTTGATGATGTGGCGAAGTCGTGACTTCGTTATCAAAGATATACCTAGGTATGAAACTAAGTTCATATATCGATATAAAATTATCGATAACTCCAAAAAGGGAAAACATTCCAAGAGGACTGCTCGCCCGTTACAAAATAAAATATATTATGGAAGTCACTCACTATACGCATACAGTGCAAGGACTACACTCCAGGTCATAAACGGGCCGTTTTGTTCGGTGGATGTCGCAAGAATTAAGTACAAGATTTTATCAGATGGATTGCAGCATCAATCTGATTCTGTACTAATATACCACCAAAATTTGGTTTCATTAAGGCTGCTTGCTAAATGGAAGGCCAATCTCTTCAAACAACGTGGCATAGCTATAGGTGGAGAAACCGCTTGAATGACGATGTTATTTTAAGTCTCCTTCAATAAAATCTTAAATAAAATCAATAAATTTAATGAAATCAATGAACTTCACTATTGAATGTGAAAGTCTGTTCAAAACTGTCAGACAGTCTTTAATTAAATAAAAGTAATTTCACATATAATCCACAAAAAGTTGATTGGAAATTAGGAGAATGCAGATACGATCGCGCAATTGAAATATTTTAATTCGATCTGTCAGTGGTTATCGCGACTGCATTCACATTTCATGTTATCACGAGACGATGAAAATAAACCCCACTTCATTAACGCAGGGGTGATAAGATCTCAGACACGCGAAAGTCGGTGATGATCTCCCAATCGCCTAATTTGTTTTCGCTTTCTGTTACAAGTATTTATTGTTCCCGTGGTAGAATGCAAGATATTATCAGCCTGACAAATGGAAATATTACGACATACGATTAATGTTACGTAATTCGCGTAATGCTAGTTCACTTTTTCTTGTGACTCTTTCGCCCGCAGCTTTAGTTAATGTGATTAAACGATAAATAATCAGGAGCCTTTGGATGTCACTTGTAAGAAAGCTTCGCAATGATGATATTTTCTAAACAATTGCGGATGGCAATCATTAGCGCATTTTGATGTTGACAGGTCATTGATAGAAACATCTGTCAGTGTCAATTAGTATTACGAATCGGTAAGGTGCACAAGAAAGTTCCTATTGACACATCCATTAATAGCGATGTTTGCACAGTTATCAGCTTTACAGCGCGATGATGGATTGCATCAATTCATCATTGTACAACCTCTAAATGCCTGGTAATAGGTTAGAAATTAGCTTTTGTCATTTTGATAAGCTTATTTTACGTACAAATTAGAATTAATGACATAGACAAAATACAAACAATGAATCATGTGTAATTATTATGAAAAGTCGTTATAAACAAGTTAATAAGATATAACTGGCTTTGATAATCACAAGAGACAGCTGGTCGTTACGAAGCAAGCTTGTGTTCTTGGCAGTTACACTGTCTATTCTATAAATTAGAACTGATTTGCGAAATGTTGCAATCAACGAAATAGTTCAAGGTTTACAATATTTAAATCGGACTACGACATGGCTAAGTTTTAGATTTTTTTTATGAAATCCCGTGTTTTGCTTCTTGGCTGAATGACCCAGATATTTTTCATCTTTAAATTAACCAATAGAGACGTTTGGCAAATTTAAAAAGCATCGCATGAAAAATGTTTGAAAATTATTTGCGACAGGTGCACTGCATAATTTTAGGATCATTGTTGGCTTTGACTTTCTCTGGCTGGATGGAATCCGAAGGAATTTTACTTAATCGTAATGCACATTATACACCACGGAGTTCAAGTACTACTTAAAGTAACAATATTTCATAAGAACTCGATGGATCGTTTCGTGTCTGCTGGCCACTAGATAGTCATGCTGTCACTCAAACTGCATGTATTGTAAAGGCTTACGACAACAAATTCAAATAATTTTTTGTCGCATCAATTATTATTTTACCTTAAGGTTCAAAATTGATTAACAAAGAACAATATAGTGCAAGAGTTCCATATCAGTACATCTTAATTGCGTAAGGGACGGGACATCGCTCAGCGGCCCGGCCGGCACTCGAACGACTGGAGTTTATTTTATTATTTTTAACACAAATATTTATTGCTTAATTAAATTAATGTTTATTTATTTTGTTTGGAAAGACAAAATGGTATCAAATATTTGCGAGTCTACAAGCAAAATTGCCCTCCAGTATTAATAAACAACATTTAGCCATTAAACATGCATCATAGAGATTTGTTAACTCTATTAGATACATTATTATCCAAACGAAATGTTTATTGTCGCCACTGTTCAAAGTGACAATGTACATTCATAAAAGTTGCGAAATTACTATTTGTAGAGGAGCTATGAAAGATGTCAGGATTAGGTGCGAAGTGCGAACACATAAACGGTACACCTGTCATTACCGAGTCGACAAATCTGTCGTGTGCTCCCGGCTTTCACTGCCATTGTTGTCACTACTGAAGACGACACTTTCGCTTGACAAATTCAACTCTGCACTGTTTGGCTTTGCGACTTTTAAATATTTCGACATTTCGAAAACGAAACACTTGCTAAATTCCTCTTTCCACGTCACATAAATAAAAAATTGTAGGCGCCTACGTTTCTCTCGCGAATATAAGTTTCTTTTTGGTCCCGATGTGGGAACGGATACAACAGGAAGAATGTTAACTATCCGGTCGCACTGAGGATGCTAATTGAGTCTCGGCAAGCGTTACCAGTCTGGACGCGCCCCTACTATATATTTTCATAATTTCAGACGTTTATTGCGGACTCTTATCGAAACGATTTTTAAAGCACCTACCTATTGCACCAAGGCCGATACCAGAGTTACAATTATAGTAGAAATACTAATATGCCTCGACATAATCTAGAATTTTCTTCGCGCACCTAGAGTCTCGACATTTCATAAGTGCCCGTATTTAGTTTTCATGAAATAAAAATCTTTTCTATTCTATTCTTGTGAAACTATCGGTCATTATTACATTGACGATCGCGAAAAAACATTTATATGTACCTACGTTATAGTTTTGATCACATAAAACATTATTGTAGCTGATGTTTACGACATAATCAAGATCCCAATTTTACTTAAAGCGCGACAGTAGCTTAATTTTTCATATAATTTGTAAAGCGCATCCTCGCCGCTCCTAGAATTTGAATGAAATGACGATAAATTAATATTTTGACCAAGACAAGTTTAAGACAAGTTTATTATAAAAAAATATAATATTATTTAAAACTGTCATCAGTTAACCATAGTAGGGGCAACAGGCGACACTTAATGATGACGAGTCTCGAACGGCTGCATAGGAACGCGGCTAAATCCCAACGGTGCACAGAATCGGGTGCATTTATTTACATTATTATGTCGTCCCAGCTATTTCTGGGCCGACAGAGGCGAATTAAGACCGTAAAAGAAATGTACACTTTAAATCCACGTTTGGAAGTAACATCGAAAGTTATAAAATTCGGCAGTCGTTTACTTCCTTCTTCACCAGAAAAACAACTTTAACGTAGTCCTTTTCGAACAATGTTTGAATTAAAGTATTTAACGATTACGAAGATTTTTTTTGTAACTTCCTGCGGTAATACCTACTTTATTGGAATAATAATATAGAAGCTTTCTACGCAAGACATTCTATACAAGACATTGTACCCACTTGGTCTCTATAAACTCGGATTAAGTAATCAAACATTTCAAAATATGACGGTAAATCGCGAGTTAATTACCAGAAGTGCTATGGTTTGATTAAGTATTACGGCCTCTAATTAATACTAAAATATGGTTTTAGGTTCTTTATTGAGCGTTAACAGCATTTTAATTGATAACTCTATTAAAATTGTTATTACAGTAACTAGTCGTAAAATTAAAATAGTAACAAATTAAAACTGTAGGTACATAATTTGGACCTGACTTATGGACCGACAAAAACAAGACAAGGTAGGTTACGGTTTTAATAAAATAATATATGATCTTGACATAGACATGACGATACAAGTTTAAATAAGACGTAGGTGCATAGATTTCTGTTCGCAGACATTTAAGTCTAGCAAGATATTGAACTTTATCATGTGCTAACTTAATTACGATAATAGTGAAGCTTCGTGTCTATCAAAACAAAATTCGTGACTAAAAGCTGCCAAAAAAAGCTGAACAGTTTCAATCTCACCTTGATCTAACTCTTTATGCTTATCTAAACTGCTCACGAAATTGGTGACTTGATGTCGTAGTAATTTAGTAAACATGGCTGGAAATTAAATTTATGTCTAAATCGAGACAAACAGATAGCAAGACACGACATCGCCGGAGGAAACTGTTATCTCTCGATATAAGATTGTGGAGAACGATAACGATCTATCGGAAAAGTTAACGAACCGTGGTTACATTTAAGATGCTCATAATTTTGTTACGAAATGCTGCACTGTTTACTGCTTGCTGCTTGCCCTTTGTCTTCAAGATTAAAATTATATAAATAGATGACACACGCTTTTTGTTTATTAAAATCTCATTTAAATATAGCTCTGTCCTTTTGTTTTTATAGAGATAATTATAATTACTAGAGGTCGCCAAGTGGTCGAAATTCAACCGTTATTTTAGCTGTCTGCACTCCTTCTGCATTATAAACTTTAATCATGCCAAATCTCACACCCCTCTGTGCGCGCAATATGCTTAAAAAGGGGTAGGTACAAAGTTTTCCCTTCACTTATTAATATTCTTAGTTTTTATGTGATCTAGCCAATCGTCAACACTCTTGACTAAAGAGGTACGGAAACAATGATCTTGAATTCATTTATCGTTATGACCATCTCCTTCCTATTATTGTTTTGGACAGCTGGATCGCGTTGCCAACAAAACAACAGTAATTGGCGACATGGAACCCTTGATAACAGTCCAAGTTCGTAACATTTTATTTTGGAATTTAGTGACTCATTCTCTAAACATTTCACGGATTTGTTGACTAGCATGAATCAGCTGCGTAGTTTCATTCTACTGCAGCTCTTATGCCATTTTACTTAAGGCTAATATGTCTTCTGTTCATGATTATCAACAGTCAACTCAGCGGTCATTTCTACGCCATTTCATCGGTTATTTTATCTTTTACTTAATCCAATGATACCTTTGGTTTGGTCCTCCTGAAGAATCCTTCAGTTAATTTCCTTTTTACGTTCTACGCTTAGAGAATTCTACGTTTATCTTCTTGAAACATGAAATCATTGATTTAGTCCCTTAAATTGAACAAGTTAAAAACGGCACCTCATTCACTTCAATGTTTCCAAGATTAAAATTCCAGAGACACAGACAAGTAGTACCTAAGTATTAAAGAAAAGTTGTTCCTTACAAGTCGAGACGATGCAAAAATAGTTACTCGCTACTGCTTGTAAATAATTACGCAGACATTGCTTTGAATGCCTTGTACGACCACTCATCAGTGTTAACAATTTGTTTAGTTTTGTTGTGGCCCAGGAATGTAGTCTATCGCTTCACCTCACCGTCATTAGTGCATACCACTGGGCTCAGAATACCCCGAATAAAACTAAAAAGTCTGTCTAGACTAAACTGAGGGGCGTAGCTAAACATTCATCTTGCGGTGACTGTCTCTGGGTACCATATTTGATGGATAAAACATTTATTTTCTGCAGTTGTGACTCATCTTGATTTCCATATTTTTGATATAATCTGTTCTGGTCATCATTTTTGTTGACAAAATCACGTTTAATTATTTAAACGCTTACCCGAAAAGAAGCGGACTACCCGAATATAGGCAAACAACATTAAATGCGATCAATCAAAATAATTTAAGATGATAAAATCAGATGTAAAATAATTACTACGCCACATTGATAGCGGCTACTGTATATTTTACATAATAATTAATAATACACTCGACAGCAATCCTGAGAAGACCGTTCTGAGCTTCGGACATGAAAAACGGATATAGCTATTTTGGGCGCCAGTTTAAATAGTTTAATTCATTAATTATTATAGTAGGTAGGCACTGGACAGTTCCGTATGTGACCTGACTTCGAACTGCAATTAGTTAGATAAAATCATGATTATACCAAATGTAACCCACCATCCATACAATGTTTCTGTTTACTTTAGGTAACACGAATGTAAGGGTAACTTATTATTTTGTGCTGGATTTAAAGATATGGATGCTGAAAATGAGCCTTCTCCAAAAATAAGAGGTGGCCACATTCATCATGCCGGGAAAGCGGGTTTGATAAGCCGCAGTCCCCTTGCGAAGGACGTCACAATAAAGTTGAATGTATGCTTTGAACAAACATGTTTTACCTTGTAAATCAGTTTGACATAAGTAGGCACCTCAGACATTAGACAAAATTCTAGAACCAAATCCATGATCAGGGGGCTTACTATGAGCTCTTATAGCAGAGCTGAAATGGAACTTCCCAAAAACTCCAGGATAAGCTGACCTTTTATTGTACGAAAAGCCTATATCGTGCGAGTTCAGCTCATACTGGAAATTTCTCGGCAGGTCAATTTCAGCTCTGCTATAAGAGTTCGTAGTAAGCCTCCAGAACACACCAAAGTAAATGATCTAACGGATGCTAAACTTTTCGTGTAAGCATTCATTACACGACTACCGGACTTTCACTGTCTGTCCCGGGGTCAAGTTTACATGACTTCCGAGGTTCCGAAACATGTAGGTCACGTCACTATGATACGATCATTAGTTACAATTCAGCACATCGTTGCAATTAACCCGTCATCGACCACCTTATTATTATTTGTACCTGTCTGTATCTTTTGTACCTGTTTGTACCAAAACCTTGACTTGCTTGCTTTTGTCATTCACACAATCGTTCAAATATGTATTGGCGAATGCGTAATAGGTATCGGCACATTACTTTCTTTTGACCTAGTTATGGTAATGTGAATTTGAACGTAATGTAAATATTGGGTCGTGATGTTTTTTTTTTTGGGGTCTCCTCAGGTCCGTCTTCTTAAATTGAAAAAAAAAATAGAAATAGAGTTTCTTTGTTAAATATTCGATTATTTTTATAAATCATCGGTCTATAAATTATCACACTGTTGATATTCGGGCCTCCTCTCTGATGGACTACGCCGTGGATCCGCAATGGACGGAAATGGGGTCCCGGGGCAGATTAGTGGATGTCGTCTTTGATATTTTGGTTTTAAACCATGCCGATTTTCTCACTATGTTTTCCTCCTTCACCAAAAATTTATCTTTATAAGCTCCTATTCTTTAGTTGTCAATTTTAAATTCATAATATTGACGTAAATGAATACACCTCGGTTAGGCTTTAAAAAGAAACTGCCAGAAACAAAGAACTCTAAAAGAAAAATATTTTTAACGACTTTTTAATGAATTCATTTTCTCAAACATTCTTACAAAAGACATCGTAATACAGAGAACATCGTGATAAAAATACAACAGGTCCAATAAAAAGTAATACGAAACGTCCAAAAATTATTGCAATAACATTTTTTCTCCTGTATTACGTGGTGCGTATTACGCGGAGGTTGTAACTCCCGAGGCGCAAGCGCATTCTACAGGTTGCCCAGTATGGACGCATCGCACTTGACGCGGAACCTGTGCGCATTCGCCAATCGCATCCGTCTGCTTAACCTATAAAATCGTAATTCTCTTTAATATGTTATCTTTAAATTCTTATTACGTAAGATTGTTCGTCATGTCGATTTGTTGTATATTCATTATTCATGTCCTTAAGGAAACACAAAAGTTTTGTACAAGTGCTTTGAAGAGATTTTTGCAACCTTTTTTATCCGAAATAAAACTTGAACAGGCTATAAACATACATATAGTAGACAGTTTTAATTAGACGCATCTTAAGTGGTACACAAAGATAATTTATGTGAATTTCCTTGATTTAATGATATAGATAAAGACAAGTTAAATCCTTTAAGGCTGAACATAATATGTAACGATGAAAGGATGAACCCCGCAAAAACAATAATTTAAATAAAATAATAACCAACGTAAAAATATTTAGTAATGAGACATCGAAGTTTTTAAGTAGGGAATAAACATCTTACGGCTTTCAACAACTCATCCCTTCAACTGAAAATTATGCTTGTCTCATTTTAATATTATTTTTGTTGACAGAACTTTTTCGACGTTAACAAGGCACTCTGCCAAAACAACTGCTCATTCATCGTTGTTTAAGTTTTGCAACAAATTTATTGTGTACAATAACTATAAACAGACATCTCGCGCTGGAAGTAAACAAGGATGACGAGAGGTAAACAGTTTAATACCTTTCAAACATTCGGCTTTCGTTATTTTTTACTTTCGACATAACAAAGATCACACTCTCACTGTCTTGTTCCTGTATACATTAACAATATCGCAATTTTTTGTACAACTATGGTTAAACAACAATATTAAAACGGTTCTGAGAATTTAAGAAAAATATTTATGTTTACGTGCTTTGCTCTGACTACCACTACTACAAATCGATAGATAAAAAGAGAGAGACAGATGGACCATAGATCCTTAATATATAACATGTGAAAGTAAAAGTTGAAGTGGACCGGAAGAATTAAGAAAGGCACTAAATAAATTTGTGGCGAAAAACGCGTGCGAAAAGTTTAAGTAAATAGAGAACCATACTAAAGAAAATGTTGCTGTCATATACTATTTTCGTGTCTTAGTTATTAGCTTGGTAGCAGACACTAAACCTACCACTTAAGCTCCAACTGCCAATGAACGTCATTACCTGGCTATAACCCGTGTTAGTGACTTGATGCTGTCAAAAAGCTCATCTACTATCAAAAGAAAAGGAAATTCTATTCACACAGGTATTGTTAGATATTATGTATAAAATAATAGTCCCATACATATAAGACAAAGCCACGAGGTCACAGGTACATTGGGGCACTAACCTTGATCGTATGCAAGATCGCCGATAGTATAGATTCGGTCTGGGGGCCTATTAAGCTATGCCGTCTTTGATCTGGCAAGTCGCAGATGTCAGTCGGCAGACGCAAGTCGGACGCATACTCCTAGTTTAGGCCTTGTCACTCCGCTTGACGGACGCCCTAACGAACGCAGATGTTAGGCGGATGTTTTGAGAATAGGGTATTTATTTACTACATGACCAATTAAGGAGAATGTGTTGCTTGAATAATTTGTGTATGTTCATTTGCTCACGGCAGATCTTGCTAGCTGAGTAGAGAACCGAGCTAGGTACAAGACTTACCTTTACACACATCGTGCATATTTTTAACTCATTCTGTTCCATAGCTGGGCAAAAGTCTCCTCTATATTTTCGACACTTTTTTTTTCGTTTATTGAAAAAGTATTACAATATATTATGGATCGTATTCGCCTTCCGGGATAAAAAGTATCTTATGTCCTTCCCCAGGGCCCCAAGTCTGTTAATTTCTGTTATCTCAATCGTGTCAGAATGGTCTCCTTATAATTGGTTTTTACAATGTCGTTCAATCGATTTTAACTTCTTTTGCGTAGGAAATAGTAGTCAAAATATATAGAACGACACTTAATAACTGGCAAATAATGGACTTGCACTTCTATTACCTACGCAATAAAAGTCAAAATAGGTTGAACGACACTACAAGTACCAACAAAATTTGCAGACTTGGGGCCCTAGTTGTATTTAAGTTTTATGCTGTCGTTACAATCGTTTCATTAGTGAGGCATCAAGAAGGAACTTCAACAAACAGACACACTTCCGAATTTATAATGGAGATGGATAGAAGGCGGAGAACCAGATGCAGTTGCATAGCTTACTAGTCCAAGAGATGATCGCAAAAGGCTGAGTTTACAGATTAATTCTAATTAGATCTTCTTTATCTTTTTATTTAATTAAATATAGTAGTTTGTCGTAATCATGGCCTGTACCATGTTAGTATTTTAACTTTACCACGATGTTCACATTATGCAATAGCGTTCGTAGACCTTCAACTCTTGTTGCGGATAATATGAGACACATTCTTGACTATTTTGTGAAGAAATACTTTAAAAGAATGTAGTAAAATCACGTAGCGAAATTGTGTTATGAGAGGTTAACCTTGGACAGTCAGCATATTTGACACTTAATAATTTATAGGTATGGTTTGGTCAAATATATCCTACATAGTTCTTATTATACAGTGCGAAAATATTAATTTCATTTTAGGTGATAAATTACTGATAATATAGTCTGTTCTGTCAATTAAATGATCTATTTATTCTATAGCAAATACGTGCTTATTAAATTCCGATTCACTAATGTGATTTTTAAGTGAAAATAACAGCTATTAATTTTAAAGTGGACAAAACCAGCACTTTTAAATCTAATTTAATTGCGGATTTCCGGTTTTTTTATTGACAGGTATTCAAGAAATATTCAATAAAAAATCTATTTGAAACTGCTAAATACTAATTTAGAACATAACGATGAAGATACGTTGCGCAAAGCAAATGCAGATACAACTTGTGCCACATCACATCATTAGATATCTACTGGAATCATTTTATTTTGGGACAACGGTTCATTGAATTTGGATACCAAAAATTGGATAAGTTGTACAGAGTAGAGACCAACAACGCTTTTCTTCCATCAATATAGTGTCTGACATTATATATCCTACTCACGGTTCTAAACATAGACTTTGATTTCACTCGAAAAAGCAAATATGCATCTATATTTCTATATTTCGTGCGAAATGTCGATTCATATTTGCTTTTAGAATGTTCCCTGGTCTTGTAAAATCTAACCACAACAAAACTCTAACTTTCTCATTAAAAGTTTAGTTCTAAAATAAGTTCCGTTGTAGTATCCCGCTATTTTGGCAACGTTATACATTTAATGTGAACGTAACAGTAAGTTTGGCAGAGGTAGCCAAGTTCCCAGAAGTCTGGGTGTAAGCGTACACCGGCTTATCATATGGATCACTGGAAACGGTAGCGTGTAACAGTGCCCGCCCAATACACTAGTCAAATGAGCACTGTTTATATTTTGTGAACTATACTGCCGGTATAAGGTAGGGGACTGAGATGAGCGGAGCTTTAGCCTGGCCTTTAAACTGCGGACTATTTTTGTTATACGTAAGAATTATCAGTCTAATGCATGTACAGACAAATGGTATACCTACTCGTACATTACCTACGTTATGCTCCTAAGATTTTTGTTGCATTACATGGTCATTAGCTGGTAAAAGGTGAAAGACTTATTCATCGATATCATTACCATTTGGGTATAGGTATCGTGGTAATACTAAGCTCTATTTCTTCAAACGCCGATTTGATCGTTAAAGGAATATTGGTGTTTATTGTCAGGAACAATATTGATATTTATTGTTTAGAGATGTTGATTGTTAAGGTAGATGCCGACCATATGTACCCAGAAAGAAAACAACCAATTATGTTAAAATTACTCGCAATTTGACCGAGTAAATAAACAAAATATTTCGAGAGTGATTTGCAAATCTGTCCAATCCGTCTCTTACTATTACATATTCTACTTCTGACTCATATTCCTCATTGCTAAGGATCAGGGCCTGCAATAACTATTGATGTTTCTTTTACTTAAGTATTCTAAAATCCCCGCTCCGCGCAGCTCCATGACCGACCCCGCCGGGTCGCTCGTTCCCGGAACCCGGCACAGTCACCTGCTGCGACACCAACATGATAAATAAGACACACAATTAATTGCTTCCTACCACACCCGATACCACTAAATCACAACACATATTAAACTGTCCCCTTTTAATCGCTTTTATCATTGCCTCTGACATTTTTTCCATCTTAATAGATAGAGCTGTATCTAATAAACCTGCCACACTGCCAGTTAGCATTGCGTTGCCTGTATCGGCACTTATTTATGGAGAAACAAATGAATGTACAGTACAAACTAGGTGTGAGTCACCCTTTAAAATTGAGAGTTTAAAGCTCCTGGAGTCGTGTTATTGTGTTGTGCCGGACCGTTTGCAACGCATAATTAATGCACCACCATTATTATAATTTACTCATGCACTTTAGCTATGTTATTAGTTTATTACTCTCAAATATTGCACTAATTTAAGTTCACCGTTCCCGCAAAACAACTCGAGTAATGCAATAATTTCGCTTTGCCATTCCACTAGACTTCACAAGTTGATACATAGATATTATTTTTATCTCCTAATCTGTGACCTGGATTTTCAATTTGTTTTAATATTCTAGGTTAAACATGGACAATTCCATGTCCAGATCAGGCATTAATCACAATAATGTGCCAACCAGTCTACACATCATTGTAGATAATCGTAATAACATCGTCTAACAAAAGATATATATTTGGAGACTTACCTAATTATACAAAAAAATCATAAAACACATTCGATTGGCCAGTTTTGTACATCAATAAAAGTCAGTTTGATGAAAAAACAACCTAGGTAAGTACTTAGGTAGCGAAATATGTTGAATAAATTAATAAACCAAGCAAAACATGCTCCAAATTCTTAAAATATCGTGTTATTTACTTTGGTATCAATTACTTACTAACAATGCTTATTCGACCAGAATTTAGTACTTACGCTCCTATTCCATGAAAGTGATCAAGGTATCAATTATAATACTTCTTCTTAGAAAAACTCGTGTTCTGACAGATATCTTACAAGAATGCAATGCTTGTTTTTGCATCATACGTATAATGGATTTTTAATGGTAAACATTCTTGGGAGGTAATCGAAACGCAAAAACCACTTTAACAATCTTCCACTGGATTCCAATGTAATAAATATGACATTTATGGATTATTACTTACAATTTGAGTTACCTAATTTAATATATTTTATATTGAGATTTCAATAAACAGGTGCTGAATCTTATTCATCCAAATAAATTGTCTTACAGTGATCTGCTAAAATAAATCTGATTACTAATGTACTCGGGTGAAGAAAACCTGCAACTAAGACATGAGAAATAAATAAATAGTTACTGTTATTTAGTTAAAACGTATTCGGCCACAAACAACCTCAAACTTTGCAGTTAACGTTGCTCAAAGAGACACAGATGGACAAAGCAGTCGTATTTCAATGCAGTGCAATAAAAGTGCACTACGATGCTTAGAGTGAAATAAATTGTAACATATTGTGATTGCTCGGCTCACCTTGTGTTAGTTACGGTATTGCGTCCCATTTCCAACTGTGTGATTTATGTGCCCCACTCTCAAATACATAACATCAGCAGGTGATTCAGGACACACGGTTTACGACGTTTTCCAAACAAAGACGGCTGTGTGATTAGGTGGGATGTAACTATCGATCGACCATCGAAATGTCCGCGCAAACAATTATAAATAATATTGCTAAGAAACCCTACCAGGGTATACAAGATGAAAATATGTAGCATACTTAAATATTAAAACAATACTGCCCTATAAAAATTTAATGTTAATGCGTGCAATCGTAACTTTTCTCATATTTCATTTCGATTCCTAGGGCGGATACACTGATTATAAATAAAAAAATTGCGCAATTGTTTAATTAGGTACTGGAATTTGGTTCTGAGAGAATTTTGGTGACACAGTTCGGCTAAGAAACGATGTCGCATGCAACATAAGTGAATAGCCCCGCGACACACGACGAGAATTAACGCGGCGCACCGCTCCACTCAACCTCGCTAACTCTGCCAAATCGATTGTTACACGTCTCTCATTGCGACACAGTTGCGAAACAATCAGCTTCCTTAAAATAGTAATATTTGTATATTTAAACGGGAATGCCTTATGAGGACATCACTAGCATTCCGGTATTGCATTATGATAATGTGCCATTTTCAATGTGCGCATCGGAGTCGTGCGCGCCGCAGCACGCGCCCTCACTGGCGCCGCTTGCTCGCTTCCAATACTAAAAGACACAAGAAACACCGACCCTTTGAATCCAATTTTCTACCTTACAATATGTAAATAAGATAAAATATTGTTCTTCTGAATAAGAAAGATAACATTGCACGCAATCCTACTCGTAATACTCCTCATGCCAATAGAGACAATAAAGCTCAAGTTGGGTCCATTGACTTAATAGGGAAATATGTTGATTATCATGGAATCTTTATATTACGAGATGCGGGAGTGCAACTTTTATTAATAACACTGCGTTTTATATTACTTAGGTGTCGAAAGTGACAGTACAATATGACCAGTAATCCATTACGTAGATGTTTATCAAAAATATTTGGAATTAAGTCACGCGTGTGGGATGTGAATCGGTGTTTTTATGGTAATGTTATGGCGGCAATAGAAACCTCCCGACGCAGCGAAATCGACTAAACAATGTGTTGTTTCAAAACATACGATTGTAAATTTCCCATCACTGATTTTATTTTTATGGTCCAATATACTCGTACCTACACATTATATAATCAAATAATCGAGAGAGAAAAAATAAAAGAGTAAAAAGCTGGCTTGTTTCACCGCAGTAATAACAACGGGTATGATAGATCTAGGAAAAAATAACATACCAATGTTACCAAACAAAACTCACCTATGGAATGTTTACTGAACCTAGATTACTATAAGGAACAGACAAGAGCAGATTTATATAACACAGTATTCATATTTCGAATAATAGAACAATGACCAGTGAGCCCACTGGCCTAGTGGGTGTCGAAAACTTATGAAGTAATCCAGACATTTTGTTCCAGTTGGGAGTTAGCAGGTGGGAAGGGACAGATGACCGATCGTTTACTGCAAGGTTTCTGTAAGTACCAATATTTATTCTACAAAAGAATGTTGCAGCCGGCTTCTGGGAACATTAGCATAAAGCAGATATGCCTAACGTTCGCGCCCTCAGCCGTCATACAAGACGCCATTTATCGCGAACAAGGTTGATACTCCGGTTAGTTTCCCCGGTGCCGTTATTACTACTAATCGTTGATAATGTAGACTTAAAATATTAGATGATATTACCTATCATCTGCTTAGATAAGTTGAGTTTTATGCAAGGTTAAAATTTTCATAATCAAGACGGAAAATATGTTCTATGTAGAAAATAAATGGTGGTAAGACTTTGGACATGCGTCCACTAATTAAAGAACAGTTTTTTCGTTCGATCAATGATGATTTTATAAATGTGAAGTCTAATATTAAACTAAGGAAAAGTTTACGTATAAAAAGTTAAAATTTTGTTAAAATCAAAGCGTATCTTCCAGATAAAACAATTATTAATAGTTTCCCCGTAAACCTTTGACTCACTACCAAACAAGATACTAGCTGCGCCAACGCAGTTAAAAATCATTTTCTCATTTCCGCATTACTTGTAATTATATTGCTGTCACATCACTTAACCGCGCCGCTATCCCTAAGGTGTTACATAATTTATACTATCAGAAATAAGTTTTATACCTGTACATCCACAATTACCGGTTCTATCTTTCACGTTTGTTCCTGACAGGTACTGAAAAGAGGCGCATTTATCACTACACTGAGCCTTCTATTGATGTACAAGACGGGCGATGAATACCGCGTAATTTAAATCCCTCTGTTGAATCTTGTGGGTGGTTCGCCATCAATCCTGTGGGAACTGCAGTCGAGTGTTAATTATAAACATTTATCCTGTCTTTTAGTTACCGTTTGTGCGATTGTTTGTGCACGACTCGTCTCGAGTGTGGGTGTCTGCATTGCTTACCTGGACGCATTTAGTAGGATTCATCTCTGAAGATGCGTTTTGTATCTTGTTTTACTACTGAACTGCTGTTAGGAGTCATTTGAGCCAAGTTTTCTGCAAGGTTATTATTGGTCTATATTTTGGTCACCTCATATCCATAAACAAAAGCCGAAAATGTTCTCCTAAACACCTCTTTAATAAAAATGCTATTTTAGAAGGATAATGCACCACCATATTTGACACGTAGATTCGTGAGCATATAGTATGAACTCTAAATGCAAGTATATTTTTAATCATTTATTTCATGGCATGATAAAAATATTTCTGACGTGGTACACTCTGTATTTTTTGGACGTTACCATTAAAGTATACTTTGTGAATACCGAACAACAAATACAAATATGTACAGCTGATGTAGTCGTAACATTATTTTAGAACGAACCCCTAAAAATACTAAACCACAAGGCTAGAGAGCCATGATTGCTGTATCATACAACGTTGTAACCTAAGCCTGTTTCATCTCTACATCAATTTATTCGCTATAAAAATCATAATTAAGCGTAATTTTTTCCATGTATACCGTATTACACGTACGCCGCGTTTCGCTTCAATACGAGAATCATGTTTATAGAAAAGTGGATCTTTATTGAGCGGTGAAAGGCGTCGACTGGTAAGTTACCATTATAGCTGTCGCGGTGGCTGGCTGGGGACATTTGTTTAAATTTATGCTTGTTAGGGCGAGGTGACTGAAGGCACGGCTACACGACATGGCTCCGGCGATAAGCTAATCATTCGTTAGCGTGCTTGTACACTTGTCTTGTGTTTCTTACGAATCTTTTGACGCTTTTGATATGTTTCTTCACATCGCGTGCTAAGAAACATTAAGTTAGCTTTGGATATTGAATGCTGTACAGTCTTATTTTTTAGAGTATCTTGCTAAAGTTAGTAAATCGAAACGCATTTCATAAATTCATTGTCTTTGTCAAATGTAAAGATGAGGAGCATTGTAATGGTCTAGTTACGTTCTTTCCCTGTATTAGGTACTACAATATTAAAATGTGTGTACCACACCTTGATTCCGTTTAGCAAAATCCCATACAGGATCATTCAATAGATCATCCATTCTCCTGCCGTTATCCTATTTTATTTGGGATCAGCGCAGTATGTCTTTTTCAGAGGATTGTTTAATAGCTCTTGCTCCAAAATTATGGTTTTATACCTACTTGTACGGAACACTAATTGGAAAAGCCAAACTGACTGTAAGGCCTGGCTATTACGAATATATTCGACTGAAGCGTATCAACTAGATTAACATACCTATTCCATCTACTCAAGTTTCAATACCGATAGCCAACCTACTCCAATTTTAAAATATTAGAATTTATGTTTATTCAAGTTAATCATGCAAAATTGCATTTTTACACCAGTGTTAATACCACAACAATGGATAAATTGTAATAGAGGTCATGATAATATATAAGTCGTGCAGTCGGTGGTCTAGATGCGGTTTCTCATGTCATTATATCATAAACAGATTATATTAATAACATAAACAAAGAAACTGAATGTAAGCACGACCTTCTGCCCTGTCCCACTACGTAGAAATGTATGGGACATCTGGCATTTATAACATATGTGTAATGGAACAAAGTATTCACAACATTATTAACAGAAATTATAACACACTGTATGTAACAAATAACTTAATTAACTGTTAACATGAAGTTATCTAATTACATATAATGAAGTACCTACTTAAAATTACCTACAGCGACGCAAAGTAGAAAATCGATGGATCATGGGCGTCGGCGACTGTTTGAATACTGTTATACTGTTGGCATTATTGTCCTTTCCGAAGATGTAATTTTTTTCTATATTTATATAAATTAAAAATTACTAACTTTTCACTATATGTCATCTTCACCCCATTTTAAGTCCTGAATGAGACCATTGCGTATTCCGTGATGCCTCATTTCGGTCGATAATTAAATACTACAATACCCGCTGTTTATTCAATCCGAGGGATTCCGACCACGCAAACATTACATATAATTATGTAGATATATCTAATCTTTGACAGCTGAAATCTGAATATATGACTCGCTTATCATGTCACCTGTGTTGTAAAAAACAATAGAGGTGAAAGGTCGTTAAAGATAAGCAATGGGCGGCTTGCAACAACCTCCAATCCGCATTGGACCCGCATGGTTGATTACGATTTTTTTATTTTACTTTTTTATTAATTTATTCAAACATCACCAACTGGAAAACATTCTTAAATTACACAATATGAAGAAACCTTTCTGGCATGTACCATTAGTTCGGTCAGCACAACATTAAATTACAAAAAAAATCTATAAAAGAGTCACCCCGTTCAATCTCAAACTCTTTTCTATTCCATTCTAGATTCCCTCTTTCAAAGAGGAGACCTGAATCCTAGCAATGAGACTTGGAACTTCAATAAGCTGATTGATAGTTTCCCCTTTCTTTAAGATTAAAATGCTGCATCTGCCATCTGCATGTTAGACCGAACGATGAAGCCTTCCAAAAGACTGGGATTCTCCTTGCTAATAACCGAAAAATTGTTACAGTTTGACCAAATTTTTAGGTTTTTCTTAAATGCCCATAATTTTCAAACTGCATGAGATATATTTTTTTTTTTCAGATTTTTCTCATGATGTTTACAATCAACCCTGTCGCCCCGTTTCGGCTTGACGTTGAGTTCTGGGACACCCTATATAATAATATTTATTATAAAGAGGCAATTTTTTTTTGTATGTATGTTGAGGTAAGCTCTGGAAATACTGAACCGATTTTTAAAATTATTTCACTTATTAAAAGCTACACTATTCTTGAGCTTTATTTTATCATGATAAAATAAACGCGCGCATGAAACCGTGGGCAACAACTAGTGTAAAATAAAACTGGATAGAATAAAATATTTTCCATGCTCTGTACATATCGTAAATACAGTTTCATCTTAACTTTAATACATTGTAAGAATGCAATGTAGATGCTACTACTTCAGTAGATATCTATGTGCATATCTAGCGGCAATAATGAATCTCATTTATATAGTGTATTAGATGGAAAAATCCGAGACTAAAACGCCAAGCAAAAGACAGTAATAGAGCGCTAGAACTTGATAGTCGGAATCATTACATTTCCTTTTTTTTAAACTGCAACTTCTTTTTAAATTGACTTCGAATTTTAAATTAATTAATTTGTCATGAAGCTTTTTTCGTATTGTCATATTCATCATCATCACTATCATCCACAGTAGGTAAGTACCATGTCAGTCATCGGTGACGACGAATAATAGATTTTCTATTGTTTGACGGGATCGTACGAAGAAAAAGTTAAAAACGGGCGATGGAATAACGAACGCGTGGGCGCCATTATCGCGCCCATTTACCGGTCCTGATTTCTTAAAACATTGAAGATGTCGGAATGACAAGATGGATAAAAGAGACGCTCGACCTATGTACGCGAGCAATTTCTTTAAACACTTTGCCCCTCAGTACCTACGATTTCTCCTGTAACGTGGGTACAGTTTACAAACAACAATGTCACATGCACACACACTCAGAAAACTATCTATATTCGATTCGTACTGGGATGGAACCCGCGACCCGATAGCGCAGATAGCCAATCGCTTAGCCACTACACCCGTGCTGTGCCATCTTTCACGACATCATTGCCAAGTTCAGTGGGAACAACTCGTCGTCAAAATGTGCTCAAGTTCTTTCCCGATAATGTGTCTGCTGCACGACAATCAATGTGTAAATTTACTACCAAACCTACGGCCTCACCACGGACATATAAACCAGTAGTTGGATTGTGTTCCGCGGTGATTTTTGATATTTCAGATATTGTAGTAAAAAATAACACTCACCCTTTGCCGAGCACCTATAGGCATGTCATACTATGTATATATACCACTTTATTAAAGGCGTGTGTACATTATCATAAGTATGTATAATAATATAGCGGTAGAAGCATTTGCAAGTAAATGTAACGTGAGTATTAAAACGGCCTTTTTATGATGTTGGTTTCTAATTTCCCTTTCAGAAGGCTTGGTGTTATCGAGCACTTTCAATATTATGCCTAATAGACTTGCGTACTGCCAGTTATCAGTAAAAATACGACACATGGAAGTATGTAAGTGAAGTCTTAATACCTAACTACTTCCTAGTAGGAACTATTTATGTGTATAAGTAAAGTAAAAGACAAATAAACATGAATATTTTTTTATTAAAATATTGTCAATATACATAAAATAAGATCATTCATAATCAAATAGCACATTATACATTAACAACATCCGATAACTATATCAAGGCATTCAATGGTCCACAAATATACAAAACGTTGGGCAGTCTTATGTCTAATAGGACGTTGCATTTGATACAAATGGAAAGAAATACAGTGATAAAATAACTTCAGCATCACGCCTCTATTCCCCAGAGGGTTAGGCAGAGGTGTACCTATTTTTGTACACCCATATTTTGCTAATGCTGATAATAAGCCCCATGTGGGGGCGAGCCTATTGGCATCCACTGGTCACAATTTCTATCTCTGGGCTGTTACTGAGAGTTTGCTAACAAAAAACCCAATTACACTTTGCCCGACTAGGAAATCACATCCAGGATGCTTAGCAGCCATTCTTGTGACCGTGAGGCAGTACCTACTTGTACATTATTAGAAAATCCCCGTACAACAATACATTGCAATGAATATTACAAAAAACTTTCAATCGAATGTCTTAATTCAAAGATATCAAAGTAAATGGTAATGAAATATTTTATATTTACATTTAGATTCATTCAAAAAACACTTTTACATAAGTAGTTGTGGTTAAGAAGCTAAGTCTTCTTAGTATCTAATCTACGCAATAGCTTAACGTTTAATGTAAACTTTATGCAATATGATAACAAACACTTATATAAACTGCAATTTTTTATTGGTAGTTGAGAAACATTTAGACGAAATGTCTTTTTTATAGATTATTTAATTAAATATTATTTCAGTCTGATTATATCTATCGATACTTACGTATACTTCATTTAGGTATAGCTTTTAATTTAATAAATTAACTTTTTTTATTCATATTTTTGTTGAGGCCACCTTGGTGACTTAGCTAGCCTCGTCGATTCATAACTAATTGTTACCTAGTAGAATTATATTCTTCGAGCTTCATATAAATATAGGTAATATATACTAGTGAAATATAAGGCCACTTTTCAGCCCCTAAAGGGTACAAACATGACATAACGTTTATTGCCTATAATAAATTCCGTACCATGCAAACCAATGCATAGTTTATCAAAGAGATGTTACGCTCAATATATTACAGACACATTAATTAAGTAGGTATAATAAAAGTCAGATATATACACTGTACATTACTTACGAGTAAACTGGCAACAGAAGGGCCACATTTCCATGTACATTACATCGCATTCTAGTATCCATCGTTATGTATTCTCATCTTTCTAGCCATCGTAAATCCACCTTAGCTGCGTCCCAGGCCCGTCAGACTAATCTCTTCGATCCGCATCGACAGAGATAACAAAGCTTTCTGTTATATTACAGAAATAAAAACAAAACTCCTATCACGGAGTGAACAAGCTCCAGTAGTGTTGGGACCGACAGATCATATGCTTAGCGATGGCCGTTTCTTCCTGACGCTTTTGTTGCTCAAGCCGAGGATGGTCCCGATTACCTATGTAGAAAAAAAAAATTGTTTTTATTTTTCTCCAAAGCTTCATGGAATACGAATGTTGTAGCCCAGGGTGTTTCCCATTACTTAAACATCCAATTAACCAGTCTAAAAAACGTTGAGATAAGCTGCTGTTGCGTTATCAGCCCATACATTGTGTTAAATAACGTAACTGCGCGCAAAATCTTCCTTTTGGGAGCAGTTCTAATTTTAGGTGATGGAATCAGCGACATGGAACATACCTTAGAGACGGAGTAAGCGGCGAGCTTACGCCTGGGCGTGGGCAACAAGAGCGCGAGCGCGCGTGCCTCCCGCAGCAGAGCATGGAACGCGAGGGCGGCGCCTGCGCAAGACTCCGCCGCCGACACTTCATAGAACTGACAGCCGAACCGCAGCGATAGCTCCTGACCCTCTTCTGCTTTGACAACTCTGTTTGACAAACAAAAATACTTAACTTTGAAGCACTGGTATTAAAAAACGTGTTAAAGAAAATAATCAGGAAAATGTCAAGTACTTATTAATTTACATAATACAGACGCAAGGATGTAAGAGTAAGTACTCGTTATTTATGTGGCTTCTTCTTGACCTTTCCGGTAAATTGACCTACTCAGACAAAATTAAGTAAGTAGCTTGACTGCCTGAATCCATAAACCATTGGAAAAAAGTATATGTTATATTGGTAGTTATGCAAACCTGGCATGTTCCAGGTCGCGCTTGTTGCCGAGCAGGGTCACGGCGGTGCAGCCGGGCAGACGGGTCCTCTCCAGCAGCGCCAGCAGCTCGGCAGCAGCCAGGAACGAGCGCCGGTCGCATACAGAGTATACCACTGCGAACGCGTCGCCCCAGCGGAGGTGCTCCGCTAAACAACCGCGTTTCTGGACAAACATTTCTATAGTTTTAGGTGGCTCAAAGCTCTAAGCAGCATCGACTATATTATACCGCAGTGAACATAGGCCTTTTCAAAAACGGAATGTACAAACTCTTGCATTTACTCAACAACACCATGCTTATTTTGTTTTTGTTTCAGACACGTACAGTTTTTTATCAGAAGTATAAATATTTCCAATAAAAAAATCATGAAACGATTATAAAAAATGAAAATGTAGAATGTATTGATAGTAAATCGTAAATGTATACAAGGTACGTATTCTATTACCGATGATATCAGCAAAGATATAAAACACTTACTGCGCACCCGCACGTATCTAAGACTTCCACTTCAGACGTGGCGCCATCGAACGCCACCCGATGTTGATACAGGAAATCTGAAACAAAATCTTTGTTTGACTTTGCACAACAATCAACACTCGACCTGTTCTCGATATCGACCTCGCCATGTATTGACTTTCTGAAAGATGCTATCAGTCACACAGATCTAGGTTACAACCATAATGCACTCGCGTGATACGCCAAATGAGTTATTATGTGTCACTGATATACAAAAAATATGCAATAAATCAATTGATTGGGATTTTGAGCACGTGAAGATTTAGGTGTTGATAATTAATATAATGTAGTGTGCCAGGAGGCAAGAATTATAATAGCGTGTGTGATTTGGTAAAGCCATCCCCTGGTGATGAAACTTTTGTGTGAAAACATGTCTTGTTGTTGTACCAATTTTTTTATTTATCTTCAAAATAATGTAATATGCTCCAAAGGTCGACGGCCTGCTGAGACGGCGCCAGCGTCGATCAGCCTTGGCACTCCCGCGCTGCATCTTGCCAATATCGCAAATAAACCGTCCATTGGCACTCAATGCCTGGCATTTGTGAGTGCCCTCTGTAAGGGCTCACATTCATTGGTATTTCTGTCTTTCGAACAACACTGACACTCTTCGCATATCAACTAGGTGATCAGAACTAGGAGGAGTGCCAGTGAAATTACTATTGTGTTGTTATAATGACCTTAATATACAATAGGGGTATTTATCTGATAGAAACACTGTTTATACCGGTTCTGTAAGAGATTGTTTAAAATCTACAGTGCGTTATATTATACAATTGAGTGTTGCCAAAATGCGCAACAACTAAATTTAAAGGCGATGTTATTCATAATTAGGAAAATCCCAAAGGAAGTCGCACAAAATATTTTCGTTGTATCTGCGCGGAAAGTACACAAACAATCCGCTTTTACAATATAGTATCAACTGATGCTAAATATACTCACCGCCAGTAGAGCTGTACTCGCCAATGTAGCGCTTGGTTAAATAACGCACCACCACCGCTGCAACAATAAAAAATATCCATTTAGGACCGTTTTCAATGCTTATGAATCTAGCGACCGATAAGTCTACTGAACCTTTACACCTTAGCATACCTTCCGACCAATAGTAGCATCAGAAAGTATTATAAAATTGGCTTATAGTAGGACACAAGGAGATGCAGCGGCAAAAAAAAAAAAAACTTTACTTTGACGCAATAAATTGTAAAATTATCTTAACAAGCGACTGCCATTGGTTGTTCGATCAGGTACATCGATGTAACTTGTGTATGAGTGTTATAAGAAGAGTTTGGCATCACCAAAATCTACCATTGGTTAACAAAACGATTCGTTTTTGTTTATCTTGATAGTAATCGAACCTGAAACAATTGCCCAACCATTACTGTTCCATACGTTTACATTAATAAACTAAAGAACGTGTAATTGATTACACTTTTAGTTCAAACTTTATCTAACAAGATAAAACACAAAGATTAATTGAAATACAAGTCGGTAACAGAGAAAGCAGCAATTAGCACCAGTCGGCACTCGAAGGTGTTACAAAATTTGTGCCCCTCAATGAATTTATAACTACAAGCCTCAATTAGAGGGAAAGCAGACAAAGGGCTAAGGGTGTACTAAAATTATTGGTCAACTACCACACCAATTAACACTAAAGACAAGATATAGAGTTAAATTTTATTAACAATCAGTGTTTTATGGTTTTACTTTTATTTATATGAATACAATTACCAGTTTGTTACGTAAGTACTTTATTAATTATACCCTTGATTGCCTGTAACTATTATTATTTAGATGCGTTCAGTTTATGATATATCTAATATCAGTGAATAGCTCATCACTCTGGCTACAAAACAGTAAGTACCTATGTATTTTTTATTCAGAATTGTTGACGTCTCTTACGTCGGCGGATTACCACATATACTTTAGACCCCGGAAAACTTACAACACAATTTTTATAAATACTTATACTTTTCACGGAGGGAGCTGTGTGAACAGCTAGTGTAATATGTATGTGTTGATTCTTTACCCCAAGACTCCTAGCACGGAAAAAAGGAGAAGGACAAAACCATCTCTTTCCATTTTCTTTCTAGCACGGTGAAGATGACGGGCAAAGGGAGACGTTACGTTTTGTCCTCTGTCATGGAGAAGATGGGTGGAGAAAACGGATTTGTCCCTGCTGCTGTCTGGACAAAAGTCTTCCCGTAAACCTTCCAAACTTTGCCTTTGATGCCTTCTCCGAACAATTATTTATGAGCATTTTAGTCATCACGACAGCGTTTCCTATGCTTGAACTGATAATGTTAATTTAAAAACTGTCGCATGTCTCGCTCTAATACACGCTATTATGACATTGTGTAAATGCGTATCGGAGCTGGCACAATGAAACATGATAAACCTGACATGTAACTCTAAACTAATAAATAGGACACGTACGAATATATTAATGTTACATGTGAAACTAAATTGAACGGCCTAGTCTGGCCTATCATATAAAAATATAAATTACTTTCGAAGACTTCTTCATCTGACAAGATTAGTCAGTCAGCAAAGGTGATATTGAGGCTGACTGTGCCAGACTTTTTTTTATTTCGACATTCGTGGAGGCTCTTTTCTTGCACCCCTTTCTAAGGCTAAAGTTAATAAATGTATTACTTTTATATAAAAACTAAGCGGCTTTGCTTTTATGCAGAAGGATCGTCGTATGACTTCCAAGATCTGCAAGGGTACCAGGATTAAGCAGGATAATTGTATGAAAGCTTACAGTAATCACTCAATCAAATCAATTTTTTTTCCATTACTAAGAACGATAGTCGGGGGTGGGGTAGACCGGGTAAATAACCATGTCCTTTGTTTTTTTTTTTTTTTCTCACTTACAACTATCCTTACAGGCTAGCCTAATGCGATATGATGGACGCTGTTACCCAATCACTCATATTACACCCATAAGCAGAGATAAAGTTGTTTATTATAAGCCAGAATCCACGCAACTCTATACAACGTAATAGTTTTATTTTCAATATTGATAAATATTTACATTCGCAAGACAACCCAAACAAATTACTTGCACTTCCTCATGTTCTTCTGACGGGGCGGACACGCGAAGCTATATCAAGACTAGGTTAACCGAAGAACTATTTAGTTTCGAAACAACTCACCAGTAATAACGTTAAATCTTAATTGCACATTATCAAGCTATTACGCCTACAAAAACTTACAGTAACCCATTTATTTCCATAGTGTTGACTCACACGGTTTACATTATTGACATCTTATCGAAGTCTAGCAATAGGTCGAACAAATATTTATAACCTAGAAGCGAAACTATAGACTCCCAATATTTAGATACCTATTCAAAGAAGTAATACTAGGTAATAGATAATATAAAAATATGCCTACTACAAATATTAAAACTACTTTAGACATGAATTTATCTATCAACATTTACAATCCGACAGCAAATAGCACATCGATCATGTATCTCTGATTAAAATCAGTTCCGAGACTTCGCCTCAATGCAGATCATAAACCGTAAAATGGTTTATATAGTGTCACATCTCATCAGCCACGCAGTTTACTGAGATTTGCTTCTTGAGATGTTAGAAGTTAGCAGGAAAACTATAAACATGTCATTCAAACGATTTACTATTGAGCTTCTGCTTTACGGCACATGTGGTTTTAATGTCAGTAGATATGTACCTACTTATGTTTGTCTGGCAGGTCAGGAGCGAGGCGTAGTGATGTGTGCTCAGATTCAATGAACCAGCTCAAAACAATCGATGTATGTTAATTGCGATTTCACGGCTATCTATTGAGGTTGTCGAACTTTCCTTTTATGTGCACTCTCCTGGTTGAACATCCTTTATTGATTTTGTATAAATATTTTGCTCGTTTTATTTGCTTTAAGCTACCGCTACTACGTACTGTCCAAATAGGTGTTACAAAGAACAATATTTTCGATTCACAAAGTAAACAAATAATACTTATTCACGATAATAAGACAGCTTAAACATTTCCTTTTTTAAATATTAGTTTGATACCTTATTGCAACAAATAAAAGAATAAACGTTTCGAACTTTTATTACTTAGAAATGACAAATAAAAAAGTGCTTACCTACTTCATAATCAAAACTGGCCCTCTTGCTATACGTACAGACAAGTATTGCAGAATCTGAAAACCCTTATCGATTCGTGCAAAATAAACATGCAGCTTGAGTCCTACCAATTATACTAACGAGTACTTTCACTTGAGCTCTGATAGCTAGGCAGTTCAAAGTGATCCGCAGCCACATTACTCCGTACAGATAGCGCCTCAAACCAATAAATCTGGGTTAAATTTGTTACAAGACAACGGTCTTCAATTTGCAATGCACGAATGCCTCTAAAATAGGTATTCCATTCCTTACTATAATACAGTGACTGATGTTCCAACTACTGGTTCGAGATTGGAGCGTCACATACATGGTGAGGCACTTATTAAGATCTTGACCGTGAAGCGCTTTTACACGTTTATAAGTTTTATATTCATTTCCAGAATAAACGTAAACTGGAGTGCGGTAACGAGACCCATAACGGGACTCGGGGAAACGAGGGATTTAAGCGACGTCTGGTGAACGAATACGGTAGCTAAATGTTAATTAAGAGCATCGGCGAGGTGATCACAGCCGCGATCCCGGTGTGTTCGCCACGCTACAGTAATTGGACGCCACGGAGTTGCATTAACATTTTTACGTTCGTTTTATTTCCGTAAACGCCACTTAATTAATGCACGTCTTTCTTTCTGCGCCTTCAATAACTACCGGTCACTATTATCTTTATTGAGGCACATATAAAAAAGAAGCAATTAATTTTTATTCTCGCCGATACTCTAAGGATAGTACGAAGCTTTCTCTCATATTGTTAATGTTATATCGACATGCTAATTAGAAATTTCACCGTAGTTATTTTTGACAGGTGACAATGATGAGTTTTGCTTGACCTGGAAGTCTAGAAAAGATTGACCTCATAATTCAGTTCAAATAAAGGTCTAAGGTGGCATACGATCGCAAAACATTGACGCTCAGATATTGACAGTTAAATAAATCGAGGAGTCATGCTTGTGTGTAAACATCGAATCATTGATACGATTCAACGAACGAGCAAAGTGAGAAATTCGATACCAAAAAAAAAAAAAACTTTGAAATTAATATTCTATGAACCTTTTTGAGTAGCTACATACTAAGGTGGAAGGAAGCAGAGGAAGAGGAAAGCCACGGATAAGTTAGATGAGCTAAATAAAAGAAAAGGTTGCTGTCATGTCGTATAAGGAGGTTAAAGACACTACACTGGAGAGAACAAAATAGAGAGAGCTGTATCAGTTATACCGACAAGAGCATAAATTTGAAGAAAAGAGACAGACTGAAGGTTCATGGGGTTTCAAGCTATTTTAAAACAATTAAAAATAACTTCTTCAGATAAGATTTGAAATATAAACTGCTTCCACGCTGAATCCACTTTTAGCTAGAGATCATAAATAACAACAGACGTATCATAACAATGGAAAATCGAGATATTTTTTCTCAGCTATAAATATAAACGTTCTAACTATGCGAATTCTATTTGGAACGCTGACTGAGCGATCGAGTATTCGGTGAGCCGTATATAATTATGTCGTATAGCGAGTGTAGCTAAAAAATGAAAGGAGCAGAAGATTCACTTTTACGCACCAGACAAACGCTGAACCTTGGAACAAAGTGGAGGATGAAAACAAGAGGACAGCCTGACTGTTAATCAAATTTTGTGGGAAGAGGAACTACAACACCATATGGGCTATTGAAGGATATACAAATATTGAAAGATAGAACCGAGAAATATGGAAGAAAAAGCATCGCGAAAATGCCATTTATGGTATGTTTTTATTCATGTAGACCATATCCAGTTACCTACTTAAGAATAATCAAACTCCAGATGCCACGTTCCAAAGTATAGACTTCCTATGGAGAAGAACGAGCAAGAAACTCAACTGTTACTCTATAAATTAAGAATTTCATAAAATATTTTATGAAAGTATACAATTGTTCTCGAAAATTTATGTGAAGCCAATGTAGGACGAAGTCTAAACTAAATATAGTTTAAACTTTGTCCTACATTGTAAGCCATAACAATGTAACCATGGAGTTTCTTGCCCATTCTTCGTAGCACCTAGAGTTTGACTACTCGTATGTACAATTAAGGACTTCGACGATTGTTAAATTTTTTGTATGGCTCCCAATAAGGTAGCCACGCCCACATTTTTCTTGCGCCAATGAAGGCTAAGTGTACCTGTAAGTATATAATCTACAAACGTCTCTTATCTTTAATATCGCATTTTCGCGATAATTTTAATTCCATATTAATTTCTCTGTTCTAAATCCCATAATCCAAAATTTCTTCATTCATTTTATAATTATGCATAAGAATTTTTTAATAAGATAGCCATGGAAGTTATGAGCTGACCAGTCGACCAACAAACGACACCCGTTCACGAGTATGAAGCATGTATCTGCATCGCTCAACTCAACCATATTTCAGGGAATTTAATGACCTACAAACTGCAACGAATCTAGAAATTGAGACGATCATTTCCTATTAATACCGTAGTAGTACTTATTAAATATTCTTTCTTCGAGGAGTGGGTTTTCTGTATTTTGTTATTTGTGACTGTTGAGCGAATGTGCGTGGTGCGTGAGGCGGGTGTCCCGGCAGACGTCTGACCGGGTGACTCACTGCGCGCCGCGGCATGCGGTTGAGCTGCGCACGCGCCGCTATTAATACTACTGCAGTTGACATTTAGTCGTTCTCGATCTATGATCCCGAAACGCAATAAGAGTTTTATGTCATCCGTAACTGTTGCATATGATGTGCATCTCATATATCGGTCAGATGAGTACTCTAGCGTAAAGCTACTCTGATAATCCCATAAACATAATATACTTTACCACTAGTATATTATGTATAACAGCCACGTTCAAATATATATCGATCAACGGTTTGCAATCATTATTTTGTAAAGCATACCATTTCTACATAGGTTACGAAAAGTGCGAAGACTATAAGCCTTGATATTTATAAACCGGTCATAGTTCAAAGTATGTTTCTGGATTATCCATAAAGTCTTTATTGTAAGTACCAGGTAAGTTATACCTAAGAGATGGTAGGTATTAGTAACAGCATACAGTAATTTTAACAACTGTAAATAAATCAACATCTAGGAGGTCATAGTACGTGGTTCCGCAAGTTTCGGCGCTTATTAGTTATAATAAGCGTGACTTTATGTACCCGTTTGTAACAGTTGCATGTAATGAACATCTCATGATACTTTAACGTAGGTACAGCCATTCGCCAAGGTAATATACCTATATTTCTAGCAGTAACCAGATGGGTAGGTACTTAATAGTCATAATGCTAAATTCTTGGCACTCAACGCCTTTATGCCGATAGTTACAACTAACGGGCTCCGATACACGTGGCACTGCACATATTAACTCTATTAAAGATTTCTTATGAACATGTGTCATAATATTATCATTACCCTCATTTGTTTCTTTCTGTACTGTTTTCCTTCATCCCAGGGTTAATTATAATTGTGATGACTAATCTTTTATGTATGCAATAATACTTAAGATGAATTACAGGTTTTACACGAAACAAATGTAGACCTATTGAAAAACCGCTCATTGATATTTTCAAGTTTTCTGCATGTAGATATATTTCGATACTTGTGCCTATCCCTAGGTACACTTAAAATCTTCTACCAGTTAAGACCTTCAAGTAAGAAAGTTTTTACTATTATTATGGACAATTAATCATTATTATAACGTTAACACACTTGTTCATTTTTGACGCACGTCAGTTGCATCATAAAATAAGTTCCCGGCGCTTCTTTAGTCTTGTTTACATTAATTATAATTACAAAACTACTCGTAATTACTGCGTCTTACCGGTAAGCCTCTTGGGCCGCAAGTGTAGTGAGAGCCTAAGAGTAAAGTTAACTTAATCACATAATCAAGATGTGGCCACTTAAGATTGATTGTTTGTTGCATTTCGTTGCGCAATACGACGCTTCACTAATGCTTGCTCAAGCGTTGCATTGATGATTTGAAACCATGGGAGAATATTTGGGAGTCGGGTGCTTGGGATTCCAAACAAATGTGTGAAGTTAAAGTTGTAATATTCTCTAGATTTTTTTCCGGACAATCATATAACTTCGTTCGTTGCAATAATTGCAGCAGAGTCGGAATGAAAATATATAGAAGTAGCAATACAGGATTGCCTAGAGTAGAATAATTTGTAAGAGGAAATCTTTTGTCCGTATAGTACATAAAGTTATTATTACTAGTGTTTATGGTATAGTATCTCTCTCTCTTTATCACCGCAATATATTTCTATATAATCTTACCAGATGACCAAAGTATTTTTAAACAACAACTAAAATATAATTCTGCCACTTGCATCCCTTTTGGTCGAAGTGCCTTTTATTAAAAAAAACAAACATCTTATATGTGAAGCAGATCCTAAGAACCAATCCAATTAGTATGACTATGACCTATAAAATCTCGATGTAGGTACATATAAATCTAATTCAGACTTCGAAATTGAGGTTCAAATTAAACATTGCGTATTGGTTTATCTCATCGCAATAATAGAAATGAACCAAATAACATGAACTATTTACCTGTAAATCTAACTGATTACAAAGACAACACCCGTCTACTTAATATCAATATCATTAATTATAACATTAGTATTATCATGATACTGTTCTGATTGAGTCACACAAATATCGTGATTGCTGATATCGAATGTGACTACATGTGTCAATACATGTTTCAGGTATTACGATTGGTGGCTTGAATTTGCATACGTGATTCAATGAACCTACATAAGTGTTACGAAAATTGCAAGTCCTATTGATGAAGCTGATGTTAACAGCTAATAAACAAATAATATATAATAAACAAATTCGAAATAAAAATGATAACTGATGAGGAAATGAAACACATCTTTTCTCTCTGGTAATAGTGGTAATCACTATGAAACACAATTTATAGATTAAGTTAACAGACAATGTTTACGAGGAATATATTGAGATTGAAAAAATTCCGACTGAACCGCTGAAATATTATCTATGAAAACTAAAGAAAACACTACTCTAGACAAAATCCGGGTATATTTTAGATATTCTGTAAAATCTAGTGTAAGTCTGTGCAAACATTGCACCTATTTCTGTTCCAATACAAACTATACACTTATAAACACTTCAATTGAATTTATCGATTAAAAATCTTAAAATAACAAACATCAAATTTGTTCACGTTATAAAACACAACTATACACGTGGCTATTAAAATTCAAGTGATCATAACATTGCTCAATAGGACGGCATCCGTTAAGCGTTCTTACCTAATCTTTCTATAATTGTTATGTTAATATATTGGAGTGTTTCCGAAAAACGACATCCGACGACTACGCTATAAATCAATTTCACTTGTGTTAGCTTTCGCTAAGTTATTGTTTATACTTTCTATTGCATCGCTAACACGTCTGCATAATACTATATCAAATGGTAGCATTTGATAGTTTCCTAACCGTTATTAATTGGCGATTAGTGACGTTTGAATGTTGAATGACTCATTAATGGTCTGCGCATGATTTATCTGTTGTTGCGCTGGGGTCTGCTTGGCAGTCAATTTGTTTGGAGATCAGACCGTGACTTAATATATTAACACGTGCCTATGTGTTAAATAAACCCTAATGTGTTTTAAAGAGGCTTATTGAAATTTAGTTGCGCAACTGTTGCGTATAATAGAGTTACATTTTTATCAGGGTGTTACACCACATCTGCGGCTTTAATTAACATAGTTTCTGTAACTGTGTGTATTGCCTTTTGATAAAAGAGATGTCCTTAAACACTACCAAAGGCCTCCAAGAAAACAACTCTTGCCTTCCAACGCTGGGCTAAGTACTATGTATATCTACTATATTAACGAACCGTGTTACCGTGTTATTTCTTATTACAGCATCTGAAGAATTTTTCATGAATCGAATACGAATTTAATGGATTTCCCAAATAATTATGTAGGTTATCATGAATAGCGGGCAATCGGATTTATTTACTGTATCTAACCACCTGCAAAACTACTATGTAATAAATAAGACTACTCGTTGCGCCAGGGCTGCCTCTCAAACGCAGCCATTTTATTCATGTAGTAATTCGAGATTATTACCGTAAATAGCAAAATCTGCGATTTTACTAGGTTCACTAAACAATTCAGTGTTCTTGTGTTTATATTCTTAGATAATTGCTATTTTTATTTGCAGCAACCTTTAACACTTGCCAAAGATGCCTTTGCAAAGTGCATATTTCGATGTGTGACCATTTTGTTCATTATAGTTTGAATCCATTAGGATAATTAGATTTAGACTAATTATAAAATAGTCATGTACTTAATTCATATAAGTTTATTGCTAAATGTTGTTGGATTTTACGTTGCCAAGCTTTAAAACTGCATTCAACCGAGAATGAAGACCCACTTTCGTTTAAAAACAAACCATCATTTCGCAAATGGAATTAAAGAGGTGTGCTGTTATCGGTGAACTCTCGATTTATTATATTTTCCTGTACCCCCGTAACCGCTATAAGTACGTATTAATAGTTTTTTTAAGGTTTGCCCATCTCGTTGAATATTTATGGTTACTCCTCCTTCCCAGTTCGTCTCGACACGAACAAAAATACCAAAGACGTGACGAATATTTCTCTGCGTTGTAATTTCATTTTTATTTGTAGATACCTCATTATTTATCAATACATAATTAAAACTTGATTTTAGTATAGACGTAATTTATGGCATAAATTTTAATATTATTATCTAATGATTTCGTAACATCCAAGATCATAGCGGTATTCTTTTGTTACTCTCTAGTTCAATTGATATTAGTTACTATTATGCAAAGTAGAGCCAATCTTAGTACACCTTATGTTTCTGAGTAAACTGCCGCACATGATTTTTTTATTAATAGATTAGAAACAATATCGTAATGTTCATAACTTCGTATACATTAATATGACCAGCAACTACTACCTATCCATCAACTAAACTTATGAAATCAAAAGTCAAACACTGCACTGACCATCAAAAAATATCCGAGTTTAGAGCCAATTAAATCCCAGATATAGGACAATAACAGTGAGTCAATATCAAGCCAAACAAACTGCTACGAAGTCATAAAGCAATCAGATTAGTACTTCATCTGGCAAATTTCTTGGCCACCTCGTGAAAATAGAAATACCTACAAAATTGCTGATATTTGAGCCTATTTTAAGAACCCGTAATCTTTGCAAAATCTCACAAAACATCATTAGACTCTGTATTATTTTAATCAAGAGTCGAATGTTACGAGCTGCGCTAAGTAACTAAGGCCCAAGTTCACTGACAACATAACAGACGATTAGAGCAAAATCAGCCGTTTAAACATGAATTTTTGTATGAGTAATCGGCTGATTTCATTTAAACATATGTTATTTTGTCGGTGAAAATGGCCGTAAATTATGTTTCTATTCGCTTTGTCGTTTGATCATAACTGGCAATAACTCTTAGGTATAATTTTTTTGTGTAGGTATTCGTATTCAAGATTTGGCGACGATGGGTGTAAGTGAATCTATTTGCGTCCTACACGTACGAAGATACCATTTTGATGACGATTATTACGTTTACGTTGTGATTTCCGCTGAATTTTTAAGTCGCAGTACCATTTCATTCGGCTGACTAACGTGTTTGGAGGAGTTAAATACTCGAACTCCTACATCGATCCCACGCTTCACCTATCATTTGTTGAATTTTACTAGAGTGTGACAAAAATCTATAATGTCTCACATGAGTAAATTTCTAATAGTGCGTCAAGTATGTTGTATTCTCGTAGTACACAAATATAGTGTGTACAGAAATATCAGAGAGAAGATAAAAATAGAAGAGACAACTAAAATCCCACTCGATCACTCACCTCAGCCCGTGAACGTTCACACTTCACAGCTGAACATAAGCCTCGTCATAGACTGCTACGATGAACAGTCATGACCGGTCGAGACATATTGACATAATCACTACACTTGGAATACGGACTGGTCACAGTACGTTGTCTTCTTCGTCAAGTGCCTCTCCATTAGGTATAAGTATCTATATTACTGGAGGTTGGCCGTCAGCTTAGAGAATCTCTCTCTATCCTTCGCCAAGCGAAAGAGGTGTGTGACGCTAGCCTGGTCCACTCTCTGCTGTTGCGGGACTTTTTCCGACGCATCGTTATCATTCCACTTTGCCTATCAAGGGTTAGTAGTAGCAAGAAGCAGTTGGTGTTTTACAATACGTCGTTACGAGCGTAATGGAGCATGCGTGCGTATACCCATGCTCTTGACAAAAGAAGTCGCCTTCTCCATCGTCCATCCTCTGGAAGAAAAGGGATAGCTCAATGACACGGTAAATTGAATCATTAGGTACAGATTTTTAGTTTGGAGCTTTTCATAAATATGAGATGTTCTCGTGTCCACTGCTTTGGTATCATGTCTATGTACGCTTTTCGTAACGTGTTCCAAAGATTACAATTTATTTAAATTCAACCTTATTTATCGTTTCATGTATTTGGTAGTCGTGTGTTTTTGTTTGCGTAAAACCTCTATCATTTATAAAAACAACTGAGCGTCATTAAATTTTTATTTTTATTTCGTGGAGTGTGTCCATTGATCTATCTCGTCATCACAACTTTATTTGGTAGTCCACGAAATAAAAATTTAAAAAAACCTTAAGGATGTAACGAGGAGACAGCATCGTTCCAACATCAGATTACGTATTCGGGTACTTACCTGCAGGACTACAAACAAAGTTTATATAAAGAAGATGTGACATAATACCTAATATATTCACCTTGGCATTGATTTTATCTCTGAGGATTTTATCGAGATTACCGATGACATACTTTTTGTAGGCATATCATTTTGTCCGCCACCAATTCTGCCAGAGCTCTTCTTTTATTGTTGCTGGAACGTCGAACTGCTATCAGTCATTCTAAAATAATGTCATCAGATTTTTTGAAGAAAAAAGATTTATTGCATTCTATAAGAATGTCGCGTGTTCTATAGATATTAAAATACGTTTTGTCTTACTATTCCTCTAAATGGCATGGAAACAGAGAATCGCATCGTACATACAAGAATATTTTACCAAACGAACTAAATTCACCTTAGTCGTAATAATATTGCGATTCAGATATAATTATACAAAACACAGGTGCTTAGTTAGTTGCGTCTGAATCGTAATCAAACTTCAGGTCGCCAGACATACATAAATTGGCTAAAACTCAAGAAATCAGCATAAATTGTCTGGCACGATACGGTGAATAAATACCAATTTTGTATCTACATACTTTTGTAGAATGGATATGAATGTAAGTCAGACTAAGAGAAAATACATCTTTGTCGGCAACAAAGTAAAAATAAACAATCACCTAAGACCGTCTGGTCATATCAGTAGATTTAGATATTTATCTAGAGACATGACTAACTAACGATTTACATGTGTTTTTTTTTATTATAGAGAGAAACTAGCGCGGCACCTGATGGTAAACAATCAACGCCCACATGAACATTCGCAACACCAGAGAAATCGCTGATAAGTAGTCGATCTTTTGTGCCCTTCCAAAATTGGGGTAGCTGGGCTTCCACTACTCGTCTACTGCACGAAACGCAGCAATATAATGTTGCTATACCTCACGCAGACATTCTGTGAGATCTTGGTTCTTCCCTAGTTGAACCAGCCCATTTACAAGCATTGTATCTTCTTTCTTTCTATCAACTTCTGAAGTTTTGTCTACAGTAAAGGTCTGAGGTGCAAGGGTTGGGCCTCCACGAGTGACGAAACATGAGATTGTCTGGCGCATCCTGGGCAGTCGGCGTTGATACCACCGCCGCTGACAGTACTATGTCTTGAGCGATTCTACAGCGTGCGGACTCGACAGACTACCTCATTAGTTTATAGCTCGATCACTATAAGCGCGACCATCCCGACCGAATAAGCGCGGCTCTCCCGATGGTTTACGGGACGCGGGGCGGTAGGTGTGCCCAGATATACACGTTATATAACATGATGTATATCTATTGATAAATAAAATACTATAATATAGTACATTATATTGTTGTTTTTTACTAAAATGGAAAACCATCGGGACTGGGAAGGCCGCGCTTACAGCGAGCGTTCGAACTATAGTGGTCGCAAGCGCAGCTGCTGAAAGTGAAGTCCTAGGCTCGATTTCGAGGACGGGTATGACGCTATAATTGGACTTTGATATCCACATTAAATATTATAAATGCGAAGGTAACTCTATGTCTGATTGTACCTTTTCACGACTAAACGGCTAACCGATCTTGATGAAATTTGACAAGGAAATAGTGTTTATCATGGCTCATGAGCAAAGACATAGGCAATTTTCCTTTTTTCAAAAAATCACTGGATCCAACGTCCACATGGACAGAGAGTGGCGGGCATAGCTAGTTCTATTAAATATCGATATCAAACGGAAGTTTGTAATTGAGTTCAGTGGATGGCAGTAGACTCGTTCCCTATTACGTGGGACTTATTAACTGCATTTTAGGAATGTAGGTGTACAACAGGATAACTTTGTCTTTACCGTTCGAAAAATAAGCGTGGGGTGTATTATGTTAGGCCTAGAATTAGGCATACAGTCAACCAAAGAAATAATCTACTGAGCAGTTCATTGATTCGGGCTGCCCAGGCAAGACCCGTACTAAATTGTGGCTGGAGAAATTCCTCCCTCCTGCCAGCCCAGTGAGACTCCCTGCCGGATATAGCCTCTTCTGGCCCATATGGAAGTCTCTAAACCGACTCCAGACCGTGTTGGTAGGTGCAAGTATAACGTGAGCAAGTGGGGCCACATCTATGAAACGGCGATGGGATGTAGATGAGACATTGCCCCTCAAAAGATGTTACATCTACTGTCCTGTCTATTGTGCCCCAACACTTGCACCCTGAGCGACTTCTGCTCTATCGCTAATGACGCCATAGAGGTAGTAAAGTACTGGGCTGGTGAAATTTAGTGATGTATCAACGACATGAAGAATAGGTAAGTTCAATATTTCCATAAGTCCATACTGCATATTAACGAATATTCAACCGAGTGTGCGATGATCCGAGTTCGACCCCTTATATAGTTCGCCGTAAACTTTGAGCTATATCGTGCTCAAGTTCTAGCTCACATCCAACAACAAAATCCTAATTATGTCAGCAATTAATCATCTCGCGAAATAGAGTTAACAAGGTTAATGGGCGTGGAACTAACGACCAATTATAACTAATTGTATCCTTGCGATTCCATAACCCGGGGCTTAAACATCCGGCACTAAACACGTTTAAGGGCTAAATCATACGATCGGGTTTAGTCAGTTGGTAGTTTAGCAGTCTAAACTCAGCTTTATACTAGAATCTCCACTACAACAAACAATATCCAGGTGCGGGAATCGAATCCCCGACCTCCTTGTTTGAACCCCATCAATAAAACTGTTGTTTTTCCTGCAAGGGTAAGTTGTGCCCTTGACATCACAGAGTACATAGCTTAACGAAATGGGCATGTAAGTCATTAGTTGAATTTAAAAAGTATACTTATTTGTAAACATTTTATATCAGATTTTCAATATTACGAATTAAGTAGAGCTGATCGATACCAAGGATAATTAAGTACTTCACGGCCATGAAGCCATATGCTATGTAATAACATCTAGAGGTAAATTATTCTAATTACGTAACAACAGTTATGCGTAAATTCCTCGTCTATTGCCATTGAACGCAGTTGACTCTTACACATAACCTAACGAACGATAAGCGACTGTGAAATGGTAATCGTCTTCAAAATACGTAATAACAACTCATATTATTTGCCTCCAGCATAAAAACATGAATGCTGCAACTCTCTTTGTTAACCTTTCAGGTGCAACACCCAGTAAATGTCACTTATCAGTCGTCTAGTATCAGGCTGATAACTGGTGCATATACTATGTCAACAGCCTAGTGGCCGATTCCATGGAAGTGAGCCAAGTGCAAACAACGATAACAATAAATTAATAAGGTTGCTATAACATAAACAGTAACTAGATATTTTGTAACGTTTTGTTTTTGCGCACTAGGTACCTTTACTTCCTTAACAACTTACAAGATAGATGCGAAATATTGACTGAAATGGAAGAATTTCTCAAAACGCTACAAAAACATAAGTAAACATTCCTCTTGCTATTCATCTTAAGTTTATCGACAAACGCATAGGTTATTTAATCCCAGACTAAGGATGTCTTCAGTCATGTTGTAGTGTTGGACTGTGGTCGGACTCGGAGGTAAGATCTGATCCAGTAGGCACTCCAGCATTTGAAATCGCAAGCGCAGCTGCATTAGGCACATCCCTAGTTTATATAAGTACGCCTTGACCGAGGGCATTGCTACTCGAAAGTAGGGTTACCAAATCAAAAAAAAAAGAAAAATCTGAAAAATCGGGACATTTTATTTAAAAAAAAATCTTGCATTAATAGATGTATATGTGATGCGGTTACGGGTACTCACCCCGTTCATATAATTATGTGAAAATTCCGGATAGCTTAGAATTCCCTCCGCATTCCAGATTCCGAGCAAAGAACCAAATTTTCGGGACATGTCCGGAGAATTCCGTTACGTTACGTCCATACGTTACGTTAGGTTGGCGTTTTATCAGACGTTCGAGTAGGATTCACTCGAACGCCTGACAAAACCTCATTCTTCAACTGAACAGAAACTGGAGTCGGAGAAGAGATGCAGGTAAATCCAGAAGTTCAGACCTTACAGAGTCTGAGCCGAAGCTCCGTCGCATCCCTAGTAAACCCGTGGTTAGCACTAGATATAACATGCAAGACTGAAAGTGTTAAGGGACTTGCGAAAGTTGCCACCTATACGTCAACAGTTTACTCTTGTACTTTATGGTAGGTAATCATATTTAAAGTAGAAAGCTTTTATATTTCGAAGAACATAACAAAATGCCCTAATACATTCAACAACATAATTTGAACATAAAATCATCGAAGTAGGTATAATGTTTCCTAATAAAATTACATAATAAAAATTTCACCTATTCTAATTGGTGTCGTAATATATTATAATCCTAAAGCAATAAAAGAAGGATCACAACTAAACCAGTCGGCAAAATGGAAGGCATCCATGAGTAACATCTGTTTATAACTAATCTATAGCATGGTCCATAATTAATTTAATAATCCTAATAACTACCTCAGGGCATTCAAAATAAAATAAAACTTTTGTCGGACTATTAGAGATAATTGATTTGGGCGCTCGATTAAAAAAAGTAAAAGGCCATAATTATCGACAAGTCGTTAAAGCCGAATTTAACCAAAGCTTCGACTATATGCTTTTGTCGGAAAACTAAGCATTCCAGTCGCATAAATCACCTGCTAATAACAATTTTAATGTTTTCCTGAGGTTATTCTTACCGGACTTGCCGCAGCGCGCGCTCCCCAGCACCACAACTCTTATTCGATTAACTGTCATCTTCATTTGTCCGTTTATAAAGTCACTGCACTTAATTTAAATGTTTGTGCATCTAAAATCCGCTACAAATCGTGTTCTTTTTATTCAAACTGTTCGAAACAAGATCGCGTTGGCGGCAATATCAGCTGTTATTCAAAGATGGCGGACGCACGCGCGCACAACGCACCTGCTTGCGAGCGACTGCCGTCAAACCAAATTGGCGCAAGGCGCATTCAGGCACGTCTATTAGAGTGAGGACTGAGGAGAGAGACGTTTGAATAAAACTAATTAAAATTTGTCTTTGCCTGAATTTTTTGTTGCACAAATCGAAGCATTGCTTTTCAAAAAAATTAAAGTTACTACCCGTCATCAATAAAATACTTCTTCATAGACTGTGATATGGACCCAAAACGTCAATATAGCTCGCAGGACAAAAACAGCAATTATTTTACTATAATCTACACGAAATGATGTTGCATATTTCTATTGTTAAAATTGCTCACCATTAACATTTGATAGAGATGTAGAGCAAGCATTAATATTTGATGCCAGACTCTTTACCTAGACAATATAGTTATAGACTAGGTGTGCCAGATAGACGAATGTAGCGTGCTTTACTTACAATCGAAAGTTAACACACGTTAGCAACGATTAGAGTAATTGGGCTAATGATGATTGCCGGTACAATTTTTTGCGTGCTATTTCAATCACAAGATCCAATAATAAAGTTGATGTTTGCACAAAAAAATTGACAAGCGTTTAATGGCCTCAAGTGAAATGTTTGACAGAAACTGACAGGAGACGCCGATTTGTTGGGCACAAGAAACGTAGGGTGTGTGTCGCGGTACTATCAGCAAATATTACGGTTAGGAGAGCAGACAGTGCGCTTAATCCGAGGAATGTATGCCAACAGCCAATACGTGCCGACATGTGATATGATATAATGGTACAGTCCACGGCTAAAGTGTATCATATTTCGAATTAACCTTGAAGACTTATTTAACAACTCTATTGGACAAATGTAGCAAAAATATCTATCAATTAGCAAATAACAAAAAAACATACAGTTCATTAGAATCTGAATAAATCAATCATAACAGCAAACACACGATTCTAAAGTTTGACATTTTGAAATTAATAGCAATGTTTCACCATCGGATATTATTACGCAGCGTCCATGGTAACGTGGAAACAGTAAAGGACACCCTTATTGGAAGACTTATATCCATCCATTTTCCAGTTCTGGATAACGATAACTGGGATTACAAAAAAATAAGGCCCAAATGCGTAACTAAGTAATAAGTAACCCTTTCACAGTATAAAAAGTATTTTGGAAAAAGTTTAAAGAATTTAATTGCTAAAGATTAATTAAAGACACAACACCTCTGTTCAATAAGAAATGGGTTTTAACAAAAAAAAAACTAACCCCAAAAGAGCTGTCCAAACTTAACACAAAAAGAGAAATCATGTGGAGTTTTCCTCTACAGCAAAAACAGGAACCATTAAATCTTAGAACTGGATTTAATCATTCATGGATTTTATCCGACGATCAAAACACTTTTAATATAATACTATACCCTATGACACAAATATTCATATGCATGCAGTGCTAAAACTTTAATCGTAGATTGACTAACTGCCAATATATTTCACTAATTCTTATAAAATTGAGAAATAATTCTAGAAATAAGTGTCTATCACTTATTAACAAAAATTTATATTGTAAACTCTCATAAGTTTATTCTATAATGTACACAAAACAAAACATTATTTTATTTTATTATTTATTTCCATCCATCCAAAATTTAAGTGCTAAGCACTTGTCGGTGTAGCAATTTCCATTCAGTCCTATCTAATGCCAAATCTTTTAAATCTTTATATGTTTCTATATTCGCTTTTTCTTTCAGCTGATCAATGTAGTTTCTTTTTTTTTTTATGAAGATAAAAACATTTATTATATTATATGAGAAAAAGGTATTTACATATATAGACTAAATATTTACAAATAAATTAAAAATAAATTAAAAATTAAAGATAAATAAAAACAAAGAGGGAACACTTAGGCGGCGTCAAAGTACTCCTCCGCATCGCTGTCATCCGGGAACGTGCCCAGAAGACTTTTTTTTGTAACATGTAGTTTCTTCATGGTCTTCCTCTTTTTCTTTTTGCCTCTATTTTTCCTTCTATAATGTTGGTAATGAACTTATCGTGCCTAATCAAGTGACCAATCATGTTTCCTCGTCTTTTTCTATGTGTTTCAATATTTATCTTTTCTCATTTACTCTTCTTAGTATCTCTTCGTTGGTCACTTTTTCTGTCCAGGACACTTTCTCCATTCGACGCCAACACCACATTTCAAAAGCTTCTAACCTTTCTCGATCTCTTTTAGTCAGGGTCCATGTTTCACAAGCGTATAGGGCTATGCTCCATATATATGTCTTGATAAATTTTTTCCGGATGCTTTTATTAATTTTAGCTGATAAAAGGGATCTTTTTTTGTGGAATGTTTGCTTTGCTATGGCTATTCTTGTTTTTATATAGGAATTATATTATAGTTATTATATGATAGGAACATGGAATGTGAGAACGATGTTAGATGAAGGTACTAAAGATAAAGGAAAACTAGAAAGACTGATATTATTTATTTAAGTATATATATTTTAATATAACTTTACAGTACATGACCAAAGCACTCACATACATAGTAGATAATTTATTACAAACTAACTGCTCCTGTGAATTATTTCACAATATTTGTGTCAATCGTTGAATAATAGTCGATCCGTTTCTGTTGCGAAATCGTTAGATGGGACGATTCTACTGTTCCTTAATGTATTCTACAGTTTTGTTTTGTTTTAATAGGACGCCCTAACGGTTTCATATAGAAGAATTTTAACAAGCTCTTTGTTAGCGTGCTCCTAATGTCGTGTGTTCGTAGTTAGTGAAATGGACTGGCTGTCGCCGCTTGACTGAATAGCTATGAAAACATAAAACGATAGATGAGAGACGAGATACGGTGCATATGAAGTAGACAAACGAGGGTTTTAACCAATTAACTGTTTGGAAAAATAAAAGAAATATGCTAAGATATTTAATAAATACTACGAAATTCTCATTGACTTTATTGAAAACTAATTTTAGTTTTTTGTTCGTAAAATTATCGCGTACGTTTTCGCAATTTTGGAACGTTTTAAACATGATTTTATGTGGCAATTAATAAAATTATATCACACTTTAAAATATCAAGAAAACGCTAGACAAACATGACTGATTTGCATCCGAACCTTACAAAACGTGAAATCCTCAACAAATACATGAAACACCTTGTTTTACGTTTCGTTTTACAATCCATTGTTACCAAGTCACGAATGGAAAACTTCAAAGGTACCTCAATAGAAAAATTGAACTTGAATTTAAAAATAACTTGGATACTGGCCGCTACAACTTTGTGGACAAGCCGTAAGTTTAGAGGCGTCAAAATAAAAATGTAAAATGAGATGCGAGGCAGACGATGCATGTGGAGATTGTAAGACTTCTTTGCGGTTTGAGACTTTGAGCCTTATAATAACCATGACGAATAGTGGCATATAAAATGGTTTTTATATTATGTAGATACTTTCTGGGGTAAATGAACTTACATAGGTACCAAGCAAGTATTAGAAATATAGAAATTTGTACGAAGTGAATTAATTTCCATACAAAATTTTATTACTATATCCTATCATTTAGATACCTAAAAGCTGTTTGTTTCCCTAACATAAATAAATGAAATATTATTATTACTTAATAGATTATCAGATTGACCTACTAAATGTTGATAAATCTTATCAAATCTGTACCTACCGTATTAGATAATTGATAAATTCCCACCCACTTTTTTATCGTAATTATAGAGTTCCAATTTTTCGGCTTTTTATGTTTGATAATAAAAAATAGAATGATGACCTCATTAATAACTCTATTTAGCTGCATATCGTGAATACGCGTGTCCCATTTAATTTTAGATTAAATTTCTCTAAATGGCTTATGTAAGTACTATGGTAAGGAATAGATAGATTAAAATGAGTAGGTACCTACATATCACAATTTCATAATTCTGTTTCATAACTAAAAAATAGGGAATCTGACACAAATAAGCTCATGTCATTATATGGAGCACGTAAAGTGGCACAGTGGGGCAGTTTCACATGTCGTACATTGAAATGTTGCCAATATAGTAAATAATATACCCCAGAAAACGATAAGTTAGCTACATATGCTATTAACTAGTTGTCATTCAAGGAATTGAGACGACAGCTTTAACAATCAAGTGACGTCTTAGACAGCGATCATATTCGTCCTCATAGACTGAAATATTGAATATCGTATTACCAGCAAAGAGATTTCATAGAACGACTCATTCACCAAAGCACCTAAACATAATTTCTGAATGAAGTTGACTAATTCTTGTAACCTACGTACCTATATTGAGAAGAAATATTTCTCAAAACTTGTTTTGGAATTGGGCTTGTTTGATTTGAATTGAATTGGAAGTTTTAATTAAGTCATTTTAGTTGCAATCCACCAAAATGTACCCAAGTGTATTCTTCAGTTACGATTCATTTCTATGTGAAGTATTTTCTTAATTTTTCTCTTATGCCAGTAGCATCTATTGAATAATAGCACGTAGACCACTTACGGGTGTTGAATATGACGTGTCAATCAGCTAGGTAACGTTTAAATTAGTATTTAACCACAAATACGACACGTTAAAAATTATATGATAAGATAAACATTATGTAGAAGTCCATTATATGAATAAATCGTTTCAACTTGTAAAGCTCTTTTCAGATAATTAGTGCTTTATGTATACAAAATCTAGTGATATACATGTTGAAATTAATAATTAATATCGATGTAAAAATAGATACTCGTATTTTTGTTTTGGGTAGTATCTACCTAGTTACTCAAACTCAAACTCTTTATTGCTTTCATGTGTATCTAGTTACAGGTGTTATATTTTTATAGGTTTCAACATGAAACCCCGTAAGGGTACAGCAACTTATAACTATGTACTTAGCTATAATAATTATGTATAAGTAGGATCAAACGATAAATTTAAATTACTAGTGGTATTTAAATTATATTGAATTGCAAGTATAATATGTATTTTATTTTAAGTATCATGTATTTTAATTTTAATAGTTTTATGTTATATTTGTATATAAATTTATAGTAATTAAGTGTATTATTCGATTATAAGTATAATGTAATTTTATACTTTATACATTCATGTAATTGGAGACAGTTTTGACATACATTTGATATAATAACAGTGACAAAATTTACGATAAAAACTGTAGCATCTTTTGAAATATGTCTCAACTCCAACTAACCACAGCAGTCCGTAGACAGACTAGTCCTATTTTCTGCCAATGCTCAACAAACCTACTATACCTACCAACAATACGATTGTGTTCATCCATCGCGAACGGGGTGACTGCGGAGTCCCCGCGGTGGATCCTCTTACCCGACCAACGGGGATTTTATTCGGTAGCCACCCGATCTTCATCGCGGCGTAAAATAAAAAGAACGAACAAAATTCGAAACTAATTTCCGCTGTACACGAACGAGTTTTTATCGGTTTTTATTGAGTACGTGTCTTCACTTAATTTTTAATTTATTTTCCTTTTAAAAGTATGCAGGCTACAAAAAAGTCTGTCTATATTTGGCTTAAAGAAATTAGGTCCCTTTAATAATATTATGTTCGTAACTTTGATTTCTCCGCAAAGGTATATTGAAGTAATCCTCACATCATTATCTAAAACCTATTTGTTTGCTTACTAATTATTGTTGCTTTTAGCAGTACCTACCTATTTGTTTTTAAGTACTAGTAAAAACCTGAAAGTGATTACTATTAGTTTTTCTAGGTTATTATTTATTTTGTTTCTACGATGACTACGTTACGATATGGAGATATTAATTCATTAATTTTGTAACACCGTGGAATAGAATAGAAAATATACTCTTTATTGTACACATAAAAGAGGAGCCATAAACATACCTAATAATTATAATTAACATTTTGAGATTGTACAATGGGCGGTGTCAACGGTGAACAAATCACCGATTACGATATAATCGGTGATTTCTTACTGACAACCTTTTGATGCATAAACTAATTTAAATTAGTACCTAAACTATAAACATAATACGACATCAACTAGTTAAAAAATATGACATGTAAAAGAATTTTAAGCGATCTATTTCCAAAATAAACAATTTTTCATTTCATTTCAATAATAATTGTAACCAATATCAGCCGGTAAGATAGAGAACTCCGCCGTAAGCTGCTAAAGAAAATAGGAAAATTATTAACATTTTAGCATTTAACAAAAAAAAGTTATGTAACGCCGAAGAAATTTCACTTCAACGAGGAATGTGGATTTACCTCTAGAAATTCGTATCATAATAATATCGAAGCTTATTAAGTCTCATGAATATATTAATGACGAATTCTAATCAGATATGCATTTTATTGGCTTCTGATTAAATTTTCTGTTACGGCATAATAAAGTTAATTAAAACGTGTTGCAATTAGATCAGGATCCCGTTAAAAGTGAGAAACTTAAGCAGTTTAAGTAATTATGTATTTACATTTTCAATTATGTTTATGGTATCTTCTAGAGTTTCGTATTCTTTCAATGATTACATAGTTGACTGAATATGTTGGCTACTTCTCAAATCGAAAACCAAATAAGGTCTTAGTAGGTTATGTTTTAGAGGGTTCAACTCGCAACAGTCGCAATTTATACTTCAATTTACTCTACCACCATAATATACGTATGTACACTGCGATTTTCTAATTTCCCGAAGAGTAATGTATCCAATAATAATAATAAATAAAATAAATAAATAATATAAATAATAAGAGACTTGCATCTAAACTATAATGTGAAATTATTAAAAAAACAATAATAAAAGTTGTGAAAAGACTTTAATGAAAGATTTATCCAAAATTTATACCTTTTTATCAAGTTATCTTTATTATAAATACGGAACGGAACGTTATTTCAAACACCATCATCGAATTTATGACGTCACTCCTTCGTGTTTCCTTGGGAACCATATTTACACGCTATTGACGAGCGATGCAGTGACGTAATGTCACGTGCCTCTGTGTTTTGGCACGAACATTTGAAAGTCATATTTAATTTGTGATATTTTAATTATTTGTTCTTTTTTTTTTTCTTTTGTTTTTGTTATGTTTATCTTTACGATAAACTTAAACTAAAAATACACGCAAGTTCCCTATTTCCTATATTTTATTCAATGTAGGTTACCTGTGTCTTTTAGTTATTTTACGACCCAAAATAATAAAAGCATAACATTCCAATGGAACTGGTATCATTAAAATAACAACTTTTAAAGCTCACCTTATAAGTTTGCATTAATTATCTTCCAATTACAGCCTCCATGTCGAAAAAGTGGGTAGTTTTTTGTGACAGACTTGGCCTAATTTCTACTGTCGAGTTTTTTTTGGACGGTTCTTCGCACGTGCATTTATCTCCATCAAACCATCGGATACATGGACTGAATTATGCAAATTACCTGTGAAGAACAAACATTTCTTTATAATTGATGGTTTCGCAGATTATTCTCGACCAATTTCGCTAATCCGTTCAGACAAGTTCCTCAGTTAAACGTTTAAAAGGTTTAATGAATTTGGAGCTGACCTACTCTTAGTTTCAATAATTTCAATTATGTTATGTTATGTTAGGAACTTCAAAGAGGAAATTATTCATACCTACCAATTTCGCCCTTCAACCGTGTGAAGCAACAATCCTTAATATATTTTTCTCTTTAAAGAATTTTAATGACGAATATTATTATATAACGCTGCAAACAAATTTTAAATACTTACATGTATGTCACCATTTACGTGAAATGTCACAAAATAAGTAACACTTGAAGAGAATCTCAACATATAAAGATTTTTCTAAAGGTTTTTTTTTAAGCCAAATTGCTAGTTCTAGCTACCCATCATATTATAACAAATATTCTTGTTCCATATTATCCATATACGTAGGTACATAATAATTATGTTAAATTTTTGAACAATTACATTATAGACTTTAACCAATAGTACAAAAAAAAACTGTTTTTTACTTAAATTTTTTATATCAAGTAGTACTACTAGGTTGTCTAGTAGATCCGCCTTTGTACATTGTAAATAAATAATAATGATTGTAAATAAATAAAATACTATTTTGTTGCAATCATTGGAACTGCTTTCGACATGTTTGCTTTATTGGTGGTGGTGATGTTAATGCCTGGGATTCTGAACAGTTTTATTGAATTACATGAAACTGATAGATATTTAGGATTGCGTAATACGTAGGTAGTTTCACGAATACGCGAAGGCTTTCGCTAAAATCACGGAATATGGTGTAAACGCAGTCACATTACGCGATCTAACTTGTTAGTTGCAATTTCGCAAAGCTGAGTCTAGTGTTTTCGTGAAATTACCAACTAAAGCCGTGTAATATAATGAAATGTTCTACTTTATACAAATAATATGGAGGACAGGCGGGGCGAGCGAGCCAAGCGGGCTTATAAGTTCAGAGCACCCCGACTAGAGCGAAATGTACCTACGGCTGACGACTCGTGGGCGAGCGAAGTGCGTGAAAAAAACCTCTGCATAGGCCCTTAAAACTGTTAAATATACACAGTAGGTACATGCTCAAAAAACATTTCACTGTAACCTTGGTGATTTTTATAATTTTGCGTGCACGACTTACGCGACGTCTGCAAAACCGATTAATCGCACTATTTATAGTATTCCTAACCTTGATCTTGAACTAACTAGGATTAGGCAGAGGAAATGACGCACACCTTTCTTTCATTACTTTTAGGCCGCGAACACGTGCTGATAGGCTCGTATGATCCGACAATCTGTGAAGGTTATAGAAGTTTGAAATACTATGGGTGTAGCGACCATGCGACACACCAGATCAGTATGCTTGCACTTAGCTCAGATGTCCGAGATGATCGAACATCTGAGCCAAGTGCAAGCGCACTATCGCAAAATCATGAATTTTCAGGACCGACTAGCGACTGTCGAATAAAAATCTGTTACATGGACCCGGCCTTATGTATCTATGAGATACGAAGCACGTAGGCACCCTGGATTGATGCCCAAATGCGTCATAGTTACGTTTACGGAAAAATCCAATTATTGTCGTAAGTCCAGATTTCCAGCACAGACTCCAATAACAAGAAGGCCTACAAGTGTCATAATGCGAGGATGTCACGCGAACTGCCGGATGGCCCCAACCAAGATATCCAGACACCTTACACGTCCAAACAAACGATACACTCTGCGCACACGCACTTGGTCTGATGAACCCGAACAATAACGTCAGTACACGTGGTAAGGAATTTATTTATACCTACACAATTTATTTTAGCGATGATGTTATTTATTTTTCTGAAATCAAAAATCATATTAAGGATGTGTGCTTTAAAGAGCAACCCCCTTACGTTAATTATCTAAAGTAGCTGTTAATTAGGTATATTGTCATCTCTATTCATTGGCATACTAATGACAACGAGAGGTATCTATGATTTAATAAGCGTTCAATAATCACAGGCTTTTTTATGTAAGGGGATAAAAGTCTAAGAACATCTACATAGAAAAATATTGAAGATATTTGTCGTCAATTTATCTAGAGTCAATTATGTAGTAATTGGCTCTAGATAAATTGATTCAATTTTGCAGTATAGCGAAACATAATTTTTCTAAGTACAATCAAGATCTGAGATTACTTGTACGCTGACAATATAATTAACCCAGTAATCTCCAAACGATGTGAAACATGTTAAGTAATAATGGCAGCCCCAATTACTCCTGCGCATATTCCGAGATAATCAAACAATTACTTACTGTAAATAATATTATATCCGAACATGTTGGTCAAACGCCTAAAAATTGTAGATTAAATATAACAGTGGTCGCCCAGTGGTCGAAATTGGATCGTAAATTTTGCTTTCTTCACTTCTTCTCCGTATGAACTTTAACTATGACAAATCTCACACTTCTCTGTGCGCGTAATAATTATGCTTAAAAACGTTATGTCTTCACGTATTAATATATAGATTATTACAAGTGAATTTGAATGCGGTCACAAATAAAATGGAATTAAAATAATAATTAGAATTAAAAAAACGATGACTATCGATTTTTTATATTCAGTAAAAATGAGGCCTTAAAACATAATAGGTACCAACCGCTTTTATTATACAATGTCTACCCCTATGTATAAGAATATATACGGACCTTTTAATTAATATGTAAGGAACAAGAGGTATCGATTGCTTATTGTTTTATCGCCTCTCGCCATTCCAAAAGGTCAATATTTTTCATTGTCAATGTTTCAGATTCGCAAATAATTCTTGCTTTTAGTTGCTCCGAGAAAGTTGATTTCTCCTCTTACCTTTAACCCTATAAATAAAACTACTAGTATGAAGCTTGTCGTCAGCACCAATCTGCCATTATTTTGTAGTAATAAAAGTCTAGGCGAAAGTCTATGTGCAGTGCAGCAGCAAGTAGAAGATAACTGGCTGATAATATAAAGACTTTCCATTTGAAATTTCTGCTACATTTGAAAGCATTTTAAAAATCCACGCACCTGTTTCTCTTTTTACCTTTAGATAGCGTTTATCAGCAACATAACATGGTGCGCGTGAGCAAAGCAACGCCATAAATACGACGGCGCCGCCGCCGGCGCAGCGGCCCTATCGACGAACACGCCCTCTAGCGAGCTTCGCACCACTGCGTCATATCGCCTTTACCGATGTTACCTCATATGGAAGTACACTCGGTAAGTAAGCCTCAGAGACAAATTCGTAGAGAAAGCGATACCGTCTAATAGTTTTATTATAATTTTATTTTCTCTCATGGCTGTAAAAGAACCAATATCTGCGGAGAGACATAATTTTGCTCTCACTGTATAAGCTTCCAATCATAATGTTTTTAATACGCATAGGTACAAGGTACTACGAGTACTATCAGAAATCAGATTCGCAGTATCTTACTTTTATTCTAGTGCACGTGTATAAATGTAGACAGTGTAAAGACCTACGACGTTACTTGAAGATAAGAAGCCTCCACAGCTGGAGCTCTAAGAATAAAGGACGATAGCCTTTAATTATAAGCTGCGATCAATCACTACAACGTAAAGTAAATACAAATCAGAACTGTCTTGCCAGTTTAATCTGTTTACATTTAAGAAATATTTTCCAATATCTTCAGCATTATAAATCAAATAAACATGACAAATATGAGCCAATCTGTTTGACGTACCCCGATGTATTGAGCGGTTGGAACAAATCCATGTTTTTATCAATAAATCATTGTGCGTGTAAGTTCAAGTAAGAAAATCAACTGCGTGGATCATATGACGAATTACTATGTATGATTTCAATTAGTCATGCTATTATTTCTCGTTACTCAATACGCGAGTATACGGGGAGGAACACAAAGAAATAAACAAAGCTACACGTTAGTAGCTGACGCCACTGTAAGTCATGCTACGATATCGAACGAGCCCAGATCACTTCTTAGAATGCAATTCGAGTTAGTGAAATATTTATTTACTGTATCAGGTTCTGGGGTCATAAATATAACACAGCTTCAGAGCATCTCTGATTTCGGTGTAAACTGCAAGCTTTTTAATTATAGCTTTATGTTGGAAATTATTCCTCGTCGTGAATCGCATTACTAGTCTTAAGTCTACGAGACGATAATAAAGTATGGAGATTTTGTTTTTATTTTAATGTCAACAAAAAATATTAATAATTATCTGTTAGTATGACATGTTAATATAACTGTTATGGATTATCTGATTTGTAAAATGTTATAAAAAATATCAACAACTGTTCTCGATATTTTTGTTCGACAGATTACTGACTAGCGGTTATTAAATTGGTTGTCAATATTAACGTTGTATACAAACGAGAAAAAAATATCGTTTAGATGTCAAATAAAGGTAAAATTAAATTGACGCTCCAAAAAACCAATGGCTATAAGCAGCCAATATCTAATAGAGAAGAGTGACAGAATCAAGAAGAGACCTTTGCTTTACGATTGAATAATAATAGCTAATGAAAAATTATAGCTAAATATACACCACTGTGAGTTCATCTTAGCAATCTACTTATAAATTCGATCAGTCGAAGTTCTTTTCGCGCACTGTCACGCTCATTCTATACGATTTAACAAAGGTCAAGAAAGAACCGTAGCTGAGATACTAATGCCTAGCACCGACGTACCTATATAAACCAAATAGCTGTAAATCACTCCTATTCTTAGTAGATTATTAATTAATTGTAGTTTAAGTGGTCAATAAAATACTGCCCAATGCCTCCGTAACCCCAACCTAAGTGACAGTCCTTGTCTTAACGTCAGTCGCGAATCTACAAAACTAATTACTTCATATTAACAACTGCGACAGTTAAATCTTAAAACCCATTAGTGGTGATAGACAAAAAATATTAACTTTAAATCTAATTTACCTCGTGGTTTGTAACGGTAGCACTAAATATTTGACTTTGCTAATTAAGAACATAAGTATTAAGAATATTTTTTCGGTCAACTACCGCTTAACAAAAACATGTTTATAACTTATATTATAAAGCTAAATGATGATTAAAATACATTGGATTAGAACATCGTTTTATCTCCCACGATTGAATAATAAATCTTTATCACAAGTTAATTTCAACATAACGTAGTCAATGATGTTATTTAAATGATTGTATCTTACACCTAAACACAAATATGCCTGTTCTTATAGTAGTGCTTCAACACCTTTTTGTCCACCTTTCAATTCCAAACTATCCTGCTGTTCCTTACTGTTGAGTCTATCACATGTCTTGTGAATTCACTTTCTCCACTCGACTCTGCTCCAGACAACGGTCCTTTAACAGCCAGTACTTAAATCTATTTCAGAATTAGCAAACTAATTCTGAAATAGATTTAAGTACCATTATACATTTGTCCATTGCCAAATTTTTATTCTTCTTTGTATTCTTTCGTTTTCTAATACTGTCTCCTGTAAGACACCTTCTCCCAAAATCCTGCTCAATGTGTATTTAATTTCCGATTTATAATAACTTTTACCTGATATGTGTCTACATTCAAGATGTTCTTGGGTTTGACTGACGGAACCACTTCTTCTGTAAGTCATCTCGTAATGCACTGTTTATTTAACATATTTATTTCGTAAACAGTGTGCAATATACGTTCTGTAAAGCAACTGAGCGAGGGGTGTGTAATCACGAACTCTATCGACACGCCGGGAAATGCAACCAAGAAATTATCTGATCCCTCCCATAACTTACGCTAAAATACTAAAATTGCTTTCGCAAAATCTTTTAGTCAGATCTTCACGCTCTCAGCGCTTATTATATTCCATTACGATACCAATAATAGCTGAATACCATTACAATTCTGTTTAAGCACTAGTTATCGACACATCTTAATTAAGAATGCCAATATAGATTATTGAAATGCGTTCCATATCAATAAAGTGGTCCTGCTATACTTATCCCGTTAGCGTCCTGTTTTGAAAGTGGGTTGTAAAACAGCTAACATGCCTTGACATTACAAAAACGTTATTTGGGTTCAATACACTAAAGCAAAAACACCTCTTATAATCCTATGATCTATCAAAAATAAAATTAGTCGAGAACTTTTTTTATCCTTCCTGTACCAATAGCATAAACATGTTCGCAGAAACATGTTTATCAAATGTAAACTGTACGGAACCTTAACATGCACTACGGACACATAATCTTACTCGTTCGCTTTTTATTTTCCTGACCGTGACTATCTGAAGGCTAGATCGGCCGTCACGGGAAATAAAGTTAACGCTGGTAATATGACATTTGAAACCTCGGATACGACCAGTCATCATCCATTATGGCTTATTCGCAACGATCTTGCCCGATAATATATCCACTTGGCTTTTGCTATGTCATTTAGAAAGAACTTTATGCATTTCGATTTGCATTGTTGTTATGTAGAATCTTTCTAAAATGACAATACTTTGGGCGTGAACTTGTTGTTTATAAAGAGTTTAAAGCTCCGTCGTTACTGTTGCTTATTATCTTTCATATATCTTACTGATACACCTAACAATGATCTCCCATGTACGTAGTAATAAATGGTAAATGTATCACAACGGGTAAAAGTTCAGCCAAATCCATGTAGGTACTGATGATAGCATCATAATGGGAAACCCTCGTTTACCTAAAAGCAATCCTAACAGAAGCTAAGAGGTCAGGTAACCGTCATGAATGTACAAAATAGTTGAGTGTTTGGTGCAAATAGGTACGTGAACAGTCCCATATAGTGTTGATCGTGGCAATAGATTACAAAAACGTGGCGGATGAGAATCGATCAATCAATCAACCGGTCTATCTCAGAACTCTACTGGACATAGGTTTCTCTCAAGTTGTGTCATAAAATCTAAGGATCCGTCTTTCATATCCAGTCTGTTCCAGATACCATTTTCAAGGACTTGACAAAAATAAACCACGTCGTCGATTGAATAATTTCATACATAGATAATTTTTAGAAGAATATCCATGGAGTTTCCTGCCAGACTCTTTCCCGTAAAACCTACTATTTGAAACAGTGTAAAAAATGTTACGTTTCAAAATTGCCTGTAAAAGGTCTATTTGAAATAAAACAATTGTATTCTATTCAATTCTAGATAATATGTACAGACTGTTTAAATCATGACCATGGCCCGCAGAGTAGAACAGCCGTAAAATAATCTACACTTGTAGTACATTTCTATAGATCGCAAAATTTCCTTCAGCAAGTCAAAGTGGCATGATCCAATAAATATCCTCGTATTTAGGTTCGATTTCCGATCGGTTTATTTCAACATTTAAGTCGGATCACGAGTGCTTTCGATACGGTACACGAGAACTGTTTTACTTGAACGATCGTTTGCAATGTTACCGCAAGTAGACCGGCCAACACTTTCGGATGGTTTGTGGAGATAGGAAGGGAAGATGGAGTAAAGGTGACGTTAGCATGTGTTATTCGAATACGTTATAGAAAGTACACATCATTCTTCCACAAGAAAGGGTCCTGAAGTTATGAGCATCAGGGAATATCCATTCAAAATTGTACCTTAGGAGCAATTCTTAACAATTAAACAGTATCACGTATAAAATCATACTACAGCCATTACACCGAAGGAAATCTAACGAATGAAGCATTCATTGAAGCTACTTTAGATTAACTGCTCTTCTCTAACATTTCAGTTAACACTGTTAGCATATCATACATATTATGTTCAAAATTTTTTTTTTTTTTACTTATATAAAGCTCGATTACCACTGACTGACTCACTGACTCACTCACTCATTGACATAATTGTTCTCCCAGAAGGAGCCGTGGGGGGTAAAAGTCATGTATGGGAGTCGTAAACCTTGAGGTCCAGTGAGTCCGGGAAAAATCCGAAATGACCTGAAAGTGGAACGCTGACCGGAACTGCCCTACGGATCTCGAAATGGCAAGTCGAACACCCACACTGCCGGAACTAAAAATGTCAAGAACCCTGGGCCGTTTGACGAGCCGGTGAAAAAAAGATGGCGTCCATACAAAAAAAGATGGCGGCCATACAAAATGGAAACGCTCACCGTTCCGGAACCGTTGAAGATAGTGGGGGGGTGTTCGACCAAATGTCATAGAGGACAACGGGGGCTTTCCGGTGGGGGTCATAAAAATCCAAGATGGCGGACTCAAAAGGGCGGCCAAAAAAAAAAATGGTCCGAGCCGGCTGAAAATTGGCATCCGGGGGTTTTCGGGGGTACCGATTCATAATCCGGGATCAAATTTTTCTTTCCGCCATTTTTCAAGATGGCTGCCATACAAGTGTTCTTTTTGGATTTTCACCCAATTGTTCTCCCAGAAGCAGCCGCCCCCCGGCGGCTGCTTCACTTTTACCCCCGTAAAAGTGATGTATGGGAGTCGTATAGAGGGGGGTCCTGTGAGTTTAGGAAAAGTCCGAAATGACCTGAAAGTGGAGGGCTGACCGGAACTGCCCTACGGATCTCGAAAATTACAAGTCTCAATGCTATACCGCCGGAACTAAAAATGTTAAGGACCCTGGGCCGTTTGACGAGCCGGTGAAAAAAAGATGGTTTCCATACAAAAAAACATGGCTGCCATACAAAATTAAAAAACCTATTTTTTTTTAGTTATGTTACAAGCTCCACCTAAAAAGCCCTCGCGGGCCGCATGCGGCCCGCGCACCCGCGCGACCTCTAGTTTAAATATAAAATTAATTATTTTTGGTATTAATTATTCTTATGAAACTTACTCGGGGTTTTCGATATGTTAACAGCTATCATTGCCCCGTCAATTACATTTAACTATTGAAAAGTACCTATAAGCCCTACGAATATCTCGACCGTAAAATCGATTTAACATTGAATACCAATTTCCATTACTCAGATATTGGCTAACAGATCATAATCGTGAGCTATAGGCAGCGTATCCGTATCCATGCGTTTGTTGTTGAAAGTACATTCGTATTTTAGTTGCGAACAGGGCCCGTTAGCGGGTGAAGAGTGGCGAACCAGCAATGTTGGCGGTGTGGTACAAAGACTTCGTGCTCCATAAATCGGGGAGACTATGACCTTCCGAGGTGAGGAGCGGCGCCCGGCGCGTCATTGCGGACTTAAATGCCAATAGATATCGTTATTTGGTATTGGATCCTGCTTAGTATTGTATTATTCGATAGAAGTTCTGTTGCCAATTATTATAGTTCTATTTGAAATTGGATTACAGAAACTCAATAGTTCGGTATCACATTTATCCGTCAGTTTTACTATACCGAAGAGAAATGCTGAATGTTCCGTCGGATATTTAATGGTGGCTGTATTACTAGCTTAACAAGGTATACACCATGAAGCATAGATTCTGTTCTGTGCTCCATAGTCTAAACCTTGTTTTATAAAATAGCGGCTTCAAAATTTTCTAATTCCATGTTAGAAATCCAAAATCCTAGGTAGAGGATTTAAGGAGGCACGAACAGTGTATCGAAACTTTATTAACAATTGAAACGGATAACGTTTTCTCTGTCTATTATTATATTGACTCGTGGCAACTCTCACCGTATAAAGTCACTTACAAAAGTTAAAGTCTGGACTCTTCAAATCCCCTTAGTAGAAATGACTGATGATGAGTTTTAGTCTAAGTGCATATTGAATAAAATGCTTGTTAAATACATAAAAACTTATATTAGAATGCAAGAAATATTTTCAAAATCATATTTGAGTAGGTAGATGTAGCAAATATTAGAAATTGGTTTTATATAGAAAAATAATTCTTTCTTTCTTCCGTTTCTAAGTAGGTACAGTCAAAAAAAGAGATAAGTATTATAATCTTATTCCAAAATCCCCGCAAACAAGTCACAAACAGGTAAATTAAATATACTATAACTTTATAAGAGCCTTATTATGATGATGACAGGGAATATTATTGACAATGGATCTGATAAATGGCTGGAGGCACCAAATTATGGAGCTGATGACACGATAAGAAAACACGAGATCATTATCTTATGTCCTTTTAAGATAAATTCTTTATATTTTACTTTATCTTTCATATTACGACAACAAGGTTATAATTAATGCGTAGTAAGGAATGTAAGAAATAACTTATTTTTACGGAAATTTCATGCCTTTAGATCCATATACGAATTGACTACGTGATGCAATTTACTGCAAAAAGTTGATTAGAAGTACAGAAGTACAAGAATCCGTAAATAAAACAATTCTAAATGATGTTATGACTTATGTATGTAAAGGAAAGGTAAAACAACAAAAAATTATAACCTGCTTTTACATTCAAAAAGTGCTTTCAAAAGTATTTTTGACATAAGTACCTACATAATAGTTACTTGTATGTGTGAACCTCACGTTATTAATGGGCATGTTCAGCCATGTGCGTTTAAGTGATAGCAATTGTTTCCTACAATTATCTAGCCAATTGAACAATTACACTTTGAACGTCAACGTTCCACTTTACGAACTATCTGACAAGTTCAGGGTTACACATTACAACTATAAGTATGTCAGGTCATCTAAATCCGTATAGAGCTGACGGGATCTGTCTTTATCTGTTTAATCCTAACGCAATGCGAAGAATTTGTGTCGATATGGACTATATATTTTTTATCTACGATGATAATATCTATTTATTATCTTGATCATGATGACACGAATATTCTTCCAGCCGTTTATTTTTAACATGTATTGTTAACCCAACGTCTGAAAACCCCATGTAAAGTTTTAATAAGTAATCAAGAACGAAATTGCACTTCCCCGTAAAAACCTTTTAATTTTCTCTCTGATTTTATGTACCTATAATGGCCCATTAACCCAGATGTTACTGAAACTATTTTTCATCTCCGATCATCGTGATTTTTGGATATGTTTCAACAAATGACTCATAATAACTAGGAAAAATAATAAAAAAAATGTAGATTTTCTGGGAAAGCCAGGAAAAGGTGGCCTTTTAAAAGGCCTGTCGTAATATGGGGATGGTCTACATATGTGGCAGTATAATAATGAAACAAAGAATTTTTAATCATTTTAACTAGTAATAAACACACAATTACAGAGTTTAACATAATTAAAGAAAGATACATATTACAAGCAAATATATTTATTACTGTTTGCCTGTGATATTTCAAGAAAATTGATATTCTGGTGTAAATTTCACATTATACTTCCGCAAAAGCTTTTTATTCTGCAAACTTTGCTTCGAGTTGGGGTGCACTATATTCTTTGAATACTCAAAGACTTGATTGGACCTAGTGATCAATCCCATCATACAGAGAAGATTCTCGGTATATCGCTGTGCACAAAATACAAATCAGCATCCGAAGATGTGTCCCAATTTATAAATCTACGAGATAGAATAACATACCCGCTGAATGTAGGAGGTTACATTATCCAGTTTATTCCACTGTCTTGCATACAAATTTGTATATTGCACCAGTAACTCAATTATACCATCATTGAACATAAAGTTGAAATAATATATAAAGGTGGTGTAAGGTTCTTGGACCGTGCTCGTCATTCTATTGGCTGTAGTTGTTTAGAGTATGATGATTTCTCCATTAGTCTGTTTAGTTTTGCGGAACTTTCGGCTCAACAATATCTACTAGAAACGCTTGACACGCCTGGTGTAGGAGTAATAGATGTGGAAGGTTCAGCAACTTCACTGTCATCAGCAATCGTGTCAGTCGTACATCTTCTTTAGCGCAATCTTGACAAAGGCTCGATATTTTCCTCGTCAGAACTCTCATAAAAGGCTACTTCAGCTGGAGTTCTTAGTTGAGAGCCTAAAACATACAATATGTTGTGATTATATAAACTAGGCAACATAAATTCTTTGACACCGAAAATAAATAATAAACAATTAACTACTTTACCTCTAAGATTTTGCAATGTTTACAAACTCTTCATCTCTGGAGTCTTCATCGGTAATAACCGCGTTAGCATTCTCAGGTTGAAAAATGGTTATTTGGGACGGCAATAAAGTGTCTTCATCATATCACTCCAATTCATAATCAATTTAGTTGAAATTCAGTGTTTTCACTGGTTGCGTAGTACAAATAAAATAATTATTTTGTTACCCCTATATTACGACGGGACTTTTAAAAGGCCATCCATTTCAAACGTAAAAAAAGAATGTTTAGTTGTTGATTTTAAACAAGGTTAGAAGGTTTTTTTCTTGATAACATATCTAAAATCAAATATCATAGTGAAATATTTTCATATTTCGCATATAAATATAATAAAAGCTTACCTTTGTGCAGGCATCGTAAAAAAAAACTCACAAGTTCTTCAAAAACATTAAAATAACAAGGAATCGTGTGTCCAGTCGTAAACGTAACTGCATCAAATCAAACGTTAATAGGTACTAAGAAACGTGACAGTCTAAATATCTCTATCAATTTATTACAATAATACGAAAAATGCAGATAGATTTAATTGATTTTTTGGGCCTTTTAAAAGTCCCGTCGCAGTATCTGGGTTAAGAGTGAGCCCTAGAGGACAAAAGTCATTCAAGCTCGGAAACAATGTTAATAAATTCATATCAGTTGCGCGCGCGCACGTAACCTTTAATTACGTAAAGTATATTCTGCGCATGACGGTACATACGCGTGCCGATAATTACTTCAAATCTGACGTCATACCATTTAAATTATATTTAAATGTAAAATAATGCGAAAGTATTGACCAATTATGCGCACTCAGCCCCGTAGTGTCTTGACCTTTTGTGTTCCATGTCAACGGCCTGGGTTGGTCCAGGAATGTATTATGTCACTGACGACACAAAAAGCTAATTATGATTTTGCACGCTTAAGGAGATTGAGCCTCCTAAATGTCAGTATGATATTAAAAACGAAACAGCTGCAAAAGCTCTGCTTGTACAATCGGGCGTAAAAGAGATTTCTTGCAATTTATTATTATTATTATTAAATTATGGACGAGCAGCAGGCTTGCTGATGTGTCCACATCAAAGTACTGGAGTAAAGTCTATTTCACATGTAGTAGTCCAATGCATAAAATTTTGTTTTTAATAATTTAAATAGTCATATTCAGTGTAGTCATATTTAATAATTACTTTTTAACTAAATACATACTGGTTTTCTTCCTCTGCTTTGTTGATATATTACTCTATCGTGTATCGATCTTGCTAATCTTTCCATCACATTTCCTGAACAAACATTAATATTTCCGATTCATACAAATTACACAGTCTTATCAGCGTATCAGTACTACTAGATCACCTCGTCTAGGCCGCACAGACTCATTCGTACTCGTCCTTAGATGCCTTTACCTTGTGACAGGTCTCTATTATAATAATACTATGATTACACATCGCTTGGAGCCGAGTTATTAATAAATAGTTAATACGTACCTCCCCTCCGTCCACAAAGCGACCACAGCCTTTAAATCATAAAGTAATTGCCGTTCTACGATAGGCTTTCTTCTTGAGATTGAGAAATGAATCGTTTAAAGATGGGCAGAGACTATGAATCACAGTTGTTGTAACTATTGGTAAAACTATCATTAGGATTTACTTGTCTATAATCTGTCTGTGTCTTGTCTTGTCTTATCTTGTGTTCTTTCCACAAAAAATGTTACTTGTCTATGGTATAGAGAAATGATTGGATGTTTGATTGTGTATTTATAAGGTATATTCTCTAGTGGCAAGGTCACTTAAACGAACCCGCCACGTGTAGCTGAAACATCACGTTTCAACATTGTAATAATTCACCTAAATAGTTTACTAAAAGTCTTACCAACGGCTTACTATTAAGGAGTTAGAACCACAAAAGAAAACGATCCAAAGAAAATTAGGTATATTAAGTAATGTGTTGCTGCTACCTTTGCCAAATTGCCGTGATAATGCTCTAGTTTACACCTACGCGTTTCCAAACACGTGAAAATTCGAGTTTTAGTAGAACAATGGTCTATGATTTTTTATTAGACGTGTAAAATGAATGTTGAAGTTTGATCAAACTTTAAGAGGTAATCAGAATATAATCAAAATATAATTTTTAATATTAGCTCACGCTTCTTCTACGTTCTAGTGAAATTCAGAACGTTTCTAGGTTAATATTGCTTTAAATAGTCGTTTAAATTATAATATGGCGCCGAGTGTCAGGTCATACGATCCGAAATCCAATAAAAACTTGCTCTTATTTAAATCGGGGAACACACGGTATAATTCCTTTTTAAGATCTCTACATATCCAATTAAATTTAATAATTTATATTTTAGAAATACCTATATCTACATATGCGCTATGCAGGGAAAGTCAAAGAGCCCAACAGGACATCATAACGTCTCGAGCAAAGCCGCGGCTGGATAAGCTACATAGATTATAATTAAACCAGTAGTCGATAAATTGTGTGCTACAAGGTTGGCGATGCTTTTCATTTCACTTTCTACGTAAATACATCTAATTTAGAAGGTTTCAGTAGTGAACGGTTATTTATAGCTTGAATTTTCTTTTGTATTTCAATTAGTAGGTACTTTACAAATTGATTAAAATCCTTATCTTCCTTGATACGATTTGGAGGAAAGCTAACTGTAGTTAAAACTATAGAAAATGACATAATTAGATTATATCTATCATAAAAGACTTGGCGGATTTAAATGGAACCCTCGCTGGGGGTCAAGCGGAAAGTGGACTCACTAGTTACGAATAAAATACCTATAGCAGGAAACGCTACTGTCGCCAAGTCGCCATTCATCGGTATCCATTACTAATGGTAAATGTTATTTACGTAAAACATTATTCGACATGGTGGGAATCAAAATTTCGATACTTCTCAAACTGTAGTCTCCCAACCCAACTAACTCTACGTCTAACTTCACCTAGATCAAACAGGACTTCAACGGACTAAACACGTGTTGTACAACGTGGAGTCACGTGTTTCAAAGTCAATAGGTTTAATGAATGGGTATTGTAGTATGTGACAACGGCGTGCGTAGCGTTATAGTGATTAATGTCCCATTTCCTACTGTTGACGGTCCCAATATGCGAAGAAAAAGTGATATCTAGTGTTAATTGAAAATTGAAATTTTATATAACATACCTAATCTCCTTTATCACGATTATCAGTCCAGGCGAAAAATTTCCATGATGACATGACTCACATAAACCAAAACCCGGAAGGTTCAACTGACAAAATCCGGTGTGAAAATTGGTAGAAAATTGACCGATTCAAGTTGGTAACGACAATGTGTAAGAAATGGCACATTAGTCAATTCATGACCGATTCTCGGAGCTACAAAAGGTATATCGTCTGTATTTTGTGGGCGCCCCTTACGACACCTACCCAAAATGCCATAGCCATGGTCTGACTAATGGGTACCCATTCAAAAGTCAGAAATGTAGGAATATCCTACTACCTATTAGGTACCTAGTAAGTTGTACGTACATAAACATAAATAGTCAATTCCCTGCAGTTCTTTTTTCACAGATTTTCATGCCGATTACTTGATTGGTAAAAATATCTGGCAACGTATCTGTCTTTCCTAAAATGGGAGATAAAGACATTCACACCCTTTATTTATGACTTACACATGGAAACAACTTTTAAATTTTAATTAACATTTAACAAACTCTTGTAGTTTTATCCAATACCAAATTAAGTTAAAGCGTACATTTAGTTGGGCAATAAATTATTGTTGTGGAAAATACTGTTTTTTTAAAGGGACAACAGAAAAATATCGCGTCACAGTGACGTATGTGTGAATTCAGAGATTCTTGTATGACACTTACGAGAGAGCGAGAAATTCTCCTCGGACCCACCACTGTATCTATCTTGGCGAACTAAATTACACTCTGGTAAAGGGGTCCGCCTCTTATTCAGGGGTTTGTGGGTTTGATTATCGCATAGAGCCTTTGTACATGAGAGATTTGTGACGGTAAATGCACACATGATACAATTTTAGCACAGGAAAAAATTTCGCTTCACTTTCGTTTCTGAATCGAGCTTCGTAGCGACAAAGGATTGACGTCGCGTCGTAGCGATATCGACACTATAATGCTAATTGAGCTCGACTCACAAATTCCAATCTTTATAGTCCACACATCATTGTTATTGACATCGATAAAAGGAATGCATAGTAACACAGCATGAATTTTACAGCCGACAAAGGAAAAAGGCGAGAGTATATGCAGACAATGTAACTAATGCAAGAATAAGAATATCGCGATCTATGGACATCAATATCCCTTTATTAACACTTGTGCGATATTCAGCCCTGACACTGGCATCAGCGCTGGCGACGTTTATAAGCGATTCATCGCAGTGAATGAGACGTCAGTGCGCGGACACGACGAATGGACAATCAGATCAAACGTAATCCTTAATTCTGTGCAGACTTACTACTATTTTCACGATTTTAAGTCAATACCTATTGTTTTTTAGAGTATTTTGATTGTTATTGCATTTTTCGTTATGCCACAATTAGAGAAAGGAATGAATTAAAGTAAATTAATAGCATAGTAAAAAAAAAACCTCCCCTCCCCTAAAAAATATATATAAAGGAAAAAAACAAACAAGCATACAACAAGGAAAAGCCATTTAATCATAACTTTATTGTAATAATTATAGTAGAATTGTTATCATTCAACCAGTCAGCATCAGCACAGTAAATGTTTTTGACTATAATATTTACTGTGGCATTGATGTGCAACTTTAGGACATGTACCCAATGCAACAAAACTAACCTGACACAATAATAAGGGTTTGTCCAATATTCCATTTAATATTTACATTCTTTGATTATCTAGAACAAAGTTTACGTTTAACGACACTCGTTTGATATTTCTAATTCAAAGAAACATTTCATTGCCTGTAGTTACTATTAATTTCAAAATAGAACGAGGTTCCATAGGTACATCATATTTATGAAATTGTAATTACGTGATATTGCCTAGAAAAGCGTCGCAGCATACCTATCGGTACTGTTGCTGAGTTACAACATAAATGTCGAAGTACCTTTTTGACTTCATACTACTTACCAATTCTGTTATTTGTAAATTTATCTTATTAATCTCAAATTAATCTGTTGGATATGGAGCTAAATACAAAAAATTTGGTCCTTTCTTTCAAAACCAGAATAGATGCCTGCCAAAATCAGTGAGTGCAGTATCGCCCGGAATCTCTTGGCAGATTAGAAATTTGTTTCACGGTCTGCTACAGTGCTAAGATACACAGCGGTTGATTGCCCGCGTTTTATACGCGTGGTATGCGTACCTAAGCTATAAACCGCGGGCAATCACCCGCTGTTGTACTAGTCATAGTCGACACCAAAACGACAGATGTGTTAACTTAAAGTCGCTGGTTTACAAACAACCAACCTGACGAGATGATGGCATGGCACTGACAAAGCGCTAGCGACCTGTGAGACTCATGAAGCCATGATTGATGTAACGCTTTGATATCACGAAGTCATACCGAGACATCCGACTTGTACAACATGCTTTATACAGAAATATTAGATTTGTGTGGAATTCAAAGTAAAGAGATTGTTTGTAACTTTTTCTTAATATTTTTGGTGCCTGCTTACACGACCGCCGCAGCTGGTGTGAGAAACAGGTGATGATCCCAAAGGCCTTATTTTAAATAAAAAACTCTTGTTGTTTTAAGCTTTTACTAGAATCTTTTACTAGTATCACGCTAGGTTCTTAGTGTATATTTTTACACAAAAACTTTTAGCAATATTGCGGAATGTTTTTGTCAGTTTATGCATTTTTCAGCATACCTACGCAACAAAGCATCATGCAATTGTAACAATGTTAAATACTAAAAACTAAAAAACATTACCTACCTTTTTGGTTTCGCCGCAGTCGGGTATAAAAATTGCTTGTATAAAATACAATATTCACCCGCATAGCTTTATTGCGGTTTTTGTAATGGCCAGTCTAGCAATTGTCGAATCATTCTTGTTACTATGTCGTTCCTTTATGTTTACTGCAAGTGAATAACGCCGGTCGTTGAAATAGTCACGAGTGTACAGGATTGAATAACCTTTTATTTAACATCAGCTTCCTATTGCTCATTAAAGCAATAATTCATGGGTAATGATGTAATAGGATACATTGTCGGTAATTATGCGTTGTTATAAGTCAATTCAAATATCGTAACTCAATTACTCTAAACATTCAGGAAACGTCAACGCACGGTAGCGAGTACTGCGTAGGTTAGTGAAGGGCTTGCATAATGCTGCGCTCGCGCTGATAACGGCGGCGTATCTACAAGCGCACTGACAGAAGCAGTTAGGCCGTGTTCACACATCGCTTGTTAGACACCGCACAACTGCCAATTACCGCGACATACAACCCCCATACAAACTCACTTTCGCCACTGGACCCGGCAATAAGCGTATGTTCATGAGATTTTAAATTGCAAACGAGATGGTAATTAGCGAAAACATCCGCTAAAAGTCGTGGCTAAATGCCACCGAGGGTCCTGTATGGAAATTAGGGACAAATTACATCTCTGCTCTTACTTTCATTTGTACAACAACAGTTACATAAAACCAGTAACAATTTATTATTTCTTAATCCACTTTATTGTCCTGTATCAAGGGTTTGTGTAATTGTTGCAAATCGTAAAAATTATGTCGATTTATCAATCTGAGAGTATCGATTTTTGCGATCGATCATGACACGAATAGATCAAAACAGTCGGTCGGCCATATTCCATATCTAGAGCTGATAATCGTATGCGTCGTATGTATGGGCCGGGCTTGCCACTTATGCAACTTATAAAATATTGCGAACTCATAAGCGCAGTGCGCCGCAGCAGCACTAAGATGAAACTTGAGATAGAGTTAATCTAATAAGTCAGATCTGAAGCCAGACGTCGACCGAAGTAATAACTCACGGTTGAGAAGCCAGAGGTTAATTAAAAATAGCAACTTCAATCTTACGTGAGAGATGGAGTTAGATTAGGAATCGTCCGAGTTATCCTATCTCAAACACTAACGCGCACTTATTTAACGGGGAAGTGTAATAAATTATGAAATAATAGTAAAATAGTGAATTAATATTATGGAAACGTGCACCCACTGAGCTTTCTCCGATGTAGAATAAAACTTTGTAGACTTTAATATTCTAACATATTCGTTAATTGTTAACGTTGAGCAAACAAACAGCAACACTTTTGTAACACCCATTTACGCTTTACAAGTGTTTATTTCTTAACGTTCTTGTACTAATTACGCAGCGAATAAATCAACTGTTGGTTTTAGTGCCAAATCTCTTGAACATATCGTGTTGCGGTGTACGTATAATATTATAACCTAACAAATGTGACGCAATTTTGCACTTGAGAAATTCAAGCTATCAATTCGCGGCGTTCTTAATCGCAGTCGACGGCCAGTCATCACTAATCAATTTGGTGTATGTTCTCCGCATCTTACACAAACGACCATCGCGCCGAGTCTCCTGGTTGCAAAGCATTGCACGTAAGAGCAATTACAAGTAGGTAGTCTTCAAATGCGTATTCGTATAATGCGTAGATACGCGTAATAGTTGAGAATCGTTCGCTCTAAACGACTTGCGTTATCCGTAGAGTGCCGTTATATCCAATTCCCCGTGTTGTCAAAGTGATCGTTTAAAGTCCTATAACACCCCACCAACACATCCACAACCCCAGATTTAAATACTTATCGAACGTCGAGCAGAATCAAATGACATACAAGGATGTGAATAAATATGTGGGTGGAATTGTGAAATGAAGCATTTTACGATACGGCAATGTGAAATGCCAATAAAAAGGATCTTATTTTAAATCAGTCATCGTAACAAAGTACCGATCATGTAACAAAACTGTTTTATGACGAAGTGAAACGTAACTGATATCGATAACAACTAGTTTGAGAACCGAGTCCTTAATTGTGTTGTTGAACAAAGACATTAGTTGACATTATCGCTAACCGCGACTTTATACCTACTGAAACAATAGTTGTAATAGGTAAGAATGTCAAAGCTCTGAAATTATTTAAAAGCTGCTCCCTTACAAAACATCTGAGTAATTTCCATGTGAGATCTCATCACACAAGGCAGAAAAAGATAGAACTATAGAATACAAACACAGCTACTTTTTTCATGCAATATTGTCCTATTTATCTCATACTCTTACCAATATCTCTGTTTGTATTAATTTCTCGGGTCTATCCTTTATGATTATGATTCTTTATTTAGAAAATAATTTAGGCAGAGCTGTTCATAGAAATACAATATAGGTACGAGCTGCAACGTGCTACTAATCATACGAAGTATTTTCACATCACTACCTCAGCCGAGTACTAGAAACCTTGGCTCGAGCCAGATAAAGCACCGATTCACTGGACATATTCAAAGATAACCGTAGTAGTGATTTCTACCATTTATCCTGTCAATCAATGCGCTGGGTTCCTAACAAACATCGGTCAAAGGTGCAGGTAAGCCTCAATCAAATCAATAATACGGGGAAATGAAACAGATACCTTGTAACACATACGAGGAACACTACTGACCTGCTTGTTTCCGTCAATCATTGAGGAACCTACGGTAAAGTATTGTTGCGATCCGTTAGACAACTTTTATAAGTACCTCAGTACATTTAAAGCATTAAATAGAGTTGGTTCTAGACCCTGGCGAGTTTAGGTCTCATTACGTACGTCCGTTAACTTGGTACCAGTGAGTAGACATCACGCTACGTCGTCGTAATATTGTTGGAAGAGCAAATCCTGCTTTATTTTCCACTGATGAAAATGATAAAAATTCAGGTCTATACAGATGGACGGAAGAAGAAAACATTGCGTATACTGAAATTGGACAAGGTCATGAGGATGATGATGATGATGAATATTAGAATATTGCAGCCTTGTATCTCTTATACAAGTTTTTTTCTTAAGCAGTTTCTAAGCATTCACCCCGCTCTTCTAGCAAATTATAAAAAGCGTGTTTCCTTAAATGAAACTTACATTCATTAATTATCTTTATGTACAGTTTTATTAGGCTTTAACACCATTGATGCCTTCCAACAGTTTTAAACACGTATGCAATATCGTTTATAACCTATAAACAATAATGCCAATGCTGATATTATATAGGTACCATTGAACTATTTACAATGAAATCGTTTGTCTCCTAAAACCATAATTTTTCAATCAACATCTACGACTACCTCAATATAGCAGCTTATTAAATCTGCCACTTTAATATATCTACACTTCTGCTGCAAAATGAAAATAAATGACAGCACATTAATTTCTAATGCTCATTTCCTTCTTATTAATTAAAAATAAAGAGCACGTTCATAAATTAATTTTAATGTAAAGTAATGTATTTCGTAAAATACATCCTGCTGCGCTCGCTTTGCACTCGAAATAAATAAAAGCGACCGAGTAACTAGTAATTAAACCAAAGCCCTGTATGGAAAGTGGGTCGTAGGTATCTCTGAATATCTCTGAAATAGTTTCACCACTCATCGGTTCAGTTCATATTTAATTTTTGGGGAGGTGAAGGACCGAGTTGCGTGTACTGTTCGCGTGCATGATCAATACGAGATTCGATTCCGGCACTCTTACCGACAGGCCCATCAATTTCGGGACACATTCGGACTTCGCAGAACTTTCGCCAAAAGCACGAACCGAATCTGATATGTATCGGCAACGTGGTCATTAATACAACAGCCGCTTCGGACTAGGCTGCATGTTGCAACGCGTTATGTAGCAACACTTACCTACAGATATTTTTGTGTCATTCAATTAGGCAGTATGTGGTCATTGTCACATGCTGAAATTGATACAGTTGTGAGCTATAGTAACCTATCTCATATTGTGTAACTTACTAATAGTTGAACCTACCATATTATAACAAGCCATATCAGCGGGCACCTATAGACTAGGTGTCACTTTATGATAAGGAAATAGTATTTCAATTAGTTTTCAAGCTCTACTTGAATTAAAGCACGTTTTCCAAACATACGCAGTGGTTTAAAAGCAGATTAGATTGTGGTCGTAGTAGTATAGAAGGCAATGGCAAATCGTCATCGTCAGTCCGTCACCATTCCACAAGAACTGAAATAAATCTATAGATGATTAAATAGAAGAGGCATTCTAGGTTTTCCTACCACGACTTTTGATTTTTATTAGCAGGTCACGGGAATAATTTGGGACTCCCGTATTCCCTTAATCTAAAGGGGAACATTTATAAAACCATAATAAGGCACTGCCTTGTATGTATCGAAATGTTGGGCCACAAAAGGGACGGATGAAAGGCAATTGCATGCAACGGAGATGCGAATGTTGAGAGGGATATGTGTGGCGTGGGATATGTGTGGTTGGACAAAATCAAGAATGAGTATATTATTAGATCAAGTTTAATATGAAAGTGGCACCAGTTATAGAAAAGCTGAAAAGGAACCGTTTTTCGTGGTATAGACAATATGGAAATGTAATGCGGAGGGATTAGAAGCAAGCTACAAGAAGTGTTTAAGTATGAATTTTGATGGGTAGAAGAGAAGAGGCAGACCAAAGAAATGATGGATGGACTGTGTGAAACATGACATGAATGTGAAAAAGTGAATGAAATGGAAATGACGTCTGATAGAATGATGAATGGAAGAAAAAGACATTATTGCGCTGATCTTAAATAAAATGGGATAAGGGCAGGAAAATAAATGATGGCCGCCTTTTTCTACTTACTACTGAGTATTAGGCCTCCTCCTTTTAATGCCATGCTGCCCTAGAATGTGCCAGTCGCAGTCAAAATACATGAAAAACCATAGGTAACAGTAGAAGAAGCACATATATAGGTACCATATTTTGGCATAGCGATGTTTTGCCATTTTGTAGTACATACTAGTTTATTGGAAATATAATTTATTTCATAACACCTAAACAAAATTATCTCTTTCAACCTTCTTTCAACACAATTTTTGTTGACAGGTTGTGTGATTACGATGACTGATTCCTTCCGGATCCAAATGATTTAAATTTTATGAAAGTGGTTACGCTACTGGAACGGATAATAACTTCCGTGCAAAATTCTCCAGCTAACATGTAGAAGCACCAAAGCATCCACTCGGATTAGTGGAATCGTTGTGTACAGAGTGTAAACTTGAGAAACCTGAATGTAACTGTAATAAGCATATAAAATATTCATACAACGTAGTAATAATAAATAAACGAAAAACATAAATAGCTAGGCAGAGGCATTATAATAAATTATGTTAAACAAAAACTGCTCCCCTGAGTGTTTGAGCGAATATTCCCCTAGATTCGTCTCGGCGCGGCGCGGCGCCCCGCTGCGCCTATCTCAAGTATATCGCCATCATTGCGCCATTACTGTCTTCCTTCAGCTACTGTAGATCAAACTCGTGCGCAACCCGTCACATTCATACTTGTAACGGTCCCTGCAACTCTATACAATTTAAATAATGAGAGAACTAGTCGCCGTTGCGTGTGTAAATTAACTTCTAGCTCCTTAAGCTGATGCCCGGTTAGTTTGCGTGTTCGCGACAAATACGTCACACATTGCCGCTTGTTAATAATTTTACACTTCTTTATAACATTTGTATCTGCCAGACGATTGCCCCACTTATCATTATAGCGATCTCGGAAATGCACGTGTAAGTTTTATACATTTTCCTTAAAAATGGAACCACAGCGGATGAATGATTACTTTTTCTTGACAGAATACGTTGGGAAGTACAGTTATCAATGTGTCAAAAACTACTACTTTATACTGTGTTAATAGTTAGAAAGAACGAAAAATTATTTATTTTGCTCTCCCATACACAAAAAGACAAAACAGTATTACAAATAAAAAACACTTAAAATATAATATTTATGATTCTACTCTTTTAGCGGAAGTGAAAATAAATCAATGAGCCAAAAATAAAAATATTTCAATACTTACTCATAACTAATACCTACCCCATAATTATGTCTCGGATTAACAAAACTGTCCAGTGCGGCAATAGTAAAAGATGAATAAAGCCGCTTTCCGCATGAAAATCCAAGTGGAAACCAGTAAATTAATACCTACGCAATTTTTATGCTATTTATTTTACTTACATTTAAAAAATCTCTATTTTTTAATTTTAGGCTATAATGATTTCATTCACTTGTATATTCACCCCATAAAAAAAGACCTCTACTAATAAATTAGTACCCTATATAGGTAAGTACTATAGTCCGTCCATCTGTATCCGTTAATACCTTTACTAGTTCAATTTAATTAATAATAACATAGAAATACTCTTTATTGTACACCAGTTTTGCAGGAGTCATAAACATATTACATACAATTCAAATTCGAAGATTGATTGATTAATTCATACTAATGGTCACTCAGTGGACCGCAATTTTAGCTTTCTGTACTCCTTCTCCATATAAACTTTAACTATGCCATATCTCACACTCCTCCGTGCGCGCAATATGCTTAAAAAGGGGTACAAAGTTTTCTTTTCACGTATTAATATTTATATATTATAGCATTGTATTTATAACTTACTAGTTTTACGATAGGTATATAAGTATAAACATCGGTAAGCTGTATACCTATTATTTTTCATTTCAGATTAGACACAGATTACTGAAATTACTAGGAAAGCATGGTCCTCCCCCAGACTCCTCCACAGTTCACGATCATGTGATTTCCTCTTCCACGTCGCACTTTTGCTATATCATAATTTTTATATTTAACTGGGTTAACAGAAAGAAGTTGACTACTTTAAAGCTTTTTGCAAACGTACAAAAAAACTTCACAAAAGAAAACTTCAAACAAAGCTTTTTTAAACCTCAGAAAAGTCAAGTAAACTTTTGATTTCTAAATATAAAAGTGAAATTTAATCGATATTGTAATTAATAGGTAGTAACAAGGCGGCCGCTAGTCTTTATCATATGCCTGTTTAGAGTAATAAAACCCGTGATTGACAGTTGGAGGTCGTTCGCCGACATAGTAAAAGCGAAGTAGAGTCGGGTTAGCGTTGTAATTTTTTTTTGGCACATCATGTATATTATGCCCACAACTATGACAGCCATCGTCTAGCCATATCGTCTTCATTAAGCTTAGAATTTTGTCATTGTATACCACACTATTAGATTTCTTTGTTCGAATAACGGAAAAATTATTTGTACTCATATTCTTTAGTCTGGTATAAATATCGTCAGCCTCTTTTCAAATATTGGGGTTGGTTGTTAGTTGATCACTGCAAAACATAGGCCTTCTCATAGATCTCAAATACGTCGTGATTACATAATTGTCACAACTCTTCCTACAACATTATTAATCAAGATTGTAATAACCAATATTTAAAAGAGTTTCCATGGAATTTCTTGTCGGTTATTCACCTACTATTTGGATCCACGCACCTATAATAGAGTTTCGATATTTTATAAGTGCCTGAATCTGGTTAACATGAAATAAAAATATATCCTATGCTATAATGATCATCACGCAGTACCTCTACCATGAGTTTTCCGTGCCGTCTAACGTTCACGTTCACATGCAATATTTGTATGGGAATTTTTTCAGCGCCTCTAGCGGTATAAATAGTGAACTACAGTCACTATACAAATATTGAATGTGAACGTGAACGTTAGACGGCACGGAAAACTCATGGTAGAGGTAAGATTGGTTATCACAATCATAGAAACAGTACAAGTACTATATACTATCTCCATGATCACAGTATGATGTTGTTAGCGCAAAAGATGATGCTGCCTGGATAATATTGCAAAGAGGATTCTTTACATATAAATGACAGACCCACAGAAAAGTAGGAGTGACCTTATTTACTATAATAACCCAAATAAAAATACATCATAACATGGTTAGCAATTATCTAGAAGTCAATGACATTGATAAAATCAAAACAATTAACCGCATTTATGCATATTAAACCGTGTAAATTTTTTCACACGGAAAGCGCCAATTTCATATTTTTAACCTCCGTATTTACCTACACATAACCCTGAAACATAAAAAAACGTCTACGTTATTCAATTTGATCGTTTATGGCCACTATTTTGTTATTTAGGTAACTGACATTAATGTTTAAAGTGTGATATTGACACGAAATCTTAACGTTCGTCATGCTGCAAGTGATTTGAAGAATAATCTCACACGAAACACAGATTTATTCATAAATTGTTACACCGTTAACTTAATACGTTGTGTTCGGTTAAGAGGCGAGAAATTTGTAATTTTTTTTTGCCGCGAGTTACATGCATCCATCATCTGTTGTTTTGGAAGACCGTTAACGGCCCGTCAGTACTTCAGCCTGGAGGGAAAGGTCGACAGAATTAATAGATTTCATACTTGAAGCTTCGTCCCTTGTAGCGTCCTTCGTATATTTAAGTATACGGTCATACCCTTAATTTACGCGATAAGTGGGACTCACGATGATCGCTTACACGAGTACGAAGAACATGCAATGTAACACTGAAGAGTGACAGGCGAGCGGAGCGGTACACTGGAGAGCAATACAAAAAGGGATTTGAGTCAGAGACTGTATGAAAAAAGGTAAGATATGAATGAAACAATTTTAGAAATCTTACGGCGGATTTAGAACGGAAGTAATCACTCATTGTGTGCACGGAACTAGTCGAACTTGGCTCTGTGAGGTTTAGTGTTATTGAATTCTAGTTTCCTGCAGTCTAAATCCTCCGTAAAGTGCTACGCAATAGGTATTTTTGTTGACTTACGTGGAGACATTAATCTACCTAACACGTTTTGGGGAATTGAAACACGATGGGACACTAATTGATTTGGGGCCATAGTTGGTAAATTTGAGGCAATAGAGGCCTGATATATGAAATATTATTAAGAATATGTTGCATAATAATTAGGCTTAAAAAAAAGGAATCCTCAATTAATGCAAAGCTATCACTCCGGCCTTAGAGGATTATTATTAAACTGAAATGAACATTTTTTTTGTCTTATTTCTAGATCCGATCCAAATTATGTTAACATACAGGGTGTCAGGAATGTTATTGGCATTTTGATGAATGAGAAATAACCGATTATATAGAAATAACGTAAAGGTACAGTTTACACGTTATATATATACAAAGGAAATGATGACGCAAGTAATGTCGTTCTACGAAAATAGACAACACTGATGCACGGAAACATCCACAATCACCTGCTAAATACGTCCAGCTCCCTCGTTGTTCCATTGAGTAACATCTTTACTATGCAACTAAACCCACCAATCTACGTAAACACAGTAAAACTGTAGCATAAACCCTGTTGGAACTAAGAAAGGAACATAAAATAGTTGTTGCTCGTATTATGCACGCCCCTACGATGATTCGCGAGGCAATAAATTTAATGCAGTGGACAGCAAAATTGTTGTTTTGACCGCACGACTTTGCAATGCTTTTATAAAAACTTTATGCTTCCTTTAATTTAATGGCTTATTGACAGAAAGCGTTTTGTTCGTTGTCATCATTAAAATTATGACGCGTTTTATGTGGTGCTAATTGCTGTGTAGATTTTACACTCTTACGCTTTTACTTGGGATTTCGCTCTCACTAGTAAGGTTTACGGTCACTGACAGTGTTATATCTTGCAAGCAGTTGTGATGCAATAAATATCGTAATGTGGAGCGGCAATCCCACACTCGAGCCTTCTTTCCTAACACGGGCATCGCTGGGAGCAAAATAAAGCGGTCCCTGACGTTCGACGGGATGTCGTTTTACCACGTTTGGCCACACTGAATATGGAGCTCACTCTTTTACTTTTTAGCTTACTACTTTCTTAAGATTAGTACCTGCGGTGTATAATCGGTTCAACGAAAAACCAGCACAGAAATGAACTCGGTGCTTAGTAATAGTATGGTAACAGCCGTCTTTACACATTGCACATTCTTATAACTCAGTGTTACTGAAAGATAAACAAAAATATCAGAAGGAAAGATAATAACTATCATTATAAAAAAAACAAAAACCAAGCGTGGTTTAAAATGTTACATGTATAGCACACAAGTACATCTATCCTTCAGGGAAATTCCTAAAATGCAATCTTATCTTTTCGGCATTCCGCAACTCCTTTACGGTAAGAACATTTGTCAGGTAGGGTCGCGTCGAGACGCCATAAAAGACAACCGGTAGAATGTTCGCGAGTCTCTGTGGCCTCCGCCGGCACCATGCACACCATGTACCCACCGTTGTACTCAACAAACGCATTTATTATTCCCAGATAGACATGATATTCGCTATCTTTACACGAAGAAAACAGAAACTAGTTTTGCTACTTATTTCGTCTTTATTCTCAGCATGCATCTATGCATCCGTGCATCTTTAAATTACTCAACAGCCTTCAAAATAGAAAGGAACGTCTCTAACATATGATATGACCTCTGACTATACTTAGTTAAAAACATAGTTTTGTTTAACCCACTCCCAAGACCCCAAATCTTAATTGTGAGTTTATACAAATAGGTACCATTTTAATTTATTTGTATAAACCGGCAAAAGCTTTGTTTATTTGAAGTGGGTTAAACAATAAACACATACGACTATAAACAGTTTCAGAAGTAATCGTTAAACTTAATGAGCCAACACATAGATTTTTATTAATAAAAGAGAAGTGAAATATAATAATATAATATCAGGAACTAATGAAAGCCAAAATGAAACACCTTGGGAACGATGGAAACTTTGGCACGCAATAAAGGCACCTATATACGCAGAGCTTCCATTGATTCCTTTCATCGACTAACTAATGTAAACATAGATATTTTAGACGAATGATCAGAATTTTAGGTATCTACTTTTCACGGACACAATGCAAAGTTATACCTATCCAAAAGAAATAGACGACATGCCGGGTTATTAGGTCGAAGACCGCGGCCATGCCAGTAGCTAAAAGATCTTTAAGTTCGTTTCTATTGTGTCAGTAGTTCCTCCTCTCTTAGCTCTATTCATTCTATAGATGTAGATAGGTGCATTTTCATTTTCCCGTAATAAGATTTCATAACAATTGATGTTTCTATAAAATACTCAGTACAACAATCATCCCAAAAATCATAATACTTGCATATCTGTTTGCAATGTCTGTCACATTATTGGCAAAGTAAACAATTTGCATTCCATAAAAAAATCGGGTCGCACTAATATTTACACATCGTTTCCTTTCAAATTTCGTAACGTGTGACGCAATAGGGAATTCCTTGAGTGGGTGTGACGTATGCAGCCGAGGCGATGCGACCACGACGGACCAACGAAGTCCGGCAGTCACTCCTGCGCAGCGCCCTGCAAATGTCAAGAGTGCGGTTACGTAAACGGCCCAGTTACCGCTACGAGTACGACCTTTGCTGACACCTTTGAAAATTGACTCGTGTTTTAAGGAAATCTTGACACCCGTTATAGTTCGGTTCGTATTGGATGTCAAAGTTCACTATTGTTCTTGGAATCGAACGTAACAATAACATTACTACATTTGTTTTGATCGCATAACTTTGACGTAATGCATAATTGAATTTATATAAACAGAAACAAAGGTACCTAAATTCTTTCTAAGAAATAAAGAACACGAAATCATTTCGATGCTTATAACGAATATGTAACTTGTAAACCGCATATCCGAAAAGTTGTTGATTGAAACGACCCAAATCACAACTACAACTAACACAAGCATATCTGTAGTAATAACAAGTTGAGTTTATGAGTTCACAGACGCTAATCAACTTATGTTAATGATCTATTCAATTATACGACAATCAAAGTAACTAAGTTAACGTGTATGAAGGTTAAATTTAAGTATATTTATACGGGAAGGAGGGATTTATTGGTATTCGTGACCAATGTAAAAAGGGAAAAGCGTTCTTTGTAAAAAAATATCAGGTGAAAGAACATTATTATTATTGTTTATTTAATGTATGTACACTCGGGAGCAAAGAATCCGGGTCACCAACATAATAAACCTTAATATCTCGGAAACTAAGAATGATAGCTCATTCAAATAAAGAGTATTTTTTAGACTATTTAATACTACACAAGTTATAATACGCTTCGAGAGCTCGACATTGCATTGATAGAGGTATGTGAGAATATTCCCCAAAATCGCCTCAGACACTTTGTGCCGTATGAACCGCATGACATCTGTATTGACAACACACGGAGGTAATACAAAGTACTAAAAGTGAGAATATGATATAAGTTTCTATAAAAAGTGAGTATATTAAAAAAAAGAAATATTTACGCATTTTAAATTAATGTATTTTTAATAATTAAAATAAATAATAACTATTATTATTATTTTATTAATTTTATTTAAGTAATAGATATTAAGTAGTCTATAAAATACTTAACCATTTTAACGCAATAAATAATATTATGACACTTCCCCAAATTGCATTGAATAAACACCTAATCGAATGCCGTTTACCTTTCTTCCCCATCCAATTAATATTCATAAAATCGTATTTGAATAAATTAAACATGACGTTTTAATAAAACAAATGTAGTGATAGTAAACATACGGTGCCGGGCGTGTCTAATGTTTACATAAAATATATTAGAATAAACCGGTCTTATATTAATTGGAGCATAAGAACATTACCGTGTGCGAGTCTAATTTGTGCAGTGTTACGTAACATATGAGTGTGTAACATGAGACTGGCTGTCCCCGAACGTTAGTGCCGTGCCGACTTATCAATGTACATGTTCACACTTTTGCAATGTATGTTTTGACCTTTTTAATTGACAGACTGAAAAAAAGACGGAGCGACTCGTGCATCGAGTGGGAAAGATTGTGCGTTATGTAAGGCGGAAGTAATAAGGAAATGGAAAAGAGCGATCGTAAAGAACGGGAGTTGGAACAATAGGAAAGTAAGAGGAACACCTTATACCCTTTATGCCCGATATTTACAGTAATATAGTTAACTTATATAATACATAACAGAAAGGTAAAGCTCATACAGCAAAACATTGTAGGTATCGTATACACCACTACACCTTGCCATACATGATACAAAACAACTCATAAATTGTAACGAATTTGATGATCTTTCCTAAGAATAACAGCTACTGCATTATAACTAGCGAAATTAAAAGCAAACTAGGTTAGACCATGGATAATAAATTAAATTGATTAAAATGAAGATATTAAAGATATACAAGCGATTAAAATCGAAATTACAGTTTTAAAAACTGTGTGTGTAAGGCGGAACAGATTTACAATTGAAAACAAGATGTTTTAATTTTATACGAAAGTACTGTTACTCGATTAAGTCCAATTACTACGCGGATTAAGTATCGTTAATACTTCATTTAAAATTGAAACTGTACCGTTCGACGATCGAGGACACTTTTGTATTGAACTATGCTGTCTCCATATTAATAATCAAAGAATGTTTTATTGAAAATTATAAGCGATCGTAATGTTACTGGAACAAGGTTGTTCTAGTTGTCTGGAAGAGATCGCTTTGAGCGATAAGGCCGCCCCTTTGTAGATACCTAAACAAATTGTGTGACATAACTGCTTCTTTTTAGTTTCTTAATGTGTACAAATGGTATAAATAAAGAGTATAAATCAATAAGACTATCCATGGAGTTCAGAACTCTAAAGACACGAGGAAGGACAGCTGACGTTGAAGACGTTCGTAGTTAGAAAAATAATTATAACATCAGGTAAAGAATCAGTTACGAAGAAATTGATTAAAAAATTCAAAAATACTTATGGAACAAAATTTTTAATGTCACCGGGACATGCAGATCAGCTTGCTTCAATTTTACTGTAATGTTCAAGAGTAGATAATAAATCACCGCACTCTATTTACACGAGCGCAAAATGCAGGTAAAAGTATTTTCCAACCGCCCGCAGGCAACTAAGTATCAGATACAATCGCTACAATTTTTATCATTAGACCTAGAAAATAGAGATTTCTACAAAACGAGCCAATGGCGCCAATATTCTATCAGTAAATAGGGGTGGTCGGCGGCGCGGGCGCAGCGCACTAAATCACGCGCTAATAACTACCAACAGTGATACGATCGCAGCTTTCAATAATAAACTTACCCAATTGTGCCCACCGCCTTTCATAGAAAGCACTCTATGAAGTATGAAGTTCTTTACCGGTTTCGTTCCACAATTATCAGTAACAATTCTATTATTCCAAATTGAAGTTTATCTAGATCACGATCGTAATTTTAGATAGACATGGTTCAACGCATAAGTGTAGATTTCTTTTTAAGCATTTTAAAATATTTCTATAAAATTAATTACAGTAAAATCTCTTTTTTTAATGCTATAGGTATTGTTACAGCATTTCAAATGGTTCAAATGTCGGCAACGTTTTATAACTAAAAAGGAAAGCGTGGGCTGACTTGATGGTAGATTATGTATTTACATACCTTACTTAGCGATCATAAAATTTATGACATTAACATTTATACATATTTTAACATGACAGTTGTAAAGTCGATAAACTTCTTTATCATGTTGCTTCTCTCTCTTCTCATAATCGATCATTGTATATTTAGAGCGTACACAAAAAAAACAATTATCCCCCTTACTAATAAACGCTGTATTTATAAAATAAATGTCATGAATAACGGCATTTTATTTATACATTTTTTGTTGTATACAGGGTGCCGCAGATGTTATCACATTAAATGAAACCGAGTATTTAGCGTGTATCACGTTCTGAGAACCGTACACAAAAAATCAATCAAATCCTATATGTAGTTCAGCCAAAGGAACTACATAAAAATTTCTCACGATCTTTAGGCAAAGTTTGTAAAGTCTCCAACTATTCTAACCAAAAGTATTTTTATTTAGGTACATGTGTAGAACAGATAAATGTGACATCAATTTCTACTTGGATGTTCCTTCACCTAGTCGAATGATAGCAGAGTGAAATATGATGCAAAAAAACTTGCGTAAAAATCGCAGATTGTTTGTGTACGGCTTCAGAACATGTTACTAAATACGTGGACTCATTTAATGTGATAACATCTGGTGCATCCTGTATAAGGTTGACATAACTTTAGTCACCGTTCATTAATACAGGGATATAAATATAATAATGATTTTGGCAGGATTGCCAACATTGTCGTCATCTACAATTCAATATTATCCATCCATCTAATGATGGATTAATATTGACTGTAGCAATGAAATGAAACATTGTTTCGAAACTGCACCAGGTTGGGGAGTCGCACCCACTCACATTGATAATATCAAATAATAATAAATCCGTCTGTCAGATTATGAAAAAATTACCTAAGAATCCAGGAAATCTAGGAAAATGAATTTTCATTTACACATGCATACAGTTCATAAATCTTTCAGGTGATATTTCTACAATAATCCATTTTATTTTACAGGATTATAGGACCTACTTTATTAGCGGAGGCCCTTTTAACGGGTCATCATTATGTACAACTTTAGATAGAACTGCGAAAATAAAATCTGCTGTTCCATACATTTAGTCGAGTAATATTGAATTATTTGTATGGAACTGCAGATTTTATTTTCGGGATTTCTTTGTTGAGTAGGTACTATTTACAACCCCTTAAAAGAACCTCTGAAATTGGGATAATTATAAATCTAAGGTTAAAGTTAACTAGGTGTTGCCCGCGGTTTCACCCACCCATTTTATTTTTAATAAAAAACATAGCCGCTATCACTCAAGGATAGTTGCTTTCTATTAGTAAAACTATTTTTAGAATCGGTTCTGTAGTTCCAGGGATTACCCTCTACATACAAACAAACAAATACCTCTTTATAATATTAGTATAGATATACTTTCGCGTTTCTCGTGTTCCATTACTGGAATCCAAAATCAATTAAGTGTATAATATTTTAATAGTCTATCAAAGTGTCATTGAAAAATTATTATAAAAGCCGTGATAAACGCCCGTAATAACCCAGTGATTATTGAATATACACACCCAATTAGCCTGTAGTTTCCAGCTGTAAATATTACTAAGCTTTTATGAACCAGTTAGTTTATTTATTATTTTTGTTGTCTCTAGCTGCGACCTTAGTAGTCGGTTTCTGGGTCAATCAAGAACACATTATGTTATTTTATGAACATACATAAAACCACACCAAAGTTTGAAAGACAATCTTTACTACACATTCTAACACATGTCACCAAATGCCGAATCACCAGGTTTTCAACTTCTTGGCTACATACACTATAATCACGAAACGCTTATAAGCGTAGCATTAGTGTGCTTTACGGTCACAGCATTATGCTGAGATGGGGGCCATTTTTGGTCTCGTTCAGGTTGCTTTCATTATTGTTTTTCTTTTGTTTATTTATTTATTTATTATTTATGTACACACATACACATGACAAAGAAAATAAGTATAGTGGTATTTGTTATTTTTTTTTAATGTTTTATTTGTTTTATTTTTGTACCTTTGTACTTTTATTCGTTCCTGGCGAGTCCAGAATGAAAATGTTTTCTTTCTTTCTTTGCTGCTTAATTTACAGACGTCAAGAAACTTTGTACTTTCAGACGCTATGTGACGTCTAAACTGAAACTTCACAATAACAATCCCACTTAAGGCGTATATAGATTCATTAGTGACGCGAGTCAAGTCATCACATCTATAAAAGTTTAGATCCAGAAACTTTAACTTTACAAAAAAATGCATATATAAAGTCCTACCTTTCTAGTCCCGAATTCACGATCCCTATAAATAGTGTACTCACCATTATGAAAAACTTTTACTATAAGAGGAAACAAGAAATCGCAAAAAGAAATCTGCTGCTCGATACATTTAGAGTAATATTGAATTATTTGTATGCAACAGCCGCTTTTTTTAGCAATTTCATGTTTGGTCTCCAAGTTTTTTTATTTTTATTGTTAGGTACAAAAACCCCTGAATGAGATCGGGGCTAGAAAGGTAGGGCCTTGTATAATAGACAAAGAAGTAATACTATAAGAATATAGCTACGATAAAACTAATGATAAAATAAAAATAATATGCTCTAAACCAACATGCAAACGCACTATGCATAGATAAACATTAATAAATGTAGTTCTGAAACACATCCACATAATGGCGATAGCCATAAAAGAATTATTCTAATGCGAGAGATTTGTTTAGAGAACATCAGTGACCTTCGGGGCGAGTACAGACGATCGAGTAATCTGTTTTAGTGTGTCAATGTCGTAACTCTCATTTGTAGGCAGAATGTAATTTTAGTAGAATCAATCATGAATTCATGAGCAGTTGAGTTGAAAATAATCATTCATGAGGACCTTCGATCAACATTGTTGATCCAAGATATGAACCCACTAGTAAGGCAATGAAGAAAAAGAGGATGTAACTTGACCGTAATACATGTGAAATAATAAATTAGGTCAAAATTGTAAACATTACACCAACACAGACTGGTACGCTTAAAACAAACTTATTCCTATAGATAGACCAATTACAGGGTTATTTGTAATGCACTTATTAGTAAATTAGACACTAAAAAAATACTTCATCAACTTTTCATACATTTTGATCGAGCAAGGTTGATCTTTTGTATGAAAAGTCTGTTTCTTTTTCGCGATTTCAGGGTTGGAGCTATAGTGAAAGTTGTTCATATAAATGAGTACTTAGTGAATTAAAAATAACATTGTATAGGTTTATGATTTGCTATCACTGACGTTATGATGAGGAGGCCTTTACTTACTCAGTTGGTAACCGTAAACTAAATAGATGGATAGAAAAGTTACAACGATCCCATAGTCGTAACCAACGCATTACGTAGATGCATTTAGCTGCACTTTCCAAATCGTTTATTAAAACGTACGTCTAATAAATGATAGTCGAATGAGCGGCTTGCTCAGGCGCATCACACGTCACGGGGCACACGATAAATCTTCGTTTGTTTAGTACGTGTAAAATGTTATAAACAAACACGCAGGCGGCGATGAGCCACGCTTTGTCTTTAACTAGTCTGACCGGTGACATTGCCTGGACGTTCTAAAGAGCTTATTGTATTTCATTAATAATAGACAATGTTAAAATCCAGTCCAATGAGTTTTCCATCGTAAAGAGGCTATGCGTCGTCTAAATGGATCTTTTTGTAACAATTTAATATTAATTAAGGTGAATTAAAAATTGAAGAGATTCTTAGAACATAACCAAATCAACTCAACTCAAATCAATCAATGTACACGCGCAGGTATGTGTTTAATTATAATTTGTAATAAGCTGGTTCGTTACGTTCGTTAGAGATATAGACGATCACCTTATAATTTTTATCAAGAGATCATTTTGAAAAGAAATTATTAATAAAGAACATAGTTTTCGATACAAAATAGTCAATAATATATTAATTGGTGGTAATAGAGAGACTTTACACACTTTATTAGATCCATTAATATACCAGTTAATACAGGCTGCCTATATAATTATATTAATTGCATTATTAATTCAATTAATATGATCTAACCAGTATTTACTTTAATTTATAGCTAAGAGTATTGACACATTTAGTATTTACCTAGTCTTATGTACATTATGTCTATGTTTAGTGTTTGAGCAGTTGCACTAAGTGCCCAAACATTTGAGCGATGTCTGGCATAGGTAGGTATTATGAACTGTATTATTATTTTTTATGAACCGTTTATTGGACCGTGGAATCATCAGAATCATTAAATGTTAGCACTGCATAAGACTCCATTTCCTTAGTCAAGTAATCCCTATGAAGAAAATGAAACAAAACAATTATTTATAATACAATGAACTAGAACTATAACCTTTACTATGTGAAGGAGAACCTACAACCTACATTGTCGCCTGAGTGCTTTGCAATTTGTATAGTTTTATATTAGTATTTTTATTATAATTTGATTAATTCACTTATTATACAGTGTACATACCTAGTTAGTTAAGTTTACAGTTCTTACCTATTAACCTGGCAGAAAAGAGGCGAGAATGGAAAATGTAACACCGACAAAAGTTCAACTTATTTTGAACCTATGTAAGTTATTATAGGTATGTTTTCTTCAATGTAGGTTGCAGACGATGAAAAACAATGAAATCCACAAATATACTTCAAATATTGTCTTGTTTAAATGCCAAACCTCTTTCAATAACTAAAACAAACTAGACACAAAAGCAAACAGCCGACAAAACGAAGAGCTTTCAATAAAACAAAAACGTCAGATTACACAACAAAATGATAAGAGCTAAAGAGCGTACAAACAAAACAATGGGCAATCTTTATCAACGCTTACTGGCCGTCACGATTCGCGAGCCCAAGCCAGATCCGCCCATTTCATAACACAATGATTAAATAATTTATAAATGCAGCCATTAGGAAGTAAAGGCCATATTAACCGGACTCACCGATGGCTTACATAAAGCTTCAAGGAGCTGTTGAGAACATTTTAGACGTGTACGCGTTAAAAGACTGTCAAAATACTCGTCAAGTTTTTAATGAGTGATTTGAATGTAAGAATGCTGTTGTTAAGTAAGAAGTTTATTTACATTTCAATGCAATCTCATTAATCATTATAATATATAAATGTAGATATTCATTTAGGTATATTCATGTTGAAAGTCTAAATAGGTGCTTCAATGGCATCCCTTAAAGGTCCGATCGTAGTACGATGATTGATGATTAAATCAAAATAATAATAGATAATATTCCCGCAGTCATTTTATTAAATTTATTAATCACTAGACTGCTAACAAGAAATCAAAATTCAAACACAACACATTTCAATCAATACCCTAAAATCTTCAACCAATCACTTATACATTTAGTGCTACCATTTCTGAATAACGGCGACAAGATAAAATCAGAAGACAATACTGACTTAACAGTGAGCGATAAAAATACATCATGCACTTAGCGCGCAATACATTTGGTACAACGGATAAATGTCATCGTGGACAAAGTAATGGGTCGTGAGCTGAACAGACACTAACAGGCAAGTCCGACAGTAAAACATGAAATAAGTGTTAGAGATGATCGTGAGGCTAGAGTTGAAACTGGTGTTGACTTTTGATCGTTCCATTCTATTAATAAATCATGTAAACTTACTTATTAACCGAAAGACTCAGATGACATGTCTTGAATGATTACAGTCGTTCCGTGTAAAATGCTGATATTTAACCGCTTATATTGAGACTAGAATCTGACCCGACCATAGACGGGAAAGGGCTGATGAGAAAGAGTTTAGTTCATGTAATAAAGTGTGCTTATTGGTCTTTTCAAGCAGGGCCGAAGGCGAGGTGCAGCCTTCTGAAGCACAAGAACTTTCCAGTAAATTTCGTTTTCCCACGTAGTAGTTCCAGTCTAAGGACAGTCCCGTTTTGGAAGTTTCCACCATTTGGCCGCCAAAGACTATGAAGAAGTAATGCTTCTGACTGCTTTTGATATATTATAATCATTTATTATTCTTTTACCGGTGGCACACACGGCTACATATCAAGCTAAACATTTCCAGTATAACCTGATTTAGCATTGTGTAGGCTTTCCACACAATAAGAGGTCAGCTTATTCTAAAAATGTAAATTAATGTAGGTAATTTTTCTGTTAAAAGATCTCCAGGCTGATCTTTTACAAATGTGTTCTAATACCACACGTATAATTTTATCTACATACAATATTTATTAAAGTCAATGACCTATCCACTAAACAAAATAATTACAGAATATCAAAATGGGCTTCGAATGGATATTAATTAACATGATGTTCGCATTATCACGACTAATAAAAGCTTTATCTCCGAACAAACTTATCATCTCGGCGCCATGTTTACAAAAAGGATATAAAATATGGCGTAAATGTTAAGTAAATAATAAGGTTCCGCAGCTTCACAAAAATAGTAAAAAATAATAACTATCAATATATTTGGATCTGCTTGTAATTATTTTTAAATCGGTTAGAGTACCTAACCTTTCCGTAATAATTAATGATTTCCGTGAATATAATATATTTTTATTCACAATTTTCTACCTCATGTCATTATACATTTAAAACAGATGTAAAGTAACACATAAGTGGACTTGCAATTAGCACTAATAAGCAATGGAATTACGAGTAGCAATGACGTTAATAATATTAGTTTTGAGAATCGCGTGTGCTGTAATTGTAGGGAGGCAGCCCATTAGCAACAATCAGCGTAATAACCAATTCCACAATTGTTAGTTCTTGTAACTCAGTTACATAGTATCACGCCTGTTCCTCGAACGGTAAAACAAAAGTGTGTCCTGCTATAGTAAGTACTTCCACATTTTACCGATTCTGTTATTAAATCCTATACCTAATATGGGCAAGCCTATTGTTATTCAAAGGGCATACCTCTAAACAACTCTACTTGAGAATATCATAATAATATCCTAAAACTCAACAACACAACAGTACCAAAACTGGCGATCGAACCCAGAACCTTACGTAGGCGACCACGACATCAAAGAGGCAGTTGATACACTGGTACATTTTATGGCTTACCTATATATATTACATGGAAAAATACATTTTAATATTATTCTAGGGAGTTATATTTTTCTCACTAGAGGAAAGAAGAAATAATAGATACTTTCCAATCAACTATGGAACCCTTACTTTGTAGTCATATCTTCGTACAAAGATAAAGTTGGTGATGGGTATAATTTATCTCTTTGACAAATAACTAATCACAGATATTATTATGCACCGCGGTATCTCGTAGCTTGTTACACACATTTTCTACCATTAATTTCAATTCGAAAAGGTACAACATTTTTCTAACAATTTTAGAAAACGATCGAAATTTCTCCCTATCGATACTAAACTGTGTTCATTATATATTTACTTACTCGTTCCATATTTATTACTTATATCGCATAATTACGTAGAAAGTTTATGGTGGCACTAGTAGGTACATCTGGTAGTAATTAGCCAAGGAGGATGAGTACTACTCTCTCTACCTATGTGGACTTATATAAATAATCATTAGAAAGTTGTAACCGGCTTGTGCAATACCGCCCTTAGATCGCCACGAATCCTGCGCCCCATCATTAACAGACTTTCACCAAGGAAATGCAATTTTCTAGAAAACGGTAGCGAAGACCATTGCAGTTTCTGTTTTTACCCGTCCGTGAGCCGCCGCGGGCTCTGTTACAGCATAATGCGGCTTAACTAGGCTTTGAGAAACGACCCACTTCGGCGGGAATGTAAATCGCTGCATTCATTCCCATACCACGACTGGACCGTCAAAAATTTGCAATTCTTGCATTCCATCTTGTATTAACATAACATCGCATCGCATAATCTGCATGCATGCCAACATATCAATTTGCATACTAAACAGTGCCATAGAAGATGTTCAGATATCCCACATTCCGCACCCGAGGCCGTCCTTCACCTTTCGCCAAAGGAAAGGAACACGAACCCTGGCATCTCAAACAATGGACTAAGTTGACTGTGTACTTGCAAAACTTTCCGCGATACTGCGCTCACGTTGTGACACTGCTGTTTGTGATGTCTTATCGGGATCCTCGTGAAATATTGTTCACGGACTAGTTCCACGTCAGTTTCGCCACTCGCTGCATCGCCAAAGGTTATCATGCACGTAAATGGGATGATCTATTTTAACATAAGGCTGACGTGCGCTGCCATTCTCATACGGCCGTCAGCTACTCTATTCTTTACACAAACAAAACATTATAAGGTGTGATGGGAAGTCTCATAATTTACGTGCGGTTATTCAAGGCACACAATGGAGTGTTGGAGTCGAGGAAAGCTGCAAGATATTTGTCTCGGCGTGAATCAGTCGTGATCCGTTTATAATGGCTCCAGTCAACGCCTCGCATGTCTGTAATTATATAAAAATGTCGAGGGATTAAACTCCGAGTGGCGTAGGCCGACCACGCGCATGTATTCATGTAAGCCTCCGTACACACTGACTGTGAACTACCTGAGAATTATTAAGCAACAACAAACAAACACCTCAATGGTTAAGTAACTGTAGTTTAGAATATGTACCATCAGATATAACGATTTGGAAGAAAAAAACATATTATATCTTCCTGTTTTTGTATTAAGATACTGCCAATGTGAACCACTCCTTACACAAAGATAATTGTACAGATATAACACATGCGCGTAATGTATGCAAATCTTAATCTACCTTTTGTAAAACATTTATAATATTTTAATCTAATAATATTTTAACAACAGCTTTCTTTTAACAACTTTCATTCGCACTATTAAATCATTCTGAGAATGATTTAGTTAGTGGGCCGTAACTATTGAGTAATCTATTATATCTATGGCTATAAATAACAAAATTGCGAATGGCAATATTTGTTTGTTATAACATTGAGCGAAATCTTTAATTGCTTTTCGATAAGTTTGTTTATATAATCGATATAGATGCGATAAATTATATTTAGTTCGACATTCACTGGGTATTTTATTTTTTACACACATTAATAACAAAAATTGTTTGGATTATGTAATTTTATTAGTCTACTATTACATATACCGGTTTATAATCTCTTACAGAAAACAGTGTTCCGGTAAGTTTCCATTTACGATTGGTATCATCGTTTACGAACACTATCTACTTCTTACACAAAGTTACACCCTACAGTACTTATATCTCGATACACCCTACTTATTTATTTACTTCCTTTCATGAACTGATGCAAAAGCTTTTAATATCGTGTATGTTTATATTGTAACTTTCGTCAGTGATATGCATGTTACAAATGAGTGAATATACATATACTAGTCAAAACAAAATAAGGGCCACCTTATATTTTTGATCTTCTGGGCAAATTATGAGGTTCCTAGGTTTCTAAGTTGTAAAATTCATTGCAATGATTTGTTTTTAATGAAATGGGCTTAAATTTTACACAATCAACAGGAAAGAAAAACAATTTTACAACATTTTCGAGAAAAAGTGCAATTTCAGCAAAAAGTACACTTGGACTAAAAATGCAATTAAAAATGAAATTCCAGGGCGTTTATTCTTCTTCTTTTTTGAATCAATATCTGGTGTAACCTCCTCTTTTCTGAACATATTCTTGAAGCCTAGAGGGCATTTTCTATCAGATGGCGCATTATTACTTGAGAGATTTGTTCCTAGCTCGATTTTAGGACATTTAAGGGCTGTCTTTCATTGTCCAGTGATCAATCAGTGTCTCATTTTATTTTTTTCAACAGATCCCACATCTTTTCAATTGTGTTCAAGCCCGAACTGTTCGCTGGCCTCGGCAACACTTGTATACAAGCCTCTTCTAGTGTCTCTCTGGTGGCTCTAACAGTATAAGCGCGTGCATTGCCCTGCAACAGCTTGAAACCTGCACCCACTTGCTATGCAAATGGCACCACATAGAGTCTTATGACCTCCTGGATGTATCGTTAAGATGTTACTGTACCCTGGTTCTGAATTATAGGCTCAGTTCTTCCAGTTTGGCTTATGCTTCCCCACACCATAATATTGGCCCCCCCAAATCGATCACTGTTGTGGATGCAGGCTTCTGCAAATTGCTCCCTTTTCATCTGCACACCCTTATGCAACAGTCAACACTAAAAACTTTTACTTTGCTCTCATCTGTAAAAAGCAATGTGCTTCAGTCACTTACGCTACAGTCCAATTGTTGCCTTGCGGATGTTTATTGATTTGCATGATGAATACTGGTCTATGGAATTCACACCACTTGACTCCTGGACAATTGCTGGTCTTCATTAAACTGGTTTCTAATTGTTTGGTCACTAAGTCACGTGCCTGTGGTCAGGCACAAGCGGGTTTGCAAAGAGCGGGAAGTGACGGTGCTCTCTCTGCGTGCATGTAAGTCTATGTAGCGGTCTTCCTGAGCGGTGGTTCCTCTGGCTCTGCCTAATTCCTGACTTCTGACAAAATTTTGGATCTCATAAAAGCAATTCCAGGCATTCTGAATCGCTCGCTGCGAAAATCTCGGCTGTCAAACTACAGATCGCTACGAATAGCCTTCTTGGATGAGTGTTATGGTCCTGGTAGTTGTAGTCAAGTCTATTTGAAGTCGAACCTGTGGAATTACGTTCTTAAAATGCCGATGTAGGCACTAACTTGACACACTTAACTGTTCTCAGTACAATACAAATGTTAAATGAGCCTAAAGTTCACGTTAAAAACAAGGTAAAATTATTTGGTTTCAAAAAATTTGATAAAATCTACCCATTTTAACGGTTTTTCAGTCGGAATGCTGTTAAAGTGTTCGCAAACACTTAAGACAATACAACGCTGTACAATTTACCACATGGATATAGTTAGTGGTCATTAAATCGCCCATAATGTCGAAATTTGCAAGTGGCCCTTATTTTGTTTTGACGAGTATACGTGTATATTTCGATACTCACGAAATCGCCGCATGTGTATACACACGACTCGCGTCGCAACATTCGCCCCTAATTGCCTAAGGGTACCTACTCGCACCTAGAAGATTAGATACTCAAAATCGCCCCCGATTATGAATAGATTTAAAGTACAGTCTTCTCACGGATGATAAGCTTTTAGATATTGCGATTAATATTTTGGTCTGAAAACCTCAATTAATCTTCAAAGGAAATACTTCCCGGGCCAATGGGTACACCAAAATAATTTAAAATATTAATAAATTTAATTTGCCCTTTCTCGTAAGGTACGAGTGGAACGCTCAAAACGGGGCGAGTGGTATATTTTACTAAAAAGGGCGAGATCTAAGAGGCAAGTAGAGCGTACACCGTCGCATGAGTGATGATCTCCGGTCCAGTCCACGTAGTCAGGCATTCCCGAAATAATGCCAGTGAGTAAATCTGTACATTCTCTCAAACTACAGTTCTATTGCACTTCTATCTTATATTTATCATCTGAAATAGCTATATTTTTTTCTCGCTGTAATGAATATAATCGTATAACTTAATTCTTACTACCAAACGAAATGGTAACAATTCTGAAAAAAATTACACTGTCGAGTCGCACGGACAAGTCAAGGGTCGCCACTTCTTTTTATACCTGTCTACCTTTTCTACCTACTAAAGAAAAGCAACAATTTTTCATTTTTTTATCGGCACTGCTTTGTTTAAGTCCGATTACGCTGGCTTAAGGATTCCGGATCAAACAGTGTTAATCTATGTCGTAAAAGAACATCAAAAAACCCAAATACATTATCGCATCTCCACTAGATACACTTAGACTAGCCAGCTAGGTCCTAACATTACATTCGATTCTCTCTCCCCCTGACTGTTATTCCCAAATGGCGGTCGGATCAGCCTTCCTCATATCTTTCTCCTCCACTGCACTCTATCCTTGACATTACACTGAAGATTTATAAATATTGATCCCAACACAAAGAGCGAGCTAGGAGCGTCGAGGGCCACCTCTCTACCACAGCGGGGAGTCATCAAACAAAACCTAGTGAAATCAATAACGTAATGAGTAAATTGCGCAACTAAACGCGGCTATTCATCGATGGACGGCCATTACGCTGAGGATCCACGAAAACAATTGCGCTTTGAGTGGATGGAAGTGCTAAATCAACTTAAACTTGCTAGCACACTGTCAAACTTTTGGGTGTTTTAGAATAAGTAATAGTGTAAACTGGAATGCCCAAAATCAGAGGACCTATGAGTAGTATCACTAATTCCACTTTTTTTTTTAAAGAATACATACTAACATAGTACCTACCTGCCTATCATTAGATAATAGGTATATGGGACAATATGAGCTTAATCTCTTCGTTTATCATCGAGCTTACCATTTAGGTATTTGGATGAATTTTTCCTGATGTCAATAATTTTGTCGAAAGAGCAACCGAAACAAGTTATTACATTGTATACCGTGTGTCTGAAAAGGGCTAAAATGTTCGGCCTCTTATCTACATATAATACGGAACCATTCGTCTGTTAAGCAAGAAATTAAGGAAGTGAATGTATCTACAATAAATTACAAAGAATTACAAAGTCTCGTTCAATTACACATTCATTTTACCATCCTTCCTGCCTCCCATACGTAGCTGGTAAAGCTGCAGTTAAATCTCATCAATTGTTTATTGTTATATATTAAACTTAGTATCCATATAAAACTTTGAAGAAGTTTTTGGAAGAGAAAACTTTGTATCCCTTTTTAAGCATATTGCGCGCACGGAGGAGTGTGAAATTTGGCATAGTTAAAGTTGGTATATAGGAGGATTGCAGAAAGCTAAAATTATGGTCTAATTTCGATCACTGGACAACCACTAGTTATAATAATTATGTACTGTAGAGTGTACACTACAGGCCGGATAATGTTCCTTGTGACGATATAGTCCGCGGTACTTGAGATTTGAAAGTTTAAACGTTCTACGAATAACTAGAAACTGACCGACAGATTATTGTTACTTTAAATATGTTAGTAGGTAGAGAAGAAAGCGAGCTCTTGAAAGGGCGTATAGTTCTGCTTATCGGGTAGGAATGAAAGGCGGAAAATATTTCTCATTATGTAATGAGCATTTATTTTCTGTTTAGAGCAACCGAAGTGAACGATATACTAGGTGTTTTAGCATAGAATACTTTATGTACTTACTTTTAAAATATATAGATACAAAATACCACATCCAGTAAGATTAACATAGAGAATCATTGATATAAATCGCTATAGACGATGAAGACAATACACGTAATAAACTCAAGGTTGAAACAAGAAAATATAGAAAATATTAATAGCAAGACAAATTGCAAAGTCGCGTACAATATGTTGTCGCAACATACAGTTATGATTATAAGGCTCTCATACACAGGTGTAATTTAATCACAATGTCATACATGTATGTAGTACCTACATCTGACGTTCGAGTCACCTTGACTCGGGTACGTAGGTACCTAGTTCTATTGCGCAGGAGTACCTTCAGTGTCTTAATACTCTTACTGTTTGCAAAACATATCGATGTTTACGTTTAATAAGTAACATTTGACAGCTATTAGTGCTATTATGTGTGACTTAATAACGTAATCGATAGTAACGAAATAATTTAAGTTGATTGACTTTTATGAATAACGTTGATTGCTAATATGCTTTCGAACTTTAGGAATGTGTAAATTATTCGAAAGTTCAGAACTAATTATAAGTCAAGATGTACGAGTATTTATACAATCTGCTTACAGCATCCTTAAATAATTCATATCATCACAGTATAACGGTATTTCTTAAACCGTATCTAATACCTATATTTTTTTACTTTTTTACGACTGAGTATAATAAAATAAAATAGAACTACCATTCAAGATCAGAATCCTACTTTAAAATAAAGTACTCCCTAAAGACGTTTAAAATACGATACCAAATAATAATAAAGAAGATTCTCAATAACGGAAGTTAAACAGAGCTGCAGGTAAAAAAGATGACGTAGTTTTTTTTTTAAACTAGAGTCAAACGGTTTACACGGCAGGAATCACGGGTTGATGCGTATCGGATGACCAAACTATCCGGGATGGTTATCGCAGGATCGCATCCCGGAGTTACGACCCATCCCGCGCCTACAGCTATCGAACATCAGGACCAGGGCTGGGCACGCCAGGTGTTCGACACGATTTTTTCTTTGTTTTTTAATCACACCGGTTGAAAATGTATACTGGAAAAATCTTTTTTGGTATCAATGTAAATTGATATTCTGACAATTAACTGTTAGTTAGTAATAGATGCAATAACAGGGCCTAATAGTAGTCGTGTAGTTACTTTTTATTGCTTTACGTTATGTTACCATGGTGCCTATAAGATCGTAAAGGACAGAATCAATTATGTTGCTACTGACGTCGAAATTAGATATTATATAGGTACTTGCTGAATTTTTCTGCAGGAATATACCCTACAGTCTTTTTCATAATTTCTTTACCAAGCAAATAGAAGCCTGTTTTATATTCCTCGGAATATTGTTAATCTCATATTATTGACAACCCTAGCACACAGGATGTTTCAAATAACGGAAAACAAGTTGTAGACATAATATAACGAGTAGATACATACAGTTGTGAAAGGATTATCAACAATGATAGCTATTCATATATGGACAATAGGTGATAATGATATTTTCACTTATTCGGAATGTTTATAATGTTTGCAATCACCACGGATAATCCAAAAATGCTTTTTATAGGTCTTTCGATATTTAAATTTAAAAATAACCTGTTCATTAATAAAATAATAAATGTATCATATAATATTTCAACAAATAATACATATTATAAAAAGCTTTGGCTTTGGTTTTGGCTTTGGCTTTGGCTTTGGCTTTGGCTTTGGCTTTGGCTTTGGCTTTGGCTTTTGGCTTTTGTAAAGTGTATAATTTTTTACAGTATGTCCTCCAAGCATCGATTATTTTATCAACATCTTAATTACACTAGGCTGTTTGCACAGTATTTAATCTAATAAATCATGTTCCAATAACGCAGCCATCAAGTTTGATATCTTTATTAGATCTATATTAAACTTAATACCAACCATAAAATGTTCTTACTGTACCATTTAGGCAATGTGATACCTACCTATTGGTTCATGGAATTTTAATCGATTGCTGCCTAATTTGGTCTTAAACTCGTAGTGATGTGGGTGGTTCGGACTTTATTAAATCACGTAACAGTGATTAAGTTATTACTACAGTAACATGATCTGATTGGATAATCACGGCCCGACTTGCCAATTATGTCCATATTAATCTAGAATGGGCAAAAAACTTTGCATAGTTGTCTAAACTTTATTTTTTACGTCCCAGCTGTTTATGACAATGGTCCATGATAGTGTGGTAGTCGTTAACGACCAGATAATAATATGTTGATATTTGTATGCTATTGTCAAAACAACATTAAAACCAAACAAACCAGGGTCACCATAACTAACACACAAACAGAAAATATGAATACAAAGTAATTTGCTCAAACCTACATAGTCCATGTAAACTAAAGTTTTTGTATTCCTGGTGCACCTATGATCAATCACGGTAAAATCACTCAGATTCAGGGCAGTATAGTACACAATTGCTGTTATTTTCACTCGCCCATATAGTAACCGTCAATTTTTATTATAAAATGTGTTGAACAACATTCCAGCACCTTGTAATGAGCGGATGTCGGGAATCGATAGCAAAATTGTGGGCATATTTTATAATTTAATCATTATTATAACACAATTTTTTACTCTATACATAAAATGTCAAGGTTCAATTTCTGTTGATGTCTAAAATACTTTATTGTACATAGAAGAAACTGTAAGGAACAAAGTTGCTTTGAAAGTAGCCTTTATAAACTTCAGAATAGGTGCTGCATTTACATCTTGTGCAAGGGAGGCTTGCAATAAATATAGGTAATAGAAGCCGGCGCCAGTCGTTGTGAGCGTGTGCGTGATAACATCACAGCTCTAGGCGTCAACACTACGCCGCTATTTAAGAAATCACTAATTTGCTAGCTGCAACAATATAATATGCGTAACATTACTGGTGAGATCAAAAACCATTTGCTTACTATAGTTCATAAGTAGACCCTAACAAATTGTCTAAAAGATCCAACAAAAAACTTTTAAATATAACAAATTCTGGCTGGACAACTAGATATTTTCAATAATAAATAAGAATTTAAGACGATACATTTCCGTTCGCAATAATTATAATAATGACTAACATTTCACAGAGACACGAACGACCCCAATCTAAAGAATAAATCTATCATCAAATTAACGTTATAAATAGGTCTGTATGCCATCTTTGTTCAGTTTCCCGTATTGACGAGGACCAAAATAGACAGAGATGCCAAAGTACCTTAAAAAGGAATAACCGTAGCTACATGTGTGTTCAAGTCTCAAGGAGAAACAAGAGTGGCGTTCCGTGTAGCGCAAGTGAGTAATCAGCCCTTTGTTTGGTCGCAGACAACACAAGGATGCGCCAACAAAATTAAAACACATCCAGTGCGTACACAACGGGGAGTTTGTGCAGTGCAAACTTTGTGAAGCACTGACCTTAATTTTTCAGTGAAGGCGCTTTTGATTAACAACTGATAAACTTCCTTATTGCATGCTAATAATAGATTATAGGGACAAATACTGAATAATACTACAAAATGTATGTTGAGATCAGCAAAACATTGAAAACTTCATACAAAACAATAACCTAGGTATATAATGATGGCCTTGATGTTTGAAAATTTTGCGTTTTCTAGCAGAAGGTAACCAAAACTAAACAAACTAAATTATTCCCATAACTATATTATTTGTAATCAATTGCACATGAATGCAAATTTAATGTCGTTAGCGCAAGTCCGACATTGTCCTCGAGGCTTCGCCGCTTGAACTCATTATTACTCCCCATAATTCTTCGCGTCTCGTCTGGATCCGGTTTATATTGTTTCATACTTTTCACTGTTTATAGGCGATTTATAGTTTCCTACAGATAATGAACGGTTGAAGGCACTACGTACATACTTTACTGCAATTTGCACGATGTTAGCGCCATTACAGCTTGCCTTTTCAATATCAATCTGGTTCACTTAGAAGTCTTCCTATCTAGCTTCTTAGAATAGCCTCTATTTTATGTTCTCGGTCAATAACTTGATAAAATAACTTCAGAGAACAATTTCGCTTTATATTTCTATCCAGCCAGCACTTACTTCATTCGTGACCTTTTCCGGTCCTCGAGACACTGTCACTTGTGATGACATCAGCGTCGTAACTAATTTAAAAAACTGGTGCTTCTATTTCGAGCTACTTAAATTAATAGATATTACATTTTCTTCTACTACCAGACCAACATTTCATAACTAAGTACTAATCAAGCACCATGCTTGCTTTGATCTCTATATATCGAAGCCCGATAGATTGAGTCACGGTCCCCGTTGAGTCATGATTCAGATGTAACGCGTTACATGCGCTTGAGTGACACTATCGAACGGGCCGTCTGCTGTTGTACATGTTACATGGAACAGCCGATCCTCCGGTACACGCATAATGAATATCTCATAATTATGTTATAAGTACTTATACTGTAATAGGTATCGCATGTCGTCTTGACTGTTAGTTGTATTAGGAAATTAAATAAACCTTTTAACGTGTTTGGTACACTTTCAATAGTTTTTGCAGATCTGGAAGCCGAAGACATAACAAAACAAAGTATTTGAAGAAAGTATAAGATAGGGTTCTTGATGATCCAATACATAGGCGATCGATACAAAATCTACTATAATGTGTACCTGTCTATGCTAAATAATTATATGTCACGCTAAGATAACACAGTACGTCAGCAGCAGTGATCAGGTTTAGTAATTTCTGAAATAGTCGGCACATAAACTTATTAGATTTTGTTCTAAATAACTGTATATTATCTTAGCGTGACAGAAAGAAATAGTAATTCCGCCCAGGAGATAGGATTCCCATGGAAGTTGCGCCCTGTGTATACTACTACTATTATGGTACTTTTGTCCCATATCTTTGGCAAATAAATCTCTCATCTTATGACAAATGGATTATTTGCTCAATCCAAAACGAAAAGTTTCATATCAATCAGAAAGATAAGCAATATTTCAGTGATTAACTAGCAAACATTACCCGCTATTTGATAATTGAAAGAAATCCAACATGAGCCACTAGAATAGCATCATAGAGATAGATCAAATAAAAGCCATCCACAACCTCCCATTGAAAATGCATGCATTTACCGTATCTTAACGGGCTCTATTAATACATTACACGCATAAAAATAACATGTTTGTATTATGAATCTCACTTTCATATCACTCCCAGTCATAACATAGCTGTGCTGTCAGATGTACAGTAGCGGATCAGCGGCCGCGCCATTAGCCCCAACTACGAGACTTGATTTACGCAATATGTGCTTTACAAATTAGCCGTTTAGTGTTATCTACAAACCCGCTTCGAGTAGTGGACGTGCAGTATTTATTTGTACACATAAACTGTGCCTAGAAGGGATACGAACATAAAACTCCGACAATTAATAAACGGATCATCAAAAAAGACGAGGGAATATCTGAGTGGTAACAAATTTCTTCGCAAGAAAACTTTTATTAAAATCTTGTACAGTTATATACCTAATAATACGATAATAAGGCAAATAATAAAGTTAGCTAAGACAGGTTAATGAAGGTTAATATACTATGCAAAGCCAAGTATTCCAGATTGTTAGTTTTACAAAATTGCGTGATGTTACGACACCTTAACACAAACGTTAAAACTTTAGACCATCGTCTATCTCATCTTAACATCACAATTACGAGCGTTACGAGCGTACATTCATACAAGTTACTCACGCAGTTAACATTTCCAGTCTCTATGACTCTTTAAAAATTATTTCACTTTCTCCGATGAATCCGATAGGTCTTAACGACGACTTCTCATTCGTCAACCGTTGGACAGGTGCCTCATTGATTATCAGTATTAGACTCCATTAAGTGTTTAACTCGATACCATTCGCTTACCGGTTTTATGTCGTACAATTATTCAATTTGATCTCATCATTTTTTACTAGTTACGAAACTTGTGCAATATTTATTGATGTTACATTTATTACGGCTATTACATGAACTCAAATAGGTAAGGTAGATAAAATTGAACAAAGGCTTAGAAACGTTTTGGAACTTACAGATTTCCGGTGAGATAAAAATAGACAATCGTTACATAAAAACAAATACATACAAACGACGAATATATAAAAGCTACGAGTCCTGATAAGCTACAGAAAAATAAGTCATGGCTAAGGGTAGTTTATTTACACAAAATAAACCTTGCCTATTTAAAACTTATCAAGTACATCACCAATAAGTAAACCGCGTTCAAATGTCTGCTATGTTTCGAGTAGTACGCGGCCATAAAAAGACAAGTGCAGAGCCATTTTTTTAAATGTAGGTACCCTGTACTGGTTCTTCCGAATCATCAATACGCCAGTTACGTTTTTCCAGTATAATAAGAGCTATCACCTCCCAACCTCCATCCAGGCTTTTGTAGTTCGGTATTATAAATACAAATAGACACACAAGACACTGTATTTTTATCGTACTTTTCAATAACTAAACAGCACATCAGCCGTAAGATGTCTATTAATGGACTGGAAGCCGCATAACCCTGCATAACATGGGCCGCTTGCAACGGCTCCCCCCGCCCTTCACCAGATCATCTTTCCATCTACCCTTATTTCCAGCTTTGTATTTTATAGCTCGTAGTCACTATTCGAGAGTCAATGATTATGTATATGCTCCAATACTGTACTACAAAGATTTTTTTCATTTTCCAAGTAACATGTTTTGTGTTATAATTTGCTTATTGACTGTAAATCATAATTCATTTTAAACAATGTATGAGAATAATCCAGTGTTGTCAAACTTGCAATTACAATTCACAAGGACATATCGCGGTTGTGGCGGCTATATACTTGTACACACTCGACAACGTAAACCTACTCTCTTCAATCAAAGCCTTGAAGTTCGAAAAACATGTGAAGCATTCCCTAGAATTTTTTATGTTATCAAAGTCAAATATTTATCTTGTTATTGATCATTTCCTCTGACAATACTGATACATCATTAGATGAACACAAAAATAAATTGTAAGGCCATTGACAAAAATATAAATGCAAGACAGACAATAATGCTAAATACTCTGAGATAATATTTTATTTGACAAGAACTTCAACAGACAAAAGAACGTAATTCATTCTAAATACACTGTCGAGGCCGTCATTTATATTATTGTTTCATGTCCTATTGTCGATTGAGATTTCTATAATGTATGATGTCCACGTTTTATATTCAGCTGCTCTTTATCCTTATACAGTAAAGTAAATCAAAGATCATCTCGTTTGCACGGCTATCTATCATTAGATCCGAATCACGTACCCGTCCGATCTTCAGTCATGCATAAATCTCAATGACCGATTCCATTCGAGACAAACACGAGCAATTAGACGAAACTAGTAATCGTTTAATCTAAAGCGAGAGATGAAAGTGGCTGATACTTTATCTATTGGATCAAGAATCCCGATACACGAACACCACGAGTTACCTACTACATGTCATATTCTTGTCACTGCGATGCCGCATCTTAGTACAGTGTATGATATCGTTCCTATAACTTATTTCATTTCATCATTACGCTCAATTAAATACGCTTCGGGTACTCCGATTAGATTAGAATGATGAACATGTACGGTAAATATTAATAGATCAGCTTTATAGAACAGGTTATCTGCAGAGGCCCGTACGTCACTGGCTGTCCGCTCGGGGCGTGCTATCATAGCATCGTGTGCATCATCGCAATTTTACACAGTATCCTGTCTGATTACATCTAAAGCTTTCACCAGATTCATTAAATTCTTTAATTGACGTTAAATATCGCGATGATTGTGAGAGGTCACTCGTTGTTGACCTCAGTTCTTTGAATTAGTGACAAAGCTTTTATAACTATTGAGGATTTAATACTTTCTTTGTCAAGTGGTTATTTAATAGATGTTGTATATGAGTAGTCCTATTCATTTTATTGATTATTAAATTCATGGCTTTTCATAATACATTTTACGTTCCTCATTAATTTTACTAGCTACTTGTGAGTCAATATTGTTATAGTCAATGAAGAAACCATATTTTATAAATATCAGACTAGAATTTCTCGTATGATATAAAACGTGGTTCTGCTTCACCTGCACAGTGCACAGCGCTGCGTAGGAATCTACGATGGAGCAGATAGCGATCGCTACCCTCGGCTCGGCCTCTCCGCTGTGGCAAGCGGAACGTTGGCGCCACTAATGCGATCAAGGGATCCGATTTATTAGTCATATCTCTGCATCGGCCGATACACCTGTACGTGCCCGATTTAATGCCACAGCGGAACAACTAAGGGAACATTTTATTGCCCATTGCGTAACTGCCACGTTTACATATTACAAGTTGCATATAAAACCATTCGTTTGTAGACCATCTTGTAACACATTTGTTTATTTATTGATGTGTTCTTGAACTTGATCGCGTTATCACTTGTTATACATCTTTCCGATTATTTTAAGCTCTGGCGGTTCAGTAGCAAACGGATATAGTTTGTGTAACATCTGTAAGTACACTCCAATGCATAATTTCTCCGAGACCTTGAAATTGTACTTGTTGCTTTCACATATAGCGAACTTGTAACGTCACATTCGTCTCTGCGATAGGTTTTATCGGTAGATCAGACGTGGTGCGGGAGTGCTCCGACATGCAAGGTCGAGTCGTGGCGAAACTCTCTCCGGCCATTGACTACCCTGTCCGATCAATATAACTCCGACGGCGGGACTTGTCCGACGCAGACCGATGTGACACCCGGACACTTCGCCAGTGAAAATAGAAACTCATTAGAGCTTTTAACGACATGTATACGAGGTGCAACACACTGCGATCGATTTGACGCTATCGAAGCATTATGATCTAAGAAAGCGTCCGACATCTGTAGGTACTTACTCATTCGCTTTCCAACGCTAAAGAATATAATCAATACAATCGGGATTGGTTGTATGACACAGCCCTGTACGATATTCAGGCAATGATTCAGCTATTGGTCCTTATTACTACGTCTATACGCTTTAGAACATGACAATCTTTACTTGTAGGAAATGAGTAGCTATTCGTTATGTAACGGAAAAATAAAATTTGCTCCTTCATAATTTAGACAATCAGGATTGATTTTACAGGATAAGGTCGGTTACGACAAGGCCATGTCTTGCCAGCAATAGTCTGTCTACTAAAATTTCTAAATTGCACCTTATTAGTGCCACTTTAAAGGATGTAGGTGTATACTTTCATGTAGGTAATTAAATTACATCAGGCTATTAGGTAATTAATTGTTCTCAATTCGACAGTATGTTTTTTCTTTTTTTGTATGTTTGTTACGCGATTGACTTTGCTTGAAAGGGTATACTGTCGAGGTGGTCTTAATTAAATATGGTGAAGATCTGATGAAGACCTTCGGAGACAGACAATGGAGCTCTTGAATGAATAACAGCATATCACTCGCGATTGCTGCAATCGCACGATTGTGTATTGTTTATGCCACTCAAAATAGAAAAATGAAATAAACTCTAAAAAAAAGTAATAACCGACTTCAAAAAAATAAAAAGCATCGGCTTCTGAAGTCAGGGCCTTTAATTCTTTCAATGCATCCAGCTAGGCAGTGGCGCCGACTTTAGAAACTGTTATTTTATAGTTTTTATTTAGCTCTGAATAAAAGGAGTGGTATGAAGACCACAAGTACTAAAAAGTTTTTGAAAACTTCGAAGTTGGTCTAAAATTATAAAGGAATATCATGTTCAATTGTTTGTATCATCACCACTTACGCTCAGAATAAAGTGACCTGGAGCATTCGGTGATCAGGGGAGAAATAAATTAAACAACTTCAATTTTGTATAATAATTAATATAATGAGATAACTGTAGACCTTTACAAAGGAACGCTTACTCTTATCCATCCATAGTTTATTTACAATGTTTATAATTCTAATGCGAGGTGTATTACCGTAAATATAATTTTATTTACAAATGTCAGGTTTATTTACATTAAGCATATTTAATTTTATAAGTATATGGCTGCTGACATTCATTTTTATATGTAATGTCTATAATTAATTATGATTTTCGTCTGTACATAATGAAGATTATGTAGGATACCTACACATACGAACATAAAACATAACTACCTTACAAGTACACAAAATTAAAATTAATTATATACAAACCAGTCTGAGAGATTTATAAAATATGTCTTAAAAATAAATTTATAATTATTTAAATGCTAAGCGATGGCCGTTTCTTTCGGACACTTTTGCTGTTTTTGCCGAATATTGTACCAATTACCTGCAAATAAAAAAAAGATTTATAAAAATGAAACTATTATTATAAACAAAAGTCCTGATAAGCACCGAAGACTTGAAGTAAGCGGGACCAGTTCTGACTTTCTGAGCTAGAATCTAGAACCCGAGTCATGAAAGCTAAAGAAGTGCTCAAACCCCGGTCTTTCAGTAATTACACGTGACATAATGAGCTAATAACTTACTTTAGAGACTGAGTACGCTGCAAGTTTGCGCCTGGGTGCAGGCAACAAAAGCGCTAGCGCACGCGCTTCTCGCAGCAACGCATGAAACGCGAGCGCGGCGCCTGCGCACGACTCCGCCGCCGATACCTCATAGAACTGACAGCCGAATCTCAGCGACAGTTCTTGACCCTCCTCTGCATGGACCTCCCTGATTAAAGCAATAATAAACATTAATTAACATCAATTAATGTTAAGGAGAAGTGAACAACATTCAGGTTTCCCAAACGTCAACCTGTTAGCGCTGCCTAGTGCTGGCAAACAAGGCTAGAACACATCCTAACTTATAAGCTTTATACCTGGCGTGTTCGAGGTCACGTTTGTTCCCCAAGAGGGTGACGGCGGCACAGCCGGGCAGACGCGTGCGCTCCAACAATGACAGCACTTCAGCAGCTGCGAGGAATGAGCGGCGCTCGCAAACCGAGTACACCACCGCGAACGCGTCGCCCCATCGCACGTGCTCCGCAATGCAGCCGCGGATCTACACAGCAACATACTTATTAGGTAACAAGTACAAGGTGAACCTACAACACCCGTATGAAAAGTCTTCACTTTTGTGGTGAAGATTCTAAGACAAAAATGTCTTGATAAGAATTCCTCCCATCGTGTTCAGGTGCACAGTTGTGTTGTACACAGTTATGATTGAATAACAAACAATCCAAACCAATTTATAATAGATATTAAGTGACTATACCTTAGTGGTACATAATAATTAATGAGCTGATTAGCCACTAGCGTCCAGCTTCCCCAAACGTTAATCTCACCTGCAGATGTATTGTATGTACAGGGTAGATCCGTATCTAAACGGTATATTACCTAGTCAGTATGCGAGTGTACCACACGCACACTTACTACCTACATAGTATATTGTATGAGAGGCCATGCGGTCACGAACCCATATGAACCAGCGTAAAGACTATGAGAATAACATTTATTCTAATAAATTAAGCTCATCTTAAACGTAATCTTCAAAATCCTTAAAAAAATACATGGAATAGAGGATAACTACTGTCAATACAGTGAACTGGCCATAAAAACGACCTCTTGAAATACGCTTTTAGCAGACAGTTTTGGGTTAAAGGTCAATATCATAAATCAATTCGGTTTAATATGACAATATTTAAATGAAATGAAATATTATGGTTAAACGTTTCTTAATTACGTCATGGTCTAAGTATTCTAAAATACAAAAGGATATTACCTATGCACTGAATAAATTAGATGCTTCTAAGTTGTGAAAATCTGATCCAGTTAAAATAAGAACGTGAACATAGATAGAAAGTGCTTCAGAAAACGCTTCCATTCGGAATACAAGATAAGGATTATGAATTAAATTTAAGTAAAAATAATGCAAAGTATTTAAAATCTTAGTCCGCGCAATACAAGAATCTCAATGCAACAAAGTTCACCCGGAACTCGAGTATCTGGAATAGCTAAAATCGTAAATAAAGTCAGTGAACTTCACTTATAATTGTAAATAAAGTCGCGAGCCACAACTGGTACTCGGAATCTCGTATCGGGGCCACTCGCTGCACCGAATAAAATCGCCGGTTGCGCAATATGAAGCATCCAATCTATTTCGTTCTTATAGTTCCGTTATCGATGCGTTTAATAAACATCGTCGTTGTTTAGAAGGAAACAGAACTGGTTTAAGAATCACTGCGTGCCTATTCAACAACAATAAAAACATAACAATTACGTAACACGAATTCCCCAGAGTATTCTATCGCGTAGCGTAGGTTCGAACGTAGGATTCCGCCCGTAGGCACACCGATGCAGCAACGGCAACGATCGCATCTGATAAGCCGATACAAGCCACATAAACTTCGTCTAATTAAATTGTACTGCGGCCATCAGCCGCTACCAGCACAGCCCACAGCAGATTAACATCTCCATTGTTTAATGGTAAATTAAGTTTAGCCGTCTATCTCTTCGTTTGCTATTCGAGCTTCGAGTTTTATCTTATCCACGACGTCTAGCCTTTTGTTCGCAGTGAGTGATATTTTAGTGTTAACGCTAAAAGCAACATTGTAGCTGACTCGTTACTTACCGCGCAATTAGATGTATCTAGTATTTCAACTTCTGAAACGGCACCGTCGAAAGCCACTCTGTGCTGATAAAGAAAATCTGAAACAAGAGAGTTCGGTATAGAATTGTGCGTAACGGTCGGTTTTGTAAAGATATTGTTGTCGTTATTCGATAACGACAGCATTTACTATGACATCGACTACTGGAAGCTTTGATTTCCTTAACATTTTATTCACGCCTGAGAAATACGGCGCGGGCGCCTGTCTGACGCAAACACGTCATATTTAAGGTCGGAAGGAAGCAGACAAATTAATTTAAATACAAAATGTAATACATTTCTGTAATAAATGACAGGCATGATTGAAGTTAATGTAAAATAACCCACAGTTTGACGTCACTTAAATATCAGTTGGATAGTTTATTGACTTTTCCAATATCATAATTACCGGAGTTAATATTTTAAATACAACATCTTTAGAAATAAAAGCTAAACACTTTTTTTTATGATGGTAATGATTCATCGAGTGAACTTTACTAACCTCCTGTCGAGCTATATTCTCCGATGTACCGCTTTGTTAGATAACGCACGACCACCGCTGCAACAAAAAGAGAACTAAATGAATATCATTGTAAGCAGCACGAAGACATATTGTAAATAGGCGAACAATTAAGAGGTCATCACTCCTAACTTTCTAGAAGCGAGTGGATCAAACATTGATTAGTCCTTTCACTCCTGGAATTTCCATCAAAGGGTTGTACACAATACAAACAGTTATCAACAACAATGACACGGCAAGTTGCGTGAATAGAGTCGGCTGTAAGCTACCGACGAAATGAAGTGTGGAGAATCCTGCAGCCCATCAAAAGGAACTAGTGGCGCTATTCAAAAAGCTGATTGCTTGTCCGGCGAGCCCGCTTCGGACGTGAGATTACGTTCGTACTTACAAGTTGTTCTTTGAAGTGTAATCGTTGGAGCAGTTTCTATCATTTCGACGATGAAAACGTGTAATTTGAATTCTGAATACGTAAGTTAAGGCACCAAGTAGAAATATACAAAACAAGACATACCTATAGTTAATTGTGTGTGTAGTGGTCATAAAATGTGTAATTTTAATGCATATTTTCACGGTCGACCACTAATAAGGTATACAGTACTCATGTCCTAACAGTTGGTGTGAATGACTTTAACGGTAGTAAAGTTCTGTATAATATGGCCACAAATTGAACCAGAAAATATTTTATTTATGTTTTGAATATTATTAAATTTAAAAGCCTGCGGTGTCCCACTGCAGGGCAAAAACCCTCCCCCTCTTTCCACTTTTCCCTGTCTGCTGCTATTATGGACCAATAATTGAAAAGGAGTCTAACTCTTTCCGCCACCTCATTGTGGGCTTGCCGCCATTGGATATAATGAAGAGTAAATAAATAACTAAAAAAAAACTACACACAAAATAAAGAAATCACAGAAGCAAAACAAGAGCACGCGTAGGTATATCAATTTCATATAAGATAATCATCTGTTTTTGTAACAAATGCTAATTAAGATTCCATTACACGAATCGTTTACGACACCGTCTGGATAATACTCCCGAATGACTTATCGCTTACCATTTGTGTCAGAATCTTGACCCAAGGCAGTTACACAAGAGTCCACAACGCTTTTATGCAACTGCAGCACGTTGTCGCATGACAATGGACTTGGAATGCATTCCATACGCATTCTGGCGCAGACGGTTAAGGCTAGGATAGGAAATCTATTACCTTACAATACTGTGCCATTCCCCGCATGACGACGTAACTATAAGGAAACGATTGTGCTCTGTTACATTAAAAGGAAAGCAATCCTCTTTGCAACCCGAGTCCTGACTTTTATTTTCATTTTGCCTTCCTATATGAAATCCTTCCATAAATCGGAAAAAGATTAAAAGTAAAGAGAACAGGAAATTCCAAAAATGTTCATAGTATGACTTTCTATATTCTGTAGAAATATATATCGATCTTGAAAACAATAACAGGTACCTAAACTAAAAATAATGACTACATTAACATTCGAAATTAAAGTAGGTACGCACTCACACAGCGTTCCTTGTATGATGACATTAATAATTGAGAAAGAAGATCGATATCTCCGATATTTGATTGACGACCGGCAGCCGATAAAACATCGTCACGTCAATAAAACAGCGTGCAATAAAACCTTTTCAAGCGTTAATAAAAATTACAACACAATATTGTAGTTTACGAAATACGATCGAAATTCCTCACTCTCATTTTTCCTTTCGATTTTTTTCTCTGTGCATTGAGTATTAAATGCATTACTTTCTCTGCGATCCGATTACGTACATAATCGAGTGATAAAGTTTCATCGATCCACTTTTAACTGAAATATGCGGAATTCAATTAAAAGGTGGTTTTATTTTAGACTGACAATTTGACTGACGCTTGACAATTTAGTAGACACTTATACGTTCTTCTGGAATCTTCTTCATATTTACCTACACCTTATAGCTTCAGTATCTATTTTATGCCTTAGATAATACCGCGCGGGAGTAATTCAGTAAAATCATTTTGCGTAACGCAATGTGTTATACCTATTCATCATAAGGCATTGTCATGAGAAAATTTCACGGTTTTAACTGAAATAGTATTGTACTTTTTAAGAGTGATCTTACGAGGCTGGCATAGTCACCATGGTGAACTGAAGCCTCAACAAAAATGTGAATAAAAAAAATAAAAATAAAAGATGAGACGTAGCAAAAAAATTAATTTCGGTTTAGCAGTTTCAATTGATTTTCATTTCTCATTTTCCTGTCCCCAATTGCGGTAGATAAGATAATTATCTATAACACTATCGTTGCCCCTTTAATTAAATAGAATTTAAAAATGTCGTATCTCTATAAATTTCAACCAAAAATACATCAAATATGTTTGTAAAATGCACATCTATCCATTATCATAATGACTGCTCCGTTGAAGTAACGGACAACAGAAAGCCAGCATGAACACCCAAAAAAATCGTAACTCACACATTGAATACATAATTTCGAAACCATTTACCATCAATAGGTATTTATAGGTAATAAATTAACCGCCGCTTATTGTAAAGGATCAAAAAATGATTAACGAATCTTCTCTGACGAGGTTCCAATAAAAAAATACATCAAATTATAATCATCGATGCATATAAGACAAATTACTGTGATCAAACAACACGGCACCACGTGGGTTGATAGATCGTACGTTATCTTCAAGAACAATGGATGTAGCTATCGACAGGAATCTTTAGGTAAGGTAATTAATAGATTACTGAACACATCGATCATGAGTTGAACTGACCATCATGGACACCAATAGCAACCATAATTACTAAAGGACATTGCTCAAATCGTCCTATGATTCGATAAGCATGTGACTTAGACTATAATACATAGTTTTTTTTATGGTGCAACCTGCTGTTATTAGAATCCAATGGCTATCTCATAATTGAGATAGGTTGGTTCCTTTTGGATACCAGTGAAGAAGTTCTTCTACTTAAGACGCTGTTTAAATTGTATGTTATAGAGTTAAAGGCCTATGATGATGGGAAACCTAGAACTTACTTGTATTAATGTCAAAGTACGTGAATGGTGCCGTAACTTTTATATCGGGTGTTATGGTGCATATTGGGAGATGCCCATACTATGGTGTCCAATTTTGAATTGCCGATGAGATGACTACCACAAGAACCAATGACACTACTTACTTTTTCTATCGAAATAGTATTTCGACGGCTAGAACAATGAATCCCCACTATATAGTTAAGTAATGTGTTGGGGCGACACTTTAAACTCCAATTCTCCATGCACAATTTTTATACACTTTCTATTGACACAAAATTCTAATAATATTATAAAAATATTCAGTAACTTCTTTCTCTACTACTCGTGTCACCAATCTTATCTCAATTAGATGTTAATTATCTAATTAATTGCCCATCAATATTTTAAGCATGATGAATTAAGCTGTTCTAATGTCTTCCTTGCACTTATTTCGTGTTTATACAGTGTTCTCTCTAGTACCTACGAGTCTGAAATTTTATTCACCTAAATCTTTTTGTTTTAATAAAAATCATTTTCAGGTAATTCTATTAGCGTAATGAATATTCCTACAAATAATTTAATTAAGTTTGGCTTGTGCCACTTCTAAAACATCTCGTAGAGTTCTAGTTGCAATTTCCAGTAAAAATATAAAGGCAATCATAAATATTGCAGATTTAATAGTGTTTTAAAATCTTATGCCAAATTAATTATGTAGAAACTAAATTTTATGGACACATTACAAGTGAATATGTCAGAATCGACGTGGTGAGGATGTCGACGATGCGTCAATAGCTCCACGCGGCACTCATTCATCATGTCGTAGGAAGGTCGTCGCACGCAGCACAGCGCCCGCGCCGCCAAGCCGCGCAGGCAGATTCGACCACACCATTAAAACTCATACCGCAATCAATTTGGTTGTTAACATCCCATTTTGGCACCTTCGCTACAATCCAGGCAAAAAATACATATACCTACGTTGGCCCTTTATAAAAGCAATCTTTCATAACATCAAAAAATTGTGGCTCCTTTCCAAATTAATGTTCATTGCTCTCCGAACACAATCCATTTCAGACAAAAAATGGATGCACGTTGACATGTAGCACTCCGCAGCAGACTCGTTAATTGAAAGATTTTATTGACTCAACATTAATAATATTTTTATTGTTTCGATTTTATACCGTCGGATAACCACAGGGCGCAGAGACACTTATCATATATTGTGGAAACAGCATTAATGTGACTCAGATATTCTGGAACGATATAAACTGCACAGCTCCACCGCTCAAGAGAATTCGCAGTAACGGAATACACTGTAATGTGAAAATAAATAGCCTCATGAAGAATGAGTTTTGTGAATAATGTCAGTACTATAAGAGGTTTAATGAGAAGATCATGTTCCCGGGGGCATTTAACGATGTAGACAGCGTATCCGTGACGGACAAGCGGCACTCCCACTGGGGCCGTTCGTGGACAGGATCTACATCGAAACAATTTCGCATGTCAGGCCAGCTCGCTCCCGTCTGTAATGAATTGCAAACGCATGCGTCTCGGAGCAGTCGCAGCCGGTCCGTCAGCCGTCCAACAATTAGGGCGGTGCAATTACAACCAGTCGGCAGCGAGTCGGCCGGTGGGTCAGCGGCGCAATTTCCCGACGGCTGCGACGCCTGGCGCCACCAGACTACGTTGTGTAACTCTTAAACGTCCGATCAACCATTAACGCAGCATTCGAGGTCGTTGCTCTACGCATATCACACGCAAATAATCATGTTTATAAAGTGATAATCAGTAACGATCGTGATTCACCGTTAAATAAGTAAATCACATTCTTATAATAACAAAAGCCACAATTCAGTATTCATAAAACTCATATCAATAGCCATTTGAATACATGATTGTACACTATCCTATTGTACAACGATTGTTAGCCTCGGTATTCTAAACTAAATATTTCAATAGGTTTATCATTGTTTAGGTTAAGTTATACATATTCGTTTTCCAATCTAGTAGATCGATTTCATTGACAAACATTATGTAGGATCATGCGATTAGTCATGAAAGACAATCAAACAAACATAACACCCACGCGCCTATGGAGAAAATAGATGGTTTAACAGATGGAGTTGAACTTGAACTTGAACTTTAACTTGGTGCCTGAAAATTGTCAGTATTCGTCAAACTCTAAATACCTACAATAAATTGAACTGAAGCTTCAAGTCTTTGTACTTCAAGTACTTTGAGTAGATAACTTACCTAAAACTTATTGATAAGATTAACAGAGCATTTCTAGATAATTTAAAATGTTTGCAGGGCGCTTAAATATTGTCAGGCAGTTTGTGGAGTAAGTATCGAGCAAATAAAATCAACCGGCCTGCACTTCAGATAAAACAATGCATTAGTCAAATATGATGCGTATTATCGGTACAAAATATTGACAGAGGAATGCCATTGAAAAGTTTGCTATGATAAGATGTCAGCAATTAAATATGCGTAGATGTATATATGCACAACAGATACAATTTTGCAATGCTGGCTGAGAGTATGGGAATATGCAACGACAGCCTGCTATTATAGCTAGTAGAATAAATGTTTATTTAATATATAATATATTTTGTAGTAATGGAATATTTTAAAATTATTCTGTTACAGACCAAATAAAATATGACTGTGGTGGACATTGACTGTGTGAAACATGACAAGAATTTGAAGGATCACTTCCTATAAATTCATGTCATGTTTCACCGTGTTTCACACATGCAAATCCGGAAATAAATAGAAGTAAAAGACATAACCAACCACCAACCCCAAATATTATGGGATAAGATAAGAAGATGAATGATGATGATATTTCTGTTGCATTCAAATCCAACAGATCTATATTTACCTATAGCTATTATTTTTAATTTGATAATGATAGAAAACGACTGGGTTATTTTTGAACATGTCAAATTAAGTGTAAGTATAGATACTTTCTGTAAAATAGAAAATATACCAACAAGAGAGTTTAATTATTATTTTTATGGTAAATTGAAATATTTTTGTCTTACTTAACATCGATATTATGATTTTAAACAAAACATATTCTTATGGTAACGTAAAAATTAGCCAATAATTTTTTTGAATAAACATAAGACATCGCTTAAAAATAATGCCATATTAAGACTGTAATTTTCATTTCCCGTTATACAGTTTTTTGGTAATAAGCACACAAACTCCTTTTGGATGACCGAAATTACAGGGTTTGCATCTCAAATTCGCACTCCGTTGACTTTAATAACAGGTCCCTTATTTTATTACTGATGTTAATAACAAATATTAACTGCATCACATAAAACTTTTGATTTTATAAATTGGTCACTTAAAGTTTATGTATGAAACTTAAATTTAAATTCGATAAGTTTTCAAATAAAACTAACCGTTGAGATGAATAAAAATTCTTAAGTAACGAAGATTACCTTGACCATATTAGCACGATGTTATCAAACGTGTCAACTTAAGAAAATTTACAGATGAAAAAAAATCCGTTACATTCAAGTAATCAATACAATAATATAATATCGAGTTACAAAATATATACAAAATTATTAAAATAAGTGTTGGCATAATATGCACTGCTCTTGTTTCGTAATTATTAATGTCTCGTATAAAAAAACCATAGTCATGGATGAGTAACTGACGCGCATGCCTTACTAACCAGACTTGCCGCTCCGTGGACTCCCTAGCACCACCACCCTTATACGATTCACAGTCATCTTCATTTGGGCAGCGTTGATTTTTCACTGTTTTTCTACGTAAATTATTTAGCCGGACATTATGGAGGTAGTGTCCAGCTACCACATCAGTTTATGTTCACAGTTTAAATTTTTATTATCACGGTATAGGCCGATATCGTTCAAATCGATGTAATTTATCGTAAATATGATCGAGAAATAGATTTCACAGAGATGCTCACGTGCCGTAAGCTCGACCGAGTGCCGCGAAGTTTCCCGCGCGACTGCCGGCGTCTCTAGCCGGTGTTTGGATCAAAAGCGCGTGCGCAGCCTCCGTTCAAACCTCCGAACTAGTCGAGTATGCATATATTGGAATTTATACTTCGTCCATACATCCTACATCGTCCATATACATCATTTCAATTTTGGACTTGCGCCAATATTGACAATGTTTTTGATATCGGAGAATCACAGCCCCGCCAATCAATATTTTCAGAATTATTGGAACTGCTCTCCAGATAAATTTTGAATTCCATTCTATCTATTTCTGTATAAGGAAAACTGGCGGAAAATTCATCAGTTCGATCCAGTATAGACAGTCTACGACATGTCAAGGTGAGAGCGCCGCAGACGACTATTCAGTGCAATAAATTCGTTCGTGCTGAGACATAATTGGATCCACCCCGCCCACGCTCCAGCTACCATGCTTCCTTTATGTCACATAGGTACTCCGACTTTGTAAGTCAGGGATATAGAAGAGTCTTTAAATTACCTATTATAACCGAAAATTTTGTGCAAGATTATTAATAATACCGAATCTACAATGGGACGTCTTAACTCATTGTTGACATCATCAAGTTATCTGCCAGTATATTATTTGATCGAATATTATAAACCAAAGTCCTACCGAAGTACCGACTTTAACCTATAGGTACTATGTTCATTCATTTTTTTTTAAGAAGAGCATTCCTACTCAGCCTTCTCCCTCTTCTGTATTATGGCGCCATCATTAAGAAAATAAGTTAAATTAAAAAATTAGGAATTGCTTTATTGGCAATTTAAAAACAAAAATCCTTTTTGATGATATCAACAAGTAGACAACCATGGACCATTTAATTATAACGCCTGGAGCTAACTAGAAATATTTACGTTTGCAGAGTAAAGGCTACATGCATACATAAAAGTAAAACCCAATGAATTACTCGTCAGTCTTCATTAGCGATTTCACAATATATAAGTATACTTTCGAAAATAGAAGAAAATGCATTTGCATAGAAGTTAGTTCGCTCCGTGGATTTCTCTACTCATTAAGGAAGGTTGTGACGTAGAAAAAAAAGCGCAGCGTGTCAGCTCAACGCAAATTGATCGTTACCTGAGAACAACTTCCTCAAACATGCCACCTTACCGTATTTATGCAATCGGCGTCATGCCGCTAATAGCCAACTCTTTAATTTAGATACTAAGATAGCACCATAAACGCGCAGTTTAGCACCCGACCATCACATAATTTATGGAGGCTCATACATAAATAGCTAAGAAAGGAGAGATTTATGTATAACGCATATTTAAAGATCCAGATCATCGCATACCATCGTAAATCGATTACTCCGGTATATCAAGATTACCACATTTGCATGAAAATTATTGCCTTTGTTAAGATTCTAAATATGTTTTGCAATCATAACAAATTGGTCGGTTGAACCGCAACAAAGCGGCGGACGCACAAGCGGATCATAATTTTGATTAATTTGTTACAACAGTATCGCCACACTGCAACCCGCTTCTCTCGTTATTATTTCCAATATTCAATTAAGCGCGTTCTAATTAAATTACTTATCAGCTGCTTGGGTAACGATGTAAATAAGCATTTATTTATTTAGTCGTGAGCTGGACATTTCGCAAGCCGACTCGCGTGTCAAAACTAGTTTGTTAATGGGCCCGACAATGGCAACACTGTTCTGTTCACACTTGTCTATTAAACGATTCATATCTCTACATCTTTTAACCTCTTTAGAGTGGTGTACAAAGTTACAAAACAATTACAAGGGTTTCTTACAGGCCCCGATAAAAATTTAATGCCATATTACTTAGGATTGCTAAACTATATCGAAAAAAGGGGTTTGATGGACTTTAATGTGATATTATATAAGACTGTATACACCACGCAGCTCAAGTGTAAGTAAGTGCACGATTCACACGGGTTCATAGTTCGAGTAACTATCATCAATCACTCGGGAGACTATTGTAACTGGAGTATTCCAATGTTTTACCATAGTGTGAATGGTTAGTTAAAGTGTGAACTTTGCGGCGTGCTTTATTATGTTTCCTATGCATCTATAGACGGTAAAATACAATAGAACACTCATAAAAGTAACAATTCCCTGATCGAAATATTATAATTATTAAATTTTATAGACAGCAGTGACATAAAGGATATTGTTTGCCTCAAAAAACATATTTTTATTTTCTGAAGTAATAAATAACAAACATCTATATTTTTTAGTTATCATTACAAACCAAGAACAAATAAATAATGTTAATGATATTATTGATCACAGTCACGATGACTGAAAACACGTCAGAACACATTCGGGACCGTTACAAAGGTCCTTTAGTATGTATCACAAAGCTGATAAAGCAAAGTTCACACGGCCAGGCGGCCGAACACACAGCCATTAAATAAAACCCAATATGTACCAACAGCCCCAGATGGGGTCACTGATTGGTACAACACTTTGTGTTTCGGCTCTCCTGAACCACTAATTAAAAAATATTGACTGTACAAAATTGCAAAAGCTCTTTCAGTTGTATTTTTCATTTAATTTCAGGGACCAGTAGAATATAGAACCACACGTTGTTCAGATAAAAGAAACTGTTGGAACTGTTGTGGATAAAATAAGGCAATCTACTCGCAAAGTAAATATTGATAGTACAATAAAAAATCTATGGCTATTCATTTTACAATCGTAGACGTGAGTCATTAAATAAAGAAAAACCCGCAGTTATTTTTAAACTCGGCCTTCGTCGCCCCATATAAATTTTTAAACTAATTACGTGTAAGTGTAAGTGTTGGAGGATCATGATATATCGGCAGGCTAACAACACTAAAGATACTGTCAACAGTCCCGCGGCCATGAGCCCCATAATTCACAACAGAAGGACTAAAAACTTGAAATATAGTTGGCTTTCGCTTTACAAAGATCCTCATAAAGTGTAATAATCAAGAATGCGTGGCTTGCGTGGATGATCCAATTACTTTTATTAATAGTTTCTTCATGGTGCCATATACCTACTCCTTGTCATAATTATACCGGCGCAAGAATAATAATGACGTCAATAAATTCCAACATATCGCCCCCTGGGTTTCGAAACAGTAATTTTCTCGAGCTAACGACAGCTATCGACCGAATTCGCCAAAATTTACTCAATTTCGTTATCGACAGACGCAGTTATATAAAGCGCGAATGTATATAAAGTAATTATATCGATGATTTTATTGTTATTTTCGTTTGTTTCTCGATAAAGACATTTAAAACTTGGATACGTCGACACCTCGAAGCGCGCGCGCAGCACCGCCACGCCTTTCCTTCACGTGTTGGCATCAGAGCATACAGAGATACAGTCCACACAGTCGGGCATCATCCACGCTTCGCGGATTTCACCGTGCACGCTTGACTGTTATGTAATATTGTCAATATAATAATAAATATTAAAGAACATCGGTTGCTCCACACATTATCGTTCACAAAGAAATAAGTATGTCATTAATAAATAATCCGCTGTCTCGCATCTAAGATAAAATTCCTACGCAATTCGCAAGAGTTACGATAATAACGTTGTGTCGTTTAGAATACACACAGTAATCAGTCTGGTATTTTACGTTGAGATTAAATTCTGCATTCCTCCGACAACAATGAAATTTTTCAGTAATGACATCAATAATATCTAATATAATTGTTATAACAAAGGGTAGCGCGATATTTCTAAAACATGGTAATCAGCGACTTCTTAAAGGATCGTGTCCTTTAAGAATTCGCTGATTAGGTACTATAGAAACATACACAGTTAACCAGCAAATGAACACAGAAGCGCAGAAGAGATCAATTAACAATATAGAGGTAACAATTAACTGAGATATCAGTCATCACCACCCCGGTTGCACCTTCACGTACCAATGTATCGTATAAAACCGCCGATTAGACGTCAATGGCCTCTACATTGTTAATTGATCTGTTCTGCGCTTCTGTGTTCATTTGCTGGTTAACTTTGTATGTTTTTATGGTAATCAGCGAATTCTTATAAGATCGTGGTTTTAGCAATATCGCGCTACCCTATATCCAGACAACAGGGAAAGCATGAATCGCAGTAACAAATGGTGCTCGAAGCAATAAATTGTCGATCTAAATAAATAAACAGATAATGCGCGCATTTGCGAAACGATGCGAGGTATTTATCCCCAAGTCGGAAGATTTGGTGATTAATCGATTAAAATGAGTGGCGCAGCAATATCAACAGTGTGTATAGATTCTATAGATACCTACTTATTAGTTTTTGATACTGTATCTGACTGTGGCATTGTAGCGCCAAAACGGATGGACCGATTTCAATGTTTTTAATCGAAAGCTAGTTTAATCGCGTATATTCGATACCTGTTTCATGAAAATCTATTCAGCCGTTAAAAAGTTACAGCTCTTTTTCTAGATGGAGTCGGGAGTTTTTGACGTATAAGTTATTGGTATTTTGTTCAAAGCTGTTTAATAAAATAATTTTCTAAAATCCTTACCGTGAAGTCCCTGAAATTAGAAAAGGTTATCCTTAGGTATCCTTTCGATGGATAAATTAATAGATAACTGTTCATTTTTGAAAACAGCACAAATAGGTAGATACGAGTGTTTTCAGTTAGGTTAAGGATAACGCATGGGGGAAAAGTATGTCAAAGGAGAGTTGTTACATGATTTGTAGTCAACGAAACGGTAAGTACTTACATTAAATCCGAAGAAACCTCGTCATCATATTTGGAACACAAATAATAAAAATAAACGAAGCCCGGACTTCAGTACGAGTTTTCTCCACATTGCAGACGACGGCAATTCATAAAGATAACGTATTGAAATGCGATTAACAGTTAACGTAATGTCTTTTGACGATGTAAAAACTTACGAGCCTTTTCAATGATAAAACATTATTTACGCTTCAATAAATCCCAACGACTTCAAACTCAGATAAATGGATTACCGAAGTTAATGCGAAATGGTTCTTTATACTTAGGTGATACATTAAGTTGGGGAAAAGGCTATCTTACACTGTATCTTGTTAGGTAAATAAATACCTTTAACCCAAAACCGTCAACGTGGGCACGGAACGAGCTCCAAACTGATGGCCCGCGGATATATTATTGTCTTGTTCTTTAACAATTTCACTAGGCACTGAACCGTTCAAAGCTAAGAGGTCCCCGAGTACACGACAACAGCATTGTAACTGTTTATCTTAAGATGGACAGAACGCGATTGCATCCTTCCTTACAAGTCTATTACATGGGTGTTACTTTTTACATCGCGTTAACTGATAACTGTACTTTAATTACCGTTCCGGATTAATCAAACTTTAGATGTACTTTAATTTCCTTGTATGTACCTAGGCGATATCTAAGTACATAAGTAAGTACCTACCTACTTACTGTTACTGTTAGCCTGTATCATCCCACTGCTGGGCAAAGGCCTCCCCCCTTGATTTCCATGCTGTTCTATCATGTGCCAGTGATGACCAGTCCTTGCTGAATGTGTCTAGTTCGTCCCGCCATCTCTTTCGCGGTCTGCCGCGTCGCAGTTTTACTGTGTCAGGGGCTCACTACTTAAAATTAATCAATTAAATTAGGTACAGCACGTTCAAGAATACTCGTTAGGGCATTTTTCTACTTTATGCTAGTTGATAATTTTGTGTTTTCTGTAATGCGACGCTACATAGGGCTCTAATATGTATTGACATTATAAGGTTGATGTCAGCTTTCCTTAGAAACGTTCGTAACAATTTGTTGTGGATAAACAATAAGTCGTGAGGAGTCACTCCCTCCGCCACCCGATGGCGGCATCCGCGACGACTGCCTTCCGATCTATACCTAGCTGTAATATTTATAATATTCGTCAAGTCCAGCCTTCTTGCCTTCGACATTCACAGAAGGTACCTACAACATACATTCATGAAAATGGTCTAGGTACCTACCTAGTTGAAACGTCAGTAGAAACCTTATTTCTTATTTTTTTCGTGTCTTATTATACCTACCCATAAAATCGCAAAAATATATTTTAACAATTTGATGTGCCTACATACAACCGTTGCGAACTATTGACTTCTACGAGAATTCTGCATACCTTCCGCCTGAAATAGCGTAAAATTTTCAAAAAAAAGGTGGCCGCTTTTTAGTCTTCATGAATATTCTCTTCTAGGTATAGACGAAAAAGATCGGTCACAACAAAGTGCATAACTGCAAACAAACAAAATCAAACACCTGCAAGGCCTGAGGACGATCAGTGCACGCTCACCTGCCGTGATTTATGCGCCTGCGCCGCCATTGTCCTGTCGCGGCCCGGCTAGCGGAAACTTATGAACTCTCTAACCTCAAATGTCTTATGAACGAAACTACCACTTTACATATGTACCTATACAATTATTTTACAGGTATCAATAAAATGATGATAAATGTATCTGGTACACACACACCACAGAATATCGACAGTATCAGTGTGTATACTGTTACGTTTCGATCGGTGAGTGTGGAGCGCCGGAGGCCCAATTCCTGCCTTAGTTCCTTCTCCTTTCCCTCCCTACTTCCTAATAACCTCCTAAAAGGTCGGCAACGCATCGGTGACTTCTTTGGTGTTGCGAATGTTCATGGGCGGTGATCACTTACCATAAAAATATATAATTCAACCACGGTTCGCACGGTTCCAACCCACTTGGAACCGTGCGCCTAGAATCACGACGTTTTGAAAGTGCCTGCAAAGGCCCAGTTGAAATAAAAATCTTTGACTTTGACTTTGATAATATTAAAAATATTAAATTTAAAAATTCTTTATTTGAAGCAATGTAGATACCGAATAGCCCAACGGCTAAGACATCCGACCGGTGATCTAAAAGACGTAAGTTTAAACTCACCCGTTGCACTTTCGCTAGGGTAAGTCCGGGGGAGATGGCCCTACTAACTTTAAGGATTCATAGCTAGGAAACCAAGTACAATAAAACAACCATTTTAATCACAAACGTAACAGTATTTATATTTCTAATAAAATTTTAATTGAAATCAGTCTTTGAATCAGTTTAACTTAGATTTATTATAGATTTAAAAAAACCTTCGACTGGCCATCTCACCCGTAGTGTCCGGGAGTGATGGCCACAGGGCTCGGGGGGAGATGGCCAGTAGTTTTCCTGCCTTTCACTTTACCCTTCTTGTCTTTGAGTCTTTGTTTTTCCTTGTTGCCGCAGTTTGAACACATGTCCTCGAACTCTGTGCAGTTTTCATGTACCCACAGCTTGCATATACTACATTGTAGCCAATCTTCGACCAGTCGAGTTTTATAATAATTGTCACTAAACGCATACTCAGGGATAGCTTCTGGGTTAAAAGGATAAACGCCGGTGGATCGAAATGCAGAAGTCGCATTGGCACAGGTAGCTGCTTTTCCCCAACCTTCATTTAGCAAAGCCCCAAATTGATTCCTGGTTAGACGTCGTCCCGGATTTCGCTTTATCCACAGCCTGGAGGCTCCGTAGAAATAAGTCTTAAAACCCGTCTTCAAACTCTGGTTTTTTTCTTTGACCTTTCATTATGCATGCTGGTGGCAAAAAAATTCCCTCTGCATTACAACAGGCAATAACTGTAATTGTTTCTCCTTTCTCTGTTGACGTTGAAATAACTACAGCTTTGGAGCCTCTATTTGGCATCTATAAAAAATATTTAATGTAAGCGACAAGAAAGATAATGAATGGAAAGCAGGCAAAGAAAAAGGTAAGGACGTATGCGAGTATCGTAGCATGTGGAAATCCATAGCCTGCTAACCTCTCTAGGAGAGTGATGTAAGCTGTGAAGCTAAAATACCGCTTAAAATTTTATGGTCATCACTCCCTGAAAAAATAGGGTCATCTATCCCGGGAGAGATGGCCATATAGTTCTTAAAAAGTATGATGCAATCTTTAACGGTAATTTTTAGGTTAGAATACGAAAAAAGTTATGAACTTCCCAATAAAACATTAAAAACAAGCGAATTTGAAAAAATCTTTTAGTGACCACATAATATGTTAACCTCTTATCTTAGATCATGCATCTGTTATAAAAACAATGTGGAATTTACTTACTTTTGAAATTTTTTTTGCAAAAGAAACACACAGCCACTTGTCGCCAGCCTCACAACGAAGCGAACTAAAGTTTTACTAACGCCATCTGTGTATTATAACTTGCAATACGATCGACTGGTCATCTCTCCCGTACGGCCATCTCTCCCGGAATTACCCTATACCTACACGGAAAAACAAGTTTGCAGGCTCCATCCGAACCAAGTTATTCGATTTTAAATAGAAATAACTTGTTTATTTCTACACGTTACGTTATTTCAGTGTAGATATTCAGCACTAAACAACACATAGGGTAGGTCCCTATGTGTTGTTTAGTGCTGAATAGCTTAGCACAAAAATATTTCGGTAGATACAATTGTCGTTATTTTATTAGTATATAATATATATTATATAATTATAATAACTACGTTAAGTTTTAAATCTTCTAGGATGAAAGTACCCTTCGTCCTTTTTCAGATTTCAAATAACCGCAGCCAGCAGTTAGCAGTTAGGTATTGTAGTAGGCACAGACACCAGTTTTTATAGTGCAGTAAAAAGCCTGATCTCGTCCGTGATCACATAACGGTAACTTATAGATATAATCCTTCGGCTCACGTAATAACTGATCGCTCAATTTATTTCTTGGCACTAATAGGGGCTTAGGCACACGAGCACACCAAGAACAACGGTTTGTTCGATGGGTTATAAAAGTGATGCCTGGGTTTACATCTAGGTAATAGTTAGTTAGTTTTAGTTGACTTAATTGTTATTATTTTGGCTGCCAACAAACAATAAACAGTAAAGAGGGCAAATATTCTCAGACGCATCATGTGCATGCTTAGAATCATAAGTGATCTCATTTTAACTGGACTCGCAACAAATTCGCACAAAAATATTAACGCGCACATAAAGAGAAATGCAAATTATTTTTAATTGCCTTCCGGTAGAAAGTGGGTGAACCTGAACACGGAACGGGCCGGGCGAATCAGTTTGATTCTTGTCGAAATAATGACAAAGCGGCGTTGGCCGGTGTCGGATTCACGCCGTCCGGTGACAATTGGTAGCCGGTACTCCGGCGTCAGATTATCCTTAATTTCTACTGGCTTTTTTACAGTTCTTTAAACTCACAGCAGATTTTTATTCAGTTAATAACGGCTCAGGCCCATTCTTTAAATAATTTCTTTAAATTCTTTTCATTGTACGAGAGAATTTTTCAGAGATCTAGGAGTGTTTATACAAATTTTATTAATTTTTAGGCGCTCAGCCTTTCGTGACAAATGACCAAATAGTAACCTATCCTTACACCTTATGCTGGCGAAATTAGGATAGCTATGTAACCAGTAGAAGATAACGAAATTCAGATACATAGGTACCTATCTGAATTTCTTCCTCTTCTATATGCGTAGGTAATAGTATCTTATAATCCATAGGTGTATAACTAATTCTACACAGTGTAGATACCTATTTAATAATTTAATTACTAAGTCTGTAGGTACTCTCTTTACTATAAAAGCAATAATTTAACAACTACAAACACCTAGAGGGAAATGTGTAATGTTTATTACAAAACGCCATTTAAATGTGCACATGTTACTTAATTCGGCCCAAAATACTAAACAGAGTCATTCGTCTCTGTAATAATCCACAATCAATAACTAATAATCTGTTCCGCGTATGTGGGCGGGACCTGACATGCACCCATTTGTTTTACTTAAACGTTAATGCTCTTATGCATCGGTGGCGGCGCAGGCGCATCCACTCACATTCGAATCATTGTTTAACGGTGATCCTTTCCGGGACTTTTATCTCAGTTTAGTGTGTGGGAGGGAGGTTTATAAATAAAATTGACCTGGAGGTCATATCTGGTTACTTGATTTAAGAGGCTTTTGTTTGGAATATGCATTCCACGGGGATTTGAATGTACCTACCAAGCATTGCTTACCTACCTACTGTTAGAAAAAATATACGGCCACCAACCTGTTTGCCTCCACAGACAATGCCTCCTTTTTAGGGGAGGCTTAAATCCAGCAGAAGAATTTTAGCGAAAGGGTTTTAATTAAGTATTATAACATTAGTCCTTTTTATTTTAGTTTTGCTTCATTAATCTTTAATTATAGGTATTCCATTTAATATCTATCTATCTAATTAAGTCCAAACTATAGATAATTACCTGAAGCTGTTGCACTCATCTCAGGCCACATCAGCACCTCAGCATTATTTAAATGTCAAAGACATCAGATTACCAAATAAATAACGATACAAATTTACAGAAGGCTATAAGTAGCAATGTATATATAGGTAAGTGGGCTAACACCTTAATTTCGTCACTCAATGAATTTAAAATACATGGTAATTAATAAACGTCAACCACACAGATAGCGATGTAGCTCCTCGTTTAAGAAACGCAGCACAGTTATAAGCGGATAATCGTATTATCATGACCAATATTCATACACCAAGCGGAAGAATTCCCATAGGTCGGAATGTGGGAAGACAGTCAGTCAGGATGGGTGACCGATCTTAACACATTAAGACCATTGTTGGCATGCAAATACTTATGGCATTCGGTTAAGAGCAGTCAGAAGACAGAAGTCTAACAACCATGGACTCCAGGTTTAGGGTAGGTGTCTCCCAGTAAATGGGTTGCGGAGGTGAGCCTGGTCTGTCTGTATTAATTAGGATTGTTATTCACCTTCATCTAATTGGATTGCAATGGCCTAGATGAGTGGCTACCATACGACCAGACAACCACCACGACCAGACGTACCAGACGAATAGCGATAAACTCACCCCCTATAGCATGGAACTTGCTACCGTCATACCTCGTTGGTTACATGGATACAGACAAAATTCTTATTCTTATTTTTATGTGACTACTGGACCATACACTAAAGTGTATTGGGAAATACCATATAGTAGTATACCTACTAAGTCTATGGGAAATACTGAACGGCTTGTGCATCTGTCTATCCCGTTGGGGATACAGGAGTGAGGGTTAATAGTAATTTTCTAAAAAAAAAAAAAAAACCGCTGGTTTTGATGCCACACATGACACAGCCAACCGATCAGTCGATAGCATTACGATTACGACGACCGATAATCCTAAATGTTGTCTCTTAGTTCTGTCGTTCTGTCTAACGTTACTCATAAGTCGCGCAATAACTTATGTTACGTAGTACCTAGTAGCTGCAGTATTTTGTAACGAAAGTAATAACTGTCTACATTAATTATTCCTATACCTAACGAAATAATTAATTATCTTTATAATTGAAATTAGAAGCTTTAAAACTTTAATGTAACGTAATAATGATGTACTTAGATTGGTGATTTAGCAGCGCTGGTATTGCCAAGTTGTTGACTTTGCGCGATTACAAAACCCTGTCTGTCTTGACAACGAAAAGCTCGCCTCCTATTACGGAGGTCACAATAGATAATAGGACGCCTCCTACGGTACGGTAACGCTAGGTAGGAGCCTGAAATAGCAATAGGCTCGCTAGCCTGTTGCTATTTCGGGCTTCTACCTACTGTAACAGAAAAACAAAATTGCACTTCGAATCGAACGGAGGACCTCGTACTTAGTAGCCGCGCTAGCGACCACTAGATCAATGAGGCAGTTAATAATATAATTTATCTATTTACCCTGAAATAATGTTTTTTTTTTCAGTTACACCTTAATATTGTGATAACATATCTACTCCATTTACTATAGCATTAGAAAAAAGAGGCTCGTAGAAGCAGTAGTGCAAAACATTTTATTTCAAAGTTAAGTTATAACTTTGTTGGATAAATCTGAGACTACCAACGGGATCACCCATAACGCAACAAAACGTAACGTTTTGTATAAAACAACCAAATAACGATAACCAAAAGAAAAACAGTAACAAATAACAACTAAATCACGAAAATTCAACAATAACAAAATCACAAAATTTACGTCAATTTCACAGACGACATAAACCAGTAAAATTAGAAAAACCCGGCTGTCACAGCTCATGAAGGGATTAGGTGACATTTTAGATTTGGTAGAATTATAATGAAACGAAAAACGTTCTCGATATTGTTCACTCCTGCTTCTTTTAGGTTTTTAGGATTGACACTTTAATTTTAAGTTGGAATGAAATAATATATCTAAATAAAAGCCACTTAATTTCATAAGATAAATAGTTCAAATGATTACAATGAAGTGTGACAGCTGGTATACGAGCCCCGATGCAAAATAGTTCGTCTAGTGTGAAATTTTCTCTGTGAGATTTTTTCTAACTTCATTATTTTTGTATATCTATATAAAATATTAAGCTGTTCTACTATCACATGTCGTGTTACTTATGCCATTTTTTAATTATGAACCAATAAATTATTTTAGCTTTTTAAATTTATACATATCCTGTTTTAAATTAGAAGAAGTTATAAGCAAAATTGTTCGTCTAATTGTTAATCGATGCAAAAGAGTTCGTCTATCGGTGAGTTAAATAAGATTATTCCTTCTTTGTACAATTATGTTGCATAATTTAAATTTGTAAAAGTAATTCTGTGTCATTTGTTAAGCGAGACAGTATAAATTCTGAAAATTTCAGTTTATTTCATTAGTTTTCAAATAACAATGGGTCGTGGCAAACCCATGTGTGAAGAGCTTCGAAAGCGAATAGTTTGTGGGGTTGATGCTGGCAAATCAAGTTACCAAATATCTAAAGACTTGATACTTCCCAGAACTACAGTCCAATCTATCATTCAGCACTATAAAAAGAATAGAACGACTTCTTGTTTGAAGAAAACTGGTCGACCACGCATCACAAGTGCAGTAGAAAATAGAATCCTAAAGAAAATTATCAAAAATAATCGTCGTGCTCGAGCTGGAGAACTCACGGTGCAATGGAAGGATATGATTCACAAAGACGTCTCAGTTGATACATGCAAAAGAGTCCTAAAAAGAATGGGTTACGGATTTTACACCGCTAAGGAGAAACTGTTGACTGCTGTACAAAAGAAAAAGAGGTTGAAGTTTGCTCATGATCATTTAAATTGGACTTCCGATCAGTGGCGTAGTATCATTTGGAGTGACGAGTCCAAATTTGAAGTGACAGTCGGCAATGAAAGGAAAAAAGTGATTCGGAACAAAAATGAGGCATTTCATAGTGACTGTCTCAAACGCAAAGTGAAGTTTCCGGCGTCTCTTATGATATGAGGCTGCATGTCTGCACAAGGTGTTGGTGGTATGCAGTTTGTGGATGGTTCTATCAATGCTACAAGGTATCAAAACCTTTTGGAAGAGAATTTACTGCCCTCTATTCCGTCACTTAAGCATCAAGATTCCTTCATTTTTCAACAGGATGGTGCTTCCTGCCATACTGCAAGGACAACAAAGACGTGGCTACTGGCGAAAAGCATCCCTACAATCGAATGGCCATCTAACAGCCCGGACTTGTCGCCGATCGAAACCCTATGGTGGAAAATGAAAAAAGTTCTCCGTAAAAATCCATCAAGATCGAAGAGCGACATAAAGGCTAAACTCTTGGCTGTCTGGGAGTCAATTACGCCTGAGAAGTGTGCAGCGTTGGTTGCAACCATGCCTCTTCGCATTAAAGCTGTCATTGAGAGCAAAGGCGACACAACTAAGTGGTAGACGAACTATTTTGCGTGAGTGACAAGGGTAGACGAATACTTTTGCGTTATGTATTTTAGACTATTTTTTTAAATTTTTTATGTTATGTAAAGTCATGAAAGAATTTCAGTTATGTTAAAATAAACTTTAAAATGTTCCTCAAATTGTGGTTTACTTTTTATTAAACGTTCTTAATTATTTTACCAATATTTACTTTCTATATTTTACGCTTTGCACTACTTTCCATACTAGACGAACTATTTTGCATTGGGGCTCGTATAAATCGATATTAATATATTTGGCGTTAATCGTAACTGTAACAAGTTTAATGTACTTTTATTACAAAGTGTACATTAAAAAGAACCTTTTTTAACTTCTGTCTAATGCTATTGTAAACGGAGTATACACTAATATTATAAAGAGAAAAGATTTGTATTTTTGTTTATAATGAATAGACTCAAAAACGACTGGACCCATTTTAAAAATTCTTTCACCAGTAGAAAGCTTAACTATCCCTAAATGATATAGGCTATATTTTATTTTGTTAAAAATAAAACGCGCGCGTGAATCCGCGGGCAGCAGTTAGGTATTATCAATAAATACCGTGTTTTTTAAATTAATTAATTTATAAATGGTGGCTTATAAAGGATTAAAAAAACACAAGGATTCTATACAAAAACACAAGTACCTATATTTTTTCATGATTTTATTAGTTAGTAACTTATGCTGTTTCACTAATGTTTACACAGAAATCCCACATGTCTGGTTTGTTAGTCCATGTCTTAAAAAACTTTTGCTTAACATTTAACCACTTTTCTAAGTAATTTTTTGATTTTCTTTTCATCTTATTATAAGGAATTTTATCAATATTATCTTGCCCACATATTTTTTGTTTTATATCTTCATTGCTATTAACTATGTGTAAGAATTTCTTGTACAGATTGTATTTACTTATACACAAACTGCAGCCAGGTGATGTTGCTTTCTTCATGGTGACCCCAAGTTTCCTGCCTTGCACTGCAGCTTCTAACCTGAAAACATATTGATGACATAATACTTTGTTTTCTTAGTTTCTTTACTGCAAAGAACTAACTTACTATAAGTGTATGCAAGGCTACATATCAAGCTATGCATTTTCAATATAATCTGACCTCGCAGTGTACAACAAGCCTATACAAGCTTGATATGTAGTTCTGTGTACCAGTAATGTAAACATCTACAAAGGTAACAAAAAAGGGATTTTTATCAAGAAGATTAGGAAGCAGCATCTTTCTATAGTATTATTTAGTAGTGCAGTTCTTTATCTTTAAATAAAATAACAATGATAATATTCCCAGAAGCCACTAAAGCAGGTCATTACAGCAGCCTCCGCAGAGAATCCTTGTTAAACAAGGACTAATATAAAGTATTAGATAATTCCACAGTACCATTAATAATAATTATTAATACTTGAACTTAGAATAATGTAATATACTCACTGGTTGCTCGATTTAACCCATACTATACTCCCTGGAGCTGGCCTTGTATTGATATCGGAACATACATTTGGAAACACCAATGTTGTTTGGTAAAATTGAGGAACAACATCCAATTTCAATGGCAAAAAGTCTGATCTATTTAAGAGGGCTCTATGCAGAGACTCTTCAGAATAAGGAACTCCAGCACCAAATACAAAATGTTTGATATAAATCGGTTCACATAGCATATTCAACAGACCTCCTTGGACACCTATATGTATCCATTTGGCAATTTTATCGCTGCAAGAGACTGACAGAGTTCTGTCTCCTCTACCAGGCTTTGTTCTCACTTGACCGAGGTGGAGCTGAATAGTTCCTGGTTCCTTTAAGTCTTGCTCACAATGAGGGAGACATTTAGCTCCTGTTTTATTAACATAATCCTCCATTTTCTGTTTTTTAACTTCTATTTCACATATATCATCACCAGCTTCACGTTTCTGTAGCTTTAGTACATCACCATAATGTTCTACTCCACCATCTTTAAAAATTATAGAGGCATCCCCACACGGTAATTGAGATGTATAAAATATAAACTCAACATTATCTTTTAATTGTAACTGGCCATCTTCATTAATAAATACAGATTGTTTATGCTTTAAAGCTTTGTCAATATTATCATACAAATATAATAAGAACCCGCGTCGTGCGAATATTTCGGCGTGACTATCGTTTAGTAAGCATCCACTAGGAGACATTTTTGTAGCCCCAATACATTTCGAACCGGTCCCTAGTGATACTATTTCAATATTCTCAGTAGATTTGTCATGTTCTATAAAACATGATAGTACGGTCCACTCTTTCTCAATAGGCTTCCCGGTTTTGGGTAATTTATCATACACATCGAAACAATTTCGCACAATTTTTTCTGTAAAATTGTCGCTAAGAGGCATACTTCTGCAGCTTTAGTGGTGTTTAGACATATTATTTAAATTAATTGCTTCGATAATGCTCGTATTATATATGAAAAATATGTTTAAATGGCACCTTTATAATAATATTCCTTAAATTTATGATAAATAATTAGGTACATTTTTCAAGACTGTAAACAAATCAAGTCAGACTCACAGACTAGTTAGAGATACTACGTCAGACTTCAAACCAAAGACTACAATAGTATATCGGACATAGACAGGCAGCTCGGCCTTTTTTTATTATTAACCTTAATATCAACCGCAACGCCATCTATTTTTTCGGTAGGGGAACTAAGGGTATAGGTACCTAGCTATAGCTACATATACCTATAGCTGTACGCTGCATACTAGGTACGTATTATATGTCAAGTGACGTAGGAAGAGTTATTGAAAATTATGAATAAAACAGTTAATATTTTAACATAATTTATTATAAAATAAATTTAACTATGTACACTGCATATTAAAGGGATGCTCCAGCTTGTGGCTGAAAATTCAATATTTATCCAGGTTTTTTGCAATTTTGCATATGTTAGAGAAATTTTTGAGAAGTATTTGGTTATTTGTGTAAATTTTTATTTTTATTAATCAACATAATATTTTTTTATGCACTTATTATGCTATAAATATCTTCTAAATTCAATCAATGGTGTAAATTTGTATATTTTGCGACTTTTATAAACATTACATGAATACTATTTAACCATGCTATTTTAAAGGCAAACAATCATTTGAATTTATCTACATAAAATGTGTTGCTGTCGCAGACATCAAAATTATATCAATATCTAATGTTTACTTATGTAAAAATACGAAAAACTGGGAAAATATTGAATTTATAGGTACAAAATGAGAGTCTAAGTACTCCTAAACTAAATTATACATTTAATATGTTATTTTGTGTTTTTCTTTTTCTTCCTTTATGTTTTAGATAGTGTCTATTTGCCTTTTCTTTCATAGGATCATTTATATCCCAAAAGGTTATTTTTCCAATGAGAACATTGTTGATATCTTTGCACCAATTGTGTATGAAAAACATTGTGCTTTTATTTATTAAATAATTACGCAAATTATCTTTATGTTCAGCACAAGTAATATATGATAAATTTACATTTACATTTATAATTAATTTTATATATGCCGATATATATTCTTTATTGCTTATATTTCTATACATATATGTTCCACTTGGGCAAAGAAATCAAACAATGCTCTTGTAGGATAGCACAACCACCTTTTGTTGCCAAATTCTTTCATTTTTATATATTTGTGGAAACTTTGTAGCTCTTCTGCTTCCATATTGTTTCTGCAGGCCACACAGTTTTTATAAATATGCTTTTTGGCAAGTTGTGCTATCCACCCACTGCAATACCCTATTGCTGCGCTTCTTTCAACGTCCATTGGAGTTTGGCTCTGTATTAGGTCGTCTGTATTTAAAAGTTCTACATTTAAATGAGCACTGTCAATTTCCCCTTCACATTCAGTAGAGCTGTTGTCTCCTGGTTTCGCTAAAAAATATTTTAGTGATTGGAGACAAACACCGTCATCTTTTTCACAGTTTGAGCCAACTGAATGTGAGGATGAAATATTATTAATTAATAGAGTTTTGAAGGCTCCTTCAAATGCAGACGACGTAGGCATAATGTTGCTGTAACCATGAGCTCTAATTGCCCCAAAAAAGTTTTCCAACGCGTCTTGATTGAAATTGCGCAGCAATAAAGAGTTAATCCCTTTGGAATTTAAATATTTTACAATTAATTTAAACCCTTCTATGGTTTTGATCCAGCTTGACAACGAAGGCACTACTCCTTGGTTATTTGAATTAATAAATTTCATGGTTTTGAGAATAGGTAGACTATAGTTCCACAATTTGTGGTGAGGTGAGGTTGGGGTCACTGCAGCCCTGTAGATTTTTCCTCCTTTTATCCCGCTAAAACTCCCATTGACGCTGTCAAACAAATCATCGAAGAACATGAGTAAATCTGCTGTGTCGGTACTTTCCTTTTCTAGACTTCCATATCCTGCAAAGTAGATAAAATATATTAACACGACTATCCATCGGTGTGATTCTCGGTAAAGAATAGACCACCACTCTCCGTCTGAGCGTGTCGTAAAAGGCGACTTAGGGATCATGTAAAGAGGATGGACAACAGCATCCTTATTTGTGCTAAGAACATGCAATCAGCAATCCGTATACCAAGTGTGGTGATTCTGGCAATGTCCCAAAAGACCGTTTATGGTAGCAGTCATTGGGAGGCCCATGTTCAGCAATGGAACTTAACAGGCGAGTATGATGATTATGAACGAAACTTATTTACATTGGACTTAGTTTGATTAACAATATGATCACACACACACACACACTTCGACTTATTAAGGGCTTATTTCGCACTCATTATTCACTTAATGTAAGCAAAAGGATTCTGCTGAAAAATGTAGCTAATGTACTTTGGCAGTGTAATTGGTTGTAACACAACCGTTGTAATTAAATAAATAAATAAATGGCCCTCAGATGCAAGTGTTTTTATTTTATTTTGTTTCTTAATTATTATTTTTTTGTATCGATAACAATTGCTTGTCTTCTCATGGCCACCTTATCATTTTCTGTGCGCGTTTTAAATATCTACTAAGAGATTATGACAAGATTGGAAGTAGCATCATCATGTTTGAAATTAACATACTGCGATTACAAATCTGTTTTGTCGAGGGTGGTGGTTATGGCAATATTCAGCGGGTCTCCAACGTACTAAATGGTAATGAACATCGACACTAGTAATAAACTTCAATACGATCGTGAGAGATTAAAGTTCGAGCTACGTTGTTAAAAAATACCGATCATGAAGATGGGAGTCTCAACTACATGATAGGTTTTTCTTTTTTACAAGGTAGTTCGAAGTTTAATCTCTCACGATCGTATCGAAGTGTATTACCAGAGTCTGATGTTCATTACCATTTTGTTACGCGGTAGACCCGCAGATCACGATAGTTGGCAATTAAATCTGGCTGTATGATAATAGACTACGGGGCATTTTGAACCACAAAATAACAGATGTTTAAAATTAATGGTCTGATTACCCATACAAAAATTCATGTTTAAACGACAGATTTTGCTCTAATCATAAGTTATATTGTCGGTGAACTTGGGCCTATATCATTGAAAAACCTGACTGATATTTTCACGATTGTAACATTAGTAAAGACAGATAGGAAATTAAAAGCTATGTATCTATAAACATTCACAATAATAAATTAATAAAAATAACAAACTGCTTACCTGCCATAAATCCAAGAGCTACTCCAACTGATTGGCTGAACACTTGAGTGCAATGTTTAACCCTCATTTTTGGTATTAATGCAGGTAATACATGGTGAGCCGTTAATTTAGGCACCAGCTTCACGCCTCTATAACCTGGACACCTTTTGTACAATGTCACAATGTGGTCCCATTTTGCAATACATTCTTTACCTTTAATGGTAAATTTAAGGTTTTTTGTAAGTAGGTTGTTTCTCATACCTTTTATGAGGTGAGGTGGATCATATATTGGAAAAATTTTATCCATTTCCACCTCAAAAAAACCCTCTTTATATTCTTGTCCATTGCGTAAGAAAGTTTCTTGTGTTTCTTTCAATAAGGAGTTTATAGCTGCCACATTGGAGGTGCCTTGGTCACATACTGTTGCCACGACCTTCAGTCCTGTTTCTTGCACTTTTTTTATAATAATCTTTATTTGTTTCTTTAATTCCATAGTTTTAGTGCTTCCACTACAATAATAATAGGCCAGAGGCTGCTTATATTTTTTCACAACGCCTCTTATCATGAAAACCAGTACGTGATCACAATATTCTTTTCCGGTTATTTCACCATTGTCTACAAATCCTGATATTTTGTCATTTCTTTTGTCGTAGGAAATACCGGGTCCAATTGCCATCTCATCGAAAGTTAAAACACAATATTTGTAATTGTTAGGCATTTTGGCGACTCTATTTTTTAAATTTTCGAATATTATGTTGTTTACTCCAGCTTTCAGGTTTATTTTGTGTAGTAAATTTTGTAAGGTTCTTCGGCTTGGCAAAATACATATGTTGCTCAGTATGCGATATGCCTTTGGAGATGGTTTGTAAAGAGACAACGCCAATATTTTTTCATCAAGCGTGAATCGCCTTCCTTTTTTTTTCTTGCCGCTTTGAGACGCTTGCATTTGGCAAAATAACTTCGCAGTATTAGACATATGCTTACAAACAATATTGAATGCAGTTGTTGTTTTCATTTTTTTAGCAATCATGTATTTTGCTTTAAAAGACTTCTTAACGCTTTCACATTTTCTTAACTTTTTCAAAATCGATTTATATTCCTTATGTTGCGCCAAAGTTACACGAGGACCTGAAAAACACGTATTTTCTTATAAACAAAATTATAATCAAGCTTTAAAAAAGATTTACATATTCAAGAGTTAAAAATGAAGTATATTATTTATTTATAGGACCTCCCAACAAAGTCTACACAGACACATGACATTTGAAATAATTTCATTGGTTGGTATTAATTGTGCGCCTCCAATTATAGGAGACCACAGCATTCACTTACTAGGTATAGTCATCATCATATTGTTAGGGGCAGTCAAAGTGACCTAATATTTAGAAACATCCAAAGTAATCACTGATATCCTGTCAACCATGGTCGTCAAATTGTTCAGAACACCCATCTTGCACAAATATATCGGATCAACAAAAACGTCGTATATATTAGGTCATTCAAACCGTCATTATTAGGGTAGCAAACACAACGCCAGTGGTTTCCAAGCAGTCAAGGTATTCAAAAATAAGAAACACTAGTAAAATTAACATTATTTTACTGAGAGCAATATCCAAATCACAACATTTTGATATGTCTTTAAATTGCCTACAGAACGGCGAAATGCCCTAGGTTTGTTCTGGATCATGGGATATTATTAAATAGGTTATAGCTACTTATTCGCGGCAAACGCTTCCATTAAATATTTTGTGCGGGAATATCAGGTCGGCCAGTTTCCTTCTGTCTGCTAACGAGGTGATTTTATAATGTTTTAGCCTCTCATTGTAGCTGATAATATTTTCAAAGTATTCAAAGTAAATAAGTATTTTTTTACATTTATGACCTAACCTTGGGCGGGATCTTCATTCCAGTTTAATTGTGCAATTCAGTAATAGTGTTTTATATTAAATTATATACATACTTTTTGATTTCATTGTTTTCTTTCTTTTCTGGGTCCTGCGTTGAATTTGGTCAGGTTGTAACTCCACAACAACATTTTGATGTCCTGTAAATTAAATATTCATATTGTCAAGCAGTGATAGCCTAGCGTTTGAACGCTTGCCTTCCATGCAGGAGGATCTGAGTTCGAACCCGGCCCGTACCTCTGACTTTTAGCATTTATGTGCAGATCGCAATTTGATTATCACTTGCCTTAACGGTGAAGGAAAAACATCGCGAGGAAACCTGCACCCCTTAGAGGGCCTCTAAGGCCTAACCCTTCTCATTCTGAGAAGAGGCCCATGCCCAGCAGTGGGACAGTAATGGGCTGAATTTATTCTATTATTTTATTGTCAAATAGTTTATATTGTAAATATGTAATGTATGTCTTTTATATTCATTATTATAATCTATAATGTAATCCACATTACATAGGTGGATACAGAATACATTTTCTTCACATAGATTTTGATATAAGTTTATAATTTAAATTAAAACAGAATTAGGCAGGTACATGTCATTGTGCTAATAATTATGTGTTCTCATGTAAGTGAATTGTAAATTCTAATGAGAATAAATATATCTCAAACCCGATGTCATCGATCATCAAGGTATTTTTATCAATATAATTAAAATGACATATCAGAGAAATTAAATATAAATTATCATTACTTGCATTACCAGATAAGTAGTCTAATATCCTAAAAAAAATATAATTGTATATAGAAAGTTATCTTGGACGAGTGATTTGTAGATAAGAAGTCTTTTACAGAGTAGTAGCATTTTGAAACACATTATGAAGGTTCTTCAAAAATATTTTTATTTTAGGAATGTCTCAAATAGGTCTCTGTATATTATTAAATATATGAGAGGCACTGCAAAAAATACTTTCATGGAAAAGATGGTGTCTTGCTAGTAACTGTGCACAACTTATCCTAATGCTGATTTTATCTTTCAATAAAAATAAAAAAAAACCTTCAAATCATGCTTTGAAATAATGTTTTATTGATCATTATAGATTTTTGACTATTTTTATTATTATTGTTTTTAGTTAGTGGTGATTTCGACATTATGATGAATGATTTTGACATTATTTTTGATTGTGTTGACATCATTAATAAGTATTAATAATTATTACCATAATTGGCCAAATGTATGTACTAGTGTTTAAGAAGTGTATGTAATTACTAACAAATTGGATTTTATGATCTGTTAATAAATGATTTGATTGCTTAATAAATCTATAAAAATATTTAAACATAATGTTTATTTTGGGTGTTTATTCAGCTCACTTTATAAAAAATATACAAACCTGATATCAAATCATCTGACTGTGTTTTTAAAACAGCTGATGTTGAAGCTAGGGCCGGCTTGTTTATTATACTCGTAGCTTCAATGATATGTTGTCCTGAAATACAAAATTAAATAACTTTATTCAGTTGAGGCTCAAAAAAGCAATCACACACCGGTTTGAAAAGAAGATAATAAATCTGAACCAAAAAAAAATTTTGTAATAAAAGACATACCTGATGTATTAAAATTATATTCCCGTAGTGGATTTCGTTGGGACTTCTCAGAGACTGACATAACCACTGCTTCACCAAGTGATTGTGCCTCCAGATCTAGAATAATATTAAAAAATTGTCTATGTTTATTATTTGCTTCTACAAAATAAATGTATTGAAGATTATTATAGTATAACAATAGTATTACCTGGGATATGCAATACTGGAATTGCTAATTTACTCAGTCTTTTCGTTGGATACTTGTGAATATCTTCAAAATGTCTATGACAGACACGTTTGTTCTCATAGACAGTAAGATGATCCAATGTAGCTATTGCACCACCAATATTCGAAATCCACGTTTTAAATCTCTCTGGCTGTGTCTCTGGATTCGGGAAATGGTGTAGAGGCACACCTGAAAAAATGACACAACTAGTTAGATGTAAATATGTATATAATTAAGGGTCCCTATCAGTTTCGAGTTCGAAAAACAGAAAATTCGACTTATTCAGTGCAAATTATTGCACTGAAAAATTATTATGTTATTATATCTATTAAGTCTATGAATTTAATTTTTTTAAACAACGGTTGCAATTCTTCAACTTATAAGACATTATTTAGATGTTTTATTACAACTAAATATTTAGTCAAAAATAAAATAAAATAATTTCATTTGGTAGATAAACACCTCAAATTTTAAAATATTCACCACTTAATTGCAATTTTCAATAAATTCTTAAGCGTTGACGTCGGTTTTGTACATGATTTTATAAGGATTTTTTTAAAGTACTAATTCAATTGTCTTTTAAAAATTAAATTGTAGGTTGCATAATAAACTATTCCCAGTACTAACGTTTTTTTTTCACAGTGTTATTCGTTACCAGTAAGTTAAACAAGTGATCGAAAAAGTTGGTGTTTTGTGCTTACGTAAAAACGTGTTTGATTTTTATTTTTCCTAATTTATATTGAGTTGTTATCATAATTCCAACTGCATAGACAAATAGAAGATGTATAACTATGCATTAAAAAAATCGGATATCATAAAGTTGTTGAGAAATTTGCGCTGAAAAAGAAGTAATTTTCTGTTTTAGACCGTAAAATTGATATCCCATAATCAATTAACCTGCTGTCGTTAGAGAGTAGTATATTCCTTGTATCACTAAATTACCAAGGAGACCTTTACAATTAGTATTTACATCAATTTCAATTTAATGTAGCATTGTAGTACATAGGTTGATAAAAATAACTGTTATAACGTTGGCCTCCTTGTAAATGGTATATATTATATAATGTACTCTGCGGCTATTACAATAGCAATATGTGAAACATAATGACGAATAGAGTGTAACCCTCCAGGTGAGGCGAATAAAGGTAGAAAAACAAAATTTACATACCATCTTTCCTAACCACAACACATCCTGGTACACAGCAAGAATTTTGTGACATGGTTGAAGTTCACTGTTCACTGTTTGCAATTATGGGTCCAAACTCTAAAGAGTGCCTATGCGCAGTCAGTAATCCACAGTAACTTCACAAGTTTTCTAATCCTTTCGGTATGTCGTCCCACGGAGGAGGATACTCAACTCAACACAAACTTACAAACGAAAGAAATATTGTAACGCGGCACGGCAACACGGAGGAACAGAGGCTCAACTCAACGTGGATAGCAGATGCACTTGCGAAACAATGAGACTTTTATTGCAAAAGGAAAATGCGCAGGAGCGTAAACACTCTCACACCGGCCATTTGCAATACAAGTGTGCCCATAAGAAAACAAAACTGTGCACGTTTTAAATACAAAAATATGATTTCTGTATTATTGTGCTGATGCTAATAACCTCAATATGCTTGAATTTATTACACTATTATTTTTCTTTATTCACTTTACCAATAACTTGTGATAATTATTTTATTTATTGATTTCTATTTTATGGAAACTCCCAGCATAAGAATCATATATTTAAATATAGCAACACCGTAATTTTGTTTCTCCTAACTTTTTCTTAGACGGCGCTGTTTTCAGTATTTTAGCGAAATTTTTGTATTACTCCTAGTTGCCATAGCATGCTTCAAACTGAAACTGACAGTGTTGGACTAATAATATTTGACACATTTGACAGTCGAAAAAAGCAAACTCTACTTGGGTTTACTTAAATATAAAAGGCTGTAGCAAACTCGTGGACGGAGAGAGCAAACTCAAACTAGTACCTACGTTTCTGAAAGCATAATAGGTATATCAAAATTAACTAAGAACCTTAAATTCGAATTCAAAATTAAAATTCTTATCAAGCAATTGTTTTTATATTTGATTCCACGTTTATTTTACCCATTTTAAATATTGATCAATCCCACATACTTCATTTTATTTAAAGGAGATAGTTTATTTAAGTATTTCCGTAAAATGGAACGGAAAAAAAGCGTTCCAGTGTATTATTCAACGAATGGCGTAATTTTTAGCATAAATGTTACCATAAATAATTCGGCTATATCTGTCTATGACTAAGAGCAAATACTATAGAGTCCTTCTATCGAGTATAAACAGAAAACCTATAGACATTTCTCTTTATATAAACAAAACGTCACAAGAGTGATAGAGATAGATATATTCTATCTGTTACTATTGGAAATTACGGTAGCAGAGCGTGGTTTATTCAAAAGAAATACGTATAATCACAAATACACAAGAACAATAATTTACAATAAAATCTTATAAAAACAACCAATCGTTTTTATATCTTGACACGAGATTGACAATCAATAGGTATGCAGTTGCTAGGTAACCCAATTGAAGGTCCAATTTTAACATCTCCTCTCAACAAATACCTATCAGGTCAGAGATCTTTCTAATCCTCGGTCTTGCTAGTGGCTTGGTTAGAATATCTGCCAGCTGATCCTCACTTGATACCTTATCAACTTTTAGCTCACCGCCAGTCACCAATTCTCTCACAAAGAAATGTCGAACCCGGATATGCTTCGTCCGTCGATGGAATTCAGGATTTTCAGCCAGCCTGATTGCAGCTTCGTTATCCACTCTTATGCATGGAATCTCCTTAAGAGTGACAAGATCGTTCATAAGCCGAGATAGCCAAACAGTCTCTCTGGCTGCTTCACTAGCGGCAACTACTTCTGCCTCAGTGGTCGAAATTGAAACGCTTGCCTGTCGTTGGCTTAGCCATGACACCGCTCCTCCTGCATACATGCAAAGCACTCCAGTAGTGGATCTACCAGTGCTGATATCTCCTGCATGATCAGCATCACTATAACATTCCAAAATGCCTTGTTTGTAATTTTTCTTGTACATGATACCTAGATCTGGCGTATACTTCAAAAATCGCATTATGCGCTTCAGTCGAACACAATCTGCTTCTTCTGGCTTTTCCAGACTTCGTGAGACTACACTTACAGCATATGCAATGTCAGGTCTAGTGCATACCATCAAGTAAGCCAAGGCTCCAACAATTTGCCTGTAGTTATCTTTCATATAACTCATGTCCACCTTCTCGCTCCATGTGCCGTCTTTTACAATCGGCGTTGAGACCGGTTTGCAGGTGTCCATTCCGAATCTCCGCAAGATCTTATATACATAAGACGTTTGGAATATCTTAATTCTATCTCCTCTGCTTTCTATCTCTATTCCAAGAAAATAGGACGCAGATTTCGTAGTTATTTTAAAACGACGTTTGAGCTCCTCCATCAACTCGTCTATCAGTGCGTCATTGGATCCGACGACCAGACCGTCATCCACGTACAGAGCTACTATAAGCTTTCCACATCCTATCTTTCGTATCAGAAGACAAGGATCTGCCTCACTTGCCTTGAAACCGATGTCTTTGAAATAATCTAGAATACACCGGTTCCAGCACCGTGGTGCTTGCTTTAGCCCATAGAGACTCTTCTTTAGAAGACATACTTGACAGGAGCCGTCATTATAGCCTTCTGGTTGTTTCATGAAAATCTCTTCATCTAAAGAGCCATACAGGAAGGCAGTTGAAATATCGAACTGTCTCATCGACATGCCTTCGCTCGCTGCTGTACTAATCACTGAGCGAACAGTTGACATTCTAGTCACAGGGCTAAAGGTCTGCATGTAGTCTATACCTTTCTTTTGATGAAAACCTTTTATCACCAATCTAGCCTTGTACTTGTCTATAGAGCCATCAGCATTCATCTTGACTTTGAAAACCCACTTACTAGGTAAAGCTTTTCTGCCCTTGGGTAGATTCACAAGCTTCCATGTGTCATTTTCGTTCAAAGAACTGATTTCGCTGTCCATGGCTTTTTCCCATAGCTCTTTATCTGGGCTTCTGATCGCATCTTTGTATGTTTCTGGTTCCTTATATCCCATTATCGCGTTCATAACAAAGTCTTTGAATCTATCTGGAGGACGTAACAAAGAACGGTCTCGAAGTATCATCTGTTCCGGGAACACATCTTCATGTTCATCTGCGATAATTTCATCATTGACATCATCTTGATATTCATCAACGACATTATCATCTTCGTTAACGTTTCCATCTCCTTCCGATTCAATAGACTGTTCAGTTATAACATTTTCTGCGTCATGAAACTCTTCTCCAACATCTAGATTTTGTTCACTTATATCCATGTCAGTTTCACCGACTCTTTCAATATTAGGCATAACAGGAGTTCTTTGTCCATTATCTCTCAAAGCATCTCTACCAAGTTCTACTTCAATTTCATTTTCCGGACAGCAGGTTGCTTCAGGGTATTCATTCATTGAAGTCTCTAGCGTTTTTTCTTCGAAAATAACGTCCCTAGATCGGACTAATGAATTTCTTTCTCGATTCCAAAGTCTGTAACCATCATCATTGTCGTATCCAATTAAAATACACCGTGTAGCTTTCTTTTGCAATTTCTTTCTCTTCTGCTTTGGTACATGCGCATAGCAAGGTGAACCGACTATCCTCAGGTGCTTTATCTGAGGCTTCTTGTTAAGCCACAGTTCAAAAGGCGACTTGTGGTCCACTGAAGTACGTCCTGTCCTGTTTAGTATGTAAACAGCAGTGTTTACCATCTCAACCCACAAATTCTGAGGAATCTCCTCATGCGCGTGCATCATTGCTCGAGCAGATTCAACTATAGTGCGATTGTCTCTTTCACTACACCCATTTTGTTCTGGAGTGTACGGCATAATTAGTCTTTGCTTTATTCCAGCTTGTCCAAGTAGATCTCGTACTTTCCTGTTATCATATTCGCCTCCATTATCACTTAAAACCTCGATAATAGTATGTCCAGCATTTCTAGCCTCAGACATCATCTGTTTTAACTTTTCAGGAACTTCAGATTTATTTTTAAGGAAGTATACATATCTGTATCGTGTGAACTCATCCTTAAACAGTACGAAGTATCGATATCCAGAGACACTCCAAGGAAAGGGTCCACAGACGTCTGAGTGTATGCGCTCACCAGGTTTTGTAGCCTTTTCGCGAACACCAAATGGTTTCCTGTGCGCTTTACCAAAGATACAACCTTCGCATAATTCTCCACTGTTAGATACCTTAACCCTTAATTCCTTCTCTATCAATCTTTTGATATGTCTCTTATCTTGATGTCCCATACGCTCGTGCCATAATTGCAGCGTATCTTCATGCTCAATTAAGTTGACTGAAAAATCAGCACCTAAGGCTTTGCAGTCTATCTTGTACAAACCGCCATACCTTTGCCTTTTTCCTGTTAAGACAACCTTACCATTGATCTTTATGGAACATGTTGTAACCCGCGACTCAAAAATACTTGATGGGTTTTTATCCTGTGTACTAAGCACAGAGAAAAGGTTCTTGCTAATCTGGGGAACATACCAAACATCTCTTAACAAAAGGAAGTCACTTTTTCCTTTAACATTGGCCTCTACACGGACTGTGCCTTTTCCAACAGCCTTTATCATGTTTCCGTCAGCCGTAGTTACTGTGTGAGGTTCACTAAAATGTTTAAAATCTTGAAATAGATCACCTCGACTTGTGACGTGATGTGTCGCTCCATTGTCTATGTACCAATGATCACAATCACGGTTAGTGCCAGAATCTGTTGAATTCACCGTCAGTAACATCATGTTGGAACTGTGAGCTTTATTTTCCTTCTCTTTCTTGCCATTATTCGGGCAATCCTTCTTAAGATGTCCAGACTCTTTGCAAACAAAGCATTTGTACCTCTTATTATTTTGCTGGTCTCTTTGGTCATTTCCTTTAGCAACTCTTCTATTCGTTTTTACATAAAGCGCACTTTCGCTCGATTCAGCATCAGCCATCGTTGCATTCAGCGCTTTTTCATGTGCACACAGTTGGGCCGTAATATTGTCTACTGTTCTTTCCTTTTTAGACATCAATAGCCAACTAGACTTAAAAGAAAAATAAGTTTCTGGCAACGTATCCAGGATCTTGCAAATCAAGAGCACTTCAGGCATTTCAACGTTCTCCTCTTTGAGCAGTTCTTCCTTCAGACTGTGCCACAAATTCTTCAGTTTCGATACGTGAGTCGACATTTTGTCTGACGGATCCCTTTTAAGTTTGAAGAAGTCCAAACATAAGTCGTAGAGCCTGCCCTCATCAGGACCCTCATACAGCCTATGTAGTTCTTTCCATACTTCCTTGGGAGTGGACAACCTTATTACTTTCCCTAGTGTTTCATCCGTTACATTGTTTGTTATTAACAGTAGGGCTGTGCTCTCCAATGTAACAAAATCTCGTAAAGTTTTATTGTAAATTTCAACTTCGGCATCACCACTGCCTTCCGCAGGTTTCGCCGGTTTTTGTGCCTTGCCTTCCACAATCTCCCAAATTCCGTTTATGCCTTTTAGTAGGGCAACCATTCGGTATTTCCAGGCGACCCAATTGTGGCCATCAAGTTTTGTGATCTGTATTTTTGAAAGCTCCATTTTATACTTCTGCGTTCTGGGCCCATAACCTATTGGAAATTACGGTAGCAGAGCGTGGTTTATTCAAAAGAAATACGTATAATCACAAATACACAAGAACAATAATTTACAATAAAATCTTATAAAAACAACCAATCGTTTTTATATCTTGACACGAGATTGACAATCAATAGGTATGCAGTTGCTAGGTAACCCAATTGAAGGTCCAATTTTAACAGTTACCGCCAATGACCAAAGAAGCCTCTCGTTACCGCTCAGCGAAGCAATGCGGCCATTTGTACTATAGAATTGAAAATGACGTACCGATGGAAATATATTATTTGACCGTTTTCAGATGGTTTTCAGTCAAAACACCCACCCGGCTGTTACAGCCGGTACCTGCACACCTTAGATTATGTAAACCCTGCACACAGTATTGTCATTGGGTGCGTTCAGTTATTACGCCGGACGACGCTCGACGACGCGGGCGATCACACAACGATCGTAAATTGAAACTATTGAAAGTCACACTCGGTCGAACTGCTATCAACCGACCAATGACTGTAGTCATAGGATACAGCAGATAATTTGAGGTCGTTGGATTGGTCACTCGCGTAACGCAGTTGTGGATTGCTCGAAGCCGTTCAATTATTCCCGATGAGCGAGCGACATTCGCGCGAGTGACTTTCGCACCGAAAAATTAATTACTGAACGTAGCCATTATTGTATGTGTACAAATGTACAAATAGGTACAAATAGATAAAATCACCACACACTTGATATTTTCAAAGATAATCTCACAAAACATTTGACGCACCGAGCCCTCCAGCTTGATGAAAACAACTCGACTGATGGCACGCAGCGTTTCAAGATGACGTAGAAACTCTATCGCTATCTCACTTTGCTTAAAGAGCGAATACATTTGTGAGAGTAGGGCCATATATACGTCTCCAGGGGGACAGCGATTTATGTTGAATATCCCTGGAATGTGTACCTAGTACCTACCTAGATAGCATCAATGGATGCACATTAGTATCGGAATAAAGATCGGAACGCTGACTCCGTGTCGTGCTTTTAAAAACATTCAATAAAATTAATGTACTATGGTACCACTACTTGAAAAGATAGTAGATCATAATCATATGTTAAGGTATGGTGAGTACCTAGTAAGTAGGTACTACCTACTTACTTGCACTAAGTCTGTTTTCTTTGTTTTTTTATAACGTAGGTAGGTACGGTTTATTTATGGTACAGGAACTATATTCCCGACAGAACAAAGAAAGCAGGTAGGTAATGGCCCAACCAGCAGCGCCGTCTCTACCTAGGTTCTAATGAGTGCGGTGCGCCCGGCGCCAGCAGGGTAATAACGATACACGCTCGTAATCGGAATCGATTCAATTTTGATAATTCAAGAATGTACATTGCAAGTTGCAAGTGATTTTGAAGCGTACACGTACTGCGAGCTTATACATATAGAATAATAAACTTAATGGATCAGTGTAAGGTACGGTGATTTATGATTACGGGCATACGAAGGTATCTAATTATCTATGTTTTCCTAAAAAAAATCTCATAAAATAGTTCCTTGGATTTTTCTCAATTCCGGAAAGTACATAAACTTAGAATATTTTCGGGTAAGTAGGTATGATTTTGTCGGTTGTTTGGAGGAAACATTCATGTTCGGAAATAAAGTCGATTGAGACCAAGAACATTCTTGATTGAGACCATTGAGACAGATTGAGACCACTTAATTTTTTTGAGAACAGTCAATCTTCTCGCCGATCGAACCTACCTTTTTTAGAAAACTATTCATGGAGTTTTTAATATTATCAAAATTCAAGTACTACTAATACTTTTTATTTGAATAGGTTATCTATCACGAGATATATTTAAGGTTTATTATGTTAATGATCCGGATTCATTGTTTCCGAATGTACTTAATACCTACATAATTAGATTTAATAAAAATAATAAAAAATTTATTTTCAGACAATATAGCCCATAGTGTTAGTAACAAGACAAATGAAACAAAAGAACTTACAAACTATGTTGGTAGTAGTAATAGTAGGTACCTACCTAAGTAGGTATCTCATTAATTAATTCAAATGGGACTGCGACCCAATAAGCAATAAAAACTGAAAAATTATACTTACATAACTACCATAATGCTATAGGTACCTATGCGTGTGAGGTGCGGTGTAGGTTATAAAATAATTATGGCTTTAATAGATATCAATAGGTAATTTTACCTACCTAGGTAAGTAATTTATGGAATTACAAGGGGTTCATCAATGACATTTGACGCGGTTGAAGTGAACGGGAAGAAAATTATGACAACGGAATAAATTACCTACGGTCTACGGAACATCAGCGAACGACGATATTCAGATTTTTTAAGTGGGTATGATCTGTCAAATTACCAATTAACCTACCTAGGTACCTACTTATTATACTAAACTATATACGTAGGTACATTACCTAAGTAGTTTATATAGGCATAGGGTACTCAATACTCGGTGAACTACATATAATTTAGTCATAATAAAAATAAAATAGGCATCTACTTATTCCTTTACACAAGTATGATTTTATTTTTATGATGATAAAATTGATAAATATCGAACAGTCACGAATTAGCTAGCTGTGTATACATATATCCTTCGATCAACAATACAAAGTTATTTCGAATGTTAAATCGTGAGAAATTACAATCCTTGAACGCAAAAAACTATAAGAAACAATATCTCGGGTAGGTATGCTCGCTGCACATTTATCAAAAGTTGCCGGATACGGATGTTAACGTTCCTAGTGTTCATTATATTGACCATTAGTGGGCGGTGATGGAAGAGGGTAGTTTGTCATTCCACGCCTCATTATGGAGCGAGATGACGCGCCCGATCTCAACACCAATTTGAATATCAAAGGGCTCCCTTCAACGATTTAGATTAAACTACTATCAAAACGCTCCAATAATAGATGACTTTCAATATCTACTCCATTCTTGAGCAATCGATAAAATCGATATTGTTCCGCCATAAAAAGTATCTTTGCATAATAGGTGTTCATACAGGATGTTTACGTAAAGAAAGGAGGTCAAAATTTTTATTGAAAAAATGCGAAATTTTTGGCTTTTGGAAAGTAACTGTCGCATTTTCATGTAAAAGTTGTATGTAATGGTGAATGACATTTTTGATTAAACAAAGAAAGTAAGATTCTTTTCAATCTCTATTTTACGCATCGACGGCGTTCGGCGCTCCGATTGGAGAAGAGCTCGGAGAGGGCCAATCAGTGGGCCGAGCTCAAATGTTTTGATGTATGGTAACGTTAACGTAACCAAATTTATAATAAAAAATGTTTAATCTATGACCTTTTTTTGGAAATACATGCAATATTTTCACATTTTCATGAAACAAGTGTGTATGTTGCATAATAAAATTGAACAAAAATGCGATAGATTCATCGTATTTTACAATCAAAATTTGCTTACGTTAACGTTATCATACGTCAAGGCATTCGTGTTCGGCCCTCGGCAGTGCAGAGAGCCGAATCGAGTGCAACGCACTCGATGCGTAAAATCAAGATTTTTAAAAGAAACTTACACAAGGGCCTCAACTGTGCCTGTACATGCTGTTACATTTGAAACATTTTTATTCAGAAGAATAATTATTAATATGGATATTAATAACGACAACAAAGGTAAATGATAACATTAAAAGCAATTGACCCCACTGAAAGAATCGGCCCAATGACAATAAAGTATTGATGTATCTATCAACAGCGTGTAAAAACAAGACATTACTATCAAGCGTTACATGCCATAAAATCTAATAAATTAATCATTAAATTGTCATCTTACAATGTACTATAACCTTACAATAAAGCTGTAGAGGTACATGTACCTCTATACCTGCCTCTACTATCCTTTCCTTAATGCCTCATACTTGGTTTTTAAATTATTACAGTCACTTAGAAATCATTACCGAGGCAAATGGGGCTTGGAATGATTGTGAATTAAAAGTTCCCAGCGGTTACGCATACCACATTACGGCTCATTACAGAGTCCAGACAAAACACAGGGTCTGATCAAATTATGCAAGTCCAGCTTCCTGTTTTTATTCGCAAGTTGCGGCTGTAGTACCCGGAATATGAAATGCTTTTGTAAAATCAATTGTATAATTTTATGGTGCCAGAAAAACTACAGATTACTGCATTTCGAAGGAATGGCAACGTAAGGTACCTATCAATGGAGCCCTACGGCAATTTTGAATATTAGGTAGATATTTTTTTATTTAACATAAATGTAGTAACTTCCCCACTTCTGCGTAAACCATGCATGCCCCACAAGTCACAAATTACACTGCAATATTATAAATAAGGATATGGTAATAGCTCTGAAACTACTACGTACAACTACAGTGTGAACTTACTCAATTATTTTTAAAAGTCAGGTGCTAAAATCATAACAGCCGCGAGCTGAGCAGAGAAAGGAAAGGAAACAAAGCCAGGCACTGAAGCGATCATTTCATAGAGATTTCTATAAGCGTTACCGTTTGTTGGTTTTATTATTTCATCTGATCATCTATTTCCGTATTTATAGTAGGTACCTGTACCTAGAAACTTATTACCTAATTTATAATGGTTTCCCTCTAAAGGAGCTCGAAAGAAAATATTAAATAGGTAAATAAGTACTGAACTTTCCACCTGAAAGTGAATGATCAATGGCCATCCAACTTAAAATTCCATAATATTCAATTTTCCTGGTGACCAATCACTATAGAGACGTTGGTGAGTACCTACTTAGCATAGGCAAAATCTTATATCTATGGTGATTGGTGAGTAGGTACAACTCCATAGCCTAATCGTCACGACCACGTGGTCACGACCATAGGTAACATTTATTCTCTTCCAAAAATAGAAGGTCATCTAAGGCGCCACATTGAGTTTGAATTTCAGTCAAATTCTAATAAACTTAAAAAAGTCGTGCCATAACCTAAGGTCGTGGGTGATTCGTGAACGATAAAGCAAAGTGTTCCCAACACCAATACATTGATTGCAAACAGCAGTACAACTGCAGGTACAAGGTCGTTCAGACAATCTTGCGCAATATTTGGGAACTTTTATCTAACATCTCCAATATTATTCGTGGTCGTCATTCAAATGTAACATGAATTATTTAGTTTCCTAAAATTATGCAATAGTATCTACAAATTGAAATCGTTTTGAATCAACACAGGCCCCCGCTGTGCACATGCGCACCTCGCGGTTCTGCCCTGCAATAAAAACGTAGAAATATTTTATTGTGCATCGAATATTGGTTGATACCTTTCGTAACACGAGGTATATACAACACGCACGGTGAGTGAATCGTAAAAGTATTACAAAACAGACAAGTAAGTACCTACCTACCTACATAACAAAATTCCCGACGATAACATCGAACTTAATACGGAACTTCAGTTATTTATTAGGAAGTAGGTATAACAATAAAAAGTTACTTTATAAAATCAAAATACCCGACTTCTTAAAAAGAGAACATTAAATAAAAAATCACTTTAAATAAAAACCGAAAAAATAAAAAACCAAGTACAGTAGAATTCTAATGCGGTACATAGCGATTTTAACAGTGGGTCGGGACCTATTATTGGGAAGATTTGAGCCTCCCGGTTGCTTTAATCCGCATTAGAGTTCTACAGGACTTGTTATTTTATTTTCAGTTTTTAAGTTTTTAAGCAGTCGGGATTTTTGATTTTTTAAATTACTTATCTTTTTTATTTTACACCTTTTAGCATTTGTTATTCCAAATTATATTTAAACATATAAGTTGTTTAATATATTTTTGGAAGCTATTTATAAAACCTTTTATTTTGATACCCCAATGTCCCCAATCGATAGGTATTGAGGAAAAAGTTTTTGCCAAAAATATGCCATTAATTTTTTTCGAATTTTGATTTAACCAGTGTCACTCCCACAATTAAGACGAATGTAACGACACCTCCATCAAACCGTGTAGGCTACAGATCATGCCAAAGAAATATAAATATACAACATGGCTATAATATACAACATGCTATATATAAATATAAGAAATATAAATATACAACATGCTATACAGAATTAAATAAAAACTTACATTAGGTAGGTAAGGTACCTAAGTAGGTTCTACGTGTGATACTCACCTGCAGGCGCATTCTAAATTCTACTTTGAATTTGAACTAATAGATAATAACCATAAACTTATTATACTTGATAATAACATAGTAGAGTTTGCCATGCGAGTTAGAGTTGTGAAAATGTTTTTTTTTCCGAGATTTAAATATATACCTACGTTCAAAAAATTTTTTTATTTTTTTATTTGCTTTGTATTTTTCAGGCGAGATAGTAGGTAGATACGAAATTAAAAATATGTCAAGATTGTTATCGATAAATATAATTTAATATTACCTTTTTTTTGTTTAATTGGCTGGAGTTGCTTTATTTTCTCCTTTTTATAATATAATAAGGACTTTTTTTTCCCATACATTTACCTACAAAAGAAATGTATGGGATAAGATTTTTGCTATTTCTGACATTTCTAGTAGATACTCTAACCTCAGTTTGTCCAGTAGAGTCTTTTGATCCTTATAAGATACAGGATCGATTGGGATCAAAAAAAGTTTGTGTAAATTGGCCATTTTCTTGCTGACTGTACATTTTTTCCAAAATCTGTGAATGCAGGTCAAAATATCTCTAAAAGTTAAGGACAGTCTCCTAAGAACGGTTTCCCTTAGCTACAACCACAGAACACAGAACAACGGTTAGGGTACCTGCCCTTACTGCCCCATCTCAAAACTCCACCCTAACATAAATGGATCAAAATAATTGACAAGGTACTGAAGTTTACTTGAATGACAATTATTATTCCGATGTTGATTAGAAGAACAACTTACCACTACTGATAGACTGATACCTACTGATACCTAGGTGATTCTAATTCTAACACAGGTGATTATTTTTATAATGTTTATTATGTATAGGTAATTTCATTGATTTAAACATAATTTGACATTCATCACATTAGTGTAATTCATATTTGCTGAAAAAAAAAACAAATTTAGATAAAAAACGACGGTGTCAAGTATTTTTTCATATTATTTATTTCAAGATCACACATGTTGAGCTTCCAAAAGACCGTTAAAGTGCAAGTTTATAAGCGCAATGATAGTAGATTGAGATGACCGAATACCTACCTACCGTCTAGTGCCTCACACAACCTAAGTCATGATCGTGGTTCCTATTTATTAATCAGAGCCGGGGGCCGAGGGGACCTACCGTTAACCTACCGTTATTCTTACCCTAAAACCTTAGTCGTTTAGATTATTTATTCCTTTGGATGTTTATCTCATATGACATCAAAGTAAGTATTCCTTATTATACCTATGAACTGAATTATCGGAACAAAATATTATGCAGAGCAGAGACCAACCTCTCTAGCCAAATGCCTGCCAACCAAAATACATTCATGTAAAAATCATTCAGTTAAATTTGAATTGATTGCGCTGAGTGTCCGTTCACCTCACCCATCATAATCGATGGTGCATTGACAATGACATTGATACCAATGATGACAAAGAACGTCGTGATCCGGCTAATGCACGGAAGCTCAAGTAGGGTCAAGTGGGCAATGAAGTACAGTCCAACAGCAAAACATGTTCGTTTCGATCCATAAAAATTTAATAAATGTGACAATTTTATGTAGTTTATTAAAAAAATCTGAGTAGATGTTTTTATCAATTCATTAAACTGTTGTTTTTCCAAAATTAATAAGTACCTAAATCGTCTACTTAGGTACAGGTGCTTTGCCTACCTATTAAATAGTTAATACTAAATGATGACTAGATTATTACCTAATTAATTTAGTGCGGAAACGGCCACAAATAGTTGGCCATTGAGTTAAAAAAATATACTCACTTAAATACAGTTAACAGTACCTAAGTAGGTAGACTACCTATTCGCTTTACTAATCAAACAGTTAATCTCTATACAAATTATATAAAAGCACTTGTACCACAGGAACATTTCGGTTTCAATACAGCAGATAACAAATCAGAATCGTGCTGGGTCCACATTAGCACGCGGCACGTTCCAGCCCGCACGGCATCTGATAGGTAATACACCAGCCTTAATGCGCTCCCTGCTACACTATTTCAAATGTTATTATAGTTGCCATGTTGTTCCTGCCGCATAGACAGCGACAGCTCATATCGTACGGAATAATCGCGAGCCTCGCCCTAAACCATCCGATATGGACCACCGGATTCCTTGAAACAAGTATTGCGTGAGACGGAAGCACAGGATGTGCCACTATACACATAGTTGAACCACGTTTGTGTTATCTTGCACGCCTATTCGCAACATGAACATCAAGGAAATGAAATACAAGACAAACAATAAGCAAACATAATGTATAGCTCAATTTCATAGCCCATAATGTCTTAATGCAAAACCAACAGTTGTAAGCCGATTTGTACATAAATTAAGCGCCACTTAATATGACAATTTACGAGCGTAGCTAACACGGCTCCGTGTCTCGCGTCCGCAAAGCCGTTGGTTGGACCTAGCCGACCACCGAGCAATTAATAATTTTACTCCTAGTACTTGGACATCTTTACGTGTCCGCTGCGCAGTTTTAACGGTTCTTTGTAATAAGAGTAGGCCTCCACATTCACAACTCACATGTCATCGAAATTTTTCCCACTACAGAAGAACATTGAATACCTATGTAAGTATGTACTTACTTATTAGATAGGTTAACATTTGTTAATTAAATTAGGGGTATAGTAGTCGGAGTAAATATCCGCAAAACGTTGATCAGACTGAATACACAAAAATTACATCAGTGCCCAAAAACTTTCACCTATAGTTGGATTTTTAATTCGATGCAGTCACTTGACAGTTTGAGGGATACAATTATTTTTGACAAAAACGTGACAAAAACAAGTAGGTAGGTAGTAGATACTTCATAAACTTACTATTACTTTACCACTTTTTTTTTTTTAGCGTTGTAAAATCTTCAAATGAGTCCTCCCACCCCGGGCAGGGCGGGAGGGACTGTCAGACTTGTACTGACTAAAATCCACGGTGTTCCTTCAATAGCCCTTTACATTCCGGGGTCACGGTAATGAGATAAGTCCCGCGACCAGTATAATAGTTTATGGGATACTTAAATGCGTAGACAGAGAAGGCTATTTCTACGCTTAAATGCAATAAAAACCGACTTCAAAAAACTAAAAAGTATAAAATAATTTTCTTAAAAAACTTAACAGCTTCTGAAGTCGGGGCCACTGCCAAGCTACGAGTAGGTACATTGAAGAATTATAGGCCCCGACTTCAGAAGCTGTAAAGTTTTTTAAGAAAATTATTTGATACTTTTTAGTTTTTTGAAGTCGGTTTTGACTTTTTTTTAATGTTTATTTTATTTTTCAATTTTGAGTGGCATAAACAATACATAAACATGAGATTACAGCAATCGCGAGTGATGTGCTGTTATTCATTCAAGAGTTCCATTGTCTATCTCCGAAGATCTTCATCAGATCCTCACTAAATTTAAATGGGAACACTTCGGAAGTATACCCTTTCAAACAAAAAAAAGAATCATCGAAATCGGTTGGCGTGATATTGAGTTATTCGACCATTTGTCGCGCACATACTTAATGTAAATTTAAGACTTATATGTATGGTTTTCTCATGGATCCCATTGTCAGAACTGGACCAAATTAAAATGGGACCATTCGGGACGCACCAGCTTTCAAATAAAAAAAGAATCATCAAAATCGGTTCACGCAGTCGAGAGTTCTGAGGTACTTAACAAACATAAAAAAAAAAACATACGCGTCGAATTGAGAATCTCCTCCTTTTTTTTGAAGTCGGTTAAAAATTAATTGATTTTGTTAACTTGACGATCAAAACACGAATCACACTAATAATAAAAAAATTGCTTTGAAATGTCAAGTTAGAATTAAAAATCCAACTATAGATTTAATGTCCTTGTCTAACCTTTTACCTTTACCAGAAAGGCTCGCCGTCTCGCAAACGGAAATGTTACGAGTATGTTCCAATCAAGAAATTTCTTAAATGATTTACAGTCGTAATTGATTATGAGAACATTTACCAGCAAGCTGAGTATAAGCCAAGAATTAAGGACGACGGATTTTAAGGGCGGCAATTTTGGAGATCGAAGCTCTTACATAGTCGACGACGATGAATATGTACTTGCGAGGTCAAAGAACATAGTTACGAGTATGAGGTAGGAATCTAGTTGTTATTTTTTAATTTTTTTAAGATATCTATAGAAATTAAAAATGGCATAATTTTATTATCAATATTGATTAAGTACATTGAAATATGATGTGCTAGCTTGATAGTCTTCAGCCGATAAATGTTTTTTCTCCCAACGCACGTAGCAATTTGCGAGGCCCATTCCAATAATCGTTTCGATGAGGGAAGCGAAAATATTCTATGTTTATGGTTTCGATTCCTCGTAGCATTTTTTCGGAACGGATGATGAATCCAAGGTATGTTGACAAATCAAATCGAAAATTAGGTAGAGGAGGACGGAGCTAGTTGTGATTTTTTTTGTAATAACAGTGATAGTGTCAAATATATTTGTTATTTTTACATCTTTTCAATTGTATTAGATGCAGTAACTATTCAGGTACTTTATGCAATATCAAGAGTAATGCTTTCATTTTTACTTTTGACACTATAATCATTATCCTAAAAAAGGAGCACTGTCACAACTTACCCCGATTTTGGGGCAACTTGTTACACGCCTGGGGTAAATTGTGACATGTATTTTAATCAACTTGTAAGTTAATTCAAGCTGCTTTAATTAAAAAATACCCATTATTATGAAATACTTAACTTTTATTTATGTATTTAAGAAGTGATATAGCAAAAAAATGATTTTTTACGTAATAATAATAAATAATAACATATTTATTGCAACCACATGTCTCATTAACTTTTAACCGTTGTGTTTCCCGTCTCATAAATTTTCAGATCCTAGATTGTGTAAATTCATACTTGATCGATCATAAGAGGCCGATATTTCATGAATAAATAATTCACGTTTATTCGATTGAAGGACGTGGGCACGTGGCAACTGGCACGGCATAATGATGTTGCTTCTGATGTTTTTATAGCGAGTCTTGGATTTCTCCTAAAAAAACTCTGTGCACTAGTCTGGATATTATTTGTATGCTAAGTATATTATTTATTTTATCGAAACGGTGCACTGATTTACATTTTTTTTACTTTGACTGATAATAAACCGAAGTATAATATACTAGCCCAAACATTCTTCATCTGATGTGAAAACTAATCTGAGTTTTACATATCCTACGAGAAGAGACTTGTTCCTCCATAATTTATTCAAAAATCTTTATAATGATATATGACAAAGACAGGCCTTAGCTACTTTACGTAAACATGTCATTGTAATTACAAGTACCGATATGGCGGACTGAAATTAAAATAAACCACTTAAAAACATAGGACTAGAAAAAAAAAGTGCCACTAGCTACCAAATCTTAACTAATTTTATTTTTAACAGACTGCAAAAACGGAGGAAATTCTATGTTCGACTGCATGTATATATTTTTTTAATGTAGGTATGTTCACCGTCACCATGTTTCTCCATCGATTGCGAACCGAAAAAAATCTTAACAGCTTCTGAAGTCAGAAGCCTTTCATTCTTTAATGCACTTAGATTGGCAGAGATACTGACTTCAAAAGCTGTAAGTTTTTTAAGAAAATTCTTTTCATTTTTAGTTTTTTGAAGTCGGTTTTTATATAATTATAAATTTCTTCCGAGAATCGGAAATTCGGAACCGCGCTCATTGCTAAACTTTTAACTGCACGACCACGACGCGGTTAATTTAATTCAGATGTATGGCCATTTATGAGAGCGTTCATCGAGAAGCGTTTGTTTAATATGAGATGTGTAGCTTGGATCGCACTCTCATGTTAGTCAGTAAAACCCTGTTGAGCTGTGATTCACTTTTCTATGAACTCATGCGAAATGTTTAAAGCCGTTGCTCACATTTTCGATACGTACATTTCCGCTAGAACTCGTCACGAATCAATACCTACTGAAGAGTGAAATCTAAATTTACAGCTTACAAGTTTACAAATTGTACTTAACATGGGGACTAAGATATGAGAAGAGAACATAAATAAATAAATAATAAAATAAATAAAACAATTTAAATTTAATATATAATTAGGTAGGTATTCTATTTTATTCGCCTTGCACTTCTTCCCAGCTGTATCTCATCCAAGTGCAACCGCAAAGGAACATAGGTACATAATACAAACTCATCTGAGGCTTTGCAGCAATTCACAGAGTACTTTGTTATACAGGGTGTCCCAGGAAACCTGTACCAGCGAAGGTCTGTGGTCAGGGGACACTAATACTCATCGATTTAACCCCCCTGTATGTTCTACGATATTTTGTATTTTTCGAGAAATTAGTTATTTTGTAATATTTTCTCCGAAACATATTTTTTTATATTGTGATCATATTCTGAGCTACTAGTAGTTAGAATTTCGTTGTTTTCTGTTTTTAACAGGTGAACACACATTCTAGCCATAATACTGACAAGAAAAATCTCAAAGAAACGCCACTCAGAAAAAGTTATAACTAAAACCGCCTACAATTTTGAAAAATCTGAAAATATTACAAAATAATTAATTTCTCGAAAACTACAAAATATCGTAGAACATACATAGGGGTTCAATCGATGAGTATTAGTGTCCCCTGACCACAGACCTTCGCTGGTACAGGTTTCCTGGAACACCCTGTATATGAATTGTTGCATTCTTTTCAAGATTTATAGGGTTGGTGCATAGGCATTGAGCACAAACTATATAGGGATGCTAGCAATGAGATAGGAAAGGATGGTAATTGTAGTTATTACATGGCGTAAATTCCTCTAATGTCGGGTTCAGACTGGTGAAACGTAACATGCAATGAAATATTTACATGTTTCGTATGTTACATTGTATCACTTAGGACGCGTCGCGCGTACGAAGCGCGGATCTACTACGAACCCTCTCCGCGCAAACTCCTCTCCTTTTATGTTCGTCCGAAAAACCGACAACTAAAGGATCGCTCCAAGGGCTTTCCGAGTTCCTTATGCATTTCAAGTACCGCTCGAGCGGTATTTGAAATGCCCAAGGCAAGGATAATCGCGCCAGGCGTCCGGACTGTGACAATTTATTTCAAAGTGTGTTACCTTGCATGATACATTGCAGCGATGTGGACGGCAAATTCTTTCGTTGCGTGTTACGTTTGTCAACAGTCTGTACCGGGCAACGTAGTACGTTGTATGTTTAAAAAAGAACCCTAACCTAACCTATAGGTACCTACCTACTATATTTTGAGTGAGTAAGGTCTCGTTCTCACTGTAGGTAGTCACCATTTTTTTTATTTTTTTTATTGTCGGTTTTGTTCCTGGTTGGACGGTTAATCCTACCGTGAACAGCTCCATTTATATACATATTACCATGACACAAGAATTGTTAAGCTGTCTTTCAGATACTATGGCTAGCGCTCACTCTACCAATGGTATTCGTGCCACTCACTATCGTTTCACACAATCTAATAAAAGTAGGATGGGTATTATGGGTATGGTTATATTATTGTACAAGGACTATGCCGTATAGTGTTAGTAAAGAATAAACCATTCCCTCTCTTCTCGTAGTGTCATAAAAGCAACAGTTTTTTTCAAGAGGATCAGCAGCATCCTTTTACTATTCTTGCGGTAACCAATCCATTTCCCAAGCGTGATGAATACAGCGAATACAGCAATATCGGTCAATTGTAATTTTACACTCTCGTCATGGAAAGCTCCATAGAGACTTGAGAGCGTATCTGTCTTACGGTTTTCTTCGGCGCAAAAACTACAATTTAAACTTGGCTACGGCGCCGGCGCCGGCGTAATTTGCGTAGGATTGGAAGGACCTAGCAGACCATGTCAGTATTAGTGTATAATCAATCTCGGTCACTATCCTAACCACTCTGCTGATTCTAATTTAGGGAACTTGCATATATATTTTTATTTTATAATATATAGGTACATAATTTGTGGTTGTTCTGAATCTCAATAGAATAGCACTGAATAAGTATTGGTCATAGAAATAGTACCTATAGTCCTATAGTGCCACAAACTTATCTGAATTCTGACCAGATCTTAGATCTTATCTGTCAGGGCGTCGCTGCCGTCCAAGAATATTATATAATACTAGGGCCCGTCCCGACTTCGTACGGGTAGATACAAAGTTAGCGGTAGATACTTTTTAATATTCATCAATTCTTGACATCTTACAATGCGTTCCCGTTCTCCAATACATCGCATCGTACACCACAACATCGCGGTCCTTAGGTTATGTAAAAGAAGTTTCAACGTTTCTCACTTCAAATCAATCTTCACCCTTATTTCGCCCCTTTAGGGGATGAATTTCGAAAAACGCGGTAACACATGTTTCTTTATTTCTAGCCAAAAGCCTAAATCTCAATTTCCACGTTTATAACTTCAAAACAATTTTCACCCCTATATCGCCCCTTTAGGGGATGAATTTCCAAAAACGCATAAAAACGTGGTTTTTTATTTCTTACCAAAAGCCTAAATCTCAATTTTCATGTTTCTAACTTCAAAAACAATTTTCACATCTATTTCGCCACTTTAGGGAATGAATTTACAAAAACGCAGAAATACGTGTTTCTTTATTTCTAACCAAAAGCCTAAATCCCAATTTACACGTTTCTCACATCAAAAACAATTTTCACCCCTATTTCGCCCCTTAGGGGATGAATTTCCAAAAACGCACAAACATGTATTTCTTTATTTCTAATCAAAAGCCTAAATCCCAATTTCCACGTTTCTCACATCGAAAACAATTTTTACCCCTATTTCGCCCCTTTAAGGGATGAATTTCCAAAAACGCATAAACACATGTTTCTTTATTTCTAATCAAAAGCCTAAATCCCAATTTTCACGTTTCTCACATCAAAAACCATTTTCACCCCTATTTCGCCCCTTTAGGGGATGAATTTCCAATAACGCGGTAACACGTGTTTCTTTATTTCTAAACAAAAGCCGAAATACCAATTTTCACATTTCTCACTTCAAAAACAATCCCAATATTCACGTATTACGCTTCAAAAACAATTTTCACCCCTATTTCGCCCCTTAAAGGAATGAATTTCCAAAAACGCAGATACACGTGTTTCTTTATTTGAAACCAAAAGCCTAAATCCCAATTTTCATCTTTCTCAGTTCAAAAATGAAGGGACTCCCATACAAACTTTCACCCCCTTTTTCACCCCTTTAGGGGCTGAATTTTCAATAGTCAATAATCCCTTCTTATTGCTTGCCTACAATACAAAAGGGACCGTGGCTCCCTATAAAAATGTCATTTTGTTTTGATGTAATTTTTGTTCCGTAGCGACCGTCCACTTCCAATTATTTTGATCACCGGGTCCATAGAAATAATAAGTAGGGCTCCCGGGTCAGATAAGTTTGTGTGTGGAAAAAAAGTCGCCATCTGGCAACCCTGCCCGAAGCGGTTCCATTATTCCAAAGAGGATTCTTTAGTCATTGATTATATTATTCCCGATTATATTATTCCCGATGAGCGAGCGACAATCGCACGAGTGACGGAGTGAGTGACCAAAGAGTATATTGTAATCTCTACGTTTTTAGAGGCTTTTTTGGTCATTGGTTTTTCGACTGACTTTCACAGCGAAAAATGAATTACTGAACGTAGCCATTGATTTGCTTGTCATGATGACAGATCTCTAAGTAGTCTGTGGATCTGGCGATCCTATGCTTTCAGCTTTGATCCTATGAGTGTAGTCTTTGCTATGAGCAAAGACTACAATAGTATATCGGACATAGACAGGCAGCTCGGCCTTTTTTTATTATTAACCTTAATATCAACCGCAACGCCATCTATTTTTTCGGTAGGGGAACTAAGGGTATAGGTACCTAGCTATAGCTACATATACCTATAGCTGTACGCTGCATACTAGGTACGTATTATATGTCAAGTGACGTAGGAAGAGTTATTGAAAATTATAAATAAAACAGTTAATATTTTAACATAATTTATTATAAAATAAATTTAACTATGTACACTGCATATTAAAGGGATGCTCCAGCTTGTGGCTGAAAATTCAATATTTATCCAGGTTTTTTGCTATTTTGCATATGTTAGAGAAATTTTTGAGAAGTATTTGGTTATTTGTGTAAATTTTTATTTTTATTAATCAACATAATATTTTTTTATGCACTTATTATGCTATAAATATCTTCTAAATTCAATCAATGGTGTAAATTTGTATATTTTGCGACTTTTATAAACATTACATGAATACTATTTAACCATGCTATTTTAAAGGCAAACAATCATTTGAATTTATCTACATAAAATGTGTTGCTGTCGCAGACATCAAAATTATATCAATATCTAATGTTTACTTATGTAAAAATACGAAAAACTGGGAAAATATTGAATTTATAGGTACAAAATGAGAGTCTAAGTACTCCTAAACTAAATTATACATTTAATATGTTATTTTGTGTTTTTCTTTTTCTTCCTTTATGTTTTAGATAGTGTCTATTTGCCTTTTCTTTCATAGGATCATTTATATCCCAAAAGGTTATTTTTCCAATGAGAACATTGTTGATATCTTTGCACCAATTGTGTATGAAAAACATTGTGCTTTTATTTATTAAATAATTACGCAAATTATCTTCATGTTCAGCACAAGTAATATATGATAAATTTACATTTACATTTATAATTAATTTTATATATGCCGATATATATTCTTTATTGCTGTGATGTTTTAATATTTCTATACATATATGTTCCACTTGGGCAAAGAAATCAAACAATGCTCTTGTAGGATAGCATAACCACCTTTTGTTGCCAAATTCTTTCATTTTTATATATTTGTGGAAACTTTGTAGCTCTTCTGCTTCCATATTGTTTCTGCAGGCCACACAGTTTTTATAAATATGCTTTTTGGCAAGTTGTGCTATCCACCCACTGCAATACCCTATTGCTGCGCTTCTTTCAACGTCCATTGGAGTTTGGCTCTGTATTAGGTCGTCTGTATTTAAAAGTTCTACATTTAAATGAGCACTGTCAATTTCCCCTTCACATTCAGTAGAGCTGTTGTCTCCTGGTTTCGCTAAAAAATATTTTAGTGATTGGAGACAAACACCGTCATCTTTTTCACAGTTTGAGCCAACTGAATGTGAGGATGAAATATTATTAATTAATAGAGTTTTGAAGGCTCCTTCAAATGCAGACGACGTAGGCATAATGTTGCTGTAACCATGAGCTCTAATTGCCCCAAAAAAGTTTTCCAATGCGTCTTGATTGAAATTGCGCAGCAATAAAGAGTTAATCCCTTTGGAATTTAAATATTTTACAATTAATTTAAACCCTTCTATGGTTTTGATCCAGCTTGACAACGAAGGCACTACTCCTTGGTTATTTGAATTAATAAATTTCATGGTTTTGAGAATAGGTAGACTATAGTTCCACAATTTGTGGTGAGGTGAGGTTGGGGTCACTGCAGCCCTGTAGATTTTTCCTCCTTTTATCCCGCTAAAACTCCCATTGACGCTGTCAAACAAATCATCGAAGAACATGAGTAAATCTGCTGTGTCGGTACTTTCCTTTTCTAGACTTCCATATCCTGCAAAGTAGATAAAATATATTAACACGACTATCCATCGGTGTGATTCTCGGTAAAGAATAGACCACCACTCTCCGTCTGAGCGTGTCGTAAAAGGCGACTTAGGGATCGTGTAAAGAGGATGGACAACAGCATCCTTATTTGTGCTAAGAACATGCAATCAGCAATCCGTATACCAAGTGTGGTGATTCTGGCAATGTCCCAAAAGACCGTTTATGGTAGCAGTCATTGGGAGGCCCATGTTCAGCAATGGAACTTAACAGGCGAGTATGATGATTATGAACGAAACTTATTTACATTGGACTTAGTTTGATTAACAATATGATCACACACACACACACACACTTCGACTTATTAAGGGCTTATTTCGCACTCATTATTCACTTAATGTAAGCAAAAGGATTCTGCTGAAAAATGTAGCTAATGTACTTTGGGAGTGTAATTGGTTGTAACACAACCGTTGTAATTAAATAAATAAATAAATGGCCCTCAGATGCAAGTGTTTTTATTTTATTTTGTTTCTTAATTATTATTTTTTTGTATCGATAACAATTGCTTGTCTTCTCATGGCCACCTTATCATTTTCTGTGCGCGTTTTAAATATCTACTAAGAGATTATGACAAGATTGGAAGTAGCATCATCATGTTTGAAATTAACATACTGCGATTACAAATCTGTTTTGTCGAGGGTGGTGGTTATGGCAATATTCAGCGGGTCTCCAACGTACTAAATGGTAATGAACATCGACACTAGTAATAAACTTCAATACGATCGTGAGAGATTAAAGTTCGAGCTACGTTGTTAAAAAATACCGATCATGAAGATGGGAGTCTCAACTACATGATAGGTTTTTCTTTTTTACAAGGTAGTTCGAAGTTTAATCTCTCACGATCGTATCGAAGTGTATTACCAGAGTCTGATGTTCATTACCATTTTGTTACGCGGTAGACCCGCAGATCACGATAGTTGGCAATTAAATCTGGCTGTATGATAATAGACTACGGGGCATTTTGAACCACAAAATAACAGATGTTTAAAATTAATGGTCTGATTACCCATACAAAAATTCATGTTTAAACGACAGATTTTGCTCTAATCATAAGTTATATTGTCGGTGAACTTGGGCCTATATCATTGAAAAACCTGACTGATATTTTCACGATTGTAACATTAGTAAAGACAGATAGGAAATTAAAAGCTATGTATCTATAAACATTCACAATAATAAATTAATAAAAATAACAAACTGCTTACCTGCCATAAATCCAAGAGCTACTCCAACTGATTGGCTGAACACTTGAGTGCAATGTTTAACCCTCATTTTTGGTATTAATGCAGGTAATACATGGTGAGCCGTTAATTTAGGCACCAGCTTCACGCCTCTATAACCTGGACACCTTTTGTACAATGTCACAATGTGGTCCCATTTTGCAATACATTCTTTACCTTTAATGGTAAATTTAAGGTTTTTTGTAAGTAGGTTGTTTCTCATACCTTTTATGAGGTGAGGTGGATCATATATTGGAAAAAATTTATCCATTTCCACCTCAAAAAAACCCTCTTTATATTCTTGTCCATTGCGTAAGAAAGTTTCTTGTGTTTCTTTCAATAAGGAGTTTATAGCTGCCACATTGGAGGTGCCTTGGTCACATACTGTTGCCACGACCTTCAGTCCTGTTTCTTGCACTTTTTTTATAATAATCTTTATTTGTTTCTTTAATTCCATAGTTTTAGTGCTTCCACTACAATAATAATAGGCCAGAGGCTGCTTATATTTTTTCACAACGCCTCTTATCATGAAAACCAGTACGTGATCACAATATTCTTTTCCGGTTATTTCACCATTGTCTACAAATCCTGATATTTTGTCATTTCTTTTGTCGTAGGAAATACCGGGTCCAATTGCCATCTCATCGAAAGTTAAAACACAATATTTGTAATTGTTAGGCATTTTGGCGACTCTATTTTTTAAATTTTCGAATATTATGTTGTTTACTCCAGCTTTCAGGTTTATTTTGTGTAGTAAATTTTGTAAGGTTCTTCGGCTTGGCAAAATACATATGTTGCTCAGTATGCGATATGCCTTTGGAGATGGTTTGTAAAGAGACAACGCCAATATTTTTTCATCAAGCGTGAATCGCCTTCCTTTTTTTTTCTTGCCGCTTTGAGACGCTTGCATTTGGCAAAATAACTTCGCAGTATTAGACATATGCTTACAAACAATATTGAATGCAGTTGTTGTTTTCATTTTTTTAGCAATCATGTATTTTGCTTTAAAAGACTTCTTAACGCTTTCACATTTTCTTAACTTTTTCAAAATCGATTTATATTCCTTATGTTGCGCCAAAGTTACACGAGGACCTGAAAAACACGTATTTTCTTATAAACAAAATTATAATCAAGCTTTAAAAAAGATTTACATATTCAAGAGTTAAAAATGAAGTATATTATTTATTTATAGGACCTCCCAACAAAGTCTACACAGACACATGACATTTGAAATAATTTCATTGGTTGGTATTAATTGTGCGCCTCCAATTATAGGAGACCACAGCATTCACTTACTAGGTATAGTCATCATCATATTGTTAGGGGCAGTCAAAGTGACCTAATATTTAGAAACATCCAAAGTAATCACTGATATCCTGTCAACCATGGTCGTCAAATTGTTCAGAACACCCATCTTGCACAAATATATCGGAACAACAAAAACGTCGTATATATTAGGTCATTCAAACCGTCATTATTAGGGTAGCAAACACAACGCCAGTGGTTTCCAAGCAGTCAAGGTATTCAAAAATAAGAAACACTAGTAAAATTAACATTATTTTACTGAGAGCAATATCCAAATCACAACATTTTGATATGTCTTTAAATTGCCTACAGAACGGCGAAATGCCCTAGGTTTGTTCTGGATCATGGGATATTATTAAATAGGTTATAGCTACTTATTCGCGGCAAACGCTTCCATTAAATATTTTGTGCGGGAATATCAGGTCGGCCAGTTTCCTTCTGTCTGCTAACGAGGTGATTTTATAATGTTTTAGCCTCTCATTGTAGCTGATAATATTTTCAAAGTATTCAAAGTAAATAAGTATTTTTTTACATTTATGACCTAACCTTGGGCGGGATCTTCATTCCAGTTTAATTGTGCAATTCAGTAATAGTGTTTTATATTAAATTATATACATACTTTTTGATTTCATTGTTTTCTTTCTTTTCTGGGTCCTGCGTTGAATTTGGTCAGGTTGTAACTCCACAACAACATTTTGATGTCCTGTAAATTAAATATTCATATTGTCAAGCAGTGATAGCCTAGCGTTTGAACGCTTGCCTTCCATGCAGGAGGATCTGAGTTCGAACCCGGCCCGTACCTCTGACTTTTAGCATTTATGTGCAGATCGCAATTTGATTATCACTTGCCTTAACGGTGAAGGAAAAACATCGCGAGGAAACCTGCACCCCTTAGAGGGCCTCTAAGGCCTAACCCTTCTCATTCTGAGAAGAGGCCCATGCCCAGCAGTGGGACAGTAATGGGCTGAATTTATTCTATTATTTTATTGTCAAATAGTTTATATTGTAAATATGTAATGTATGTCTTTTATATTCATTATTATAATCTATAATGTAATCCACATTACATAGGTGGATACAGAATACATTTTCTTCACATAGATTTTGATATAAGTTTATAATTTAAATTAAAACAGAATTAGGCAGGTACATGTCATTGTGCTAATAATTATGTGTTCTCATGTAAGTGAATTGTAAATTCTAATGAGAATAAATATATCTCAAACCCGATGTCATCGATCATCAAGGTATTTTTATCAATATAATTAAAATGACATATCAGAGAAATTAAATATAAATTATCATTACTTGCATTACCAGATAAGTAGTCTAATATCCTAAAAAAAATATAATTGTATATAGAAAGTTATCTTGGACGAGTGATTTGTAGATAAGAAGTCTTTTACAGAGTAGTAGCATTTTGAAACACATTATGAAGGTTCTTCAAAAATATTTTTATTTTAGGAATGTCTCAAATAGGTCTCTGTATATTATTAAATATATGAGAGGCACTGCAAAAAATACTTTCATGGAAAAGATGGTGTCTTGCTAGTAACTGTGCACAACTTATCCTAATGCTGATTTTATCTTTCAATAAAAAAAAAAAAAAACCTTCAAATCATGCTTTGAAATAATGTTTTATTGATCATTATAGATTTTTGACTATTTTTATTATTATTGTTTTTAGTTAGTGGTGATTTCGACATTATGATGAATGATTTTGACATTATTTTTGATTGTGTTGACATCATTAATAAGTATTAATAATTATTACCATAATTGGCCAAATGTATGTACTAGTGTTTAAGAAGTGTATGTAATTACTAACAAATTGGATTTTATGATCTGTTAATAAATGATTTGATTGCTTAATAAATCTATAAAAATATTTAAACATAATGTTTATTTTGGGTGTTTATTCAGCTCACTTTATAAAAAATATACAAACCTGATATCAAATCATCTGACTGTGTTTTTAAAACAGCTGATGTTGAAGCTAGGGCCGGCTTGTTTATTATACTCGTAGCTTCAATGATATGTTGTCCTGAAATACAAAATTAAATAACTTTATTCAGTTGAGGCTCAAAAAAGCAATCACACACCGGTTTGAAAAGAAGATAATAAATCTGAACCAAAAAAAAATTTTGTAATAAAAGACATACCTGATGTGTTAAAATTATATTCCCGTAGTGGATTTCGTTGGGACTTCTCAGAGACTGACATAACCACTGCTTCACCAAGTGATTGTGCCTCCAGATCTAGAATAATATTAAAAAATTGTCTATGTTTATTATTTGCTTCTACAAAATAAATGTATTGAAGATTATTATAGTATAACAATAGTATTACCTGGGATATGCAATACTGGAATTGCTAATTTACTCAGTCTTTTCGTTGGATACTTGTGAATATCTTCAAAATGTCTATGACAGACACGTTTGTTCTCATAGACAGTAAGATGATCCAATGTAGCTATTGCACCACCAATATTCGAAATCCACGTTTTAAATCTCTCTGGCTGTGTCTCTGGATTCGGGAAATGGTGTAGAGGCACACCTGAAAAAATGACACAACTAGTTAGATGTAAATATGTATATAATTAAGGGTCCCTATCAGTTTCGAGTTCGAAAAACAGAAAATTCGACTTATTCAGTGCAAATTATTGCACTGAAAAATTATTATGTTATTATATCTATTAAGTCTATGAATTTAATTTTTTTAAACAACGGTTGCAATTCTTCAACTTATAAGACATTATTTAGATGTTTTATTACAACTAAATATTTAGTCAAAAATAAAATAAAATAATTTCATTTGGTAGATAAACACCTCAAATTTTAAAATATTCACCACTTAATTGCAATTTTCAATAAATTCTTAAGCGTTGACGTCAGTTTTGTACATGATTTTATAAGGATTTTTTTAAAGTACTAATTCAATTGTCTTTTAAAAATTAAATTGTAGGTTGCATAATAAACTATTCCCAGTACTAACGTTTTTTTTCACAGTATTATTCGTTACCAGTAAGTTAAACAAGTGATCGAAAAAGTTGGTGTTTTGTGCTTACGTAAAAACGTGTTTGATTTTTATTTTTCCTAATTTATATTGAGTTGTTATCATAATTCCAACTGCATAGACAAATAGAAGATGTATAACTATGCATTAAAAAAATCGGATATCATAAAGTTGTTGAGAAATTTGCGCTGAAAAAGAAGTAATTTTCTGTTTTAGACCGTAAAATTGATATCCCATAATCAATTAACCTGCTGTCGTTAGAGAGTAGTATATTCCTTGTATCACTAAATTACCAAGGAGACCTTTACAATTAGTATTTACATCAATTTCAATTTAATGTAGCATTGTAGTACATAGGTTGATAAAAATAACTGTTATAACGTTGGCCTCCTTGTAAATGGTATATATTATATAATGTACTCTGCGGCTATTACAATAGCAATAATTATGTGAAACATAATGACGAATAGAGTGTAACCCTCCAGGTGAGGCGAATAAAGGTAGAAAAACAAAATTTACATACCATCTTTCCTAACCACAACACATCCTGGTACACAGCAAGAATTTTGTGACATGGTTGAAGTTCACTGTTCACTGTTTGCAATTATGGGTCCAAACTCTAAAGAGTGCCTATGCGCAGTCAGTAATCCACAGTAACTTCACAAGTTTTCTAATCCTTTCGGTATGTCGTCCCACGGAGGAGGATACTCAACTCAACACAAACTTACAAACGAAAGAAATATTGTAACGCGGCACGTCAACACGGAGGAACAGAGGCTCAACTCAACGTGGATAGCAGATGCACTTGCGAAACAATGAGACTTTTATTGCAAAAGGAAAATGCGCAGGAGCGTAAACACTCTCACACCGGCCATTTGCAATACAAGTGTGCCCATAAGAAAACAAAACTGTGCACGTTTTAAATACAAAAATATGATTTCTGTATTATTGTGCTGATGCTAATAACCTCAATATGCTTGAATTTATTACACTATTATTTTTCTTTATTCACTTTACCAATAACTTGTGATAATTATTTTATTTATTGATTTCTATTTTATGGAAACTCCCAGCATAAGAATCATATATTTAAATATAGCAACACCGTAATTTTGTTTCTCCTAACTTTTTCTTAGACGGCGCTGTTTTCAGTATTTTAGCGAAATTTTTGTATTACTCCTAGTTGCCATAGCATGGCTATGAGTAAGTGCCTATGAGATTCAGAACAACCTCAAAATAAGTAGTTTATTTGCACAATTTATAATTTCCTCAAGCATAAAAAATGGGCAACTGGAAACTAGAAGTTGGAAGAATGGCCATGTACACGTCGTTCCCTGTGGCTTTATTTTTCTTCTTCAATCAACCAACTTATTTCGAGGAGTGGGTCACAAACACTAAGCGTCAAATCTTTCCACCGGAGAACATACACGATAGGCAAGCTATTGAGCAACTCATCAAAGAAATGAGGAAAAAGCAAATTGAAACCCTGGACAAAGAATAAATGACTACCTAACAATTGAGTAACTTCTGTTGAACAACGCTCAGTAATACTGATTGTACATAAACAGCATTTTAATGGACCAATAGTGGTTTTAGTGTTATTTAATTAATTAAACCAAGATGTAGGTAAGTACTGATGTTATCGCACTTTTGTAAATGTGTCCAGCACATCAATTGGCGTTAGGAGGATATAAAATGGATAAAACATATTTGAACAAATATTTATTAGATTATTTTATTATTATCAATAAATCTTAACAAAAAACTTAATCCAACTTTATTGTTTTGTTTTTATGCCGGTAACTCAACAAGACTCCCAACATGGTTGAACACAATGAGGCATAAATTACATGAGAGACTCCATAATACTGTCCAATTAACCCTGAGACCATAGGAGCAACTACACCAGACAGTGATCGCACACTGTTTGAAGCTCCAATTAATGTACCTCTGTGGTCTCCAGGACATCTCTTTAAAACCATTTCTAATGTTACTAATCTACCAATTGCATTACCAATAGCTAGTGGTATTAACCAGAAACAATAAGCCATAACATTAAATGAAAGAGTCAGTCCAACTAAAGATAGGCTTATAATTAAAAATACGTGGTAATTTCTTATACTATAGTCCTTGTCATGAATATAAAAGCTATTTATATAACCTATGAAGAAACTGGATATAGAACCTATAACACCTTGGAATGATATAACATAACCTATATGTTTTGGTGATAGTGCATATTCTGTTTTCAGGTATAATGAATAGTTTGAATAGTACACACCCATTGCAAAACCAATTAAAATTTTGAACATGAAAATATCCCAATACTTGGACCATTCTATATAATACAATTCTACAAATGATTCACGTACACTAGAGCATAATGTGATATATAAACTAATTTTTTCTAGTTTATTATTAGTGGCTTTTCTTTTTGGTGGCTTCTTATCCAACTTTGGCAGGAAATATACAAGACCTAAAAATAACAAAAACGATAGTATTACAAAACTAATTATTAATAGCAAGTTACTTTATGCAGTACAGTTTATAAGGAAAAATAATTATTTATAACTTTAATCATTATGTTTATATATAGCTTATAAAATCTAAGAAATAGTATTAAAAAATCTGAGGCTGACATTCAGAGACGACAGAAACAAGTCTAAGCGTGAACTTACGTTTCCATCTGTCAAAATTTGTTCATACGTTTGGCATATGGAAGTGTAAGTTCACGCTTAGACTTGTTTCTGTCATCTCTGAATATAAGCCTTAGACTCGTTTCTGTCGTCTCTGAATGTAAGCCTTAGACTCGTTTCGGTCGTCTCTGAATGTCAGCCTTAATGTATTCATTAATTTGATGTTTCTGCACATTGCCACAAAATTAAACTCAGCAAAAAATTATTGCAATAACAAACATACATAAAGGGAATGTCTTACCAGAATTAATAGCAAAACATATGCCAACAATAATGGCAATTAATGTGAAGCCATTTTCCGGATTGTCTTCAGCTATATGGCCCCCTATGACGGGACCTAATGTGATACCAGCACCAGATATGGCAGCCATTTTGCCATATATTTCAGCTTGCTTCTGTTCATTCTTTTCATAATCAGGAACTAAAGCTTTGGTCAACATCTGTGTTTGTTTGAACAATCCTGCAATTTAATCGCAAAATTTCGTCAATATTTATTCCTTCATAAGGATGTATGACTAGGTGATGATTATGGATTCTTAGGATCAGCACCAAGCAATGTCATAATTTGTGGTGATGAGATGAGGTATCAGGCAAACCACATTTTTTTTATTTATAGATACAACAAGGCATACTTATTAACAATAGTGTTGACCTATGAAAGGTATTTTCTGGAACCAGTATAATTACTATTTAGTTCCAGAAAATAGAATTCTAAAAAAATTTAAACACTTTTATTAGCTTCACCTGTAGCTAACTATGTAAGAAAATCTTGGAAATTAAATTTGACCCACTTCCCAGTTTCCGATTGGGCTGAAATATTGCATACATGTTCAGTTTGGGTGACTAAAGCGTGTACTATAGTTTTTTTTAAACTATAATATTTTATTAGTGTGTAATGTGGTAATTAATAAAATCAATTGCAATATGATTCTATTTGGATCATGATGTCAATTTTTCTAAATAATTTTGTTATATCTACCTAACACTGCTCTTATCACCATAATAACGAATATCGAATTAGTTAGTCCAAGCACTGTGTATGCTATGCCACACAATAGCAGTGTCATTATCAAAATTGATTTCCGGCCCTTCAGGTCGCTCAAACTGCCCTGAAAAATATTTGTTTTTATATGTTATTTATTTTTATGTGTTACAAATGTTATGTTAGAGATAAACTTTACAAATACGCAAGAAAAACTTACGATAAGTGGCCCAGAGCCTAGCTGAAATCCAGCATAAATTGATCCGAGTAGTCCCACATACAAATGATTACCACCCATCTGTCGCACATGACCGGCCACTAGGGGTACTATAAGGCCCACTGCTAGAAGATCCTGAAAGTACGATATATTAGTCATATTATCCTCAAAAATAATTATTTATTATGTATTTTGAAAAACTAACCAAAAAGGCGATTGCTTGAAGGAGATAAATTGTAAACGGCATTATTATCGAGTTGTTACTTTGTTTTTAGGAGTAAGGAAACCACATAACATTACGAAATCACGTAGTAAATGTGGACAAACATCGATGTTGGACAAATCACAGACTAGCATAGAGATAATACATAGTACCTATAACTAGTTAAAGATACTAGGACAAATAAACAAAAATAAAATTACTTGTCAAACATTGAATCAAAATTAAAAACGTCACTAGCCCTGCGGTCCGAATTGCGCTAAAAGTGATAATATTGCGAATCCGACCAAAGTCGACAAGTATACTTAGGCTTACATTCAGAGACGACCGAAACGAGTCTAAGCGTGAACTTACGCTTCCATATGTCAATTTTTACGAACAAATTTTGACAGATGGAAGCGTAAGTTCACGCTTAGACTCGTTTCTGTCGTCTCTGAATGTAAGCCTAGAAACGAGTCTAAGCGTGAACTTACGCTTCCATCTGTCAAACTTACGAACAAATTTTGACAGATGGTAGCTTATGTTCACTCGTTTCTGTCGTCTCTGAATGTCAGCCTAAGTGTAATGGTGTAAGGCTTACATTCAGAGACGACAGAAACGAGTCTAAGCGTGAACTTACGCTTCCATCTGTCAAAATCAACAGCTTGCGCTCATATTTGTATTCAGAGACGTTCGGAACACGACTTAAACTTAACGTAAACTAAGATAAGCCAAGTAGTGAATATTGACTACTTAAGACGACACTAGCGCCGCCAAGTGGGCTAAGGTGGAGTTAATTTCGACAATTTGAGATTTTCAAGTCTGACTAACCTTAAGTCTTAATTAAATAGGTTTGTCTCAGATATTTTGTTTCGCTCACTCCAATTGCATTTTGTATATCGTCCCCGTAGAGCGAAAAGTCATTAAGTCGAAAATGACCAAAACGAGAAACAAGGCCTCAAGGAAAAAAAAAAGAAAAAAAATCATAACTTTAATTTGACAATAGATATTTCTGAATTTATGATTTTATCTCATTGGTATTTGATTCAATTTTATGTTTTAATATAAAATATTAAAAGAAAATCATTTGTTTTATAGATAATTGAGAAAAACGAAAGTAATTAATTTTTACCCTTGAATCATTTAGTTTCGAAAAAAGTTAGTGATTTTTTGATCTGAGTTAGTGATTTTTTGCCCATCTTTAAACTAATTTGATAGAAATTAACTTGATTTAGTTATATTATAACTTTTTTCTGAGCACAATACAATATTCTGAAAATAATGACTAATTATATTATATTATTATTTTATCACTGCTAATAGTTATAATTGAGGATAAGAAAATCATTAAAATATAATCGATATTATACCATCATTAATCTTTATTAATTAGCAATCTCCAGCAGTTAATTGACAAACACACTAGATTTCGGCAAGGAAATCAAACATCAGTCCTAGATCTGGTCTTATCTAACGATGAGTCACTCATGGCCAATGTTGACCACCAAGCCCCTATTGGTAAAAGCGACCATACCTGTTTGTTAGCAACTATACAAGTACAAGAACAAAATAAAGGCACCGCCTCCAGGCTTAACTTCAATAAAGCCGATTATGATAAAATCAACGAAAAATTACGCACCACGTTACCAGAAAGTATAAGAAATATTAACTGCGCAAAAAGCCAATTTGAGATCCTTCTCAGTACACTCAGAGAAGCAATCAAATTATACGTACCTCGGATCAGACTTAGTCAACACTCCACGAATAAGCCATGGATATCTAGAGATACCAAAAATCTTAAACTACAAACTTGCATTATGGAATAGATACGTGTTGACTGGACTCGACGAACACTATAAGGATTACAGAAAACTAAACAACAAATTGATAAATCAAAATAGAGCAGCTCGCATAATACACGAAAAAAGCATATTGCAAGCTGGACCAAAAAAAATTTACTCCTTTATTAGACAGCAAGTAACATCAAAAGTTAGCATTCCAAGTATTCTACGCAACAAACATGGCCAAACAGTAACTCAGCCCCATGAAATTGCCAAGGTATTTGCGGAACAGTTCGCGAGTGTTTTTCACATAGAGCCGCAGATCCAGTTGCCTATCTTAGACCCTGTACTACATGTTGAATACTCGATTGAAGAGATATTTTTCACCCATGACAAAATTCAACAGGTCATAAAAGAATTGAAAATAGACTCTTCGCCAGGAACAGACGGCATTCCCGTAGCAATGCTAAAAAAATGTGACCTCACCGAATGCCTTGCAACAATAATCCAGACATCATACGATACAGGAACCCTACCAGACTTGTGGAAAACAGCAATGGTGACCCCCATATTTAAAAAAGGAAGTAAGTTGGAACCATCAAACTATAGACCTATAAGCTTGACCAGTGTGGTATGCAAGGCTATGGAAAACTTTATAGTTAAGCACATCAGAATTTTTTTAACGACCAACAGAGTTATTGCTTAACAGCAACATGGCTTTTGTCCGCATCGCCCCACGGTATCCAACCTGCTGTCATGCTTGTCGTCATGGACAAAACACTTCAATAGAAAAGAACCAATCGACGTAATCTATCTTGATTACGAAAAAGCCTTTGATAAGGTTCCTACAAGAAGACTCCTACAAAAATTGGAATACGTGGGAATCTACTTAGTTGGATCGAAGCATTCCTACGGCAGAGAACTTTCCAAGTTAGAGTAGGGGAAACCATGTCAGATCACCGAGAGATACATAGTGGTGTGCCACAGGGCTGTCTTGGGTCCAGTGCTGTACATAATATACACCTTTGATCTTTCCCATTCCCTACAGTGTAATGTAAGCATCTTTGCCGATGACACTAAAATATTTGCGAACCCACTGATCGATTACGACCTCCTTCAGGACGACCTAAACAAAATAGTTAACTGGTCTAAGGAATGGCTCATAAATCTCAATGCCTCAAAATGTACGGTGTTGCACATAGGCAGTCGAAATCCCCGTTTGACTTATAAACTGAATGATGCTCAATTAATGGAGGCCAAGGTGCAAACAGACTTGGGAGTGAAGATCACAGAGGACCTGAAATGGGAAGAGCATACAACAACAGTTACCAAGAGAGCTAAAAGCCTAATCTACCTCGTTCGGAAAGCCTTTGGGGTCTTTACACCCGAAATGGTGCTCCGGATCCACAAAACGTTTGTCAGACCAATCCTTGAGTACGCATTTCAGGTCTGGAGCCCCTATTTCGTAAAGGACATTGATCTTCTGGAGAAGGTGCAGCGCAGCTTCACTAAAATACCACGAATGCTAAAACATCGACCGTATGAGGAATGCTTAGAAGTTTTGAAGCTCACAACTTTAAGGGATCGCAGGCACCGTGGGGACCTAATTGAAACTTATAAGATCTTATAAGGACATTACGACCTCAATGATTTTGATAAGCTGTTTACACGTAATGATAACGTCCATCTAAGAGGCCACCACCTTAAGTTATGTACCAGCTTCTCAAATAATAACCCTCACAAACACTTTCTGAGCAATCGAATAGTCAGGGCGTGGAATAAGCTCCCAGAAGACGTAGTCTCAGCCCAAAATATAAATCAGTTCAAGAATCGACTTGACAAATATTCTCAACTGCAAGAATAAAACCAAGTGGGAAACAGCAGGATACAGGCACTTATCAGTTGTCTCAATTGCCTGCCTGATAAATAAATAATAATAATAAAAGATAAACAAATCAAATATCTTGACTTAGCACACGAGGTTGTCGACATGTGGGATGTGGACTCAGCAATCATAGTGCCGATAGTTGTGACGGCCAATGGCTTAATTGCCAAGAGCCTCGACCAACATCTTATGAGGCTCTCGTTGGGGGGCTGGATCAAGGGCTTAATACAGAAAGCGGTACTCCTCGACACGACACGCATTGTGAGCAGGTTCCTTTCTCTGCAGCCCTAGCCGCCGGTAGCTTGGACCGTGTTCCCGATGCCGGTGGCCTACTACTCTTTTATATTTTTAAATGTTTTTATAATCTTTTTTTTATTTAATTGTAAAATTATTTAAAAACATAAAAATGTGTAATAAAAAGTGAATAAAGGTCATTATTAATAAACATAGCTCGTTTCATTGTATTGTTGCACGTATGTTATCAAAATTATTTTATTCAACACAAAACAATAATAATATAACGTGAGCTCCTTAATCAACGCACGTGTCGCGACTGGTTCGCCGCGAGAAAGATAACTAACTCCCCACTCGGCGACCAACGAAGGCGACAAACTTACTAAATCTCGCGCGAAATATACCTAACTGAATAGAAACATGTAAAGGATGTTTAAAAAATCATTAAAACCTTTTAATGATATTACGAAAACTATGATTTTGTTGTATTTATGGTATAGAAAAAGTCCATAACATTATTTAATTATTTTTTGCGTATGTAGAAATAATGCTAAATATATTGATGCGTCTATCGAGAAATCACTAAGTATACTTAGTTAGTTTTCGCTTTTATATTTTGTAACCAACCATTTATTTTAAAATAAACTAAATTGTTTTGGTGAATTTTGAAACAAATAAGACTAATAATTATAACGTTTTAAAAAAAGGAAAAAATAACTAAGTTTACTTAGGTATTGTGTCTTGCCGATTTTAGGTAGTCATAAAATAATTAAGTAACTTGGGTATTTGTTCCCCAAACTTTAAGGTTCAACATGTCAACATGATGTGTTTTCGCATAAGCTAAAACAAAAACTAATATAACTTATTGAAATATAGTTAAATAGAAATTTGGAGAAAAATACGGTGAGTTTGATGGCATTTAAAACCATTTTAACCATTTTTGGACTTAGTGACTTTTCGTTCTACGGGGACGATATATTGCTATCCTGTTTTAATTTTTATATACGCCTGCTTACACATTTTCATAAAAACCGTAACTTACCGATAAACATTTTGCTATTAAAAATGGCTATAGAGAATCCTGTCTTAGCTAAGCTTACACTGCGTCTCTGAATACGATTTTTGAAGATGCGCTTACCGACGACTTTGCTTAGAGCGGTCTTCGCCCGTCTTAAGGTCATGTCTCTGAGGCTTACATTCAGAGACGACAGAAACGAGTCTAAGCGTGAACTTACGCTTCCATATGTCAATTTTACGAACAAATTTTGACATATGGAAGCGTAAGTTCATGCTTAGACTCGTTTCTGTCGTCTCTGAATGTAAGCCTCAATGTCAGCCTAAGCGTGAACTTACGCTTCCATATGTCAATTTTACGAACAAATTTTGACAGATGGAAGCGTAAGTTCACGCTTAGACTCGTTTCTGTCGTCTCTGAATGTAAGCCTTACACCATTACACTTAGGCTGACATTCAGAGACGACAGAAACGAGTGAACTTACGCTACCATCTGTCAAAATTTGTTCGTAAGTTTGACAGATGGAAGCGTAAGTTCACGCTTAGACTCGTTTCTAGGCTTACATTCAGAGACGACAGAAACGAGTCTAAGCGTGAACTTACGCTTCCATCTGTCAAAATTTGTTCGTAAAATTGACATATGGAAGTGTAAGTTCACGCTTAGGCTGACATTGAGGCTTACATTCAGAGACGACAGAAACGAGTCTAAGCATGAACGTACGCTTCCATACGTCAAAATTTGTTCGTAAAATTGACATATGGAAGCGTAAGTTCACGCTTAGACTCGTTTCTGTCGTCTCTGAATGTAAGCCTCAGAGACATGACCTTAAGACGGGCGAAGACCGCTCTAAGCAAAGTCGTCGGTAAGCGCATCTTCAAAAATCGTATTCAGAGACGCAGTGTAAGCTTAGCTAAGACAGGATTCTCTATGGCCATTTTTAATAGCAAAATGTTTATCGGTAAGTTACGGTTTTTATGAAAATGTGTAAGCAGGTGTATATAAAAATTAAAACAGGATAGCAATATATACAAAATGCAATTGGAGTGAGCGAAACAAAATATCTGAGACAAACCTATTTAATTAAGTCTTATGGTTAGTCAGACTTGAAAATCTCAAATTGTCGAAATTAACTCCACCTTAGCCCACTTGGCGGCGCTAGTGTCGTCTTAAGTAGTCAATATTCACTACTTGGCTTATCTTAGTTTACGTTAAGTTTAAGTCGTGTTCCGAACGTCTCTGAATACAAATATGAGCGCAAGCTGTTGATTTTGACAGATGGAAGCGTAAGTTCACGCTTAGACTCGTTTCTGTCGTCTCTGAATGTAAGCCTCAGAGACGACAGAAACGAGTCTAAGCGTGAACTTACGCTTCCATCTGTCAAAATTTGTTCGTAAGTTTGACATACGGAAGCTTAAGTTCACGCTTAGACTCGTTTCTGTCGTCTCTGAATGTAAGCCCATAGAGATAATACTAAGCCTTAGGCTTACATTCAGAGACGACACACAGCTGACAGTAGTACTGTCAGCTGTGTGTCGCGCGCAAGGTCATCGAACCATGTCCAACTTGTACAATTTTTGAAATATTATTAGGAAAAATACAACATGATGTAAAATTTATCACAATCGAATAAGTTACTGATTCTGAACAAACTACTTTCAGGTTTTGTATAAAGTATGAATAACCTTGTATACGTCTCCTGCTCTTACTTGATATACTCCCTCTATAGTATTTGCTCTTAGGTTTAAGGGCTACGTTCAGGGGTGTGTTCAGTTATTACGCCGGACGACGCTCGACGACGCGGGCGATCACTCTAAACCGTTCAGTTATTTGAGCGAGCGTCGTCGGACGATCGCTCTGGTCACTCCGTGAAATAGTAGGGTGAAAGTCGCACTCTCTCTCTTTGTATGGCTGTATGGGCTCAGCTCCCTTTGCCAGTCCCAAAGAGGGTCAAAAGCATAGAGATAATACATAGTTCCTACCGTAGACTGAGAAGGCTATAGACGGCGGGGTAGCGTAACCGCTATATTCCCTTTCATTCGCGTATCACAGTTATTCCACTTCGACTATGTTACCCACAAAATAGGGAGATTTTTATTGTGAAGCGTCAGTCAGTAATTTTACGCGTCCATACAGTCTGACAGAGGAAATCTAAAGGGAATTTTGATACTAATCGTTCAAAGGGGATTTTGACATTTTTTGTGTCAAAATCCCCTTCAGCTTAAACTTCTAGGACCAAAGGGGTTAGATGAAACGAAAAGTTTCAAAATCCCTTATAAAGAGGATATCGAAACGGGATTTTGAAACTAACCCTTTTAATATACATGTTATCATTAGGATAGAATAAACACATCGACTGTCCGGGTTATTCTGGGTTATTTATTATTATATTATGTAAAAGTAACGTTACCAACTGTCACCTTTTGTTCCCGATTCGACAAGTATGATGTTACAAGGTCTATTGATCTATCACGAATTCCGTTGTGTTTTAGTTTCAGGATGAGTGTGTGATGGTCCACGCTGTCAAACGTCTCTCTCTGTAGATCGTCCCTTCGTAAATCCGAACTATTTCTCATGTAGTATCCTATTTTTGTTAAAATGTGCCAACATTTGATTCTACGGACTATTAGATTGCTTTCAAAGTGCCTTGAGCAAAGTCGAGAGTATTTAGTGGGCTCCCAATTGTTCTTGCTGGTAGCAGAAATCCATTTTTTTTAAATTTCCGTGTCAATTGGAAAACTGAAAATAACAAAAACTCCAAGATGAGTATTCATTACATACTTATCTTATACATAAATATAAATTTCATAATCGTAAGTCACAGGTATAATAATATGAACATAATGGTAAATATTGACATTATGTAGGTAAGGGACGCCATAATTGTAAGCGAAGAGGTCGGACCTCGGGTAATTTTAAAACTTTAGCTGGCAACATAGTTTTGTGGTTATAATTGCGCGAATATTTAAAATAACATTAAATTACGAATTGAAATAAATGGTCGTGAACCTCAGCTTAAATAATACTTACAGTTAAATCGTGATTCAGAAAGTAATTACAACATACAATCAAGAAATATGTTTACTTACGATTTTTCGTTCACTACGGCTTTTACAGCCCATAACACTGCACGCCACCATAATAAGTTAACAAATCATATAGTTTTCTAGCTTATAACGTACAATTAACGAGTTGTAAAAGCATAACAATGAAAATCACTGAAACAATCATTGACAGTCGCATTGTCTGACATCAAAATTCATGTCAAACGAGTTGCTAAGATAAACGGTGATAAGGACAACTATATTGTAGCTACATCTCTTTCTTACAAGGGCTAATATGATATTATGCGTCCTTTGTTGTGTGAATGAAACAAAACATATCATGCCGTCTATAGCCTTCTCAGTCTACGGTTCCTACTATTTCTATGGTCAAAAGAACCATTTATAAAAAAAAAAACTGACAACAATCAATCAAAGATATGTCACATGCATCATGACATTAGCTTCATATTTTCATCACACGATTGATTCATTGCGTTTCAATCTCAATTCCATAAATTAATCTTGATAAAACTATGAGCAGTACAAGATCCTTAGTGAGTAATATGTAATTATTTTACTTACCTTGGTTTTCCTTTTATCTTGTTACTGCCCTTTTCTGACCTCTATTCGTATTTTAGGTAGGTATTTATGTTTCAGCTACAGTCCCCTACAGTCATCGATAAAAAGTGGGTGTACAGTTTACAGTAGTAGGTAGATACCGCTCACCTACTACTTGAGTGTAAGCCTCCTCTGCTGGCCAGTAACAGCCATCATTCAAAACCCTATTTGAACTTAGGTTTTAGGCGTGAGGACTTAGGTCCTCACGCTCGACAACCGCGCTTATGACTCCTAGGTCAATGAGGAATGAGTTTCTCCTTAACAACTTTCATGACAAGATCTATTAGGGCTCCTGTTCAGCTGTGGAAATACAGCTTATATTTAATATATATACCTAAGAATGTTAGATTATATTTTCAGGTTCTGCAGACCTTCAAGAAATTACACAGGACAAGGTTGAAAGTATTTGCAGGCGATGAAAGAGCACTGATTGCTGGTCGATTAAAAATAAATGAGGAGTTTCTTAAAAACAAATACGTTATCAACGAGGATGCTATAAGAACTGTATGATATTGCTTATTTATTGTTTAATGTTTCTAATCACAACCAGTTGTCTGTGACTGTGACAGTACTAATGTGTGTTTCGTCACTCAATAAATTAAATAAATTACATAATTTATACTTCCCAATTTATTTGTCATCTGTATTTCTGAAATGTGACTAATAAATTAAATAATGTAATTGCAGATGATCAGACTTGGTGAGGATGTAGAAACAGAACTCCGAACACAAGTGATTCAAGCACGGGAAGTTAAGCCTGGTGTATTTGGTATGTATAAGCAGAATATATCAGATGTAATAAGGAGGGCTGGCGGAGGCAGCATGCACAAAGTGGTCCACGCAACGGAAGACCGCATGGCTTGGAGGCACGTTGTATGTGGTTGCGATCCTCATCAGTGAGGGAATGATGAAGAAGAAGCAGCATATTAACAGAATCAGGAATGAGTATATTAGAGGAAGTATGAAAGTGGCACCAGTTACAGAAAAGCTGCAAAGTAACTGATTGTCGTGGTATGGACATGTAATGCGGAGAGATGAAAATCATGTTATAAGAAGAGTTGTAAGTATGAATGTGGATGGCTATCAGAGTAAGGGTAGACCAAAGAAAAGATGGATGGACTGTGTGAAACATGACATGAATGTGAAGGAAGTAAATCTGGAAATGACGTCTAATACAGATGAATGGAAGAAAAGACATATTGCGCCAACCCCAAATAAAATGGGATAAGGGCAGGACAATGATGATAAGCAGAATATTAACCTTATGTATGGATACAATAAATTGTCATTTGTAGAAAAATAATTTTAATTTATTCTTAGTGCAATACATTTACTCTGTACTGGGTATAAGTGACATCAAACTGACACCATGGATTCGGTACATGATTCTGGAACACTCAGCATTCGAATTTTGTATTGGTCAGTGAACGCAAATAAAACATGGAAGCATTACTTCAAGGGAACTAAGCGCGCATCTTGACATAAAATCTTAAACAAACTCACACATCGGAAACTTGTCGATGATTCGCCAATAATCTATTACGACTCAGGATGCACAGTTAAAAATCGATCTTATATTCTGATAATTTGGGTTTAAATTGCCATTTTTAAAGTATAGGCCGCTTACGACATTTCTATGACGCCATTCGGTCGCCTGGGATGTTTTATGTTAGAAGGTGTAACGCAAATATAAATAATTACTCGTGATGGTGGTGGTATTAAAATATACAACGTGTATCAGAAATGACCGGTCTTATTTAAGGGTAATGTTTGGGCTCGTGATCAATATTTGACAGAAAAAATAAAATGTTTTTTTTTTTAATGATCCCAAACATTATCCTTAGGTAGGTGCATAGATACTTAGAGCATTTAAATATGACCGGTCATTTCTGATACACGATGTAGAATTATGATAACATTTTTACCCAACTACAGAGAGGGTTATTTGACCGGTATGTATGTATGTTTATGTTGTATGTATGTACGGTATGACAAGTATGACAACAGTTGTTCTAAAGTCTGTAAATAGAGCAGTGTTTAAGGAGTAATAGGAGTAATATGCGCAGGGTGGATGAAATGGCGGTAGATCACGGGAACAACAAGCGACTCCCAAATTCCCCAAAAACTTATGGGGAAAATTTACAAGACCATGATAAGGCCTGCCGTCTTGTATGGATCGGAACGTTTGGCTGCGAAAGTCACGAACGAAAGACACGACGAACGCATACAGCGGAGATGCGAATGTTGAGATGTATGCGTGGTGTGACAAGAATGGACAGAATAAGAAATGAGTACCTATATCAGAGGAAGTATAAAAGTGGCACCGGTGACAGAAAAGTTGAGAAGTAACTGTTTGTCGTGGTATGGGCATGTTATGAGGAGGGATGAAAAATGAGGGATGTAACAAGAGCTTTAAGTATGTATGTGGATGGACGTAAGAGAAGAGGCAGACCCAAGAAAAGATGGATTGCTTATAAGAACGTAAACTCTGAAATGACGTCTAATAGAGATGAATGGAAGAAGATGACATATTGCGCCGACCCCAAATAAAATGGGAAAATTCATTTTCTCGTACAAAATGTTAGGGTATGTAGGTAGGTAGGTAACTAGGTAGATAGGAGGTGAGGTAGGTAGATAGACGGTAGGTAGATAGGAGGTAGGTAGGAGATAGCTAGGTAGGAAGTAGGTAGGTAGGTAGGTAAGTAATTTGGGAAGGTATGTAGGATAGGGTAGGTAGGTAGATGCGCCGTAGATACTTAATGCTACCCGTACGAAGTCGGGGCGGGCCGCTAGTACATACATAGTAGATATAGGTAGTTGCTGTATTGTACTTAATATAGCAACGATATCTATTTTCTCCATGCTCCAATAATATGTAATGTATTGTAACCTTTTTGTAATAAAAATAATAAAACTTGTCATTATTGTCAGGAAGAAAAGTAAATTATTTGGTTGACATAACATCATCTCCATAGACTTCGTGGTATAATAATTTTTTAATAGAAATATAATAAATAACGATGTAGTTACACGTGAAAACTAATTCCAACATTTTTTTATGCATCTGTGACTGATTTATACACCATTTCACTACGCATGAATGCATTTTTTTTAATATTTAACACGCAAAACCTGGTAAATAATAGTTGACCGCCGCTGTTGCCTGCTGCGGACGAACTACCCACGTGTGCAGCGCAATTTTTAAGCCCCGCCTACCGCAGCGCAGTCTGCGTTGGGTCATTTTCTAGAGCTAGGAATGCTTCCATGTTTTATTTGCGTTCACTGGTATTGGTATTTAAAATATTCAAACATTTCAGAATCAAGCACTAATATATAATTTATCCATGGTATCCATTTTCATTACAATATCACTTACACCCAGTATACCTACCAATAAGTGATGAAACTTTATTAGTCTCTGTATGAATCCAATTTATATGATATGAAATATATCTGTTTAAACACAAGCTGTCATGTTTTTCATATTTTTCAGAAGCCAAAATTACAGATGACACTGTTAAATTTGAAAATATCCCATATGATGACAGTGCAGTATCAGATGATGGAACAATAGTCAACAGGCCCTGTTGTCAGGACAAAGCACAAAATAAATAGGTAATTTATATGATGTTAACTAGTATGCATACTAAAATAATTAGTATTATAGAATAGTAGTCAAAGAGGCAATGTATAAATAAATCGGTTGTTATATAAGTTTGTAAAATTGTAACTTGCATCAGCTTTTTCATCTGTTGTTATTTGTAAAGTACATAATATATTAAATTATACTTATCCTCTTGTTATTCTCTTTTTGTCTTGGGTAAAGCTAGGTACAGCATGCGTTCAGCAATAATGTATAAGTAACTACTAACTGTTGCCCGCGGCTTTGCTCAAGTGGAAGTCGATATTACCGATGTGACTAAAATTGTTTTAGTAGGGAACCACAGACAATAGGTAACATTCGTTTATATAAAACATGACCGAATTTTAAACGAAACTTTAATCTCGTATTTTAGCCACTTAGGAGTAGAGTTTTCAAAAATCCTGGAATATAATTATGTTAATTTCTAAACGTGAGCGTGTCGGTTACAAATATGAATTTATTTTTAAAATAAATTAAAAGTAAAAAGAAATCTTTTTTATAACTATAACGTCATTACACAAATGATATAAAAGCTTGTCGCAAGATTTTAGTACTCGTACCTATTTACTTAGTTTGAATATTTAAAAAATGTAGCGAATGCATCCGAACGTCGACAACTCCCTGCTGTACGTATAGTTCGAGGTCTAGGAACAAGAATAGAATAGAATAGAATAGATCTTTATTTCATGTAAACCAGATACAGGCACTTATGAAATGTCGAGACTCTAGGTGCACGGTTCCAAATAGTAGATCCTATGGAGAAGAACCGGCAAGAAACTCCATGGAAACTCTTTTCAAATAAATAATAGATCTTGACAATCTTTATCAGTACAATGTTGTGGTAAGATCTGCGAGAATAATGCAATTCAATGCGAATATAAATAAAACTAGGATAATAATGAATTGCCTCTGAATAAGATTGCCATGGCAGTTACGAGCTGACCAGTTCCGACAGACGGCACCCGTTCACGAGCATGACGCATGTGTCAGCCTCGCCAAGCTCGACCACAATGAAGGGAACTCAACGACCCGACACACAACGCCACCATCAGCGAGACATTTTAGTGAGCATGACAGACTCATAGTACCAGACAACATGTAGGTAGGTATTTAGTAAATATATCTATAACATTATTACTTACATCATGCTCACAGTTTACAAGTTTTTGTATGCATTTGAATTTACAATTATATAAGAGGTTCAAGTTCGAGGTAAAGAGCCCGCGCGATACTCTTCTATACCCATGCATCCATGTATCGGAACGTTTCGCGCTCTGCGCCGACCAAAGAGAGACGTGGTCCGCCGCATAAACTAAAGTGTATATTGGGAAAGTCCGCCGAATCGCATCGCTGCCTGATAAAGGCGGTTGTAATTTTTACCTTTTTAGTAGAGTTTTAAGAATAATGGCGGACTGGCTTGTATTGTGTGTTTCTGTGTCGTACAATTAAAGTTTATACTGTGAAACATTAGGGCTCTCAATCATTTACCAGACTCACCCCGACTATAAAAATTAAAATCAATCAGATCAAGTTATTTAATGTACTTGTTTATCTACTCAAGTAAATCTCGCGACAAGCTTTTAAATCACATAAATTGTGTAATGACGTTATAAGTAAAGTTGATATTAAAAGTATTAAATTAAAAGTTTATTTTATTCTTTTTAGCAGTGATAACCTAGCGGTTGAACGTTTGCCTTCCGTGCAGAAGGGTCTGAGTTCGAACCCGGCCCGGACCTCTGACTTTTCGGATTCATGTGCGGATTAGAATTTGATTATCAAATCCAGTAACGGTGAAGGAAAACATCGTGAGGACACCTGCACATCTGAGGGCCTCATAAGGTTCTCGGTGGTGTTTGTAGTCCGCCAACCCGCACTAAGCCAGCGTGGTGGACTAAGGCTTAGCCCTTCTCATTCTGAGAAGAGGCCCGTGCCCAGCAGTGGCACAGTAATGGGCTGGATTTATTTATTTACTTTTAATTTATTTTTTACATTTTAGTTATTTTAACTCGAATTCGTATTCTCAGCAAGGCCTTTCTTTTGATACCCATATTGTAGGAAATCATTAAATACTTAGTCCACCATTTTTAGAAGTCTGCTATATTCGTTTTAGAATGACGTCACTTCATTTTTAGAGTTATTCTCAGCAAGCCCTATAATTTGATAGGTACCCATATTGTTGGAGTGCATTAAAAATAACTTGTCCGCCATTTTGGGTGTTCCGCCATATTGGATTTAGAATGACGTCACACAGCTAACCATGCATTGTCATCCAAATTAAACGTGTACGTATCATAAAGTTATTATTACTAGTGGTAATAGAGGAACAGTCTCTTCATTATCGCGAGACCAAAAAAGAAATACGTATGTTAGCGCTTTTGACATGTGTGTGACGTTTAGGGATGTGACTTTGACGTCTCCGCATTATCGATATGGCCGTGTTATTGTGAAATTATAATATCACTGAATTGACAATATCCCTGCAATATCGATATCAAAACCGGCTATACTAATAAGGAGTGGAATATCATTTAGAATCTGCTAGGCTAAATTATGTACCTAACTTATAATGTGTTAAAATTACCAATTAAATCTTTCAAATGTTCTTTATACTAAAATACCATATTTGACATATTTAATCTGTCATTTTAAAATATTAAAAGTTACGTAATAGAGGTTTATATTAGGATGGCAAAATTATTAACGTCCCGAAAGTGACGAATAGGTAAGTAAAAAGAAAATTTATTGTAAACATTATGTAATCATTAATTATCATATTCATTATTTCTTGACGTCAGACGTTTCGGTTTTGATGTTGAAGGCTCTGGTGATAGGTCCCTGTATTTGTACACTGACACAGGCCGAGAAATGTGGTCCGGAAACCTGGAAGTTATGAAGTTAGCCAGTCAATATAATGAAGTTATTTTTTTCACCAGGCTACTCTTTGTCTGGAAATAGCGCTATTTTATGCATTTTAATGTGCGACAGAATCAGAATCTTCGGAATCGTAAGTTTGCTTCTTGTAGAAGCGGACGTACGATTCGGAAAATTCTGTCATCTGTGGGGCTAGTACAAAATGCGGGTATGGGCTATGTACAGTCACGAGCTTTAATTTGGGACCCACCTAAGGTTGAATATCGTGTAGCAAACTTTCGCCATTTAGAGCTATTATGTTAACGCTGTCACTGCACAAACAATAAACGTCATAATGCTTACCATCGACAACTTTACGTTTCTAGGGGCTAACGTCAACTGGAGCGAGGGCAAACGATCATTACCGATTTCCGAGTAATAATTACTTTTTGGTCCTGTGGTCCCATAAGAAAAAAGAAACAAATAAAAAAGAACAAAATTATATTGTCAATATATGATAGCTAGTCAACTAACCCGCTTATTCTTCAAACCTATATTAGTTAAAAAGTTTTGTCTCTTTCTCAAACATAAATATCAAAGTGACGGACCAAAACAACATATTTAAAATAAAATAGGTTTAAAGGCCGTTTATGATTATGGGGGCTTAGAAGATTTCAGCTAAAATATTGATTAATAAAATCTTTAGAAAAACAAAGTTTTTTATTCTTTATATTTATTAAGACATTTATGACGCAAACCTCAATCTTAACACAATTATATAGAAAGCATGGTTAGCGGTGCACAAAATAAACACTTCGTTGGATCACTATTACAAGGTTCTATGTTACAATTTTAGCACTTATTGAGTTATGAATGCTACAAGGTTCTATGTGTCACAGCCACACTTTTCAAAAAACAAACCACTAGATGGCAGCACTATTACTACACAAAATATAAATTTTCCATAGTCCTATGTTGTATTTTTACTACGCAAAGAAATAACGAAGTTCCATGTTAAACATAGAACCTTCCAATTTTGATTTTATTCATTTTTACGATAACACGGTTCTATGTTAAACATAGGACTTTGCTTAGAGAAAAAACATCAACGTGTCTATGACCAAAGTTCTATGTCAGCTGTCAGTGTCAAAGTCATCTCAATTTCGCGGTTAATGCTACGGGTTTATTGTGTCATTATAACGGTTATCCCTTCAATTTTGTGTAATATGGATGAGCGGCGTATAATTATGGACTATTCGAGTGATGACTCAGTGGCAGATAAAGATTTCGTGCCTCCATCACCTCCTTGTCGTATATCCTCAAGTTCTATGAGTTCCACAGATTCTGAAGAAGATAGGAGGTGAGTTCATTTCAATTTCATACTAAACAGTTCAAGAAGTTTTTCAATTGATAATTTTCATGAACTAGTTCTTTTATTTTCAGATCTGTACACAATCAATCCAACGTTGATGAAGAAAATGTTGTGTGTGAAGCACAACCTAAAAAACGATCACGTAAGCGACAGAGAAATGAACAAGAATGGAAGGTTAATAAACGAAAATATGCAAGAAATAAGGGGTTAGAATACGTGTCTAGTCGAAAGAAGCTAATGCCGGCAAAGGAGATAAGAAAAAGCAAGGATTGTCTAAATAAATGTGTGTTTAAATGTAGCCAAAAGATTACTGATGATGAAAGAAGATCAATTTTTACTAATTATTATAAATTATCTTCAGAAGAAAAACGAATGTTTTTGTTGAATAATACGAATTGTTTACAACCTGACAGGAGACGCAAAGGAAAGAATGATGAAAATTCAAAGAAAAAAGTCAGCTATCAGTTTTTTTTCACTGTGAATTCTGCGAAGATAAAAGTTTGTAAGAATTTCTTCTGTGATACTTTAGTGATTAGCCAGAAACCAATATATAATATACACAAAACAAAGAATAATATCTCAAATACTCCTGTACCCAGTAACCAAGGAAAACATACAAAAAGAGCCACAGCTGAAGAAGATAGACTGCTTGTTAAGGAACACATTAATTCATTTCCCCGGGTTCCATCACATTATTGCAGGAAAGACTCTTCTAGAGAGTATTTAGAACGCTTTTTGACCATCAAAAAAATGTATTCTCTGTATATTGCCTGGATTGCAGAAAAGAACAAGCTTCCAGTTAAGCAAGAAGTATATCGACGTATATTCTGTAATGATTTCAATATCTACTTTCAAAAACCTAAAAAAGACAGATGTGATTTATGTGAGGAGGTTGATATAAATTACAAAGAAGGACATACATTAACATTAGATTTACAAGAGAAGATAAACAGGCACAAAACAGAAAAGATGGCTGCTAGATCAAACCGTGATAAAGACAGAAAAGGTACAATTCCAGTATTGTGCTTTGATCTAGAGAATGTTTTATCTTGTCCCAAGGCAGAAGTAAGCAATTTTTTTTACAAAAGTAAATTTTCTACTTACAACATGACAGGCCATCTTTCTACTAATAAAAAAGTGTACTGTGCCATTTGGAGTGAGAACACTGCTGGAAGAAGTGGAAATGATATAGCAAGTGCAGTATACAAAATTTTGACACAGGTTCTGCTTGACAACCCCCATTTCACATCAATTATATTATGGAGTGATAGTTGTGTTCCACAGAACCGCAACAGCATCATGAGCTTTGCTTTAAGACAGCTTATTGATAAATTTTCTACATTGGAACAAATTACCTTAAAATTTTCAACACCTGGACATTCTTGCATTCAAGAAATTGACAATGTGCATAGCTGTATTGATAGAGTCCTCCTAAAAGCTGAATATTATTCACCTGTATCTCTCATGAGATTATTATTGCATGTAAATTCAGCTAAACCCTATTCTATCATGCAAATGAGTGGCAAAGATTTCTTTAATTTTCAAGAAGCCTGTTCAAGGCTAAAATATTCACTAGTTCCTTTTTCCAAAGTGACAGAGCTTCGATTTACGAAGTCACAACTAGAAGTGAGTTTTAAATGTTCACACACTGCAGAATCATACACTGTAGCTAATCTGAGACCCCAGAATACCCGAAGGAATGTAAACACAATTTTTTTTACCGAACCAAAACAGTTAAAAAGACCTGTGTTGTGCAAGACTAAAACGGATAATATACGGTCTATGTATCGGTGGATGCCTACATTGGACAAGGAGTACTATGAGGCAATATTCAGAAAATAAAATGTGACTCATAACTTTTTAATATTGTCTAAATTTAACTTTTAGTGACTTATTTTGTCTAAATAAGCATACTTTTTTATGATAAATAAAGATATTTAATGGTATAATGTTTTTTAATGCTACTGTGACATGAAAAAAAGAGAGGCCTATACTATAGGTACCCAGCAGTGGGTGATTCTGGGCTGAAATGATGATTTCTTTCACTTATTTCAGAGGAACAAAGTCCTAAGTTCTGGTTTAAAATAAATAAATAAATATTTTTTCAATCACAAAGTTCTATGTTATTTTAATTTCGTTAATATTTCAAAGTATAAAAGTCGATATCCAATTTTTTGTTCCTAGAAAGCATTATGTAGTCCTAAATTAAGATATTAAAATGTCACTTAGGCATTAGGGCTACATGTATACATTTTACTAGTCAAAAATTTAAAAGTAAAATTACTCAACTTCATTAAAGTTAACTTAGAACCTTGTAATAGTGAGCCAACGACTTATGACCGAAGGCTACGACTAAATTAATTTAAATCTCTCCAGTAATTTTTTTATCATAAATATTCAAAACCGCATATATCCACCTTCATCGTCAATCACAGCCTGGAGCCGGTTACGCATGGATCCAATCAATTTGTCACATATGTCAGTACCCCTAAAACTTTCCCAGACTGTGAGGCAGTGATCCATAAGTGCTTCTCTAGTTCTTTCGTTTCTATTTGACCATTTTTGAACCATTAAGCCCCATATATTTTCTATAGGATTTAAATCGGCACACTTTGCAGGCCACGGAATACGATTTAAATTTGCTCTATTATTGTCGAACCAAGTTCTAACGATTCTTGCCGTATGAATTGTTGCGTTATCTTGAACAAAGTTCATTGGAGCAACATCTTCTTGTGGATAATATAGTTGCAATGTTGGAAGGACACTCTCGTCTAATAAATCGACATAATCTTGAGCAGTGGCCCTGGGTGGTAAATTTATTAGTTCTCCAATGCCGGCTGAACTAATCCAGCCAGACATGTTAACTGTAATGCGACCAGACGCGTTGTTAGCTATGACGTGGTCTTCCGTGTATCGCGTCCTGTCAATTCGCCACAAATATAGTCTGCCCGTTTGGGAAGATTGAAAAGTCTTTTCATCGATGAAAGCCGTCGTCGTCCAATCAAAATTTAGATACTGACGTGCGAAAATAAGTCGAGCAGCTTTATGGGCATCCGTCAACGCAATTTTTTTTGCAGGCCGCCTGTGATGCAGTCCCATAGCTTTAAGATGCCTTCTAACTGTTGAAGGGTGGACTTCAAACGCTTCCGCAAAATGCCTCGTTGGCGTAAATCCATTCATCAGGTATTGCCTTTGCATCAAGCGGCTCTGCTCTTGTGTTATAACTTGCGGGTGATGGTTGTTTCGTCGTAAGTCAATAATATTTTCTTCGTTCCCGTGGCGTCGAACCCAGCGGCGAACTGTGTTTCTTGTCACATTTATTCGTCGCGATATCTCGTGAATGCCTACTCCTTGTTCGTGCAAATCAATAATTTGGAGCCTTATTTGGTCACGATTAGCCGCAAGCATTTTATTAATTGGCAAATTATATTTTGTGAAAATATCACATTAAACTATTTTCTTAAATGACACTGACACGACACATGTTCGTAATTAGAAAATCGTAATGATAGCTTTTTGCAACGAGGTTATCATTTCATAGGTCGAATATATAAGACATTTTATGTCTTAACTTGACATTCAACATTATTACACTAAAGTTTCGACCTTATTGCATTATGATTGTTCTAACAACATTTAACGGAAATGGGTCCCAAATTAAAGCTCGTGACTGTACGTACTCATACGTACTATTAAAATGTTGTAATAGTACAAACATGGTGTGAATAGTGTCGAGTGCCCTCCGGTGCGTCAGAAATATTCCGACTATGATTTTCTGACAATGTGCGGGGCCGGACTAAATCAACCTTTCAATATACAAATAAGCAAGGATTAACAATTACTCTCAAGTTATGCAATGGACGAAGCTAGGTAGGTCTTTGCTAGGTAGTACGAAAAATTAATTTGGAAATATCGACATATCGATAGATTTTGTACACACAACCTATGCCAAACGGTTTAATTTTCACATTTTCACGAACACAATATTTTTTTATCTTACACATAATTATTTAAAATAATATATTATTTAGAAAATAGAGGGCTTACTGCATGATAAAAATTTCATACAGTGACAGTGACAGTGACAGTGTTCCTCTATTACCACTAGTAATAACATAAAGTAATAGAGGAACAAAGTGTGCGAGTGAGAAACCGATCTTTACGAAAATCCTACGTGCGAGAAAGAGACACAATTAAATGTTCGTAGGACCGATTTGAAACAATTCATGAACTATTAGGTACCTGTCAAAATAAGATCTCGTATTATTTTATGATTTTCTTCACAATCGTTCTGTATTTTATTGGATAAATATCAATAATCGAAAAGGTTTCGTGTCCTGTGTTAGACTGCAGTGTAACTTACAGGAATAATGCAAATAAAGAGACCTTTTACAGGTAAATACCGTACAGTGCAATATTACTTTCAGAGTGCATATTTCCATAGAAAATATTTCTAAAATTATTTAGTAATACGTTTATAACATGCAGTAAGCCCTCTATTTTCTAAATAATATATTATTTTAAATAATTATGTGTAAGATAAAAAAATATTGTGTTCGTGAAAATGTGAAAATTAAACCGTTTGGCATAGGTTGTGTGTACAAAATCTATCGATATGTCGATATTTCCAAATTAATTTTTCGTACTACCTAGCTTCGTCCATTGCATAACTTGAGAGTTATTGTTAATCCTTGCTTATTTGTATATTGAAAGGTTGATTTAGTCCGGCCCCGCACATTGTCAGAAAATCATAGTCGGAATATTTCTGACGCACTGGAGGGCACTCGACACTATTCACACCATGTTTGTACTATTACAACATTTTAATAGTACGTACATAGCCCATACCCGCATTTTGTACTAGCCCCACAGATGACAGAATTTTCCGAATCGTACGTCCGCTTCTACAAGAAGCAAACTTACGATTCCGAAGATTCTGATTCTGTCGCACATTAAAATGCATAAAATAGCGCTATTTCCAGACAAAGACTAGCCTGGTGAAAAAAATAACTTCATTATATTGACTGGCTAACTTCATAACTTCCAGGTTTCCGGACCACATTTCTCGGCCTGTGTCAGTGTACAAATACAGGGACCTATCACCAAAACCTTCAACATCAAAACCGAAACGTCTGACGTCAAGAAATAATGAATATGATAATGAATGATTACATAATGTTTACAATAAATTTTCTTTTTACTTACCTATTCGTCACTTTCGTGACGTTAATAATTTTGCCATCCTAATATAAACCTCTAATAAGTAACTTTTAATATTTTAAAATGACAGATTAAATATGTCAAATATGGTATTTTAGTATAAAGAACATTTGAAAGATTTAATTGGTAATTTTAAAAGATTATAAGATAAGTACATAATTTAGCCTAGCAGATTCTAAATGATATTCCACTCCTTATTAGTATAGCCGATTTTGATATCGATATTGCAGGGATATTGTCAATTCGGTGATATTATAATTTCACAATAACACGGCCATATCGATAATGCGGAGACGTCAAAGTCACATCCCTAAACTTCACACACATGTCAAATGCGCTAACATACGTATTTCTTTTTTGGTCTCGCGATAATGAAGACAGTGTTCCTCTATTACCACTAGTAATAATAACTTTATGGGTGGAACCCGTTTTTTAATTTTATAACCGAAACTACAAATGTCAAACCAAAAGAAAACGCGCGATTCTGCTTCAAAAAGTACCTAGTTTAATGTGCCAAGAAAGACCCGTAACATTGGGTGTGTTCAGTTATTACGGCGGACCACAGAGTACATTTTATATCGGCGGACGACGCATTATCGTCCGGCTACCTAATCACGATGCACGCTCGTAATCGGAATCGACCAAGAATGGTTCTTGGAATCGACTCAATTTTGACACTACAACAGTGTTCATTGCGTTGCTCAAATTGTAAGGCGTAGTGGTTTTAAAAGCTTAGGCACCGCGCAATGTAGTTTGTTGGACTGTCAAAATTTTATCGATTCCGATTGCGAGTATGTATCGTGATTACCCTGCGGGTGATCACACTAAACTGCACTAATCCGTATTTGAGCGAGCGTCGTCGGACGATCGCTCCGGTCACTCCGTGAAATAGTAGGGTGAAAGTCGCACTCGATCTAACTGCTATCAACCGACCAATGACTGTAGTCATAGGATACAGCAGATAATTTGAGGTCGTTCGATTGGTCACTCGCGTAACGCAGTTAATGTGGATTGCTCGAAGCCGTTGAATTATTCCCGATGAGCTAGCGACATTCGCACGAGTGACTTTCAACCGAAAAATGAATTACTGAACGTAGCCATTGTACCTATGTATCTCATAAGCTGCTGTGGTAAATCCAATATACTGTGCCTGAAAAACAATATTTTGAGTAAACGAGAAATACCTACTTAGGTACCTATACATTTTTTTTCTTTTTCTTGTTTAAACATAGTATAAGTACACTGTACGCTAAGTTTACATCAGTAGTCTCGAACGTCAAAATATGCTCCCTCCAAGCTCCTTTTCCTATCTCTATTTCCTATAATTTAGCTCATTCTAATGTAGATATCAGCTATTGCCCATTTCCTTTAATGATATTAAAGTGTACTGTATAAATGTTTTATAAAATTGTAAACATACCTAATTTAATTTTCTATTTCATTGTTACATTCTATTTCCCTTTTCCTTGTTTGTTAATCTCCTGTGTAGTAACAACTACCTATCTCTTTGAGCCCCTTCTTTACCAAGAGTTTAACCCATCGAGCAAAATGCTTGCAACAAAAATATGGAAAAATGTCCGTTATGATTTATGAAAGATAAAAAATAAATAATAATTATATCGTTGAAACTTGTTTCATAACTTATTATAATTTGGGGGGTTGTGCAATGGAATTTGTGGAATCGGGAGATTTTTCTCCCCTTATTGGGGAATTTGACTTATATTATTGGGCAAATTGGCAAATGGCAACCCTGAATATAAGCAACATTGCAGCCTTGATTGCAGCTGTTGCAGCGTAGACAGATGTACGAGAAATCTTGTATCTTTACATTCTTTACGAGATTTAGCAGTCTCTGTACGAGATACGAGAAAAGTAAAAATCTCGTTCACGTTTTTTTACGAGATTTTAACAATGTCTGCCTGCGTCATGTATACAAACCGAAAACATTATAAAAAAAGAAAAAACGATCGATTCAGCACATCACTCAACTCATACTCAACTAGATTCTAATATTAGCTACCTCTTGTAAAATCTGTAGTCGTTGACCGGGGACTCCCCAAGGAGATGTATTTTTGTATTTTTTTTAAAAAGATTTATGTAAAATGATAAAAAATATATGAATCACTTATAGTATTTTTTTTTTTCATTTGGCCGCCCCATATACCTACCCCAGACTAGCTATTAATAGTACAAAGTGTAAATTAAGGTACTTTATGAGATTTATAATTGACACTTTGAAAGCGTTTGAAAGTAAGAGATATTTGGCAGCCCGGTAAGCATCCGGTAAGAGAATAAAATAATTTTCATAAAAAACTTATCAGCTTCTGAAGTCGGTGCCACTGTCAAGCTAGGTGCATTGAAGAATTATAGGCGCCGACTTCAGAAGCTGATAAGTTTTTTAAGAAAATTATTTTATTCTTTTTAGTTTTTGAAGTCTGTTTTTACTTTTTTTTTTAAGTTTATTTTATTTTTCAATTTTGAGTGGCATAAACATGACATTACAGCAATCGAAAGTGATGTGCTGTTATTCATTCAAGAGTTCCATTGTCTATCTCCGAAGATCTTGAACAGATCTTCACCAAATTTAAATGGGAACACTTCGGAAGTATACCCTTTCAAACAAAAAAAGAATCATCGAAATCGGTTGGCGTGATATTGAGTTATTCGACCATTTGTCGCACACTTAAATGACTTCAAAATGTCATTTTTGTAGGGAGATGACATTGGTAAAAGCGACAGGACAGCACCGACGCCATGACCTACGACTGGGTCAGATAAGTTTGTGGCTCTATACCCCTGACTAGCTAGTAATAATACATAGTGTAAATTATGGACAATAAGAGATTTTTAAAATTTATACTTTTACGAGATTATGTATTGAAATTACGAGATATTTGGCTGCTCGGTACGAGAAAAAAATTCATCTGACATCAACTATCTGGCAACCCTGGTCTGTGATCACATCACTCAGCTTAGGCTTTGTGTCAGTCATGTCATGATCTGTGGTCATGATTGTGGTTATGATTGTGTGAAAATCTCAACAAAAAGCCGGTTTATATAGTTTGACTGTTTTTTAATTTCATTTCTTATAATTACCCACGATTTAAACTAGCCATAATTACCCGTAAGTAATAGATAAACCGTCTTTCAAAGTTATCATTTTAGATAGGTACATATTGTTTTTCTTTAAGTAGGTACACAATTATCATGGAAACTCGACACAGAGTTACCCTTATGCAATTAGAAGTCCTCTGGGAATACCTAAATTCTCACAAAGAAGTAGCTTCAGGCAACAACAAGACTGCTACAGCGCGTGCAAACTACCAAAACATGTGGCAAACAGTAGCAGATGTTTTAAACTCCTTTGGTGAAGGAGCTGTGAAAGACGCTAAAGGATGGGCTAAGGTTAGCGGAATTAAGATATTTATACCAGCCCAGTACATCCACTACTTAGCTTGGGCCTTACATTGACTATAATGAAAGGTCTTTGGACCTATTCGTTTACCTATATTACCAATCACCATCCTTGCTTTTGCGATTGCACTGTACCTATCATTCTTAGCACACAGGAAAATACTTACAGAACAGCGACCAGGGCTATTCTAGCAAATAATGTCCTGACATTATTTGCTAGAATAGCCCTGGACATTGGCAAATTCGGTAGGTCAAACTTCTTGATGTTGTTAAACTGCTGTTTAGCTTTTATTTTTCAAAATAAAAATATTATGTAGCGAGTAGTTAAATTTTTTTGATAGTGTACTGTACCTGGTATTTACATCAGTGATTAATGTCATTCATGTCTCATCATGGAAGAATTTGGGAAAAGCTATTCCCATTTAGTTCTGTGCATTCACAGACAAATAAAAACAGGAGCAAAAGCTAATATGTAGTTCTATAGTACAAATAGGGACAATATTTTCTCAATTTGTTCTATTATGTCATGTTCCATAGAACAAATGGGACCTACCGAGCAAATTTAGTATATTCAAGCTTATTTGATTTGCATGTATTATTTACTGAAAATGTAGGTACCAATTTGTTTTAGTACTGGGTGGACTATAAATCAAAATTAAGAAGGAGAACTAGAGCTTCACTCAACAATACTGAAGATGAAGCGGAACTCAATGACATTGACAAAAAGTTCATAACCTTAATAGGCAAAGCAAAAGAAGCTGCCCCCCCTTCTGGTGTTTCTATAAAATCTGTAAAACCAGTAAGTTCTGTTAACCACTAATCAGCGATAATATATTCTCTGGGTTATAATTTTTGATTACAATAAACACTGCATGTTATAGGAATCATCAATACTTCAAGACCATAATTATGACCCTCTTGCTGTTGAGCCTCAACAGGAAAACACCTTGGAGGAGGAGGCTACAGTTATGGTGATTATGGCACCAGACCGGGTAATACCTGAAAAGCAAATGAACCACAGAAACATACAGAAAACAATTCAAAAATTTGATTCTGAGGCTGAAGATGATGAAGTTGGATCTGGTGTAGGTGGATCAGATGATGGTGAAGCTAGTGTTATAGTAGTCAGTCAACAAAGCAGCAAACTGAAAAGTATGGTAAAATGTTGATAAATCAATAAAGACAAGTTGACAATGAGTTCATTTCTTGAACTATTAAGATGTTATGTGTTACACAGGTGGTGCCACTTCCAATGGCCTAAGAAGAAAGCGACGGCGAAGTCGCCTACCACCATTCACTGCTGAGGCAGCTCGTAGGGAACTGATAAATATAAGCCGTCTTAGAGCAGACACTGAAGCCAGAAATGCGGTTGCACTAGAGAAAATGTTAGACATCTGGCAAGGAATTCAGGAAAGTTTAACCAGGATAGAAGCAAGGTATGAAAAATATTATACTGATATTAATTTGTCTTCCTAATGTTGCCCATGCACATAATAACTACATTCTGTACTAAATAATTACCATTAAAATATCTTTTGTTCCAGGTTATCGAACAGAAATGTACAGAGATAGGAAAGTGTCATAATTTATTTCTTCTCATTGAAGAATAATATATTTTTTCTTCTTTTGTATCTTGGCTGTCAGTTTCATTAAAGCTGCTATTTTATTTCTTTATATAGGTAGTTTTTTTTATACATTAATCTGTCATCTCACCACTCACTCTCCAGTAGGGAACTTGCATGTATTGTTACATTTGAACAAATCTATACTTATAATAAAATCGACACGAGGCTTAATCTGTACATTGAAGATAAAAAAAAAAGTAAGTAAGTACTATGTATACTAGGAACGATACAGAAGCCGAAAAATACATTTTTAGAATTTTTGTCTGTTTGTCGGTTTGTTTGTTACGGGTAAACGTTAAAACTACTGGACAGATTTGTTGAAATTTAGGAAATACCGGAATTACGAAATACCCTAAGAATTTTGATGATCATCAGTGAGTCAGTGACGAAATCAGGTTTTTTAGATATTAACCCATTCAATGCGGTACACGCCGATCGGCGTATTATTTTTTCATACTCAGATTCGGACCACGCCGATCGGCGTAATAAAAGTTGTGTATTTTACCGTTCGTTTGTGTTGGGCATTTTACCCAAAGGCAAACGCCCACTCTTGGCCAGTAGGTGCGTTACACCAATGTGAAAAATACAAAAAAATATCTTATTTAGTAACTAAAATATTGTTATTATTTATTTGTTTGTAACACTCGGGAATTAAAAACCAGGGACGGATACCGATATTTTAGAAATATCGATATTCGGCTGTAAAATACCGATATTTTACAAATATATCGGTATATTCAAGTATCGGTAAAATATCGATACAAAATATCGCTTTTTTAAGTACCGGTATTAAGTTATCGATATTTATATCGATACTCAATACCGATTTTAATATCGGTATTGATACAAATATAGACAAATTAAAGTATCGATATTTATGTACTGAAATTAAATATCGGTACCGATATCGATAAAAAAATACCAGTATATCGGTATTATATCGGTATAAATAAATATCGGTAATCCGGTCCCTGTTAAAAACTTATATTAAAAAGATATTCAATCAAATAAGCATGTGATGCAATCTTCATTTCCGCACGGTATGTCAATCTTATAAAAGTAGTGAACAGTTACCATTTTGTTTGTTGCGGGTTGTTTGTTGTGCTTGTTGAGTTGTGATTTTTCCTCCACGGTTTTGCTATTTTATATCCGACTAGCGGCCCGTCCCGACTTCGTACGGGTAGGTACAAAGTTAGCGGTAGATACTTTTTTATTTTCATCAATTCTTGACCTCTTACAAAACGTTCCCGTTCTCGAATACATCGCACCGTACATCACAACGTCGCGGTCCTTAGGTAATGTAAAATTAGTGTTAACTTTCAAAGAACTTTTAATTTCTCTTAAACCATCGATCGCTTCTCACTTCAAAAAAATTTTTCACCCCTATTTCGCCCCTTTAGGGGATGAATTTCCAAAAACGCGGTTACACATGTTTCTTTATTCCTAACCAAAAGCCTAAATCCCAATTTTCACGTTTCTCACTTCCAAAACAGTTTTCACCCCTATTTCGCCCCTTTAGGGGATGAATTTCCAAAAACGCAAAAACATATGTTTCTTTATTCCTAACCAAAAGCATAAATCCCAATTTTCACATTTCTCACTTCCAAAACAGTTTTCACCCCTATTTCGCCCCTTTAGGGGATGAATTTCCAAAAACGCAAAAACATATGTTTCTTTATTTCTAACCAAAAGCCTAAATCTCAATTTTCAAGTTTCTAACTTAAAAAACAATTTTCACCCCCATTTCGCCCTTTTCCGGGATGAATTTCAAAAAACGCACAAACACGTGTTTCTTTATTTCTAACCAAAAGCCTAAATCTCAATTTTCAAGTTTCTAACTTCAAAAACAATTTTCACCCCTATTTTGCCCTTTCAGGGGATGAATTTCCAAAAACACAGAAACACGTGTTTCTTTATTCCTAACCAAAAGCCTAAATCCCAATTTTCACGTTTCTCACTTCCAAAACAGTTTTCACCCCTATTTCGCCCCTTTAGGGGATGAATTTCCAAAAACGCAGAAACGTATGTTCTTTATTTCTAACCAAAAGCCTAAATCTCAATTTTCAAGTTTCTAACTTCAAAAACAATTTTCACCCCTATTTCGCCCTTTTAGGGGATGAATTTGCAAAAACGCAGAAACACGTGCTTCTTTATTTCTAACCAAAAGCCGAAATACCAATTTTCACGTTTCTCACTCCAAAAACAATCCCAATATCTACGTTTTACACTTCAAAAACAATTTTCACCCCTATTTCGCCCCTTTAGGGGATAAATTTCCAAAAACGCAGAATCACGTGTTTCTTTATTTGTAAGCGTAAGCCTAAATCCCAATTTTCATCTTTCCCACTTCAAAAATGAAGGGACTCCCATACAAACTTTCACCCCCTTTTTCACCCCTTTAGGGGCTGAATTTTCAAAAATCCCTTCTTATTGCTTGCCTACAATACAAAAGGGACCTACCCTCCAAATTTCGTGACTCTAGCTTCAGTGGTTTCGGCTGTGCGTTGATGATAAGTCAGTCAGTCAGTCAGTCAATCAGGACTTCTCTCTTTATAATATTACTATGATGACTTTGATTAGTATTATGGCGATAACAACCTTCGCTTTACATTGGATTCCGTACCCGCTTACCACGACGACACTGGCTTGCCAGTCAACTCCATATTTGTTTTATATCAACCTTGAATTTTTTTCATACAATTTTAAAATTCTGTCCAAGTTCTATGTGAAAAATTGTGGTTGATTTTGTGTCGATGATTTCAACCCTAATGCCTATGATTTGTTGTATTTATGGACGCCACTTGGCCAAAACCTCCTTAACGAATGGGCATATCCCTTTGAAGATTTAATAATAAAATATAGACCAATGTGCTTGTAATTTATAAGTGAAATGCCTGGTACAAGTAGTTTCTGGATATTTCAGTTCTAAAAACATTGAGTTTTCTTACTCTGGTGCTGAAACCGCCAATCGGCGTATTCCAGGGATTGACAACTATTGGTTTTAAAAACATTAATGTATATTTATTCATATTATTATTTACAAACAGCCAAAATCTCTTCGCTAAGTTTTACTTAAAATCTACTAAACAAACTTATATTATGCTGATATTACTGCAAAAAAATATTGTTAGATGGCGCTGACAAAAAGTTACAAATATATGTATCACATTTTTTGTGTGACCTGTGAAGTGAGCCAATTTTTATAACATTTCACACGAATATGACATCGGTAGTTACAACGCCCTCTAGCGTTGAATACCTGAATTCGTTGCGCGTCTCGCGATACGTTCCTGTTCTGTAAGAACCCGGCGTTCCCCCCGCGCCCTTATCCCGACCGTCTCGCGCAACCAATCACAACACACCGTTCGGTTTGTCTGCGCACGCACAGTGTATTAACCCCATTTTTGTTGCATCTCGATTTTATTGCAAAAATCGATTGTTGTACATATTTTGAGTACGAGAGTAGGACTCCGGCATTGATACGGCAAGCAGTTTATTTTATAAAAAATCACAAAGTTCACCTAAATCTGACTCCTAAAAATGACAAAAATATATATACTCGTCAAAACAAAATAAGGGCCACCTTATATTTTTGATCTTCTGGGCAAATTATGAGGTTCCTAGGTTTCTAAGTTGTAAAATTCATTGCAATGATTTGTTTTTAATGAAATGAGTTTAAATTTTACACAATCCACAGGAAAGAAAAACAATTTTACAACATTTTCGAGAAAAAGTGCAATTTCAGCAAAAAGTACACTTGGACTAAAAATGCAATTAAAAATGAAATTCCAGGGCGTTTATTCTTCTTCCTTTTTGAATCAATATCTGGTGTACCCTCCTCTTTTCTGAACATATTCTTGAAGCCTAGAGGGCATTTTCTATCAGATGGCGCATTGTTTCTTGAGAGATTTGTTCCTAGCTCGATTTTAGGACGTTTATGGGCTGTTTTTCATTGTCGAGTGATCAATCTGTGTCTGATACTCTTCTTTTCAACAGATCCCACATGTGTTCAATTGTGTTCAAGCCCGAACTGTTCACTGGCCTCGGCAACACTTGTATACAAGCCTCTTTTAGTGTCTCTCTGGTGGCTCTAACAGTATAAGCGCGTGCATTGCCGTGCAACAGCTTGAAACCTGCACCCACTTGCTATGCAAATGGCACCACAAAGAGTCTTATGACCTCCTGGATGTATCGTTAAGTTGTTACTGTACCCTGGTTCTGAATTATAGGCTCAGTTCTTCCAGTTTGGCTTATGCCTCCCCACACCATAATATTGGGCCCCCCAAATCGATCACTGTTGTGGATGCAGGCTTCTGCAAATTGCTCCCTTTTCATCTCCACACCCTTATACAACGGTCAACACTAAAAACTTTTACTTTGCTCTCATCTGTAAAAAGCAATGTGCTTCAGTCACTTACGCTACAGTCCAATTGTTGCCTTGCGGATGTTTATTGATTTGCATGATGAATACTGGTCTATGGAATTCACACCACTTGACTCCTGGACAATTGCTGGTCTTCATAAAACTGGTTTCTAATTGTTTGGTCACTAAGTCACGTGCCTGTGGTCAGGCACAAGCGGGTTTGCAAAGAGCGGGAAGTGACGGTGCCCTCTCTGCGTACATGTAAGTCTATGTAGCGGTCTTCCTGAGCGGTGGTTCCTCTGGCTCTGCCTAATTCCTGACTTCTGACAAAATTTTGGATCTCATAAAAGCAATTCCGGGCATTCTGAATCGCTCGCTGCGAAAATCTCGGCTGTAAAACTACAGATCACTACGAATAGCCTTCTTGGATGAGTGTTATGGTCCTGGTCGTTGTAGTCAAGTCTACTTGAAGTCGAACCTGTGGAATTACGTTCTTAAAATGCTGATGTAGGCACTAACTCCACACACTTAACTGTTCTCAGTACAATACAAATGTTAAATGAGCCTAAAGTTCACGTTAAAAACAGGGTAAAATTAATTAGTTTCAAAAAAAAAATATAAAATCTACCCATTTTAACGGTTTTTCAAGCGGAATGCTGTTAAAGTGTTCGCAAACACTTAAGATAATACAACGCTGTACAATTTACCACATGGATATAGTTAATGGTCATTAAATCACCCATAATGTCGAAATTTGCAAGTGGCCCTTATTTTGTTTTGACGAGTATATATAAAAAGAATTAAACTACTTATTTGAGTGCTGATTACAGTAAATAACTATACATATAATACTACTTTTTTACACAAGGTTTCGTCGATTTACTTTCAATAAATGTAGAGTTATCACATTTTTCTTTCTCATTTTTTTTCTCCACAATAATTGCGTATTAGATTATGATTTCTAGATTAAAATCACAATAATAATATCGTTGTGTGACGTCATTGCGCAGCGGTCCGAGTTCAGTTCTAATATGTTTATATCAGTCAATGTCGCTACATATGTATTGAGATTTAATGAAATTAAAACATAAAATGGTTTGCAACCCCTGATAATCACGAATCTTATAAGCGCACTACTGGAGAAATCTCATGAATTCGAAATGAATAAATTGAAATTCATAATGAACTGCTGAAAACGCCGATTGGCGTGTTATTTTTTTATTTGTCAAGTGCGGCTGACACCGATCGGCGTTAAAGTTAAAAACTAATAAATAATAATCTAAATTATTATCAGAAATATACGCACCCCCTTATAGTAGACCCTTACCGCGTCGAACAAAAAAAAGCATGCTTTCTCTAATATGTGTCCGTGTGACATCATTTCTTTGAGCCTAAGGAGAGGTTATTGTTATATCTGGACCTTCTCTCCTCCGTGATCTGGACAATCATTCCTATCTGATAATCTAATTTGCATGTTATTTGGCCGATAAAAAAATATTGCGTCAAATCAAGTTATGATATTTTTCAAATTATTAAAAAAATACAAATTATGTAAGTGGGTACCTACAAAATTATAGGACAGCACTATTGGATTTGGTAGCTGTCATACAACTTTTGCACTAATTTCTTGCGGGCTACAATTCCAGGATCAATACTTGTATTTAAATCTACTGCAAATTCTGCTCCTCCATTACCATGGTGTGCTGCCGCTACTGGTTGCAGGTCTGCTTCCCGTCTGGCCTCCTTATCAGTCAATGCTTGCATAGGAATATTTGCTTCGTTGCAAATGTTATGCAGTATACTGCATGCATTTACAATAGAGCTTGCCACCAGCGGTTCATAATGCAGGATCTGATGTGAAAGCAGACATCGGAAACGCGACTTAAGATGACTTATAGTTCCCTCCATTGTGGCTATAGCTCTTTTATGGACACTGGTGTAGTATTCTTCAGGGGAATTAAGTGCAGGGTCCAGGATGGGCGTTAAAAGAGTCTTCCGAAGAGGAAATCTAGCATCGCCTGCAAATAAAGTGACAGGTTGAAATCAAAGGACATAAGTTTGTTCTCATGTTTAAATTGGAAATGGTTACTTACCCAAGAGCCACATGCTTTCCCGTTCTGCTATTGATTCTATTTCTAGCTGCAATGGATTGTGCATCCATATAAGAGTGTCATGCTTGGACCCACCATGGCTAGCATCGACGCTTGTGATTTTCATATCAGCATTGCATATCTACAATTACTTAAGTTCATTTTACTTTCAATTATCATGTACAGTGAGCATCGGTGTCGCCTGGAACACATCTGATTAGATACTACAATAACCTAAACTTTATGGACACATCTGATTTAGGCTAAAGGCTGATTGGTAATAATGTAGAAAAGGACAAAAGTCGTAAGAAGGTGAAACTGTAAGTACAAAGAGTTGTGTTTTTTTAAAATTAAAACTTGTCAATTAAATATTACTTTTGTCAATATTATAACAATTAAGATATGATTAGCAAATCTTTATCAACTTTTATAGACAAATAAGAAATTAAAATGTTTATCTACTCCGACACTGACTGTATAAATAATTATGTATTTATAAGTAATGGACTAGATTATTATCATTTATTTTGGATAGGTAACATACAGTCATTTCAAACAAATAAACATGTAAAAATTCTATGAATATGATAAACTCATATTTTTATATCTTCTAGTTCTGTGATAACTGATGTAGGTAAGTACTTACGAACTGCACATTCAAAGAGTAATACTTCTGGTTGTTTAAATAATTTTCTGCATGTTCAAAAGGTTTGACTATAGCAATGTGAGTGTTATCAATGCATCCAATCACACCAGGCACATTAAATTTTTGATAAAATCTGTAAATAAAGCTTGATGAGCAAAAAATTGATCAAAAGTAAAATTGCAAAGCAAAGATACAATAGAAACCAATTAGGTATATTTTACTTTGTGCGAGTCTGTGTTCTTTCTTGTAGTGTTGAAGGAAATTTGATGTATTTATTCCTTATTGTAGGATGGTTTAAAGCTGCTGTAACCTGAGCCAGGACCGCTGACACAGTTTGTTGTGCCATGCAGAGCCCTTTATTTTCACCTGTGGGTTTTTGGTTTGACCCATGGGCGTAAAAATACAAGGCTGTTAAAACCTGGAAATCCAATAGTAAGATTGAATATCCCTATGAATATAACAGTGATCGAAATTTGTTCCATAAATTGATTACCTACCTTAGTCTCAACGGATAGATCAGTAGACTTCTTCACCTTTGAAAGGAGGAATGGTGCTAATTCCTCAATAAGGCTCTGTGCGACGTTAATAGACAATCTGTATTGTTTTACAAAGGAATTATCATCCATCTCAAACGGATCGTACAATTCCCGCATCAATTGACGCCTTTTCCTGTTTTCATTATTTCGCTCTTGCCAATCCATCTCTAGAAATTCGAAGATTTCTAATTCATCACACATGCTAAAAAAAAAATATTTCTCTTGAAGTTTAAATAGGTACTTACGTACAAATTAGATATACTTAAATAAAAGAAATACACGAATTTTACTTACTTTGGATGAAACACAGAACCATGCTATGGCAACTAGGAGTAATACAAAAATTTCGCTAAAATACTGAAAACAGCGCCGTCTAAGAAAAAGTTAGGAGAAACAAAATTACGGTGTTGCTATATTTAAATATATGATTCTTATGCTGGGAGTTTCCATAAAATAGAAATCAATAAATAAAATAATTATCACAAGTTATTGGTAAAGTGAATAAAGAAAAATAATAGTGTAATAAATTCAAGCATATTGAGGTTATTAGCATCAGCACAATAATACAGAAATCATATTTTTGTATTTAAAACGTGCACAGTTTTGTTTTCTTATGGGCACACTTGTATTGCAAATGGCCGGTGTGAGAGTGTTTACGCTCCTGCGCATTTTCCTTTTGCAATAAAAGTCTCATTGTTTCGCAAGTGCATCTGCTATCCACGTTGAGTTGAGCCTCTGTTCCTCCGTGTTGCCGTGCCGCGTTACAATATTTCTTTCGTTTGTAAGTTTGTGTTGAGTTGAGTATCCTCCTCCGTGGGACGACATACCGAAAGGATTAGAAAACTTGTGAAGTTACTGTGGATTACTGACTGCGCATAGGCACTCTTTAGAGTTTGGACCCATAATTGCAAACAGTGAACAGTGAACTTCAACCATGTCACAAAATTCTTGCTGTGTACCAGGATGTGTTGTGGTTAGGAAAGATGGTATGTAAATTTTGTTTTTCTACCTTTATTCGCCTCACCTGGAGGGTTACACTCTATTCGTCATTATGTTTCACATATTGCTATTGTAATAGCCGCAGAGTACATTATATAATATATACCATTTACAAGGAGGCCAACGTTATAACAGTTATTTTTATCAACCTATGTACTACAATGCTACATTAAATTGAAATTGATGTAAATACTAATTGTAAAGGTCTCCTTGGTAATTTAGTGATACAAGGAATATACTACTCTCTAACGACAGCAGGTTAATTGATTATGGGATATCAATTTTACGGTCTAAAACAGAAAATTACTTCTTTTTCAGCGCAAATTTCTCAACAACTTTATGATATCCGATTTTTTTAATGCATAGTTATACATCTTCTATTTGTCTATGCAGTTGGAATTATGATAACAACTCAATATAAATTAGGAAAAATAAAAATCAAACACGTTTTTACGTAAGCACAAAACACCAACTTTTTCGATCACTTGTTTAACTTACTGGTAACGAATAACACTGTGAAAAAAAAACGTTAGTACTGGGAATAGTTTATTATGCAACCTACAATTTAATTTTTAAAAGACAATTGAATTAGTACTTTAAAAAAATCCTTTTAAAATCATGTACAAAACCGACGTCAACGCTTAAGAATTTATTGAAAATTGCAATTAAGTGGTGAATATTTTAAAATTTGAGGTGTTTATCTACCAAATGAAATTATTTTATTTTATTTTTGACTAAATATTTAGTTGTAATAAAACATCTAAATAATGTCTTATAAGTTGAAGAATTGCAACCGTTGTTTAAAAAAATTAAATTCATAGACTTAATAGATATAATAACATAATAATTTTTCAGTGCAATAATTTGCACTGAATAAGTCGAATTTTCTGTTTTTCGAACTCGAAACTGATAGGGACCCTTAATTATATACATATTTACATCTAACTAGTTGTGTCATTTTTTCAGGTGTGCCTCTACACCATTTCCCGAATCCAGAGACACAGCCAGAGAGATTTAAAACGTGGATTTCGAATATTGGTGGTGCAATAGCTACATTGGATCATCTTACTGTCTATGAGAACAAACGTGTCTGTCATAGACATTTTGAAGATATTCACAAGTATCCAACGAAAAGACTGAGTAAATTAGCAATTCCAGTATTGCATATCCCAGGTAATACTATTGTTATACTATAATAATCTTCAATACATTTATTTTGTAGAAGCAAATAATAAACATAGACAATTTTTTAATATTATTCTAGATCTGGAGGCACAATCACTTGGTGAAGCAGTGGTTATGTCAGTCTCTGAGAAGTCCCAACGAAATCCACTACGGGAATATAATTTTAATACATCAGGTATGTCTTTTATTACAAAATTTTTTTTTGGTTCAGATTTATTATCTTCTTTTCAAACCGGTGTGTGATTGCTTTTTTGAGCCTCAACTGAATAAAGTTATTTAATTTTGTATTTCAGGACAACATATCATTGAAGCTACGAGTATAATAAACAAGCCGGCCCTAGCTTCAACATCAGCTGTTTTAAAAACACAGTCAGATGATTTGATATCAGGTTTGTATATTTTTTATAAAGTGAGCTGAATAAACACCCAAAATAAACATTATGTTTAAATATTTTTATAGATTTATTAAGCAATCAAATCATTTATTAACAGATCATAAAATCCAATTTGTTAGTAATTACATACACTTCTTAAACACTAGTACATACATTTGGCCAATTATGGTAATAATTATTAATACTTATTAATGATGTCAACACAATCAAAAATAATGTCAAAATCATTCATCATAATGTCGAAATCACCACTAACTAAAAACAATAATAATAAAAATAGTCAAAAATCTATAATGATCAATAAAACATTATTTCAAAGCATGATTTGAAGGTTTTTTTTTATTTTTATTGAAAGATAAAATCAGCATTAGGATAAGTTGTGCACAGTTACTAGCAAGACACCATCTTTTCCATGAAAGTATTTTTTGCAGTGCCTCTCATATATTTAATAATATACAGAGACCTATTTGAGACATTCCTAAAATAAAAATATTTTTGAAGAACCTTCATAATGTGTTTCAAAATGCTACTACTCTGTAAAAGACTTCTTATCTACAAATCACTCGTCCAAGATAACTTTCTATATACAATTATATTTTTTTTAGGATATTAGACTACTTATCTGGTAATGCAAGTAATGATAATTTATATTTAATTTCTCTGATATGTCATTTTAATTATATTGATAAAAATACCTTGATGATCGATGACATCGGGTTTGAGATATATTTATTCTCATTAGAATTTACAATTCACTTACATGAGAACACATAATTATTAGCACAATGACATGTACCTGCCTAATTCTGTTTTAATTTAAATTATAAACTTATATCAAAATCTATGTGAAGAAAATGTATTCTGTATCCACCTATGTAATGTGGATTACATTATAGATTATAATAATGAATATAAAAGACATACATTACATATTTACAATATAAACTATTTGACAATAAAATAATAGAATAAATTCAGCCCATTACTGTCCCACTGCTGGGCATGGGCCTCTTCTCAGAATGAGAAGGGTTAGGCCTTAGAGGCCCTCTAAGGGGTGCAGGTTTCCTCGCGATGTTTTTCCTTCACCGTTAAGGCAAGTGATAATCAAATTGCGATCTGCACATAAATGCTAAAAGTCAGAGGTACGGGCCGGGTTCGAACTCAGATCCTCCTGCATGGAAGGCAAGCGTTCAAACGCTAGGCTATCACTGCTTGACAATATGAATATTTAATTTACAGGACATCAAAATGTTGTTGTGGAGTTACAACCTGACCAAATTCAACGCAGGACCCAGAAAAGAAAGAAAACAATGAAATCAAAAAGTATGTATATAATTTAATATAAAACACTATTACTGAATTGCACAATTAAACTGGAATGAAGATCCCGCCCAAGGTTAGGTCATAAATGTAAAAAAATACTTATTTACTTTGAATACTTTGAAAATATTATCAGCTACAATGAGAGGCTAAAACATTATAAAATCACCTCGTTAGCAGACAGAAGGAAACTGGCCGACCTGATATTCCCGCACAAAATATTTAATGGAAGCGTTTGCCGCGAATAAGTAGCTATAACCTATTTAATAATATCCCATGATCCAGAACAAACCTAGGGCATTTCGCCGTTCTGTAGGCAATTTAAAGACATATCAAAATGTTGTGATTTGGATATTGCTCTCAGTAAAATAATGTTAATTTTACTAGTGTTTCTTATTTTTGAATACCTTGACTGCTTGGAAACCACTGGCGTTGTGTTTGCTACCCTAATAATGACGGTTTGAATGACCTAATATATACGACGTTTTTGTTGATCCGATATATTTGTGCAAGATGGGTGTTCTGAACAATTTAACAACGTAGCTCGAACTTTAATCTCTCACGATCGTATTGAAGTTTATTACTAGTGTCGATGTTCATTACCATTTAGTACGTTGGAGACCCGCTGAATATTGCCATAACCACCACCCTCGACAAAACAGATTTGTAATCGCAGTATGTTAATTTCAAACATGATGATGCTACTTCCAATCTTGTCATAATCTCTTAGTAGATATTTAAAACGCGCACAGAAAATGATAAGGTGGCCATGAGAAGACAAGCAATTGTTATCGATACAAAAAAATAATAATTAAGAAACAAAATAAAATAAAAACACTTGCATCTGAGGGCCATTTATTTATTTATTTAATTACAACGGTTGTGTTACAACCAATTACACTGCCAAAGTACATTAGCTACATTTTTCAGCAGAATCCTTTTGCTTACATTAAGTGAATAATGAGTGCGAAATAAGCCCTTAATAAGTCGAAGTGTGTGTGTGTGTGTGATCATATTGTTAATCAAACTAAGTCCAATGTAAATAAGTTTCGTTCATAATCATCATACTCGCCTGTTAAGTTCCATTGCTGAACATGGGCCTCCCAATGACTGCTACCATAAACGGTCTTTTGGGACATTGCCAGAATCACCACACTTGGTATACGGATTGCTGATTGCATGTTCTTAGCACAAATAAGGATGCTGTTGTCCATCCTCTTTACATGATCCCTAAGTCGCCTTTTACGACACGCTCAGACGGAGAGTGGTGGTCTATTCTTTACCGAGAATCACACCGATGGATAGTCGTGTTAATATATTTTATCTACTTTGCAGGATATGGAAGTCTAGAAAAGGAAAGTACCGACACAGCAGATTTACTCATGTTCTTCGATGATTTGTTTGACAGCGTCAATGGGAGTTTTAGCGGGATAAAAGGAGGAAAAATCTACAGGGCTGCAGTGACCCCAACCTCACCTCACCACAAATTGTGGAACTATAGTCTACCTATTCTCAAAACCATGAAATTTATTAATTCAAATAACCAAGGAGTAGTGCCTTCGTTGTCAAGCTGGATCAAAACCATAGAAGGGTTTAAATTAATTGTAAAATATTTAAATTCCAAAGGGATTAACTCTTTATTGCTGCGCAATTTCAATCAAGACGCGTTGGAAAACTTTTTTGGGGCAATTAGAGCTCATGGTTACAGCAACATTATGCCTACGTCGTCTGCATTTGAAGGAGCCTTCAAAACTCTATTAATTAATAATATTTCATCCTCACATTCAGTTGGCTCAAACTGTGAAAAAGATGACGGTGTTTGTCTCCAATCACTAAAATATTTTTTAGCGAAACCAGGAGACAACAGCTCTACTGAATGTGAAGGGGAAATTGACAGTGCTCATTTAAATGTAGAACTTTTAAATACAGACGACCTAATACAGAGCCAAACTCCAATGGACGTTGAAAGAAGCGCAGCAATAGGGTATTGCAGTGGGTGGATAGCACAACTTGCCAAAAAGCATATTTATAAAAACTGTGTGGCCTGCAGAAACAATATGGAAGCAGAAGAGCTACAAAGTTTCCACAAATATATAAAAATGAAAGAATTTGGCAACAAAAGGTGGTTGTGCTATCCTACAAGAGCATTGTTTGATTTCTTTGCCCAAGTGGAACATATATGTATAGAAATATAAGCAATAAAGAATATATATCGGCATATATAAAATTAATTATAAATGTAAATGTAAATTTATCATATATTACTTGTGCTGAACATAAAGATAATTTGCGTAATTATTTAATAAATAAAAGCACAATGTTTTTCATACACAATTGGTGCAAAGATATCAACAATGTTCTCATTGGAAAAATAACCTTTTGGGATATAAATGATCCTATGAAAGAAAAGGCAAATAGACACTATCTAAAACATAAAGGAAGAAAAAGAAAAACACAAAATAACATATTAAATGTATAATTTAGTTTAGGAGTACTTAGACTCTCATTTTGTACCTATAAATTCAATATTTTCCCAGTTTTTCGTATTTTTACATAAGTAAACATTAGATATTGATATAATTTTGATGTCTGCGACAGCAACACATTTTATGTAGATAAATTCAAATGATTGTTTGCCTTTAAAATAGCATGGTTAAATAGTATTCATGTAATGTTTATAAAAGTCGCAAAATATACAAATTTACACCATTGATTGAATTTAGAAGATATTTATAGCATAATAAGTGCATAAAAAAATATTATGTTGATTAATAAAAATAAAAATTTACACAAATAACCAAATACTTCTCAAAAATTTCTCTAACATATGCAAAATTGCAAAAAACCTGGATAAATATTGAATTTTCAGCCACAAGCTGGAGCATCCCTTTAATATGCAGTGTACATAGTTAAATTTATTTTATAATAAATTATGTTAAAATATTAACTGTTTTATTCATAATTTTCAATAACTCTTCCTACGTCACTTGACATATAATACGTACCTAGTATGCAGCGTACAGCTATAGGTATATGTAGCTATAGCTAGGTACCTATACCCTTAGTTCCCCTACCGAAAAAATAGATGGCGTTGCGGTTGATATTAAGGTTAATAATAAAAAAAGGCCGAGCTGCCTGTCTATGTCCGATATACTATTGTAGTCTTTGCACAGAACCTACGAACCCAAAGAGTATGTAATCACTACGTTTAAGAGACGGGAGTCCCATAGAAAAAGATGAAAAACGTCACTTGTATGAAACGTGCGCTAGAACTGTATACCAACAAAGCAAAAAGAAATGCAGCCATTGCCGTAAAGGCAGAGTTGCCAACATAATCACCAAATAGGGATGTACTATTCATGCGTAATTCTATCGATAAATCGCTACAAAAATGTAGGGTTCCTATTTTTTTATTACATTTAAGATAGGCTCATTTCCGCCAACGTGAACTCTCTATTTAAACTGAGTAACAATTTAATTACAAAAAGAAGCCAATAAACCTAAGTTCACATTGGCGCAAGTGGTGATGAGACAAATTTCAAATTTCATTGTGCAGTCAAATTATTTTGACTACATAATGAAATTTGAATGATTTGCTGTGATGATGATAAAATAAAACAAAGCTTTGGATTTTATTTTCCTGTGCTCAGCTGCTGCGCTTTCGCTTCGCTTTGTCTCCAAAGGCATAATATATAGATATTTAAGTCAATGCTAAATGTGTGACCGTGTCAAACAATTTTGTTTGAAACATTCGCACACTTGGCATTGATAGAAGTTGACTTGAATAATATCTATAATTATGCCTTTGGAGACTTCTTGTAGAAGGGGAGAGCCACACATTTATTTATTTTAGACCACCGACGACCTCTTGATTTCCGTTTTTCGTTCTTTACAGTTGATTCTATGAGATTTTTTTTCGATTTGAGCTACTTTTTTCTGCAGGCTTTTAATTAAAATGTTATATATCTTCAATTTATTCAAAAGTTTTATTTTCTAGGTGTAAGTAGCTTTTATTTGTGCAGTCATCGTTAGTGTTGTTTCTCGAGGTCTTGCATGCGCTATTTTTGCAGTGCTGGGTGAAGGTTCTGGAAAATTTACAAAAAACATGTTAACATAATTAATTAAACGGGTTTTCCTGTGATGTAATAAACAGACAGACAGAAAACAAAAATTAAAAATTTCGCCATAATAGGCTAGCTCTATTTTTAATGTACAGACTTTTCGACTTCTACGATTTTTTTATAGTAAAAATAATTAATCAATTTAAGCAAATGGTTTTGTAATAGACACAGAAAAACCTGTAATGATAACATTATGGCATGTTAATACAGTGAATTAAATGTTAAACATAATTTGAAAATAACATAAGCCTTACCCGCAATAGAACATCTTTTCCTTTCGTAAAATTTTCATCAACATCTCCGCTCGATTAAGGTCCGATTAAATTGAAAATATAATAGATTTCTCAGAATTGGTGGTCAAAGGGCAATGGCAATTGGCAATGGTTCAGCAGTTGATAATGAAGGTACTGTAATATAGAAAAAATGTGAACTGACACACAAGCGAATTTAAATTTAAATCTAATCATGAAAATTTACTTGGGCTAAGTCTTTCCTTTTTATTACATTTTCATTTGCAAACAACTCTCTATTCAACCCATTGTTAACATCTAGAAAACACATTTATTGTATTATTATATAAGCAGCAGTTTTATACTTGAAGGAAAAGAAGGAAAAGAAAATCAAAAACAAAAGTAAATTTATAAAATTTAAAAATGAGAATATCGACAGTCGAGAAAAAATGTCACAACACTATCGATACTTGATTATGATAGGTTATTTTCTAAAATCTGGATTTATGTTATAATCACGTAATTCCTTTTCTGTAATAGCCTAACAATTGTAAATTTAAGCACTTATTTGTAAAAAAAGAATTACCTGTCTTCATTCAAAGGAAATTTTGCCATGAAGATTCGTTTTTGGCCATCTGACCGGCCAGTTGTTATACCACATATTTCGCACGTTTTACAATGCATTACAAATATTAGATACGTCACACGCATACACATACACAATAGGTAACAAACAACTTAGGTATTTGATTATTTATAAGAACGATGAAAGCAAAAACTTTAAACTTCGCCAAACAACTCTTTTGACAACCAAAACAAAAATGGCGGCTGCGTGCGATAGAGTAGAGAATATGTTTAAGCAAGACAGCGATATCCGCCATTAGTCCGCCATTGTCCGCCATTATTTCTAGCGCACGTTTCATACATCAATTTTTTACTAGGGAGTTGCGCGAACCTACCTTCAAAAATATAATATTGCAAATCACAGATTAATATATTTGTACTAGTAGTCTAAGATCCCTTTAACAACGACCTTCACCGAGATGTTTATTTAATGAAACATATTTTATATTACATTTAATATGTCAATAAATATATTGCATATGGGTTGCCTAACAAATTTCAGTCCAGGATATGATTAATTAATAATTTAAAAAAATATTTTTTTTATACTTTTCACCGGTGTGATTATTAGACAAATTCTATACCAATCGAAAGTATGAAGCCCATAGAACATGCAAACGTTAGGTTGCCTATTCTTTTCCGGTCACAACTGTCGGGTTGCCAGGTATAAACAGGTAAGTCGACATAGCATTTTGCACCGGTCTGATTATTGAATAAAAATTAAATGAAAATAAAGATTATTTCATTATGAACACGGTGGTATAGGGTTGCCTGCGAAAAATCAGTCCAGAATACCGGTTGCCGAATTTTGAAAAGTAAAATATTGCTGCGCCATCCCATGCGATAGCGAAGACAAAAGACAGAGCTAACGTGCTAACAATAAAACACGCCATGCTAATAACAATTTAACACCAAAAATTATACATGGCAGCCAAAAGATACTTCCGGATATCGCAAAAAGAAATGTTGTGATTATAATAAATAATAATATAATAAATCGTTTATTTTCAAGCATCTACAGACTCATATTTTGTTAGTAAAAACATACACTTACAATCTAAAGTTAGTATAATACATATTATAATTAATTCACAACAACGAGAGCCATACAGCAGTGGTTCACGTATGGATAGTCGACCCTGTCCGCTATCATAGTCAGGATGCTGTTGGAGCTGGCCTTAACCCTGCGCACCAGGGAGGCGCATCGTTTCCGGATGGTCGCTTAGAAACAGTCGACGCGCGCTTCTGCAAACATCCCTGATGCGCTGCAGAATCGCGGCAACCCCAGCAGCACCCTGAATGCATTATTAAACTATATACTTATACATATAATTATAAGTTTTTATATTTCATTGCCATAGTTCAAAATTTGAAATTAATTTGGCATTTTATTATAGCACTTTTAAAAAAAATTAGATTATTGTTGTTGTAAACTTTAAAATGTGCCTCTGTAAAGTTTAAGTTAGTTTGGCAACGAATTGGCGCTTTAGTAGTTTTGGCTTTCCACTGACGAAATATGTATTACTATAACCTTCTTTTTTACTAAAGATGTATATATACTTTAATGTCACCTAAAATATATACACACATAAAAAAAAAACTATTCCTCTATTTTAATAATAAACTAATCCAAAATGATGCACAGCATACACGAGTCTATCGCTATACTTTTCATTTTCAAGAACAAATAGCATGCGCACTCTCTTTCTTTAACTGGACGGACTTCAAACAACTGCTATGCTGTGTCCTCTTCTATCGCATTGGATGGTTGGTTGGGACCTCTCAGTCGCACATATTCACTCGCATCATTATTTCACTTTTCAAAATTCGGCAACCGGAATTCTGGACTGATCTACTTACATTCAACTTCCAATTACACTAGCACAGCATACACAGTGTTGGCAACTAGGCTAATACCAAATATGCTAACTTGCTGTTAAAAAAATGACAAAAATAATCTATTTTTTTAAAAAAGTGCTAAAGTAAAATGCCAAATTAATTTCAAATTTTGAACTATGGCAATGAAATATAAAAACTTATAATTATATGTATAAGTATATAGTTTAATAACGCATTCAGGGTGCTGCTGGGGTTGCCGCGATTCTGCAGCGCATCAGGGATGTTTGCAGAAGCGCGCGTCGACTGTTTCTAAGCGACCATCCGCAAACGATGCGCCTCCCTGGTGCGCAGGGTTAAGGCCAGCTCCAACAGCATCCTGACTATGATAGCGGACAGGGTCGACTATCCATACGTGAACCACTGCTGTATGGCTCTCGTTGTTGTGAATTAATTATAATATGTATTATACTAACTTTAGATTGTAAGTGTATGTTTTACTAACAAAATATGAGTCTGTAGATGCTTGAAAATAAACGATTTATTATATTATTATTTATTATAATCACAACATTTTTTTTGCGATATCCGGAAGTATCTTTTGGCTGCCATGTATAATTTTTGGTGTTAAATTGTTATTAGCATGGCGTGTTTTATTGTTAGCACGTTAGCTCTGTCTTTTGTCTTCGCTATCGCATGGGATGGCGCAGCAATATTTTACTTTTCAAAATTCGGCAACCGGTATTCTGGACTGATTTTTCGCAGGCAACCCTATACCACCGTGTTCATAATGAAATAATCTTTATTTTCATTTAATTTTTATTCAATAATCAGACCGGTGCAAAATGCTATGTCGACTTACCTGTTTATACCTGGCAACCCGACAGTTGTGACCGGAAAAGAATAGGCAACCTAACGTTTGCATGTTCTATGGACTTCATACTTTCGATTGGTATAGAATTTGTCTAATAATCACACCGGTGAAAAGTTTAAAAAAAATATTTTTTTAAATTATTAATTAATCATATCCTGGACTGAAATTTGTTAGGCAACCCATATGCAATATATTTATTGACATATTAAATTAAATATAAAATATGTTTCATTAAATAAACATCTCGGTGAAGGTCGTTGTTAAAGGGATCCTATACTATAGGTTGCAAATGCACAGACTACCTAGGTAGCAAAGACATTAAATTATACGTTTAATCTCTTTGCTAGGTAGTGATTGTAAATTTGTAAATGACTGGAAAAAATACCGACTAACGTAACGAGCTACAAGGTCATAAAAGTACTCTGTCTGTGTACAAGGAGCCAGCCAGCCAGCCAGAGCCAGCTTTGAGACTTGAGTATAAAGAACCCTGCAAAGTGCCAGGCTTAAAATTAAAAAAATCATATTTTTGAATTACGCGGATATGGGATATGCACCACAGACTACTTAGAGATACTATGTATATATGCACCATAGAAATAGTACAAGTACTGGAACGCTTAATAGTGCCGTAAAGCCGGTCTGAGGGAGAATACTTTGTGGTAACCGTGTCCTTGTCTAATAGGGTAACCATACATTTTAGTTAAAAGTAGGACATGATAGAAATATTTAATTATGTTATGAGAATAGTTATCGGGTAATTAACTACTGATATCGAATAGTAAGAATTGTTTTTTTCCTAGTAAATAGTGAAATATACGGTCCATACAGTGTATCTAAACGTTCTTACAAATATACATACACCCTTTTGGTTATAATTAGAGTCACAGGCAAGGCATAATATATAAATAGGCATATGCAAGGTTACTATATAATAAAAAAGAAAATTTAGAGAAAATTTCGGACATTGCGGAAAAATCCGGACATTTTCTTATACACAGATTACGTGTATAATAAAATGTCATGCGTGAATATTCCGGACATCTGGCAGCTCTAGTCATAGGAAACATTAGATTTTAACATTTTAAGATACAAATTTAATTCCTCTTCTACTTTTTCTTTCTTTTTTCTTTTTCTCTTTTAGCTTTGCGACCATCCTACGACCTTTCTTTATGAGATCTTTCCTATTATAGCAGAAAGGGTAACCCATGCTTAGTGCTGCAGAATCGAATATCACTTATTATAATATTCTTGTTTGGCAAACTCAAGTATAATCATCATTCACAACATTAAGCAATAAAACACAATGAATGAAAGTCAAAGCAAAACTTTTTTTAATTTCAAATCGGCATAAAAAGGTCGTCGTCGTTTCGTCAAAACGTTGAGATTCTAGATGCACGGTTCCAAAGTGGGCCGGGTTCTATGGAGAAGAGACCGGCTAGAAACTTAATGGTTGATTGTAATTTTAATTGTGTTGGCATTATAGTTGTATTTTGGGTTTATGTGCTTGTTTCCTCTTGCTTTACTTTTTTATTTGGTGGTTCACTGGAAACTGCAACATCTTCCCATTTACTACAAAATCCTACATGCCCTGATTCACCAGATGTTCCTGCACGTACAATTTATTTTGCACGTACAGTTTTTTTTCTTTTTGTGGCTATCTGTAATGTCAAAAATGATCTTCATTATGGCACAATATCTAAGTACAATATCCAATCCAGTAAAAGTTTAATCCATCTAACTATACTAATAGGAAAATATTAAACACAAATAAACAATAAGCAAAGTGTGTGAATCTTAAGTTTGTGCAATGTGTTATACTTTATATTAGTATAAACTATTACAGACCAGACAATTACAGACAACATTATACAACAGACACATACAACAACTGATAATTATTAAACATATTACAATAGTACCTATGGTAATATTGAAGGAACTGCTTCAGGTTTTAATTTTATTTTTGCTGCTGTTAAATAATTCATTATCTTTAAAATTTACACCACAAACACATGCGAACTTTTACACACTAATGTCAAGGTTCGTGGCTGTTATCCATAACACCCTCTGCTTATTATCAGCTGGAATCCTGAAAAAAACAAACATGGAATTTTAATAAAGTCTATCATTTTATAAGAGATACAAAAAAACATTATTATCTATTCGGCACAACAAACAACAAATGATTTCAACAAATTAACTTAAACTATATACAGGGTTATTTGTAAAACACCGGCAATGCTTTAAGGGGTGAAACTACTCATCAATATGAACAACTTTTACTACGGGACCAACCATGAAATCGCGAAAAAAAATTCAAACTTTTCATACATTTTGATGGAGCAAGGTTAATCTTTTGTATGAAAAGTTTGATATTTTTTTCGCGATTTCATGGTTGTTCCCATAGTAAAAGTTGTTCATATTGATGAGTAGTTTCACCCCTTAAAGCGTTGCCGGTGTTTTACAAATAACCCTGTATGTATACTTATACTATACTTGGAATCACTCAAATTATACAAAACAATAAATGCATCGAAAATATGCTACGCATTACAGATTATGGAAAACAAATCCAAATTTATTAAATTACGTAAATTATGTAACTTAGTGGACTGTATGTTATGTGAAACGATCTAAAATAAGTACTTGGAGCAACTATATCCCACAAAATAAAAATATATTGTCACACTACTCAATGAAACTTACCTATGGAACGATATTCCACAACCAGGATAATATTCTCGCTTGCACCCAATCATAACTCAAGTATTTACCATCTTGTCGCCAAAAAATTATTCTAGGCACAGTAATAATGTTTGATCACGTTTATTTCTGAACTATGAAAACCACGAATGTTGACAATAGGTTGACAACTAAGTTGACAATGTAAGCCATTTTGAATGATGTAGTGTTTCCCGCATGCAAACTTCTTTAACTACTGGTATCCAAATATTGTAATAATCAATCTTATTGAATAACGTATGGAAATAATAATATTTAATATAATATTTAAAGCACGTCAATTATAATTTTTATTATGTTTATTTTGATAGCCGTGGGTAGAAGTTTCATTAGTTCTAATATGTATGTAAAAACGATTCTGAAAATACCAATTTAGTAGATTACTAAGTTGATGAGTAATGGCCATGTGTGCGAGAGGGACACCGCTGAATCTCGGGTGACTTTCATGTGGGCACATCGTACAACTAATTATAGCAGTAAGCTCTCTAGTTATAGGTACTATGCATAGAGGTTATATGTCCAGGGAGTGTCGCCCACAGACTACTTAGAGATACTACGTATGTGTCGCCTGTCGCCTCGCCTTACAAAACGTACTTCTGTTTTGAAGCCAATGAGGTTAAAAACTGAAAGCTCATCGCAGATGGCGCCACTATCGGTTGTTCCTGAGAACCGCCATATTGTTTTTTGTTGTTGTTTGGTGTCCTACTTAGAACCATATTATACTAGTAAAATGTATTCTACGTGGAGTGTAATACAATTAAAAGACGAGCTAATAAAGAGGAATGCCTCTGGCATTGCTAAAAAAGCAGCAAAAATTGCACGGTAAATAGATATAAATATATAAACAAGTTTGGAGGTTATATTGTGTTCTTTTTGTAAAGCCCTATTTTTTCGTTGGGGGTTAGAGGCCTACGATCGAAATAATCTCATTGGTGTTGAAGACGTGCTTGAGGATGAGACTGTCAACATTCCGGCACTGCATAAGTTCAGGGATGTAAATGCCAGCACAAATCTCCCAACGCTGTCTTAACGCCACATTCAACAGTTTGCAGAAAGGTAAGAATGCTATTTAATTATGACTTTTTCATCTTTCCTTGTGGATTGGCTATATTTTGGATTAAATTCGACATACATGTTGTTTCAGGTGTCAAGTACCGCCCAAAGGAAGATTTCTGTACGAGTATAGAAGTATAGTTATAAAATAATAAAAATATACACTGTAATACGTTGATAGCGGTGCCTAAAATAAAAAGGGAGCATTGAAATGATGATGAATGTTTGTTTTATAAAACTAGTGTAAGAATTTCTCCCCAAATATTCCTCAGGTTTAAAATGGATAGCACTTAACCTCTACTTATTACTAGTCTTCGAATTTTTCTTTCGAAGGGCCTTTTCCCATAGTTTTCTTCTTTTGGCTTATTTAGGGAATATTATGGACTCCCGGATTTTTGCAACCAACGGCTGCTCAAAGCGTCATTTTATTAATTATTCTTATAACAATTCGATTGTTTATAAAAATAGTATGAAAGTTGACAGCTATCTGTCAAATTTCTGGAACAACCGACAGTAGCGACATCTGAAGTGAGCAAAAGGCAGTTTTTTACCCCATTCAGCCGCGTGATGACATGCGCGCGCATGTGGGCGTGGCTTACAGGGATACCATCGAAAAAGAATTACCCTACGATGTGGGGAAAACATTTTAACAGAGTACAGCTTTTATTTGTAAATAGGAAAACGTAAGGGTTCATAAATTAGGTAGTAATACATTATTTTTATTATTTATGTACAGTCGGATGCAAAAATTTATATGTATGTATATTTTTGTATCGAAATTAAAAGGGAATTTAAATTTATTTAAATAAATCTCTACATAACTGTTACTGTTAGCCTGTCTCATCTCACTGCTGGGCAAAGGCTTCCCCTTTTATTTGTGGGAACTGCTATATGATCACGTGACAATTTTTTTCTAAAATTCAAAATGCGGTTAACAAAAAACGCCTTGCAATTGCAACAGTTTTCTATACTATTATACAGGTTGGATCAAAATTTTGGGGCATTAAAGGTGGCTAGGGTTTTCTGTTATTAACATTAATGAAAACCATTCCTGTTGAGAAATAGAATCGAATGAATGAACCCCACTAAAGTTATTCGGGAAATGAAAACATCCTCGCTGACCTTTTTACAAAAACTTATGATGTGGCATTTAATATCTTCAAAATTGACCTAAAGTTTTTATAGTTTATAGAGGAAGAACAGTCGGACGACGCTTTGATCTCGTCGTAAATGCTGACAACGTCTAGACAATGTTGCATTTGTGCATGGAGGGTTGTCAGAAGTAAACAATATTTATTCATTTATTTTCGATCAACATCGTCATCAACATTAATATTATAAACAATAATTATGAAGAATTATCAATTATGTAGGTATTATCAATCAATTATATAAGTAACACTGAGTTTTGCTCAAGGGTCTATGTGGTTACAGTCTATGTGAATAGATATCACTAAAACATGAAGTTTGAGTACCATCATGATCGGGCTGTGTCAAATAGTGCCGGAGATACAAGCTTCCAAAAATTTAGTCACGTGGTCACATAGAAATCACTAAAACATGAAGTTTGAGTACCATTATGATGGGGCTGTACCAAATAGTGCCTGAGATACAAGCTTCAAAAAACTTGGTCACGTGGTCACATAGAAATCACTAAAATATGAAGTGCGGCTTCGTATTATTCAATACCCGTGTTTTTTACCTCAACCTGTGCCAGAACTGTCATATCAAGTTTCTCAAAGGCTGATCAAATTTAACCAACCGTTAAATCACATTTGAATTGATTGTTGACGTTGGTCAAACAATCACAACAGGTAACATGATTTGGCCAGCCTTTCAGAAATCGGGGGTGAGGTATAACAGATAAGATAGCCACTTTTAATAACCCAAAATTTTGCGCCACCCTGTATAGCTGTCGTTTTGAAATTGTATTTCTTAACAAGTTTTCAGTTTAAATATGACAACGCGTACCTATTCCTACGTGTTATATGGGATATTTAATTTCATTTTATGGCAACACTTACAGAACATGGCGTCACAGTCGATCAACAAAAATATTAAATTGTAAAAATTATTTAAGTGATATAAAGTAAAGAAATCGCTATAATTACACATGGAAAGTAATCATTTTCACTTTTTCTTTATTATAAGCATAATTTTTACAATTTTTGGATGCATAAAACGATATTAATTAAATATCAATCGGGAGCGAATTACATGTTTTCACGAGCTTGCGCCAAAACGAACTGACAGGCCATATAGGTAGTACATTAACTTTTAATGCCAATTTATTACATTCATTTTCAAGTATCGAACAAGGTCTCTAGACATATGAATACTCTAAGGTACTATGTATTATCTCTATGGGTGTGTTCAGTTATTACGCCGGACGACGCTCGACGACGCGGGCGATCACACTAAACCGTTCAGTTATTTGAGCGAGCGTCGTCGGACGATCGCTCCGGTCACTCCGTGAAATAGGAGGGTGAAAGTCGCACTCGGTCGCACTGCTGTCAACCGACCAATGACTGTAGTTATAGGATACAGCAGATATTTTGAAGTCGTTCGATTGGTCACTCGCGTAACGCAGTTGTGGATTGCTCGAAGCCGTTCAATTATTCCCGATGAGCGAGCGACATTCGCCCGAGTGACTTTCGCACCGAAAACTGAATTACTGAACGTAGCCTATGTTAAGCACTACTTGCATCAACCATCAACTGTCACTTGTCAGAGGAAATGAACCACAGACTACTTAGAGATACTAGAACTCCACCCATTGGCTACGTTCAGTAATTCATTTTTCGGTGTGAAAGTTCTCGAGGCTCGACGACGCATTATCGTCCGGGTGACCGTTCAGTAATTTGAGCGTGCGTCGTCGGACGATCCCTCCGGTCACTCCGTGAAATAGTAGGGTGAAAGTCGCACTCGGTCGCACTGCTATAAACACAGACTACTTAGAGATACTACGTATGCTATAAACCAACCCATGACTGTAGTCATAGGATACAGCAGCAGATAATTTGAGGTCGTTCGATTGGTCACTCGCGTACCCATAGATTATACACTATTACTGACGCGTAAAGCAGCTTTAAGAGCGAGCGACATTCGCACGAGTGACTCATCCGAATTATGAATTACTGAACGTAGCCTTTGATTTTACACTTGACAGTTGTGAGTTGACGACCATAGCGGGTATGTCTTCTGACGCTTCTGACTTTTCATGATTTTATTCTTTTGATTGGAATTTCAGTAAAAGCCACTTTATCTTTAAAAAATGTTAACTAGAAAATTAGTCGCTAGAGCTGTTCTTCTCAGAACGCTCAAAAATGCGGCTGATAACGTAAAGCAACCGAAAAGAAACGCAGGCCACGGGTAAGTCGGTTGTTATGTCATTAGTTTTGAGAATATGTATGGAATTAATAGCTATTTTTATATTATGATTGTACAGACCTTGATGCAACCATTATAGTTCGACAGACTGACCAATCAGATATAAATGAACTACATCATTATACAAAAAATATAATTGTAATAATGTGGAATGAATCTTATCACAGGCCATCCTAACAGTCTACAAATGATCGCTAATTTATATAGTTTTAGGGGGACATTGCCATTTATTAGAGATCACATTTGGCAGATACACTGGTGATTGCAGTACCTCATAGGTACCAGTGTCATATTGCAGTCAACGGATCCGTGTAGGTTTCCAAAGGGTCAGCCCCTAGTAAACCTCTACCTAAATCTACTAGTTTAGTGTTACATTAACACTTTCTGGGACAGACCGCCTCTCAACGTTATCTCAGTATATCGTTATGAGACAAAACGGCTAAGGGTGGTGAACTTTATTTCATATAATTTGACAAACCGTCGATAGCTGTTGCTTGCCCATAACATTCCTAGGAAGCACATGATCTAGTGTCACATCACATGACTTCATTCATTCATTGGTGTCACAACAAACTCTTTTCAAATCATTTTTCAACACTCACATACACAGTGCTTATGCACCAAAACAACACATTCACAGCGCCGACAGGCATAGACTGAGCCATACAAGCATCTACAAGTGTCTGACTGCAACAAGTGTCTGCGGCTGTATTTATCATATCAAAAATTCAAAATATATGTAATATGGTAGTATGGCTGTTGACGGTATGATAAAATGTATGGGATTTTGAAGTGTGATAATATGTATTATATTATAGTATTTGCAAGTGTCATATCATGACATTTGCAAATAGTCAAGTGTCCCGGAATGTGTTAAAATTCTGTTTAATTTTTCAGGGTTTGGTCATACAGAGTCCCACCACCTCTACCCTCTAGAAGTGCTATATTACTAGCTGAGGGTCTCGGAGGTCTCTGCTGGTGGTGGATCCTGTATCACATTTTGACGGAGCCTGATCACATTTTAGTAGGTTTTGGTTGTATACATATAAATGAGTAATCAAACAATAATACATCTATATTAATCCTCATTAATTATTAATTACTGATACACACACACATTGTCTAGGGATATTTCAGTAATTCATTGATGATAAAAAATCATCAGAAATTGCTAGATAAAGAGAATTTTATATGCAAATAAAATTTATGGACTATCATAATATAAAAGTCAACTTTTTTAATTTGTGTCAATTACAGACAAAACAAAAAGAATAAATGGAAATTGTACTAAAATAAGAGGTTTTATGTTTTGATGCATAAAAGAAAAATGTATAATTTTTTGGGCTTTTTTACATGCGAAAAGCAACAAATTTTTTGATCAAGCTATTACAAGTTACAATTTTGCATTTATTAAACTATGTAATAAACAGATTCCAGTAGCAGTAACACTTAGATTAATACAATAATTAGTAGTGGGCGGCCTAGGTTAAGTCAATGGCTAGGCAGAATGCTACTATGACGTGTTCTCGATAAAAAAAGCACAGTTTGCATCTTTTGATATAAAAGATGCAAGTTTGTATTTCGATTTTGATCTTGGTAGGTATAACACCACGCCACTGAATTTCAAGCCTTAACTCAGAGGAGATCAACTCTAAACTCATCAAGGAGTGTGTCCAGCTGCTGAACTTACTAGGAACATCGAATTCGGTAGCGATAGGATGGGTACCTGTGGACACAGTGGCATCGGTGGCAATGAAACTGCCGATGAGCTAGCAAGAGCTGGAGCGGAAAGCACCACAATGGGCCCTGAACCCATTTGTGAAATTCCTAAGTGCACAACCTCCACATACCTCAGGCCCTGGGGATATAAACAGAGTACTAAGCTCTAGGAAAAGTCCTCAGCCCAAGTACACTCCAAAGTGCTTCTCACAGGCTACAACAGAATGTTTACGGAACAAGCGCTTTCCACGAACAGGAGCCTTATTAGGATCTTGACAAGAACCCTCACTGGCCACTGCAAACTAAACAAACACCTGCAAGAAATGGGCCTTAGTGACACCACAATTTGCAGATTCTGTCGCGAGAAGGATGAGACGCCCATATAATATCCTATGGGAGTGTGACTTAGTACACCACACTAGAAGCCAGCACCTGGGGGGCCACCTAATCTCACCAGATTAGATTAAATCCCTCCACCCCAAGAATATAGTCAATTTTATTATTGACTTAGGCTAGAGGGAGTGCTGTAATAATACAAGAAGCGTCACAATAGATCTTCGCAGGTCGCAGTGACCAAGGGGCTTAGTACCCTACCTCTACAAATATATAAAAATAATATAACAAGATTATTTTTCTAATATGACTTATTTGACTCCAAAATTAACGAAAATAATTCAATCATGAATAGAAATTGTTCATTTAAGTATTTACTTTATTCTATTTGTGTACATGCAGAGTGAAAAAGGAAATTATTTTATTTTACAGGGAGAATTTCCATATGTTGATCCAAGCACCTATACTGATGATGAACTTGGCATCCCCCCTGACTCCGCGGGATCACTGAGGAAGTGAACATGGGTGTAATTATTATTTGTAGATTCTAATTTTGTTGATGTTAAATAAAAATGATTGAATTTATGTAGGTAGGTCTGTATTAAACCCTTTGGTTTCCTTGTACAAGTCATTCCATTTATATTTTACCTATGATAAAAATAACCGGCGCTTACCTACATAACAAATACAATAAGGTAGTTTTTTGAATACTTCAATTATCCGTATCAGTGAGTCGGTTCTGTAAAGAGTTACGTAATTAATTTATACCCTTTGAGCGTTAGCGAAGGCAGGTCTGTGTTTGAGCCGATGAACCCAATTATACAAATGAACCTCATTTCAGTGAGCCAGATGCAAATGTTCCAATCCTAAAAATGATAGGTAAACTTTGCCCACGCCTACTCAACTTTGATTTGCCCTTACTATTTTACCATAAAGAATGGAAGATCACTTAAAGAGGCCGGCGGAGTATGCGTAGTTCATACAAACGGAATACCAAAATAATTTGTAAATCAAACATATTCTTAAGGTAGTGTGTACCTATTTATTCCGATTGGATTGCAGAATATCTAGGTTCCCAAATATATAATAAATAAGAACACTGCTGTAAGCATGGAATATGAAAAAATAGGTTTTCAAATTTAAAATTCTTCATATCTCGTCATTAAATCAATGCCCTTTCAAAATATATATTTGGGAACCTAGATATTCTAGATAGGAATAAATGCACACTACCTTAAGCATACGTTTGATTTACATATTATTTTGGTATTCCGTTTGTATGAACTACGAATGCTCCGCCGCCGCCGGCGGCCTCGGCCACAGAGTAAGGAGTAAAAGAAGTGATCATCTCACAGTATGATAAATGCCTCAAAAACGGACATCACTTTTTTATTCTACTAATCGATAGTATACACTGTTTTGAATGCTAGAGTAGAACTCCCAAAAGCCAATTTAGCTTAGAACCAGAGCTAGAATTTTTTAAATATTTTTCATAGAAATCATTAAGAATTGCTTTAACGTATTATGTATGCAACATTTTTTTGGTTTTAATTATATTATGCGATAAAGCCATATATCAGCTATTTTTAGAAATAAACAAAAAAGATAATTAAAAAATATTTAAGTAATTTAAAGAAAGTTACGTAATTTTTTCCGTAATTTTGAAATTATTTTTTTGCGCAGTTTGTATGAGCTAGTAGCATTTTATTTCACACAAATGATTCTTTAGTGCTATGTTAACCTATGTGTAAAATATCAGACTCTTAAAACGTAGGAATTCGGATTTTTAGACTTAAGAAGATTTTTTGTTAGGGTTGACAAATAATAAAAATTCTAAATGTAAGAAGAATAGTGATATTAACTGATTGGTATTCCTTTACACAATATTTACCGATTAGAAATTATTAGGTGCAATTTTTGTGTTCTGATAGTAATAACCCTAATATCAATGAAATTGAAAACCATAGAATCATCATAACTTCGATTTCCTGATGGATTTGGATCAATTTTTTTTTACAGTTAATAGTACAGTTCTGAAGAATGTTTTAAGATAAATATCAAGTGCTACTTACAAAAGATGTCAGAGGAAAAAAATTAAAAGGAAAAAGAATGAAATCAGGCATACTTATCTATTTTTCTATTATCGCAAAGTCTATTCCGATGTGCCTATAACATGCCTTAAATATAGTGTCAATAAACTCTGAAAACGAATGTTCAAATATGTTCAAATGTTTTTATTTATCTTTAATTTTTAATTTATTTGTAAATATTTAGTCTATGTATGTAAATAACTTGAACATTTAATACTTTCTATTCTATTCTATTCTATATATTAATATTTTCATTACATCCTTTATAATTGCGTTTTTCTGAAAATCCAGAAAATTATAATGAAAATTATTACCGTGCTTTTAAGGATATTTAAGATCTGGGAGTTCTACTCTCGCATTCAAAATAGTTTATACTTTCGATTAATCGAATAGAAAAGCAATGTCCGTTTTTTGAGGCATTTCTCACACTGCATCTGTACAAACTCATATACAAGCAATGACATTTTACAAATAGACGGACCATACACCAACATTCATAGAAATATTACAAGCCTAGAAGAGTAACAATTTTCTGACATATAATTGAACTGTAACGCGCTAGCGTGACTTTTCTATCTAATATGCAGCGTAATGAGTTAAAAAGAGACAGATATATATAAACTCGGCACTCGTCAAATAGAACAGAATCATTATGTAGCCGTATTACGATATCAATGGTTTTAACCAATTCATAAGGAAAATCGCTAAGTCCTTTGGTTATGACATTTCAAAAACCGGTTTCATTTGGACTTGAATGACAAGTCGATTACAGCTAGCTGTCTCTTTCAATCTCATACGCGCGTTTATTTGATAAAATAGTACCACTACATTTGAAAAGTTAAATTAATAGTTATTCTTCTAGGTTTATCATATTTCTATGCCAACATTAATGCACTACAAAAATAAACTTTAAAAAAAAAGTAAAAACCGACTTCAAAAAACTAAAAAGTATAAAATAATTTTCTTAAAAAACTTAACAGCTTCTGAAGTCGGGGCCACTGCCAAGCTAGGTGCATTGAAGAATTATAGGCCCCGACTTCAGAAGCTGTTAAGTTTTTTAAGAAAATTATTTTATACTTTTTAGTTTTTTGAAGTCGGTTTTTACTTTTTTTTAAAGTTTATTTTATTTTTCAATTTTGAGTGCCTTAAACAATACATAAACATGAGATTACAGCAATCGCGAGTGATGTGCTGTTATTCATTCAAGAGTTCCATTGTCTGTCTCCGAAGATCTTCATCAGATCCTCACTAAATTTAAATGGGAACACTTCGGAAGTATACCCTTTCAAACAAAAAAAGAATCATCGAAATCGGTTGGCGTGATATTGAGTTATTCGACCATTTGTCGCGCACATACTTAATGTAAATTTAAGACTTATATGGTTTTCTCATGGATCCCATTGCCAGAACTGAACCAAATTAAAATGGGACCAATCGGGAAGCACCAGCTTTAAAAAAAAAAAGAATCATGACAATCGGTTCACGCAGTCGAGAGTTACGAGGTAACAAACATAAAAAAAAAACACGCGTAGCTTTGAGAACCTCCTCCTTTTTTTTGAAGTCGGTTAAAAATGGCGTAAACTTTACTATAGCTACATAGCAGTATAGTACTACCAACTTATCTGTGAACAGAGTGATGGCGCTGTTGGCTAAGAAAAAGCATTTTTGACAAGATTTCAACCGTCAAATCGTATGAATTTGTTGTAGTTCCATTTTCTGCCACTTCACAGATAAGTTGGCAGTTACGCAGTACTGTACATATAATTATACAGTGCGCGAAGAAAGGGAAAGAAAATGAAAGCCATCATACGCCATGTCGCATGTCGGTTGTTAGAAAAAGATGAATATAGACGTTTAGTTAGGTACGTCAGTTACGTGGCATTAGCTGCTGCATGCTCATTCTCTCAGTCGAGTCGGTGGGGCATTTACCTTGCATTTATCTTGCTAATATAGAGCGCGGGCAACGCGTCTATTTGTAAAATGCCATTGATACAAGCACATCATGATAAGAAAACAAAAAATATTATTCTTTTACGATTAGTTGATAAATCAACCCTACCAAGGAACAACTAGGTATTCTGTACCCAACCCAATAGTTGCTACACCTACCTATTGGGTAACGAGAGCACCCTACCCCAGGGGGCCCACCACGAATGTTATTGACGTATCGTAACGACAACGTAATCAAATTTAGAATGAAAAGTAGGTACTTACAATAATTCTATCGCATTTTTGTACAATTAATTTTACGCAACATACACGCTTGTTTCATATAAATAAATAAAAACTGCATGTATTTCCAAAAAATATCATGGATTAACGTGTACTTTTGATTCAAAGTTTGCTTACGTGTACGTTACGATAAGTTAAAAACATTCGTGGTTGGCCCCCAGGTAACCCTGTTTGTATAAAACCCCTGAAAACAAGAAACACTATCAAGATATTCTCAAAATAACTCCCGTCAGATAGGTACTTACGTTCCGACTTCGGAGGCGTACGTTGTCAAGTAATATTCAAATAATTGTATGGAACAGGAACAGCCTATGGGAACAGCAGATTTTGTATTCGCGATTTCACTGTTGGTCACAATCACAACGCGTTCATATCGATGAGTACAAAAAACTCATAGAACAAGAGCCCACGACGCGCGACGGCAGACCTTCGTTATTATAAAAAAGCTGAAAGTTTTTCTGTGCATGTGCCCTATACCTAGGAACAAGCCCTATACAGGTAAGAACGACCAGCGACTATAGAGTTTGTAAAGGTGCTTATAATAGTACATCGTTAAAGTATAAAGCTCAATTTTTTTATATTTTGTTCGGGATAACTTTAGAAATCTCATCATCCATTGCCGGACACTTAAGACAGTTGCTACCCCCTGCCAGACACCCCTAAACTTTAATAAATTAAACTTGAAATTGGAAAAATATTGAATTGCCCGCCACAAACTGTAGCTTTTTTAGCATCGGCGCATCCCCTGTATAGTATACGCAAATCTTTATGAGCTCGGTACAGAGCCCTGAACTGAGCTCTGAACTCTCTCCCTCTAGCACCTATAATAAGCGTACTGCGCAGCCACTCCCGTTCAACTTCCGAGAGCTCATAAAGTTTTGCGATAACTATATCTCTCCTCCGAGAGGAGGAATTAAATATTCCTCGGATGCGAAGCGGCGACGACGCGACGGCGACTGGTGTGCGTCCACCTTTAGTCATTGCTTTACTGCCCTTTAGGTGGACGCACACCTGTGCGTCGCGACCGCGCCGAACGAGCTGAACGAAACGAAGTTTCTTATGGCTTTCGCACACCTGTCCGCGCCGAAAGAATCGTCCGCGCCGACCGAATTGACCGCGCCGAAAGAAATGACGTTTCGTTGCGTGCATTTCCTTGACGCATATCGCATGCTCATTATGTTTAGTTTCATAATTGGTTTTCTGAAATCACAGATTTATTAGATAACTATGGTTTTTAAAAGAAGCAGAACAAAATACCTAGCCTGCTTATGTTATATGACTGATAAGGTTCATAACCCTATACAGATTTTATACAGAATTGATGTTGAAAATATCATTCAGATTTTATACAGATTTTAGCATGTTATATACCCCATTCTTAACTCTAATGATAATATTAGTGACCATGACAGTTTCAAAACTTTGAATTTAGCAGTTCCTTCTTCAGATAAAAGGCTTAATGCATCTGGCAACACTGATGAACTTTTGACTCGAGCCCATTGGCAACACTGTCCGAATCGTCCGCGTCGAATCTGATGACGTCATCCCAATGGGGTAAAAAACTGCCTTTTGCTCACTTCAGATGTCGCTACTGTCGGTTGTTCCAGAAATTTGACAGATAGCTGTCAACTTTCATACTATTTTTATAAACAATCGAATTGTTATAAGAATAATTAATAAAATGACGCTTTGAGCAGCCGTTGGTTGCAAAAATCCGGGAGTCCATAATATTCCCTAAATAAGCCAAAAGAAGAAAACTATGGGAAAAGGCCCTTCGAAAGAAAAATTCGAAGACTAGTAATAAGTCGAGGTTAAGTGCTATCCATTTTAAACCTGAGGAATATTGGGGGAGAAATTCTTACACTAGTTTTATAAAACAAACATTAATCATCATTTCAATGCTCCCTTTTTATTTTAGGCACCGCTATCAACGTATTACAGTGTATATTTTTATTATTTTATACAAAACTTCTATACTCGTACAGAAGTCTTCCTTTGGGCGGTACTTGACACCTGAAACAACATGTATGTCGAATTTAATCCAAAATATAGCCAATCCACAAGGAAAGATGAAAAAATCATAATTAAATAGCATTCTTACCTTTCTGCAAACTGTTGAATGTGGCGTTAAGACAGCGTTGGGAGATTTGTGCTGGCATTTACATCCCTGAACTTATGCAGTGCCGAAATGTTGACAGTCTCATCCTCAAGCACGTCTTCAACACCAATGAGATTATTTCGATCGTAGGCCTCAAACCTCCAACGAAAAAATAGGGCTTTACAAAAAGAACACAATATAACCTCCTAACTTGTTTAAATAATTATATCTATTTACCGTGCAATTTATGCTGCTTTTTTAGCAATGCCAGAGGCATTCCTCTTTATTAGCTCGTCTTTTAATTGTATTACACTCCACGTAGAATACATTTTACTAGTATAATATGGTTCTAAGTAGGACACCAAACAACAACAAAATACAATATGGCGGTTCTCAGGAACAACCGATAGTGGCGCCATCTGCGATGAGCTTTCAGTTTTTAAATACTTATTTGTAGAACGATGGTTTCAGTTTTGTGATGAAAACAACAAACATACAAGAGAATCAATTTTCACATCAATGATCTAACAGTATTGTTTCCATCCTCAAAATTTCAAGGTTATTTCATGGTTGCTGATTTGGATACCTACCGAATTCTTCCGGCGCGCGGCGATTCGTTCGATTCGACGCGGATAGTTGTGCGAGGTTTTATAGGATTTAATATGAAGAATTCGAAAATTCGTTTCGTTCGGCGCGGTCGATTCGGACAGGTGTGCGTCCACCTTAAAGAATCCTCTTTAGCCATTGCGGTAAAGCCACTGCCTTTTTTGTGCTAAGAGAAAAAGCCTCGTTTCTCGATCAAACCGCAACAATGCATAAAAAAAAAGTTTGACGTAAATCAAAAACAGTGAAATGTAAATTTCTCCTGTATCTACACGCTTGTTTGTCCTAATTTTAGTAAATTAGTACCTATTTTATTTGTTGGAATCTAAACAAAACATGTGCAATCCTTTGTTCATTAGCAGTAGTCTTGTGATAATGTGATGTGTTCATAGTATTCGAAATGGAGACAAATGCAAATCAGAAGGGTGAGTACATCGTCATTCGGAAAGGTCTCGAGTCTTGTTTGTGTATGAATAACTGTATCTTGCAAGTCTTGCGACATAAATTTGGCTGACGTATGTAGTCCTAAACATATTATATTAATTACAATGTGTCCTCGATTAACAAACTATGTTTTAAACTTGAAATAAATGATATTGCTGTTTTGGGCGTCATATGACGAAAATGAGCTTATCATGTTTTTGATGACTTTCTTATCGCTTTGAATTTGGCGTGAAGACAAATTGAAACGTACAAATCTGCTAGTATTTCTGATTAATACAATTGTTGCTCTTCTCCTTGAGTGTTCCTGTGCTAGAGTATGAGTCACTTTGTTGGCATTGTGTTGTCGTGTGTATGATAAATACTAATAAGCAAGGTGCGACGTGCCTGTATATCAGGAAAACAACAGATGATATGTTGGGTCAGAGTACTTTTATTGTTGTATATTTTATAAAGTAATCTCCTTTTACATAATCACTTGTGATGGGTGTAACCTGCACAGGTTATGTTTTGATATGGAAATAATATATATATAATAATAATATATATTGTATTGTATTGATTTACATTAAATCATAAATAAATATTGACTTTAAATGCCTACATGTTTTGTGTATCTGGTTAAAACAAAAATAAAAAAGCTGAAATAATTTTCTCTGTCATCCTTACTATTAGTTTCCCTGCTCCTTACAAATAAGTTAAGTTTTTAGGGATCTGATTTTTCAAGTTATACCCAGTTGCCCCTACCATTGACGCCACCACTGGGGGAAATGGGAAGTTTTCCCAAAAAATATCTCATTGGTGGTGGCATTGATGGCAGGGGTAAATGGGAATGAACACTCCTTTTGGTCCCAGTTGCCTGCAGTGGTGACAGGTGGGAAAAATAAATTAATTTACTCCCAGTAGAGATGTAGCTATTGGTCAATCAATATAGAGTGATGTGGTATGAAATATTTTTCACTTATGTCAATAAATGGATGATATGCATTTTTTTTGTTTATATACAGAATACACTTTGAAAACATAAGAAAAAGATAACTCTCATAAACATCAAGAATGGAATAAAATAGATCTTTATTTCATGTGAACCAAATACAGGCACTTATGACATTACTTGGAAATATATTTTATAAATCACATTATTTACCATAATTCAGATTTTAAAAATGCGCAAGGACAGTTACTTTAATTATCACAGATCATCTGAATATTCACAGTAAGTATGGACTTTCTTAAATTTACAGGTACTTAAATGTTACTTAAGTAGAGCCTCTCTAATCTAGATAGGCAAAAAAAAGCCCATGGTGGATTACCAACGAGTCCGGATTGTGGTCAAGTACATATCGACGACACGGTTGGCGCATTGGCTAAGCGATTAGCTTTCTACGCCACGTGCCGCGGGTTCGATGCTATGCCAGCAAAATGTATAGGACAGACATTCACAGATCATGTGAATATAACTGTTGAATAGTCAATAGTTTATGTAAATTTGGTACATTTTGCTGGAGTTTCTATTCTTTGGCGTCTGAAGATTGGCAACTTGCCTAAGGGAGTAAGCCCCAGCCTAAGCAGGCCGCACAACCAAGCATAATTACATCATTTTTTTTTTTTTTTTTTTTTTTTTAGCGTGGTAAAATCATCAAATGAGTCCTCCCACCCCGGGCAGGGCGGGAGGGACTGTCAGACTTGTACGGACTAAAATCCACGGTGTTCCTTCAATAGCCCTTTACGTTCCGGGGTCACGGTAATGAGATAAGTCCCGCGACCCCGGCAGGCTTCGGCCCTCTACAGGGGGGGCCCCGTCATCTTTCTGACGTTCTTTGAGGCGCGCGTGGAACACAACGCGCCGTCGACCCGGGCATGGTCCATGGTCGGACAGCGAGTTGCCCTTTACTCGCTGTCCGCATGCCCGCGCCTACGGTGGCCGGAGATCGTCGGCCGGCGCCCGACGCCGTGGGCGACCACCACTGCGGCTGGGCTGGAGGGAGGACGCCATCCTCTCCCTCAAGCGGCCCGCCTCCTCCTTCGATAGCATGACTGCTTCGCAGAAGGAGGTGACCGCTTCCCACTCCGTCTCGCCCCGCAGCATGGCCTCGACCAATGCCGGGCGCGAGAGGTCTCCGCCTATCGCCGCCCTGAGGACACGTCGGTGCTCTGCCCAAGCGGGGCAGTCTTGCACCGTATGCTCTACTGTGTCCTCAGGGCGATCCTCGCAGTGGTGACACCCAGGCGTTTCTGCCTTCCTCATCAGACACAGGTACCTCCCGAAACTTCCGTGTCCGGTGAGGACCTGCGTCATGCGGTAGGTCAGGACGCCGTGCCGCCGATCCAGCCACTCCTCAAAGAGGGGTCTTACCGCCGCGATTGCGGCGTGCCCGAAGCATAATTACATCTAGGGAAACATGTACAAGCAAAGGGTTGCAATAGCTGCTTCCTAATAATATTTGATTAATCAAATAAGAAATAGAAGAGTAATATTTTCCAGATAAAGATGATTCTTAAAACTTCTGTGGCTTATTGTACCAACATAGAATGTTTTGAAAGATTGTGGTCATCAACAAACTCGGCCAATCCCTGTCGAGTTTTGGATGCAGGCCTCTCAATCTGAAACACAATATCTTGTTCTATGACTTACTACTTTAAATACGCAACAGATACCACTGCAGCCATTTAGATGAGGTACCCAAGGCCGTCTTAAGCCTTATGTAGGCCCCTGGGTAATAAGAGACTGGAGGCACATCCGATTTTTTTTTACTACTTATTAAAAAAAAGTGCTTTTAATTAGATAATTGGGTTGGAAATTTCTTCGTGGTACTCCCAGAGGTCGAACTTAGCTGAGCCCAACACTCGGCTTCCAATATAAATTGAAAAGTTCTTAGTGAAGACTTCATAAGTCGCAAAGATTATGTAGCTTGTTTTTCTAAGTTACTTGACTTTGCACTGGGGTAAAACCGGCACTGGAGGTACCTAATGGTTAACCTGGTTGGGGATGAGTCACAGGTCAGACTATGATTGTCAGCAGATGTCCTGCCTCATTTAAGAACTAGCTTAGCTTTAGCTAGACTATTCTCCGGTGGCGGATACAGGGCAGATCAGAGATTGATTTAAGATTTCCTTTCATGAATTTATCCCTCAGTGTCCCGCAAAACTAATTTCTGAATCCGCCAAGCACTGCTATCCTGTCGTTTCGGTTCCGCAAGTCCAAATTAGCATAGAGACCCCTCGACTCCTCGCGGCTCTTTAGTTTTAAGTTTTGTCACATGGCGCCATATCTTGACCCTCGTTGTATGTCTACAAGCAAATTGAATTACTGCACGCGATTCATAATTATACAGAGTTACTGGTTATTCGATGTAATTCTGATAAATACGACGAGACTACTGCTACTACGGGACTAAGAGAATAAGACGACATAGAAGTTCTAAACTGCACGGTGGCTGCTGCGCTCACTTAAAGTTGTAATTGTTTGCCACTATTGGCATGGAAGTTGCATCGAATTAGCATTCGCAGTTAACTTACAGTCAAAATGCATTCTATCTCGATCTCCTTATATACAATACATACTTTGTCATATAGTTGTTAGCAATAAAGAAATACCACAATAACTCACATTAAGGAACAAGATTCATTTGTGAACCAAATCATGTGTGCCTTATTACATATTCAAGGTGGGTCTTAACCATTTATGTGTTTTGTCGCAGTGTCGTGTATGGTGAACTTCGCGTACGACGCGTCGGAGTCAGATGAGCTGACGGTGAGACCCGGTGACGTCATCCGTGACGTGGAGCGGCTGCCTGGCGGCTGGTGGCGGGGTGAGCTGCGCGGCCGCCGCGGCATGTTCCCTGATAACTTCGTGACGGTCCTAGAACATGCTAATTCAAGGTGAGATAAACTGGATGTTTTTAGCTTCTGAATGGGCATGCAAGTTAATTCTTTTACATTACCTAGCACAGTAAATAACTGCATTGTGGGTACCATTACACAAACTTCACATGCGCAAACATTCCGGGGTCCGAACGAATATCAGTGAAAATGTAACAAACAGACCGACAATACATTACGTTTTTGTATATTTTTTTTTTTCCAAAAATTCAATATTGGTCAAGCAGGAGGGTCTACCCAACACCGAAAAACTAGACAAGTAGTCGACGAGATAAAAAAAAGTTTGGGGACCTCTAGCTTAAACCCTGAGCGCCTCTCACTGTACTAATTATTACCATCTATTCACGCCAATAAATTATTTTATCTTATCTTTATCTAAGTAATAATCAATCATTAGTAAATCTCTGATTTTCCGTAGCAGATAAAGTCATAGGAAAAGTGAACCTTCTAAGTTCTAACAGAATTACATCAATATTCAAATGTGATGATCTTTGTACTCCAGAACTTTTTCCTCCGAAACAGTGAATAAAACAGAATTATATCAGGGTCTATCGCGTGTTGCTTTGCCTGGCAGCCGTAAATCGGCATACACGTTAACATTCTTTCGGTTCCCACCATATCAAATTCGTTAATAACACGTTTTTTTATTAAAAACAGTAGTAACTCTTAATCGTCTTGCAATCTATAAGCGTTCGTTCACACTCGATACTTTTAGTAGCAGAATCACGCGTTATCGCGTTCGTCGGCTGCCTTTGCTTACAAAAAGTGAATAACGAAAGTGTAATGTATCGAGTGTGGATGCCCTTACATATGCTCCTGTCGAGTTAACTCTAACATCGTCATTCATCGTACTCGTTGATTTTTTAGAACAGAACATCATCACTACATAGTATAAAACAAAGTCGCTTCCCGCAGTCTGTCCCTATGTATGCTTAGATCTTTAAAACTACAAAACGGATTTTGATGCGGTTTTTTTAATAGATGTTTCTACACTGTCCGATAGGATTGATTGATTGTGACTTTGATTATCGAATTTCTTTAACGATATTCACTGAAGCTGCTCTTAGCAGAATACAATCGGCCCGCGGACAATGATCCATTATCGATTTCATTTTATTTATTTTCATGTTGCGAAAGCCTGACAATACTAATATTGATCTAAAAACTGATTGGAGCAGATATCACAATACTATGTTAAAGTTCAATACTAACGCCAAAGATTCATGCTAAGGTCACCAGTTTACAGTTAAGTTGTTTCTATACTGTCCGATATCCTGCCCCGTCTAGGTACATTGTTCCTACGGAACTGGTTTGTGTACTGCTACTGATATAAAATTACCATGTGTGTCTGATGTCTAGTTCACTGACACACATACATTTTAACATTTTTGTTCCAATAATTACTATACTGGTTTTGTTTATGTTTAATGTTCGGTTTTTAGTTAAAGTTGTTGTAGATTATCGCGAATCCTGATTATCTCGTTATTTATTTTTATTGGTATAATGTTATATTTTTTAATAATTTTGTTTGATGAACGGCTTGATTAATTGGATCCGTTTATGGCTTTGAGTATTTTCATATGAGTATATTTATGGTTTATGGGTTAAATTTGTTTGTGTAGATTCTGTACTTGTTACGAACCTTGTTGTATTAATATTGGAAGAATGTGTGGTTCAAATGTGACAAAGTCCTTTAATTAAATTAAGAAGAAAGAAAATACAATTACATAAGTACTTAAATCTGAATAAAATATAATCAAACCCTTTAAAAATATTTACTTATTTTATTTCCTCCGTATGTACCATAGTACGTACCTACAATGATATAATAGATTCTGCTAAGAAACGTGACAATATGAAACAGAATACCATTTAAGAATTGAAATGCTCGATAGTCAATTGTACATAAAAAAATCTTTATACCTCCTTGTATTGTTGACAAAGATATTTTCTATGCTGAGTTACACACATACAAAGTTATTCCGTTTTAGTCATACACTTGCTAACACAATCAGTGATGTCATTCTCTTATGGAATGATTATGTTACAAAATGTATGCAGTATAGTTTTAAAGCTTCGAAGAGGTTATTCATTATTACTCAAACGGTAAATAAAATTAGTTTTATTTTGGACGACATCGTTGCACTCTGCGAAAGTCGCTCACCAACGGCGACTGTTTGTAATGCTGGCGCCTCACATCGCTATTCGGTATTCGGGGTTTTATTCGCCGTTTATTCGCCGTTTATTCGGCTATATTCGTGTAGAAGTCCGAATAACTCGAACACACCGTCCACACATCGTCACGAACAGCGAATATTAGCGAATAGTAGCGAACATTCACGAATATTTATGCTATTTTCTTGAACGCAAAGATGGACCTGTTGACGGCAGCAGCGGCTTATTATTTTCTGTATATAGAAGTATTAAAACTCCTAAGTACTAAACTTAATATATTATCTATGATAAACACGTCCGTCCATCCGATATACTATTGTAGTCTTTGCGTCCGTCGCTGTCGCGCACCACGCTCTACTGAGCAAGCCATGTGTGGACGGTATACGAACATATTCGGTATATTCGCAATCCTTTGATATGTGACCAAAAACCGACAACCCGGCGGATACGATGTTCGTGTATTCGCGTATTCGTCTTATTCGTGCAAATATAGGCGAATATAAGCGAATAGAGTGACTACACATCGTCGTATTTGGGCGAACAAGACGAATACGCGAACACGAATAGCGATGTGAGGCGCCAGCATAAGATGATTTGATATTGCATTTAAATTATATTTTCGATTAGTAGAATAATAATGACTGTACGTGATATCTAATCAGCTCAGATAACGCGATAAGACGCGCGGTCCGCTAGTCAGTGTTTGTTGTGTGGCCCTTATTGAAATAGTTTTCGGCTGTCTTAATGTTCTTTTGTGATTATTCATCAATATTGGTAACAACAAGGGAAGATTCGGGAGGTAGGTGGTTCAGTTACATCTATTTTCATATATTATTTTTCTATCATCATTCTCCTGTCCTTATCCCATTTTATTTGGGGTCGGCGCAATATGTCTTTTTCTTCCATTCATCTCATTCCAGTTTATGCATGAAAATTAATGAACAGTGGTGCTGATTCAGTTGTCTACAAAATAAACTAAATTTAATTTAATTAGTCTCATTATGTCTCTTTCATAACAAAATATGAGAAGAGGATGGAAGATATTTAGTCCTGTCAAATTAGGCCACTTGCTTGGTATCAAAGCCAATTTACTCGCCATCGCCATAAGTCTGCGTCTATTTTCCCATAGATGATAAGGGCATAAACTAATTTGACAGTTCTATTTAGTTCGAAATATATTCTGTTACTTAGTTTATAAACAAATGAAATAAAATTAATAAAATGTTTGGCTAGGTTTATATAATTATTTATATAAATATAGCAGTGCCAATGTTTCGCAGTCATTTAGTGCTGCTGTCACTCATTGCCCTCATTTCTTTGGCTTCTATGTTTTTAATGAATAAATATGCAAGAAATCGGTCTTGTTAATCAATTACTTAATTTACATATCAAACTGGATTAATTTCTAAGTTTCTGCTAATTGGAAATGTCACGTGTTCAGTTAACTCACTATATTTGGCACGCAAACTTTATAAAATCTGATGTTGAAAACTTATAAATTGTGTTTTTGCCATGTATGTATTAATATGAATATGAAGTGTTGGTAGTAAGCAAAATTTCACGTTTGTTCCGTTTAGACCGGTGGGTGCGCAGGGCCGATGTCGGGCGGTGTTTAGCTACCAGCCAGCCAACCCGGATGAACTGCCCCTGTGCGTTGGTGACGTCCTCGAGGTTCTCGGAGAGGTAACTAAACTTGATAAATTTTTTATATATATTTTTAATGTTCTATTCAATCAGTGCTGTCATGCATAGTTGCTAAATAAAAATCTACTCGTTGTTGGATTATAATAAATGAATTAATAAAGAACGTTATGTACTTCCAAAGTCAAATTAGTAAATTAATAGTACAATTATTGTGAGTCACTGTCACACCTAATCGTTTTCTAATTTATATCAGTGTAGGCGTTTTAAATTAGTCGGTTCTGTTAGTGTCACAGAATAGATAGTGACCGAAATTCCAAAGAAATATTTAATGCGACGAAAGTTTTTGTGTCCTTGAAGGAATTCGAATTGCAATTTTAAATTTTAGTGTTCGTTCGTCTCTGTTGGCGTTCATTCAGTGCTTGAAATATTATCTTCTTTATTTTGATATGAAATTGGTGTTTCCGGAAAATTTTGTACCACACGACTCGTGGTTTTTTGTCAAGTGAAAAATCGTAAGACACGAAATTTTGACAGTGATTTAAAGTGTTTTTTTTTGTTTGCTGTTCCTGCCCCTTTGGTTTCTGTCCGGATTCCGTTAACTTGTGTATGTGACCGCGCAGGTAGAGGAGGGCTGGTGGCAGGGCCGTCGCCAGGGCCGCGTGGGCGTGTTCCCGTCCAACTTCGTGGTGATGCTGGACCCGCCTCAGCCCGCGCCGCCTTTCGAGCCGGCGCCAGCGCTCCCGCCTAAACCTGGTAACCTGAAGTCTTTTTATTACATTAGTGTAACAATAATATTCAACAGATTATCGCAGTCGACTGATGGAAATAGTTTTCTCTCTAAAAAGAAGTTAGTACTAGAGTGGATTAATGACTGTAGAGCTCTGGTGACGTTGCTACCCGTCCGGTATTAAAGCTTACAAGTTAGATAGGTATTGTCCATCCTCTGTCAGTCGTTTGAGCGTCAACGGTCTGTGCAAATGGTGTTCCGTTAGTTCCATTGCAGGTGTGATAGTATAGTTAGGGGAAGTTTAATGGCGCCCCCAGTTCCACCTACACGTCTTTAACGTAGGCACCAATATCAATAAAAGTTGTAATTCCATCTTCATAACGACTTCTGCCCGAGTAAACTACGTAAACATACGCTGGCATATCTCTGTCAAGCAGCATAGGGCGCAACTCGGCGCTGTTTATGCATGAAGAACCACCACCTCATACTCGTATAATATGTCTTAAAGGTTTTCTTGTCAAACTTTGCATGTCCGAAACAAATAAAAAGATTAATAAAAACCTAACCTAAGTAATAATTATGTTCTCCAATATCAGCAAAAAACATATTTAAAAGAAGTCTATTTGTCCTTACACTTTGCTGCCCAAGATCAAGATGGTTGGATGGTGGTGGTTATGGTATTCGTGCAACTGTCACGTTAATAAACTTATTGATATATAACTAAGCTCGTTCGTCATAATTACAGTCTTATTGGTATATTGTTGCTATAATTTACGTTAATTGACGGAACGACAGTGTTTCAAAGGGGACTTATCATTTTGGTGACTGCATCTTCCGTTGACGATAAATTCCGGACGTTATAAAATTTGCGTGTGAATAATCGTGTAGGTTTTATTGTTTTTGTTGTTAAAATAAATATAATATACATTTTTCAGAGCACAGTCTAAAGCGTGTTAAACTTAATAATATTATGTTAGCAAATGATATTCATTTCTACTATTTATAATTTAATTATATTACCCCTAGTTTTCTAAGAAGCTACGCTATTGTTCAACATTATTTTCAAAGATAAATCTTGTTTAATACAACGCCCCTATTGCTGTCTGTGTTTTAATCATAAATGATAAGAGTAAGTTAAGTGTAAAATGGTCATATCGAAATTTCGTGGACAATTGAATTATTGTGTCAGACAAGACGTTATTGTTTGACCATATTCTGCTTTCAGCCATTGATAATTATTTTTTCCTGGGACATTGGGGACTTGGGGTCGACGTCCTGTTAAAATTCGGTGTCTTATAATAATTTTACAGATATCTGAAAACTTTCAAAATCAGATAGTTTTACTTCGAGATAGTTTTACTTATGAAAACATCTTGATTGATGGCAAACAATAATAAGCTCTATCCCTGCACAGTGAAGGAGCTGTGTCGCGTGCTGTTCCCGTACTCGGCGGTGAATGAAGACGAGCTGACGTTGGCAGAGGGCGAAATAGTGACGATCGTGTCGAAGGAGGCGCCCGACCGCGGCTGGTGGCGCGGCGAGCTGCTCGGCCGGGTCGGACTGTTCCCCGACAACTTCGTGCAGCTGCTGCCCGCAGGTGAGTGTACGCGCGTCACCGTCACTATCATAACAGCCCGAGACACCTACTACTGAAATTATGCCTTCGCCTTAGTGTAAGATACAGTGATTTTTGATATACCTTCATACGAAGTTATGTTTTCATAGAAAATTTATAGGAAATAGTTTCTTGTATTTTTCTTAATTTCGGTAAGTACGATTTTGTTGGTTGTTTGAAGGAAACATTTCTGTTGAGAAATAAAGTCGATTGAGTCTTAGACTTAAGTTTTATGAGAAATGTAAATTTTCTCGCTGACTGTACGTTTTTTCCAAAAACTAATGACGGAGTTTTAAATATCTTCAAAATTCACCTTAAGTTTTCTAAGACCAGAACTCTCTCACTGTAACGGAAAGGGAAGCCATCCTTTATGCCCCAAAATTATGCGCCACTCTGTATTATCAGAAAACAGTACAATACTTTCAACCCTTTGTCGTATCTCACGTGAACCAATGAGCATATTTGTAGGTTGTTTGGCTCGAAATCCTACGACTCTTCAATTGTTTTTATCATAAGGGCATAATAATTGTTTAATTACGATTTTTTCTGTACAGACATAAATCACACACGCACATTATACAAATAAATCTCATACGCACGGCAACCCAGACCCGGTATAAATATCTGTGGGCTATACAAATATCCGTAGCGATTAGCGAATCCTCGTTCCGGGAATCAAACCTGCGACCTTCTGTATATAAGTCGGAAGTTCCACAAGTGCGCCATTTAGTTCGTCTTAAATATATAATTAGTAACAAGGTATGGATATTCTCTACTCTTCATTCCTTCCGCTCTGTATACGTACAATAATAAATATAAAAATAGTACATTACATCATCTCTGTAACGTCTTGAATACAAATCTGCGCTTTACTGTTATGGTATGTACCAGTAGATATATCTTATGTATGGGTGTAAGTTGTAACTGGATTACAATGTACTAGAGAATATTTGAATACAGTAGTCCAAGTATAGTAATTCGTTAACATTTTGATATTGTAACATGTGTATGCAATATGTATGTAACTAGCCCTATTAATAGAACGTAATCAATAGTTTGATATAGCGGTATTCTTTAAGTTTCAAATCTATGTAATGATAACTATCTTATCGATGATGATTTTGATCTTTTATTAGTAGAGATTACATAATATTGACAAAACCGCTTTTTAAATACATGTAAAATAATGAAGATATTATGTACTTGCAGTAAGACTGTATAATATGTAGATCATATAGATAAAATGGTAATGTATGCAAGTTCGTTCCACCGCCACTGCCGTCATGAATTTAAAACGAACTATGGAAGTAGGTACAGATTTTTTTTAATGGCGCCCTTTGAAAATTATTCCTCTATCGTTTACGTACGTTTACAAACACAAATCTTCACATGCATTATCATCCAGACCCAGAACACCAATAGACAGATACAGAAACATCCTGACTGTTAAGATTTGATCAAGTCGAAGGTATACATGGCGCCCGATTTTCGGCATTAAGATAAGAGTAGCCACTCTTTCTGTTATAGTTGGAGAGTTCTGGTCTTATTCTTACCCTATTGTCAGATTTTTGAAAAAGGTAGTTATCCTATAAATTTTCATTAAAATAAAATTGTTGTGCTCAATCGACTCATTCCCAACAGAAATGTTTCTCCCAAAGTAACTTACCAAACCGTATTAGCCAAAATTGAGAAAAATACAACAAAAAATATTGTTATATACATTTTTTGTAAGTAGGTATGTAACTAAAGACGATAGATTACAGCGCCATAAAATGACTTTTGGGGGCCTAAACGTTACGTGTTCACACAAATAACTTTATTAACACAATACTAACGAAGTTGTAAAACGACGCGAGATTGATACGTGGGCGAAGCACCAATCAATTAAGTGATGACATTGCGTTATGTGACACCTATTACGAAGATTGCACTTTATTGCCTATTTAATTAACAGCCGCTCATTTCTTTATCGCATAAATCATGGCGCAAATTGCATAATTGAAAGCAAGAACGGGTTTTTTATATTTTTTTATTATAGATTAGAGTGCTTTTGATAGCACCTCATCTGATTGTAAGTGACGATGCTGCCGAGGATGGATCACGCAAATACATTTAGATATAAAATATTGTCCGACAGATCAACGGATGTCACATATTTTTAGAAAATCTGTCAAAGTTTATCAGTGTATCATAATGGTAGTCACTGGCTACTGTGTTAATGGTTCTCTCGTTGTATCAGTACAATGACAGATAACTGATGATAATCACCACACCCACCTTTTATATTATAGTGTTGTAGAGTACTCCGTCTCATATGCGACTCATCCGATGATGCTAATGTAAAACTCGTTTTGAAATAATGGTCACTTACAGTGTTGCTGGATTGAACGAGTAGGTTTAGTTTTCGTGTGATCATTTAATGTGATAGCCCTTTCAATTGATTTTGAGCGGCATTTGGACCAAATCCTGTCAATGTCCTTTCACTGTTGAGTATTATAGAATAGTAAATGGTTGCCATTTGGATTATTGCAGCATTGGTCTATGAATGCTTCTTCTTCTTCTGCCTTATTAATCCCGGTTAGGGTCCGCCTTTCTACAAATCTTCGTTCATGTTGCCCAGTTCTCAATAGCATCCATGGTCAGTTCAGTATTTTGTTTTGATGTTATATTTAGACGTCTGTAACTTGGGACATAATATGCACTTAGCTATATATTATCTTAATAATAAGAAATGTTGTATGAAATCAGATTGACTTTCTAATTTACTCTACGTACTGTCAATATTGGCGCCAATTTAATGTATTATACTGGTCTCTAATATATTACAAGGTTATACCAATAAGTCCGGTACAGACTCATAAATACGTATGATAACATAATCTCAGATGACGTAAACTTTGTAACGCTGACGGAATGTAATCGATTGCAAGACACGCAATATTCATTTATGAGCATCGAAACTAGCGTGCAAGTTAATAATGTATGCTCTTACATTTAGTTAGAGACAGTGATCTGCTCTCTTGCATTTTGTTTGTTGTTCTCACCGGTCAACCACTTTTTAAAACGCTTTTATTAGCTTCACCTATAACTAACTAACTAATTATGTAAAAAAATCTTAGAAGTTAAATTTGATGCACTTCCCGGTTTCCGATAGATCTGAAATTTTGCATACACGTTTAGTTTGGATGACAAAAGCGTTTTCTTTAGTTTTTTTTAAACTATAATATTTATTTTTATTACTATGACTTGACTGTTGGGCTAATTTAATTGTCATACTGACTAAATGAAAAGTAGTATATTTTTCATTTTTGATTGTGATAAAAATACTCAAATAAACTTACTGGATTCATAATTAAAGTAGCGTTTACACAAATGATGATGTTTGTTTTGTGATATGTTAACATAGTTTACTGAGAAGAATATCATGTAGATATAGTTTTTCTATTCATAGATTTTTTCACGCTTTGTTTAGAACCAAAGAAAAATATTAAGAACTGGCATTTATCATTCCAAGTAAATCTTAATAGTCGACTGAGCGAAAGGAACAGGGTACTTTAAGGCGGGTGACTCTATTCGGACTAGTTAGGAATATTTATTTAACAAGATAACGCAAGTAGCCCATGGATACACGACCTTGAAATTTCCACTTAAGATATGTATTCATAGTAATAATGCCAATATTTCGCATCAGTAAGTTTATGGATAGCGATTGCCGTCTAAACAATAACATTGTATAATTTAGCGCGCGAAGATGTAGTGAACGCACAAACACAGCCACACAGCCTGTTGGTAAACAGTCCGCCCACTCTAGTTTAGTGTTCGATGTTCTGCTATTGACATTTCTCATGAAGGTTGCGCGCCAAGTCGTGATTTTGCGTAACTTGCCTCACCACGCTGTGTCTCGACACTGTCTTTTTATAACTAGTTGCCTCACTATCCGCGTTGGTGTAACACTAATGTTGCACGTTGCTCCACTGATTTCCTCGACATTGTGATTTTCTAAAATGGTTTTTGAAAGTGAGTCGGATTTGTGTATAAGTTTATGTATGTGAAACTTTATATTATGTTTGTGTTTTTTCTTTGTGATATTTTCTATGAAACCGAGATCAGAATAATATTATAGAGTTTGTATAATTAATAGTTGCACCTACTTGTATAATATATTACTGACATTTATTTTACTTACTGAATTAGGTAGGTACTTCATACTTAAAAACTACTGTTATAAATTGTGATAGACTATGGGGGATAAATTAAATTAACATTATTAGGAAAGTATTACTGATTGAAGGATTTTTGTTTTTGAAAATGTGCCATAAAAATTACACCATTGTTTGACAATAGTAAAGACTTATGTGGCTTTCACAAGCATTGTACTTATTATTTCCGCTATAAGGAATTTATATAAAAAAATCTAAGTATTCTATACTTACATTTAATTGCAGGGGCGGCTGAATTGGAGGAGAAAAAGCCAGACCGACCGCCAGCCAAGACCACTAATGCAATCTATCCAATCCTGAACAAGTACTCCGAGAAAACTGCCTCCGTTAAGGAACTCACTACGTCTAAAATAAGGTATGTACTAGTTTAGTACTTTAAACTACTGATGCCAATCTTATCATGCAAGAGACTAAGTACATAAGGGTGACCTTATTTTATTTTTGTTAGTAAACAGACTCCCAGCCGAGATCAATTTGAGCAGTTACCTAATTTAGTTTCCTATCTATGTCATTACCGAATACCGGATATAAGACGTGCAAACTTAGTATGCTATTGACAGCAATAAAAAAATCATAACTTGAATCATTTATATTTGGTTTCGGATACATTCATTTAAAGTGGGCCGAAGTCTAACGGTTTTGGAATTAAGGAATTCAACGTTGTTTACGACAAGAGGTGTGTCTAAAGAACAAGAGGATTTATTTAAAAAAAAATATATATATTTATGTTCCAGTGTGCACAAAGAGAACACAAATAGTAAGGAGACAAGTACACAGAGCACAGTCACGCACACAAACAAGAGCGAGTCGGAAAAGATAATACACAGCGAGACGGTCAACGATGGAACTTTGGAACAAGTGAGAACTGCATTTATTTGCATACATTCATAATATTTGCGTAACATTCGTCGCCGCTAAGTCGCAATTATAATAGAAATGTAAGACTTATAATATTAGGACTAACTCCAACAAGTTTTTAATTATCCGTTTATCTAAGAGTGCCAATTATTGTGTTCCTAGATAGCCTAAAAATGCTTTGAATATTACTACTATGAAACAATTGCATAACTTGAAGCGCTGTAGTGGTTGTAGCTTTTAGCTATTATTATTACGTATTGAATTTATTTCAGGTAAAGAAGCCTCCGGTGCCATTGAAGAAGAGTCCCACGCCGACGTCAGGGGTCGGCAGTTTGTTCAGCGGACTGAAAAACAAAATGTTATCATCTACAGATAAGACGTATGTAATATTTCATTTAAAGCGCTAAAAGAAAACAGTCCCTTTAGACCAGACGACCACCTCTGATCGCCAAGAAACATACATTTTAATAATATGTAATTATATTGGCTATTTTATTAATAAGGATCAGCAAACACAACTTTCAGTCCAGTTTCAGCAGTTAACAAATAATTTTTATCAGTACAAATTAGTCGATAATGCAGCCCACAACGCTGTTCACAAGTTAGCATAAGATACAGTAGTAAAAGAAAGAAATTACACGCTAGGGGGTAGTTAAGTACGCTATGCTATCATTTAAATAACATCTCATTCTATTCATTTCATTCTACTAAGTACAGCACACGGCACGCAACGGATTTTACTTATTTGTGTAAGTGTGAATAGATTCTCATAGAACTGCGTACACTATACGAATTTACGAATGAAGCCACTCTTAATAAAATTGTAAAATTCGTTTCGTGCGACAAAATCGAAGCATACCTTCGGGGGCAGCGTACACAATGAAACAGTTACCAAAACTAGATCAAAAAAATATTTGTTGTGGTTTCAATTATTATCAACGCGATGAGTGATGAAGCCTTGATGCGACGTGACCTCGGAATACGATATAATTTTAATCAGCACTGCAAATCGACAAATATTTGACGTTTTCTCATGAACCGTTATATTTCCAGAGAGAAGTCATCATCGACAACGGTGTCGAGCAGTGGCAGCAGCAGCGGCGGCGAGTGGGACCGGCCCGACGGCGCCGCGCCCAGCAAGCCCGCGCCCGCCGCCGCCAACGCCAACACCAACACCAACGCCAACACCTTCGACCACGTCGAGCGAAACTCCTTGCTCAACGACCCACGGGCTGGCAGGTGTGCATACAAACATTTATTTTGTGTTAATACCGAAGTTATACAGTCTTAAATTGCTATTCATATGGACACAATAGCCTCAAGTCGAGACACTCCTGAGAGGTATCTAATATTTCTGCTTCGACATCATCCGCAATTATAAAACATACTTGAATGTGGTGAACCTACTTATAAACGATTTTTTGGCTTCTGACTGATGATGGGACGACTGTCCAACTTGCCATGTGCAACAATCACCGGACGACACTAAAAACGGTGACACGGGCGTTACCTGCCTAGGAAAGGCCTATGATCAATAATAGACCGTGTCAGTATCTTTGCCTATTCGGATTATTTCGCAACTATGCACAATTGTATTATTTTCATGTCCGTATGTGCTCTATTGCATTTGACGCTAACCTTGACATTTCAGAGTAAAAGCACCGCGGCGTCGACCGCCCAGTCAAGCCCTTCGGGATGACACTCCACAACAAATAGGATTAAGCAATGGACACGAAGGTAATATTACAACAATCCATGTAGTCCGACAACGCATGTCACGCATGTGTTCGCTCTGTTTTTGTTTGTTTCCATAATAATGTTCCGCTTGTCTTCGCTTCGATAGGCAGGCATCTTAATATTCGATTGTCTCTGTTAACCTTGGCCTTGCGATTATAATACAAACAAATAAAGTAAGTAATGCAAAAAGCATGGCCACTCCTTCCCATCTGAATCACTATATTATAATAACGTGGCAAGTTACTAGATCATACTCCATTTGCACATAGGATAACTTCTCTAGAATGATAGACCGTAGAAATGACATCATGATCATGATCATGTTGTAAAATTGTATGTTTATAAAGATTTCGAATGATTATTTACTTTCCACAACCGTTCAAAGCTTGCTGAATTATGATTTCCAACCTATATCGATCTTGTTGATTACCTAACACCATTAATATCTGACCTCGTTCACACTTCTTGATAAATTAATTTATAACATTAACAAGACAGTAATGAACGGAAGTTAGTTTGCACTACCTAAGACGATAAACAGGATTTTTATTTTACAATTTATATTTGTGACTAGACAATTTAAAATGTAGAAGTAACAGTTATTGAACTTCCCATTTCGATTTGTTGCATGTTTTCAATTTCATCCTGTATAGGTATCCTAAGGGATTATGGTAATACTCTCTTGATACTGGTAATTTTAGCGGTCTATGTTTAGCTGCAAACGGCTGCATAACAGTTGTATGTATATAATTATGCTTGTAGTACTTACAGAGTTATCGCTCACTATAACCCAATATTTTTTTAGTACCAATCGAAAAACCACCGGAGAAAGCGGTTAGAACGGAGCGTCCCGAAGCGGCAGAAGAGATAAAGCCGCGCACGCGAGAGTGGGAGAAGCACAAGGCGCCGTGGATGGAGGAGCTGAAGTTAAACCAGGCCAAGAAGACCAGTTTTATAGCAGACGGCAAGTCGCGCGCCTCCGTTGACGGCGGCCTCGCCAGCAAGGCGCAAGGCGGCAGCACTGACAGGTACCATCAATTTAGTACGTGGTTATTGTAGTTCGGACGTCAAGCGTCTACGATAACGCTTCTTTCGTGCTTACTTTTAATTGCGCCAAGAAACGGAATTAGCTGGGGTGAACTGGAATCGGAGGACCGATATTTTGGCGAAAGTTGGGAAGAGAATATAAAGCTGTGGACGAGAATAGGTTGAGTTGATAGATTGATTGTATGCCTTCACACAGTGCCAGCCATCACAAGTAGAATTTTAATTTTCCCAATTTGGATAAAACTGTCGCACGACAATAAAATTAATGTTTAAAATGTATATTTTTCACTTTCAGAATCCTAGACTGCGGTCTAGAAGAAAAGAGATCGACTCATTCTATGGAAATGTCTAAAAGCACGTCGTCGATCAGCAGTCGAATGTCAGTCATAGAGAGTTTTGAGGAGGTAACGGAATAGTTTGATAATAAACTTTATTCATTTTAGCAGTGGATATGATATAAAGCTGTTGTTTACAGACAAAAGTGCGCCATTCCTTGGACTCTAAGAAGGACGCAACTCCGGCCCCCCGTGACACTGAGTCACACGCTGTCAAGCCCGTACAGTCACCCACCGCAGCAGGTATGAATCCATGCAATTTCTATTCTGTTCTTTTACCGCAGCAGGTATGAATCCATGCAATTTCTATTCTGTTCTTTTACTCGCTCATTCGCTGACGAAAAGTCCGGATTTTTCTTTTTGTCGGTAATAGGCTAGCTAGGTTGTTTGACCGCTATAACGGTTACTGCTATATTTTTCAATCCGATGATAATAGTACATACAACCTTTTAGATTATGTAATCTAATCGATAACAATGTTTCAATAAAAAAATATGTTTACAGGTCGAACTATACTTTCAATGCTCGATGAGATAAAGAAGCCTCCCGCGCCTCCCCCTCCCACCTCGGCCCCGCCCCCCCTCAGTCCGTCGCCCACCGCCAACATCACAGCGGACAAGTCACCCATACCCGCAGACAAACAGGCAGAAGTCACCGCACTTAGCAGACAAACCAGTAAAACAAGTACTATTGAGAGAATAGAGAAGTCATTAGAGAAACTTCCTAACAATGCGGTGAGCGGGGAGAACCCAAGCACAGGAACGTTGGAGAGGCGAATGCATTCTGTGAAAACGGAAAAGGCAGAAAGCAACGACGCATTGATTGTGCAGCTCAATAATAGGGTGAGCAATTTTTTTTTGTCAGGACTAAGCATAACATATTCACCTAGTACAATATCTCGGTATTATAATATATGGCGCACATAAAATATAGATTGGAACTAGATATAGATTTTCCCTAAAATTATGTCGGGTTGACGTCGTCAGTTGTCGCCAGAGAGGAAAGATAAATTGTTATCTAGCACGCGTGTCGTGCATGTACAGAGCCTGTCCCTTCAGGCTGTGCTGGTAGCAGTCACTACGGCTGACTAAAACATGCTTGCCGTAGGTAACTTTGCAGGCATGAATGGCGGTCACTTTGTACAAATTATAACAAGATGAATGTTGTAGTCTCTGAATACACAGTAGCTAACCTACTTCTCACGAGTGTTGCAACTTGTGCAAGAAGATAACACTTAATAGCCGATAGAGTCTCGGTGGCCACATAAAACTGGATGACGTTAGGGGAATTTGGGTGTTGCAAGCTTACCTATCCAGTGTGAATAATTTCAAAATTGTCATTTACAGATATCAAACTTGGAGAAGCTTATAGAAGTACAAAACACAGTTTTCAACACTGCCATCGAGGACTTGAAGGCCAAGCTGAGTCAGGAGAGCGAGAGGCGGCTGGCGCTGCAGGGCGAGCTAGACAAGTTGGCGCACTGCGTGACGCAGGTGTAGCCCCTGCCGCGGCCGCCTCGCGATAACAGTGGGCGCGCCAACTCAAGGGAATACTCCAGCTATGTTCATTTCTAGTTAGGTCCAAAAGTTAATTGCCGTGCAATTACGTGGTTTCGGCAAAAACACGGATCACTTTATAAACATAGGTACCGAAAGTTAAAAATTTATTTTAATCACTTTTAAATTATTATCCGGCCTATTGAAATAGCTGCTAGCAGAGTTGATAAAAATAATGAACTTTTTGTGTATAAAAGTATTATTTGAAGTCAATTTAAAAAATACTATTTATTAGACTTTTTCTATTACTTTTTATTTTTGGCCGTTTTTATATTAATACATAGGTACAGTATACAGGGTGACTGGTTGAACGAGGGAAACATTGAAGGAGGGTATTGTACTCATCATTATGAACAACTTTTACCATGGGACCAACACTGAAATCGTGAAAGAAAAATCTGCAGTTCCATATATGTAATTCAATATTACTCGACTAAATGTACGGAACAGCAGATTTTTTTTCGGGATTTCAGATTTGGTCCGATAGTAATAGTTATTTGTTATACAAGAGTGCAAAGTTGCTTTTTAACCGCGTGTTCAATTTTGATGACCGAGCAAGCGAAGGATTCTAAAATTGAATCACGAGCGCAGCGAGTGATTCAAAATTAGAATCCTGAGCGTTAGCGAGGGAATCAAAAGAGCACGAGGTGAAAAATCTTTGCACTCGAGTGCAACACGTAACTTTTTATTCCACCTCAGCGAGGAAATGACTAAATGCAAAAAAAAAAAAACGTTTAATTCACAAACTTAGTGCACACGATGTTCTAAATTCAATTTACTTTATCCTCTAGAGAATAAAAACGGCTTTTCCACTCAGATATTGAAGATTAAAAATACTCTTTCCGAGATGGTGGGATGAAAAAGTTTTTTATACTTGAGTACAATACCCTCCTTCAATGTTTCCCCCGTTCAACCAGTTACCATGTATATGTTTATACTTGCGTTTTTGATTCCGTACGTACACATCCCGAGTGGTAATTACGATACACGCTCGTAATGTGAATCGATTCATTTTTGACATATTTTCAACAATCTACATTGCGCAGTATGCTTTTGAAATTACTCCGCTCGAAAATTGGAACAACGCAAATGAAAATTCTCGTAGAGTCAAAATTTAATCGATTCCGATTACCAGCGTGCATCATGATAACCCTGCAGATCCGTAATCCGACAATCCGATCCGATAATCCGGATTCCGTTATCTTTTCCTGATTAAAAGACATTGTGCTGAAATTTTAAATAATTCGTTGTAATAACAAGTGGAATTGCATATTGCAAAAAAAAAAGGTCATTATGTCATGAGTTGAATTTTATTGTTAATATTTTACAATCACCTGAGAAAAATCGGCGCGAATGGCATGGGCATCGCGGTGAAACAATCGCTTCATAACATATAATATATTCTGATTCTTCATACACGTGCATATAGCATTACACCTGTATTGAAGGGGTAAGAAATTAAAGACGCAGCCGGTCGCTGGCGCCCAAAACAATAAGTTTTCCACTGTGTCTACATTTCGTTTTTGATCGATGAATAATTATTTTTATTTAAATCATTGATTTTTATCAAAATAATCAATTCATTTAAATCGATCAACATAGGATGCCGTTTTTTCATTTTTATTCAAAGTTCTACGATCCTTATTAATCCTGTCTCCCAAGTATATGCGTTTCGTAGGCTGTATATGATGTCTTCCCCATATGAAAACGGGTGACGCAACACAAGAATAAAGTGATGTTCGGACTTTTTTCAAAACCACGTTTTTGCTTACGGCGCTGTTTCTAGTTAGGCCCAAAAGCTAAAGACTTCTATTCAACTCGTCAAGTGCTAGTTCGCGTATGCGCTCATTTTGTTACGCGACCGGTTCTACAGTTTTACAAGACGGTTCAGTGGGCCGGTTTATCTACAGGTAATGTCTTATTTTTTGTAAGGCAATATTTGTAAGCATTTACGAATATGATGGTGTATAATTTCAAACGATTTTTATCGTTGACTTCTGCGATGCGTGGGGTTCGCGTAGTAATCGAGGTACTTATGTAGTCAGTTTTTGTTGATTTACTCATGAATTTTACTTTATGGGCCACTAATTACTGTAGTGTCTTAACCGTAATTCCATATCGTGTATATCAATACTAGAAGATGGTACATAACTACTTGTACCCTAATATTGTTCAATATTTTGTATATTCTTTATTGATGCTTCAGTAACCTTTACTTGTTTTTGTTTTCTTCGATGTATCATTTCTAATTTCACCATTATAGTTGAAAGCGTTAGATTTTTTTGTTATTTCCAATATTACACGTGTATTAAAGTGCTTTCGACCGGTGTGCGTAGATTATAGTTGCGTTGTGTATGTTAACAAAATTTTGTGCCATTTTATTTAATCAATGCACATGAATTAATGATATTCTAACAAAAAGTGTATCCTAATTTAATACAAAATGAAATAACATGTGATGCAAATAGATTACGTCAGCCTAACAGTTGTGATTACCACATTCCATTTTTACATACATAATTATTAGTACGTAATATTGATTTGATCTGTAATTGAACATAATATTTAATATTAAACAACGCTTCATTTAGAACGGCATTAACATAACAAAATGTACGTATATTATGATATTTTATTGAGATCAATATTTTTATGTAACAGTTAATATATTTTTGTACTTGTACAGAGATTGTTTACGTTTTATTTAGACACCGAGTGTACCTTTTTGTAAGACATATCTCGATATTTATTTCTGAATTTATTATGAATCAATTTTGGATCATGTATTTGTAAACTTGTTATGATAATTTCGTATAACATTATTATTTGTGGAAATTTTAATCCAGGTTGTGTTTGGCCATCCATTGTAGCCCGTCTTGGTAATTAAATTATTCGAAATACATAATTATAGATTATAAAATTAATTTAATCATGATAACTGATAGTTGTTAATTAATAAGTAAATGCTTAGTATTATTCTAGAGGTTGTAGTATTAGGTTACTATGTGATAGACGATGCCTAACTAACAGTATGTTTTAAACTAGCTTTGTAAATCGTTCCAATGGCTTTAATCATGCACAAATTGAGTCACACAAACATTTTATAGATTTTTTTATTAAATGGGACTTAATTTTGACCCTGAAAAAGTACCTAAAAGTATAGGCCACTGAGATTATGAAACAGGAATTAATATAATACAGCAGCTTAATCGAGAGATAATCATAACAGCTATTATAATTATATATATTATATTATACATGTTTTAATTAATACTGAAATGTAAAAGCCGTGCTGTCTTTTCTATTCGTTAAATTACTAAAAAGCGACGTGGTTGACGCTGGCGTGATTGTAACTGAAAATAAAGCAACGTAGTTTATAAGTAGCTAGAATGGTTTTAGTCGTTCACAAACAGCTTTGTATATTTATCGTGAGATTCATGTTGTATTATTATTTACAGGGTTGTACCTGAGATTTTTATAGACTGCAGATGTATATTAATAAACTTATGTATTGATCAGTAGTCGATGGACGCGATGACGGCCATTGCGTATCTAGCTGAATCATAAATAATATTTGATATTTTTGCATTTTGTTGTACAAGTTGCATTTCTAAATAGTTTAAGCAATCTTGCATTCCATCATTACATAGTCGTTATTTAATAAATTCAAAATATGTTTTCAAAGTAGATAATATTCAGCTTGTAAATTGATCGGTTGCAGAGGGCTATAAACACGAAGAATGTAATAATATTGCGAAGCGAAAGCTGACTATTTCGTACAGTATCTGTGAGTATGTGGAAAATATAATAAAAATAACTATAATTAAATCCGCGTTCGGATGAGGATTTCGCTTGTGATATCTGTGCACCGTTGCTTCTTGAGACTCACCAAGCTAATTGTTTTAAATCTGGCAGCAATTCAGTGAGCCAATTGCAATTAATTCATTATGTAAATAAATATAAATACATAACTACTAGATATTTTAAAAATGTTGTATATAAAAGCTTGGTGAAAAGTACATAATAATAATTATAAAGGTTTATATGATAAACCATAGGTAACATTGTATGATATAGGACAATTTTGGATGTAATTTTTAGTACTTAATTTATTTTTATGTATGCTGTCCCGACGATGCATTCCTACGATTCAAAATAATGTTCATATGATTACAATTCAAAATATTCATATGATTAATAAAATTAAATAATAAACTATGTTTATGGATAAATCATATATTTGTTTTATTTATTGCAATGTTTTCCATTACTGCCGAATTTTAGCATGAGAGTTCAGTACATACAGTCAGCGTCAGATATACTGAAACACCTAAGATATAGTGAAACATCACGGGTATCTTCGGCTCAGCAAAAGTATTCAAATCTAGTGGAACAGGTGTCGTTATCATAAGTATTATCCGTTACAGTTAAAGTGCTCATAATTATCGTAACATTTGCAAAAAATAAACCTTATTCCGTTGATGAAAGTTCTGTTTTCTAGGCCTAACGCAGATACCGCTTTTAATTATTTTAATTGGTCCCACGATAGTCTGCAATAATTTGACGCGTGTAAAGCAAGTAATGTAAAGGACTAAAAAAAACGGTCCTAGATAAATCGGAGCACGCAGCGGCGTTTCGGAGAACAGTAAAATATACAAGAAAACGAACAAACGCAGATGACAGACGTAAGGCTGAGACCTCATTAGTGCGTTGCTTGCGTGCTTTGTCGCAACGGATCAACCAATGACGTAAGAAGCCTCTCTTGGATCAACGCATCGTTTGCCACACCTACGTTGCGACGACGCACTACGTCGCAACGCAAGCGGGCGACGCACACTATCGCAGCGCAGCGTCTCAGTGTGGTTTTCAGTCTTTAATATATCAAATCTATATCGTAGCCTCCACACTCCTGGTGAGATAAAAAATGTGTATGCACGTCTAATTTGCTCTTCTAGAAGTGGAACATTGTCCGTCGTCGCACCGGAGCTCTGACAGTGCAGTGCATCACCCCCCAACGCTTCGTCTCTCGTCCGTCGATACGTTGAAACGTCGCGTGCGACGAGGCAATGTATAATGTGGCATGTCTCTAAATAATATAATTATGTAAAATGTCGCCTCGCGCCGCACACCACTTTCACCGGACTTGAAACCAGCCAGACGAGGCGGGGAAAGGGTCTACGCCTGTGGTGCCCGTAGCAACGATGTTGCGGCGGCGCCGCCGCATCGCAGCGCACTGCGTGGTATACCATGGATGTAAAACGCCGCAGAGACACATTAAGGCGCGGGACAAATACAAGAGGCGTCGGGCGGAGGCGAGGTGCGGGCGCGGCGCCACTCTTTGATATTTCATACAAAATGTATAGAAGAGGTGGGGCGCGAGACATACTGAGACGGCGGGGCGCGGGCGCCACTTCCTCGCCCTCGGATACATTTTGTATAAAATATCAAAGAGTGGCGCCGCGCCCGTGCCTCGCCTCCGCGCCCGACGCCTCTTGTATTTGTCACGCGCCTTACGGAACGCAACGTATCGTGTGCACAGAGCCTTAGTCGGCGTCGCGGCGCACACGTCTATAGTGCGAACGTTCTTTGCATTATGGAGCATTATGGGCACAGAAATAAGTATTACGAATTTGATTACAGAAGTACAGAAAAGTCTTTGCACTTTCATGACGTATTTCTCACTAGAGTTCCGCCGTTATACCAAGTTATAATGTCGGCCGGGTTAGGACGTGTGCGTTGAGTCGACCAAAAAAACAGACACCGACATCCATCGACTAAAATCTGCCGTAAACCGGTAACTTAATCGATTGTCTGAACTAGGCGTCAGCGCTGTTACGTTTTAACATTAAACTAATTAATTTAACCTATTAAAACGTTATTTAACGAAACGACCTTACCATTGAAGGGACGTTATCTAAATATTGTCTGAAGGGCAACAAGAAAGACTTCAACAATATTTATTTATTCAAATAAAATAGGTCGCGTGACATTTAAACATAACAAAAATAATTCATATATCTCATAAAGTATAATTGGCAGTATCCATCAACATCTATAGTTATTACAGTATTGAAGTATCTATTCGATTCAATAAAAATTATAACAACTCAACTGTACTACATAATATTATAATGTAACGATTATTAGAAAATATGTTTTTGAAACAGTAGCAAGCACCAAAGTTAAAATAAATAACTGATTTAACAAATAGTTATTATATAGGTACTTACACAATAAATGGGAATTTATCGATTTAAATAGGTAGCTGATATTCTACACTTTTATGGTACTCTTATAAAAATATGTATCAATTAATTTGCTTATGTATGCTAAACTAAATTGTTACATATATATTTATATAATAAAACGAACAACCATAGACATCAGTTTTCAAGCTCGTTTATCTTAATCCTATTTGTAACCTACTAGCACTGTTTACTTATAAATTAAGGCGATTATAAGTCGCTATTCAAAATAAATCGGTTGCCCTCTGAATGTTTGCCTGTATACTTGTAGTTACATTTACCGTAGGCACCTAGAAAACAAACATTAATATATTATTAAACTTATTTATATCGAATAAAAATTATAAACACGTAGGTATAAGCCAGACAGTAATTTTCATTAACATAAACTCAAAGTCAATATACCTGACTGAAATGTCAAATTATCATTTTGGTGGTTTTTATAAAAGTTTGTCGACGATGAATGTAAAAAAATCTAAACGCAACCTTGGGTGGAAGATTTTTATAAAATTCTTTCTCCTTCGTCCTCCGTCCTAAAACTTTCGTACTGTAACGATTTTAGGTGTTTGGTCTGGATTTCGATATTTCACTGTCAGTTTAGCATCAAAATTATTACCTTTATGTTTGCCTAACGCGCCCAGGTCCAGAGGCAGGGGTCGCAAAGCTGGTCCCTTGGCGAGCATTGACTGAGGGAGGGGTGCATCACATTCGTCCGAGGGCGGTCTGCGTACACGCATGAATTCGCCGCGCGTAGCCGCTTCTCTTCGCTCCTCGGAAGACACACGACGAGAATCCAGGAACCGCAAGTTAGGCAGCATGTATATTACGAAATATCTAAACAAGATATAGACATATTAAAGAAATACTTACACGTCACAAAAGTTTCTCATTTTGACAGTCGCGCTCTGAATAATTTTCCGATGTAAGAGACTGGTATCCACACTAGATATCCCCGGCGTCGTTACAAATCCCTCCTCCTAGATCCGGAGCAGGACCAGACGCAGAAAGTTTTGATTAGAAATAGGTGTCTACAAAGAAGTCCATATAAAGGGTAAAGGTCCATATTAAGTGCCTTAATAAGGAGTTTTTATTTTTTATGACACTATCAATCTAATCTCGAGATATCTGATAGGGTTAAATGGACTAACGGTCGGGTCCAATCCGTCCAATGTTTTCTCGCGATGTTTTCCGTCGCTGCTAATGCAAGTGGTATTGGAATTCTGATCCATACATGAATTCGAAAATTCTAGAGGCCGGGGCCGGGTTTCCAACTCAGACCCTCCTGCATGGAAGGCAAGCGTTCAACCGCTGCACACTGTCCCTTTCATAACCGAATTAGGGGCCATTCAAGTATTACGTAAGCACTACATGGGGGATGGGGGATGGGGGGGGGGGGGGGAGCAGTTATTTTTTTTTCTTTTTCGGATTTTCTACAAAATTTTGTCGATTTTGGTTTGAACACATTCACAATCTTACTTGTCTATGCTTGAAAACGAAACGCATTTTCAGGGATTCCCGAAAATAATGGATCATCGCTTAGAACCGAGTAGGGGAATTACCGCGCGCTATTCACTAGTCTAAATTTCTTCCGCCAATCCAAAACACATTGAAAAATGTATGTACCAATGTTTACGTAAGCATGGGAAGGGGCGTAAGAGCTTTGCTTACTTTTGCTGACGGAGGGGGAGAGGACGGTTAATAAATGCAAAAAATCTGCTTACGTAATACTTGAACGGCCCCTTATGGAAGAAACGGGAATATATTCATATTCCCGTAGTATGAAATATCTATTAGGTATCTAGCGTATTGCTTACCTATATCTTTGGTAGTCTGAATCATCCTTGTCGACGTCTGACAGTTGATTGGGGCATGCCTTGTTGCTCAGTAGACTTAAATAGGACAATGCAGGGAAATGCTTGCTTATCTTATTTACCAGTTCCTCTAGATTGATTATCTGAAATTGGAAAAAAGAATATTTAAACAATAGAGCACCCCATCCATCGCAATCTACATTTCACCGATAGTATGGAGCGAGCTTATTCCCATTCATCGGGCAAACTTTAATAGTATTTAATTTAATTAATGTAGTCATTAATTATGATTTATGTGCGTATAAAAAGTGTTCGACTGTATCTTAAATATCTTCTACTAACTATACGGAACTTATCATTATTCCAAGGTGATTTTATTGTCTTTGTTGAAAGTCATACGTTTTCCTGACAAAAGCAGTGTGCTATTCATTAATTTTTATAGCTGATTTGAACCAATTATCCTAAACACTTTTTACTCTTATTATGCATAGTCTGGATTTTCTAGTAAATATTATTATGAAGAGTTTACAATACATTTTTATTATTACTTACATGACATGAGTGATTCAATAGCTTTTGACAGTGTAAAGTTAGAGAACTTTTCACTTACAGTACGAGGTAGCAGTTATTTAGGTAGTGTTGGGTTGTGAATTATGACAGTCTTTAATCACAAACTATCGTCACAATAATAATTTTATTATATTTGTCATTTGATGAGAATACAAACTAGTAAAATAAGCAGTGGCAACCTTGCAGCAGTGGTCGTGACCCACACTTACGAGTCGCAGGTCATTTCACATGTTTTCGAAACCAGGCGGGCACGCAGCAGCAATGGGTCAGATTTATTCATGAGTTATGCGGTTATTATTCACCACTGCTCTAACGGTGAAGTAAAATATCATGTAGAAACTGATATGTAAATGAGCCAAAAATTAAAACCTTGGGAAATTAAAATCCGTAGTCGGTTTGGTAGACCTAGTTCCTCTCTCGGAGAGGAGGCAGAGTTTTAGCAGTAGGAACATTAATAAGCTGATGAAAGACTACTCCAATTTGCTGTCGTACTGACCTCGTTATTGTTAAGCGAAAGTGTCCTCAAATTGGCTAAACAGGGAAAGTATGTAGCGTCACTCAGCTTATTGTTGTCCAATATGAGCTCCTCTAGCCTGGGGAACCGTTCCAATCCCTTTAACGTCTCGATATTGTTGTAGCTGCAAGAAAACTGTATATTAACAGAGATGCAGTTAGTATCAAGCTTTTAAAAAATACATTTAGGACACGTAGTCGTTTACAGAAAATGGATCATGTCAAAGACAGCCATATTCAAGTCGTGAATGAGCCATAATAACCAAGCTTTGCAAACGGATTGGTGATCGTTGTAGGTTTTAGTGTGGAAGCTAACATTAAATGAAATATATAAATAATTATATTATATTTAAAATATGTATTGTACAAAAAAAACTGATGTTCCATACAATTAGACAAGTAATGTTGAATTATTTTAATGGAACGGTCCCATACCTCGTACCTGGATTCTCGTTTTCTAAACATACATACATTCTATAGTAGTAGTCAGTAGTAGTAAGTAGTTTCTGTAGTTATTTATAACTAAAGTTACTGCGAGTTAAGATAACACAGTCATGTAGGACAAATTAATAACGATAAATATAATGATCCAAAGAACGTTAGTAGGCAACTACTTTATGGTAACGATTACAACGACGAGAACCTGTTTGAATTTATTTATACCTACCTACAGATACAAATATGTATAGGTAAGTACCTACCTAGTTCCAAATGACCTTGGCAGTATTAATATACACGTCTATGCTATTATTAATGTTATAAATATAGACTACAATGTTTTCTTTTGCAACTATGAGACGATTTTGAAAATTCTTGATTATTAATTAGGATTAAAGACCAAGGTTTACCAAACAGGCGAATCCGGTGTCGTGGGGAATTGCAAATTCACAATTTAAACTAATAATACTATAGTGGTCTTTAGCTTTACGTCTCTCACTCTAGATACATGATAAAGTCCATACAAACCTTAAATCTAAACATCTCACTTTACCACCATACATATTTTGTAACGCTGGCGGTATTCTTCTGCAATCTTGACCGCAGTAGGTTAACTAGAACAAGAAACAAGTTATAATTTAATAAAGACTATTTAGCTTAATCTAAAGCTGCTTTACACTAAATAATTATGTGATAGATATCACATAATTATTTATTTATAATAGATTTCACATTATTATTTATGTTAGATAGTTGTAGTAATAGATATCTTTTAAAAAGTGGTTTACAACATCCCACTTTTTATTTAAGTAATTTGAGCTATCTTTTATTTGAGAAATGTCTACCGACATATCAACAGCGAATAAGGTGCATTTTGTAATTTGTGACATTTAGTCCAAACATACTTCCCTGTGGAACTCCTATTGATCATACGTAATCAGGGGCGGGCCAGCACTTCAGACTTTTCGATTTTATGTGCGGATCGCAATTTGATTATCACTTGCGGTATAAAATGTAAGGAAACCTGCACACCTGAGAGGGCCTAATAAAGTCCTCGATGGTGTAGGTATGTAGTCCGCCAACCCGCGCGTGGGGGACCAAGGCATAAGCCTGTTCATTCTGAGACGAGTTCCGTGCCCAGTAATAGGCTGGATTTGTTTTATTTTATAGGAAGACTTATAAGAAGTAGAAATTAATTTCAATTTTTATAGTCGCTAAACTATTCTTTCTCTCACAAAATATCAGATTTATTTCATATATTGTACAACAAATAAAATAAAGTTCTCATTGTAACATTACTTTTGCTGCCTATGACAAATATCTGGATTATGAACCACATAAACAGAAACTGTCGAAATAAAACAACTTTATTTTAGTATAGCCAAATTAGTACAGTTAATGTTACGGATTAACTTTGTCTGTTGACATTTGAACATAATAGAATAGAATAACTTATCTATATACGTGAAGAGAAAACGTTGCACCCGTTTTTAAGAATATTGCGCGCACGGAGGAGTGTGAGATTTCGTATATGGAGAAGGAGTGCAGATAGCTAAAATTACGGTCGAATATATATACTGGGCGACCACTAGTTTGTGTAGATAAATCAGGATAAATCAATTGACAGCACTCATCATGCAAACATACCTATTCTTTCGCTTCGCTCTCACACAAGCAATTTTCATGGTTTTAGAATTTAGATCCTGCGTTCTGTTATCCCAAATCTACCAAATTCTTGCTCGTGTACCTGGATATTTTGAACGGTATCAAATTTAAAGGCAGTAGTCTTCTCACCAGTTTAAAATTCAGTCGTAAATTTAACTTCTGGCTACCATAGTCTATTCATTTACAATACAAAAATCGACCACACCCCAATATGGCGCTTTCGAGGACGCAAGAAAAGTTATACATATTTTAAGTAAAATTGTGATCATCATAGAATATTACGAAGTCAATTATCTGTTACCTGTTATCAAACAGTGCCAGAAAATACAGAATTGGTGAATCTTGCTTTATTCTGTTGCTATAAGTAGGTCCAATATTTTTGTCTAGGTAAACCTAGCTACAGCAAAATATAATAGACGTAGAAAAATAGGGTATGTAATTAGATGTCCTGGATGACCAGCTTGAATATGTTGTAAAAAATTTACATCCTCCATTCAAGAAGGTAATGTTACACATTCTGGGAGATCTTTACTGTCCTGCCGCACTTACTTTTTACGCGCTTTTTATTTGTACGTATTCGGTATTGTACTTGCTTTATCTTTACTGCGGGTCATTTTATTAGCCTCATAACAACCTATTTATTACCACGATGTAACAGATGCCTGGACTAACCGTACAGAACCGTATTACCGTTATAATATATTATTTCTTTCCATATCAAGTTGTCTTTAAGAGGTTAGGTACTTAAAAAATATTTTGGTTGTAAACACGTAAAGTAGACTAGCAATAAGAACAGGTTGACGAGGTTTTGACTGAAACTGGAAATAAATCAAAATCCTCCTTTATGATCAAGAGATAAAAAAGATCAAGAAGCGTGCATTGTTTGCCTTTTCGTATAATTATAATTTGGTAAATCTCGTTGTTTGGGTGTCAGACCGGATAATAATTATGCTAAGTAGTACTATCGGTCGGTTATCGTTCTTGCTTAACTTGCTTGAGTTGAGGCTATCATGAAGAAACGCGAACCTTGGAAACATTGATGTAATTTGGATGGAAGAGATTTCTGCTATACTGAATAAACAAAATGTTGAGGAGCCCTATCCTCACAATATTTTGATAATATGTTTAGATAAGTTTACTTTTAAACAGAATAAAGAACGTCATCTCATAGGTCCTTGTGTGTGCACACGGTTAACGAGGCTGAAAGTTCACTGATAAAACTAAAGAGTTATTATCGCATATCGATAACTAGGTACCGAACCGAAGTGAGCTGAATCAAACGAGAACAAACTGGGTGCTATTCCAGCCAAGTATTTACGTGAATTGTCATCGCATATCATCGCAGAAGGAGTTTAAAGATCCCTGAAGTCATAAATACAGCTTACAGAATATATACCTAAGCTAAAGTGGCAGTGTGCTGGCTACGCTTTCGATAAACGGATATCCTTTGAAGCTCGAGTAAGGTTTCCTACCAAGCCTTCCGTAGCCAAGAAGCCTTCCGTAGCCAAGAAGCCTTCCGTACCAGATGGGTTTACGATCTGAAGAAAGCAGCTGGGATGGAGCTGAACAGAATATGGAAGGCTGAGAGTATTCTAGAACCGTTTTGGGAGAGGCCTATGCAGTGCACTGCGAAAGGCTGAGTGGTTTGGAGGCGGAAAATGTTCGCGAAGAACACAATAAAATTGTCTTCTCTCTTATCTCTACTATTATCGTTACTCTATTTATACTACTGGTGTAGAGTAGAGATAACTGAGACAGTACGAAAGAAAAATATACTATTAGGGTATTAGGTACATATTTATGTAGCTATGGAACAATGGGACTTATCAATGGCGGTAATCTCACCTGAATTTCGTCGTCCTCGATTAACATACTGACATGAGAGATCTGTTCAACTGTTCCGTAATTAGGTAATATGTAATTTTCGATCGTTAGCAGTTGCAATTTATATTTGTAGCGACATTTTAACAATTTATTCGACGCTTCTGTTCCGCTAAGACGAGTCATTATACCTCCATACCTCGTAACAACAATCATCCATTTGATTATGGCCAAAGGAAATAAATATGATTCGAAGTAAGTCAGGAGTATGATACCAAAATTTAAAACGTTCCCCATATTCTTCGATAATATTCTAGACATTGAACGGATATGAGACGGCATTTTGTTAACTAACACTTTTTATATCAACTTCAATGTACCTACTGCACTACATCTTGGCACTTTATTTGTATGGAACTAAAACCATGATAAAAATATATAGAACTATTTTTTCAAATATTATTATGAATAGAAAATTCAGTATAAAAGTTATTATAGTAAATACACTTTGTATAAATTTACACCCTTCAATATCTTGATGACAAGATTAAATTATAATTAAATACATATTGAAAAGACACTTGTATTTACATAATTGCGTTATTAATAGATAACAGAATAAGTCATGATACAACATACAACTAAGCAAGTTCATGATAGATTAGTAAATAATATGGTGCATTTTCTTCGTGACATCCCATTTATTGCATTATGCATAACTTAATTAGTGTATACAGTGTTGAAGTTGTTTCTTGACATGAATTCACTCAAGTATGTCATGTTTGCCAGCTTTGTTTGTGGCTAATTCCACAAGTCATTTATCTTCTATGAAAATAGCAGAGTAATCATCAATGCTAGACAGCGGTTGACTTCAAAAGGTACTGCTGCGAAGCATCCCCGACCCTGGCAACCTAATTACGATACATCTTTGTAATCGAAATCGCTTTCATTTTGACAATTCAACAATGTATCAATGGAGAAATTAAAACCACGCACAATTATTTTTTAAACCATCGTCATTTAATTGATGCCATTATCAAGCGTGTAACGCTATTATGGGGCGGGATTACCCCGAAATTTTGTGTAGTCTCTGCAGGATCGCCTGTGCGAACACCAGAATACCGCCTCTGAGTTTTTGTATCACGCGGACGAAGTCGCGGGCACAGCTAGTAGCATATAAATTGGTAATATATAAGTTTTTGATAAAAATCACTGATGCCAAATCAACCACAATGTTAGTGAACTATAACTTTATTTAAATTGATTTAATAATAATACCTATAATACTTTTGTTTATGAGAGTTTATTGTGTCCTCTACCAAAGCAGAAGCTGTTAATAATCAAATGTACTGTACACAAGTCCAAACAAGTTAAATTTATATTACTTATTATATTACCATCAATCTATCAAATTTCAATTAATTATCAATTATTAACAATTTCTTATCTAAAACACCATAACTGGTGATTTAGATAAGAAATTGGTGTTTTTATTCTTGTTGTATTTACTATGCTCTTGCATGAAGAGTTGCTTATGCTGTGGTGGAAAGCTAGTCACAAAGGTTTGTCCTATGACAAACCTCTGTGACTAGCTTTCCACAGTGTGCTTGACTTCCCAGAGTGTGTTCAACCGAATTGGGTATCCTCACTTGTGGAGGTGTTTTCCATGCAAGTATGATTATATTGGTATTAGTAACGCGGGCGAGAATCCGCAACTCCACGTCGATGCGTGTATTTTGCGTATTATTATATATTTTAATTTAAAATGAAATTATATCTATTTCTTTTCAAGTTCATTGTATTAATTCATTCAAGACTTTTGACTAACTTGGCAGTTTGCACTATCACCAACAAACACAACTCCATAAAAATATGAAACCTATGGGTATAATATGCAAATAATTAGGTAGTTGCAAATACTACATAGTTCTCAAAGATTTCTTTCTTCTGTAATCTGTGATAGTTCTACTTAGTTACACTAGTAATTGTAAATTTATCTTTATTGTTTAGTAATCCTGTGTTAGGTACATAGTTCCATTAATTACCATTACTCCGCTCCTAAGATTACCCTGTCTGATAGCATTTTGAAGGAACATAAAAAAACAGCAGCCTCTGACTGAGAAAAAAGGGTTAAATTTTAATGTGTTCGCACCGAGGTCTACTTGTAGGCAAGGCAAACAAGGACTTTTATTCTAAGATCTCAACGTCTCAACCTAATAAAATATAGGTAGGTAGTTTGAAGTATCTAAACATCACACAGGAGTATTAAAACTTTTGTTCTGTAATCTGTGCTTAAAAATATCTTCTATATTACTACGAAACTTACTTGGCCTTTTTCAAAATTCAATGCAGAATTATTCACATGGTTTTCTTCCATTTTTAATCAGTGTCGATTTCTCAATTATTTCAAATGTACCAACTGTAGCAATAAAACCGTAAATCTCATCTATCAATGCATTCGATCTCAAACAAGAAAATATACTGAGATCGACTGAGATAGTGAGAATTTATACAGAAAAACAAAAACAATTTGTTTTTGTCACTTTGACATTGACGAGTGATTGTTGTTTATAAGATTTGCTATAAAGCAGGCAAAGGTCAGAGCCATACAGCCATAACATGTTCATTGACGGACGAGTGACGACTCTTGCAATGACAGCGATGCACCTTGTCCTTATTAATTTTTTACTAATAGAATACGTAGTCGTTTAGTCGAGTTCTAGTAAAGTTGATAAATAATTTGCTCGTCAAGACCAGGAGGCTTCTTTGGTCATTGGTCAAGACTATCTAGAGCAAGAATATTTAGAGCATAGATAATAAAGTAAACCTCTGGATGAAGTGACAGTGTAACAGGTTTTATATCGGTGGTGTTTAATTTGGGCATGTGTGTGTGAATGTTACCAGATTGAACCCAATTTACCCATAAATAAAACTGAGATGTATCGAATAGTTTATTTTTTAATATTCATCAATTTTATGCATTATAAACTTTTAAGTCTTCAGGCTCTTCAACCTATATGTTAATGACCTCATAGTCGATCTTAGCAGCATGAGTGTTCGATGTCGGGTTGGTGGTGTTTGTATTATCAGCTTTAACTACGCAGACAACATGGCGCTGCTGGGCCCGACTGCATACTGGATCCATAGAGCTGTTGAAAGCATAGACAATAAAGTTTTTGCATAAGATACATTTTTCAGGGCCGGGAAAAAATCGATTTAAAAGGGAAATCTATAAAATGAAAAAATTACTGTATTTTGTTAACAATTCTGACTAAAGATTATAGTTTTTTATTTAATAAAAAATTCGAAAGTCAATTCAGATTTCCCTAAATAGTTGTACTTATGTTCTTAATAGGGCGACATAATCGCTAAGCGACAAAGACCAAAAAGAAAGAAAAAAAAACAGATTTCCCGTATTTAGGGGTATTTCAAAGGCGATAAACTGAGCACACTGAATGACTTTTGATCTAGAGGTTATGGAATCAATTATTACCTATTATTTCATAATAATTGGTAATATCGACATAATTGAATTGTATTAGTAATTTTATGTGTATAACGGACATTCACCTAATCACAAACAAAGCAATTTTAGCATATAATTACAGTAAAACGTACCTGTGAAACGTAACATTCCCGGCACCTCTTTTTGTACGGTTTTTGCAACCCCTCACACTGCAGACCGCCATATTCACAATGATAATTTATTTCTACGATTATATTAACAGAATAACACCCACAAACAATAATACAAGCTGCTAAAATTAATTATTTTATTAATTTTCGTCGAACAATAACAATGCTACGTCAATTTTGTCTCCCGGTTGTCAAAATGACAAGGTGAAGACGGCAAAAAAGTTGTTACACGACGTTCATTATAGTCTTTCTCGCTCTTTCTACAGACTAATGTATAGGTTCGCCAACCTCTCACACTAACGATGTGTGCGTGTAGCTTGATCTTTAGGTTTATATAATCTAAGATTTAGAGATTTAGAGCAATCTAAGTTTAGAGCCAATAATTATTTTTTCTTTTTATAGTTGCCTGTCATATAGTGCCACAAACTTATCTGACCCGCGGGCATCCCGCGGGTCTACCGCTAGACATCGATGCCGCGTAACTAAAATGGTAATGAAAATCGACACTGGTGATAAACTTTAATTTACGGTCGTGAGAGACTAAACTTTGAGCTACTTTGTAAAAAAAATACCACCATGAAGTTGGGACTGGCACTATCTTCATAATCGGTAAATTTTTTACAAGGTAGCTCAAAGTTTATTCTCTCACGGTCGTATTAAAGTTTATCACCAGTGTCGATTTTAGTTACGCGGTAGACCCCCGGTCATGGCGTCGCTGCCGTCGCGACGGCAACGACGCGTCGCTTTTACCCAAGAACCGTTCTATGTATAAGGCATAGAGATAATACATAGTACCTATAACTAGAGAGCTTACTGCTATAATTAGTTGTACGAAATTTTGTGCCCACATGAAAGTCACCCGAGATTCAGCGGTGTCCCTCTCGCACACATGGCCATTACTCATCAACTTAGTAATCTACTAAATTGGTATTTTCAGAATCGTTTTTACATACATATTAGAACTAATGAAACTTCTACCCACGGCTATCAAAATAAACATAATAAAAATTATAATTGACGTGCTTTAAATATTATATTAAATACTAGAGGTCGCGCGGGAGCGCGGGCCGCATGCGGCCCGCGAGGGCTTTTTAGGTGGAGCTTGTAACATCACTCAAAATAAATATGATATTTGATTTTGTATGGCAGCCATTTTTTTTGTATGGAAACCATCTTTTTTTCATCGGCTCGTCAAACGGCCCAAGGTCTTCGACATTTTTAGTTCCAGCACTGTATGTCTGCGACTTGTAATTTTCGAGATCCGTAGGGCAGTTCCGGTCAGTGTTCCACTTTCAGGTCATTTCGGACTTTTCCTAAACGCACAGGACTCCCCTCTATACGACTCCCATACATCACTTTTACTCCCGGCGGCTGCTTCTGGGAGAACCATTGGGTGAAAAGCCAAAATGAACACTTGTATGGCGGCCATCTTGAAAAATGGCGGAAAGAAAAATTTGATCCCGGATTATGAATCGGTGCCCCCGAAAACCCCCGGACGCCAATTTTCAGCCGGCTCGGACCATTTTTTTTTTTGGCCGCCATTTTGAATCCGCCATCTTGGATTTTTATGACCCCCACCGGAAAGCCCCCGTCGTCCTCTATGACATTTGGTCGAGCACCCCCCCACTATCTCCAACGGTTTCGGAACGGTGAGCGTTTCAATAAGGTCCTCGACATTTTTAGTTCCGGCGGTATAGGTTTGCGACTTTTCATTTTCGAGATCCGTAGGGCAGTTGCGGTCAGTGTTCCACTTTCAGGTCATTTCGGACTTTTCTTAAGCTCACAGGAACCCCCTCTATACGACTCCCATACATCGCTTTTACCCCCGATGGCTCCTTCTGGGAGAACAATTGGGTGAAAATCCAAAATGAACACTTGTATGGCGGCCATATTGGAAAATGGCGGAAAAAAAAAATTGATCCCGGATTATGAATCGGTGCCCCCGAAAACCCCTGGATGCCAATTTTCAGCCGGCTCGGACCATTTTTTTTTTTGGCCGCCATTTTTAATCCGCCATCTTGGATTTTTATGACCCCCACCGGAAAGCCCCCGTCGTCCTCTATGACATTTGGTCGAGCACCCCCCCACTATCTCCAACGGTTTCGGAACGGTGAGCGTTTAAATTTTGTATAGCCGCCATCTTTTTTTGTATGGACGCCATCTTTTTTTCACCGGCTCGTCAAACGGCCCAGGGTCCTTGACATTTTTAGTTCAAGCACTATAGGTCTGCGACTTGTAATCTTCGAGATCCGTAGGGCAGTTCCAGTCAGCGTTCCACTTTCAGGTCATTTCGGATTTTTCCCGGACTCACTGGACCTCAAGGTTTATGAGTCTCATACATCACTTTAACCCCCCATGGCTCCTTCTGGGAGAACAATTATGTCAATCAGTGAGTCAGTGAGTCAGTCAGTGGTAATCGAGCTTTATATATATAGTCAATTATTATTTCCATACGTTATTCAATAAGATTGATTATTACAATATTTGGATACCAGTAGTTAAAGAAGTTTGCATGCGGGAAACACTACATCATTCAAAATGGCTTACATTGTCAACTTAGTTGTCAACCTATTGTCAACATTCGTGGTTTTCATAGTTCAGAAATAAACGTGATCAAACCATAGCAAACATTATTTTTGTGCCTAGAATAATTTTTTGGCGACAAGATGGTAAATACTTGAGTTATGATTGGGTGCAAGCGAGAATATTATCCTGGTTGTGGAATATCGTTCCATAGGTAAGTTTCATTGAGTAGTGTGACAATATATTTTTATTTTGTGGGATATAGTTGCTCCAAGTACTTATTTTAGATCGTTTCACATAACATACAGTCCACTAAGTTAAATAATTTACGTAATTTAATAAATTTGGATTTGTTTTCCATAATCTGTAATGCGTAGCATATTTTCGATGCATTTATTGTTTTGTATAATTTGAGTGATTCCAAGTATAGTATAAGTATACATACAGGGTTATTTGTAAAACACCGGCAACGCTTTAAGGGGTGAAACTACTCATCAATATGAACAACTTTTACTATGGGAACAACAATGAAATCGCGAAAAAAAAAATCAAACTTTTCTTACAAAAGATTAACCTTGCTCCATCAAAATGTATGAAAAGTTTGAATTTTTTTTCGCGATTTCATGGTTGGTCCCGTAGTAAAAGTTGTTCATATTGATGAGTAGTTTCACCCCTTAAAGCATTGCTGGCGTTTTACAAATAACCCTGTATATACAACATGTAACGGAATAAACGCAAGACCTCAGACACGCCAATTAGAATATTAAATTATAAAACTAAAATAACATCTGTAATTTAATTTAGTTAAACCAAACCAAATCACATAATATAAAATAGTTGTCCTGACTAAACGTAAAACGTTTGAGCATACTATTCTCTACGCACACACTCATAGCAACTGTTTATAGCAGCGAGCGCACACCAGCGCACACCAGTTCGCCCACCATCAGCTGGCTAAGCACTGCAAGTGTAGTCACTAGGTACGTCAGTTCAATGACCGAAAATTATGATTCCATCTTTCCATCACACTTTCACAGGCTTTGGACTGGCGGTTTTGAATAATTTAATTTAATTTTACGATTGTATTAAATAATCTACATTAGCAATACGAATCTAAGATATTAGGCTTAGTAACGGGGATGTATTTTTAAACCAAGCGACATTTTGCCCGACTGTGATGTATCAGTAAAGTAGGGCGGAGCACCCGGGCGGCGGCGCCCGCGCCGCCAATCGCGCGCCCCCCGCCGCGCGCCGCCGGCCGCCGCGCCGACACGTGTAGGTAGGTACTATCATCGGACACCGGGGAACGCAGAACTTTTTTATCTCAGACGCGTAACTTTCGCGACATTACCCTCTAAACCCTGATAAGTCGTGTTTACCGTTTATTACGTGTAAAAAATATTCAAAGTCGGCGTGTTTAAAAGATTTGAATCATAATATTTACAGTAATTAAAATAAAATCGTATTAATAGGTACTTACAGAATTTACACTAATTTACACTACTTCTTCGTCCCATTTTCATTAAACTTTCAAAATGACCACCGCCTTGTTCGATGCACTTTGTAGCACGCTTTCTTAAATTTAATTTTAGTTTGCTAAGAACCTCAGTGTCATTTTTCACTATCACAAATGCGTGTTCGATTTTTTGTTTGAGGTCATCGACACTTGTTGCCTCGTTTACATACACAAGGGATTTTATTCGACCCCACAAATAAAAGTCTAACGGCGTTAGGTCAGCCGATCTGGGAGGCCACTGTACAGGTCCCCCACGACCAATCCAACGCGTGCCATATTCCGCATCAAGATGCCGTCGAACGGTCCACGTGAAATGCGCGGGAGCACCATCGTGTTGGTAAAAGACTTGTCGTAAAAGTACGAAGGGGACGTCGTCTAATAACACCGGCAATGTCTCCTGCAAGAACTGTAGGTAGGTATCTCCAGTCAACCTCGGTAGAAAAACGGGGCCGAGTACGTGTGTACCGATGACGCCCGCCCACACGTTTACAGAGAATCTGTGCTGGAATGAATCCACACGGCATGCATGTGGATTCTCGTGCCTCCACAAATGTTGATTATGTTGGTTGTACATCCCAACACGAGTGAATGTACTCTCGTCGGTCCAAATAATATTTTGTTGCCAGTTCTCCAACACCCATCTACAAAACTCTAGACGTGGCAAGTAGTCGCTCGGCGTTAGCTCCTGACAACGTCGTAGGTGGAACGGGTGTTCTCCATCAGCATGTAATGTTCGCCACACGTACATGTGACTGCAGTCGAACAATGGCGCTGCCTCTCTCGTGCTACTCTCTGGATGCTCGTCGAAATAATCGAGAATGTTTGCTTGCAAACGAGTACTGCGCACATTTGTCCCTCTATCCAAGGCCGTGTTAGGACGAAACGTCCCGGAGTCCCTCAGACGCTGAGTTGCACTTAGCATCGTCCTGGCGCTCACTCTGGTGCCATATCGTTCATTCATCACTCGACAAGCTAACTCGACATTATCGTCACAACGAGCCAGTGTCCTCACCATCTCCGTGTACTGGATATTGGTATAACGGAAAGCCATCGCGCGCGTAAACAATAAAATGTGACAACAACAACGAAACACAACCACTGAAACATGTCAAACATGTCAAACGTCAAAGGGGTAGCTGGTAAATCGTAAATCGACATCGGCTCAATTGCCATATCGAAAGAAGAAGAAGAAGAAGAATGCATCTCGCTCTTTCACATTATTCTTACTATTGCAAAAAACATTTTGGCATTTCTCAACAAAACTTTGTGAAATGCGAACTACAAATTCTGTCGTGCATTTAAATAAGCCTTATTGGTTGGTAATAAGGGTTAAATTTCCTTAAATTAACTATTTTATTTAATGCACACTACCTCAAATGTAAAATGCATTGATATTATTTACGTGTGTGTATGGATATCTATGAACGAACTACAAATTCGCTCGTGCATTCAAGAAGGCTTTATTACTTTGGAATAAGGCTTAAATTTTCTTAAAGCAAAGATTTTATTAACTTGTTACGACGCGGTGGTTCTAATTTAAGATAAATAAAAGATTTTTTAGGGAAAAATTAACATATATAAATTATGATGGAAATCGATTCAGAAGCCGATTCTGAACAAACAACTTTCAGGTCTTGCGTTTATTCTGTTACAGGTTGTAGTTTAAGTTAATTTGTTGAAATCATTTGTTGTTTGTTGTGCCGAATAGATAATAATGTTTTTTTGTATCTTTTATAAAATGATAGACTTTATTAAAATTCCATGTTTGTTTTTTTCAGGATTCCAGCTGATAATAAGCAGAGGGTGTTATGGATAACAGCCACGAACCTTGACATTAGTGTGTAAAAGTTCGCATGTGTTTGTGGCGTAAATTTTAAAGATAATGAATTATTTAACAGCAGCAAAAATAAAATTAAAACCTGAAGCAGTTCCTTCAATATTACCATAGGTACTATTGTAATATGTTTAATAATTATCAGTTGTTGTATGGTGTTTAATATTTTCCTATTAGTATAGTTAGATGGATTAAACTTTTACTGGATTGGATATTGTACTTAGATATTGTGCCATAATGAAGATCATTTTTGACATTACAGATAACCACAAAAAGAAAAAAAACTGTACGTGCAAAATAAATTGTACGTGCAGGAACATCTGGTGAATCAGGGCATGTAGGATTTTGTAGTAAATGGGAAGATGTTGCAGTTTCCAGTGAACCACCAAATAAGAAAGTAAAGCAAGAGGAAACAAGCACATAAACCCAAAATACAACTATAATGCCAACACAATTAAAATTACAATCAACCATTAAGTTTCTAGCCGGTCTCTTCTCCATAGAACCCGGCCCACTTTGGAACCGTGCATCTAGAATCTCAACGTTTTGACGAAACGACGACGACCTTTTTATGCCGATTTGAAATTAAAAAAAGTTTTGCTTTGACTTTCATTCATTGTGTTTTATTGCTTAATGTTGTGAATGATGATTATACTTGAGTTTGCCAAACAAGAATATTATAATATGTGATATTCGATTCTGCAGCACTAAGCATGGGTTACCCTTTCTGCTATAATAGGAAAGATCTCATAAAGAAAGGTCGTAGGATGGTCGCAAAGCTAAAAGAGAAAAAGAAAAAAGAAAGAAAAAGTAGAAGAGGAATTAAATTTGTATCTTAAAATGTTAAAATCTAATGTTTCCTATGACTAGAGCTGCCAGATGTCCGGAATATTCACGCATGACATTTTATTATACACGTAATCTGTGTATAAGAAAATGTCCGGATTTTTCCGCAATGTCCGAAATTTTCTCTAAATTTTCTTTTTTATTATATAGTAACCTTGCATATGCCTATTTATATATTATGCCTTGCCTGTGACTCTAATTATAACCAAAAGGGTGTATGTATATTTGTAAGAACGTTTAGATACACTGTATGGACCGTATATTTCACTATTTACTAGGAAAAAAACAATTCTTACTATTCGATATCAGTAGTTAATTACCTGATAACTATTCTCATAACATAATTAAATATTTCTATCATGTCCTACTTTTAACTAAAATGTATGGTTACCCTATTAGACAAGGACACGGTTACCACAAAGTATTCTCCCTCAGACCGGCTTTACGGCACTATTAAGCGTTCCAGTACTTGTACTATTTCTATGGTATAAGGTTCTTGCAAGAACCTTATACCATAGAGATAATACATAGTGTACTTGTACTATTTCTATGCCTTATACATAGTTACCCGTAGCCATAGAAATAGTAGGTACTATGTATTATCTCTATGCCCGTAGCTTTTACTGTTGACATTTACCAATGTCATCTCCATAGAAATATTAAGTAGGGTTTACTCATAGAGATAATGTACCTACTTGTTCTATTTCTATGGGTTTACTTAATCTAAGAGTAGGGCTCAAGAATATTATAGAATATCGTAGACAGAGAAACCATATTCTTGGTATAGGGCTCATCTCCCTACAAAAATGATATTTTGAAGTTTTGAAGTAATTTTTGTTACGTAGTTAGTTCGGTTCGGATGTTAGTTCCAATTTTGGTCACCGGGTCAGTTATGTTTGTAGCACTATATTATTTAGCATAGACATGACTGCTTTATATTTCACTCGCCTCGCCTCTGTCTACGCGCCTCGCGCACATTGCGAGTTGCGACACATTGGCATGACGCGTGACGCCTCAATCTGCATGATGTAGTGGTTAGGTACATACTCTTTGCATGATGCGCAAGCATAGATATAATAAATAGGGCTCGTTAATAAGTCTATGTGCGCAAGCAAATCCAGCAAATCAAAGCGAGATTACCACCCATATTCTAAGTCGTAACCTCGAAAGCTCCTCGACTCACAACTCGGTCGAGGAGACCTCAAGGCGTTCCTCGAATGTCCCTCAAAATCGGTATGAGTTGAGGTGATACGTCACGAATACGTCATTATTTGAAGAAATGCTCCGTTTATTGGCTAAACTTATTTTGAGAGCAGTCTCTGAGCGCGTTTTCAAAAACAAATAATAATTTAGCTGATTATTACCACTCCAAAAATCATGTCCTGGGCAAAAAATATTGTTATCAAAATTAATATAATGCCAAAAACATTAAGAAAATTAAAATATTAAATACAAAAAGCTAAATTACCGGATCGGGATTCGAACATGGTAGCACGTCTATTCTAGCAGTTACCGCTACGCTACGTGAATAATTATTGTAATATCTACATTTGAAATAGCCGATGTTGAAAATAGCATAGTTGAAATTATAGAATAGAATAGAATAGTTGAAATTAGCAGGGGCCGCTCCTGCGGCCCCCACATTTGTTGTGTAGTACCTAAGCTTGATTTATGAAAAGAGTATCCATGGAGTTTCTTGCCGGTATCTTCTCCAGGACCAACCCACTTGGAACCGTGCGCCTAGAATCACGACGTTTTGAAAGTGCCTGCAAAGGCCCAGTTGAAATAAAAATCTTTGACTTTGACTTTGACTTTGAATAATTATATCAATTTTAGGTAACGAAACCCTAATAAAATGTTAGGCAAATACAATCAATGTTATATTATTCATAATTTTTCATTATAATTATGGCCTCAAATTTTTTAAATGAACTCTTGTTGATTGCGGTGCCCTGGTGATCCCCCAGCTTCATCGAAGGGTTCCGTGGATTCTATTTCAGGAGTCACTGACTTAGGATGCGTTATAAATAAAATAAAAATAAAATGTTGGGTAGTTGGTGCAGTGGCAGTCAGTGGTTAGTGCCGGTTTCACACAAGGGCAGGGCCAGGCAGGGTATTCTGTTGCAGCACGCGCGTTCAAATAGTATCTAGCAGTACTTCCGCTCACTTTTCTGCCTCGCTGCCCTGCCCTTGTGTGGAACCGGCGTAAGCGATCCACTGTCTGCGCCTCCGATTGCGGGTTCGATATCCGATCGTAACAAATATTTATTTGAAAGGCGGGCCTGTATTTAAGCAACTAATATAAGAGTATGATTGCAGAAGAAATAAGGTTTTGTAGGTTGCTTTTGCTCGTGATTTTTTCTGAAAGGAATTTATATTTTAAAGGCTCTAAAAAAGCATTGCTATCTGCTTTTTGTATTGGCCCCGGCTCGATTTCCATCGGGCTTTTCCCAATAAAGTTATGAGTGAGATACCTATATTTTCTTTCATATTATGTTTATCTCCATTTATATTATTATATTATGTTTCATATTGTGTTAATTATGTACATCAAAACACCATTTTATCACGCAAAGAAAATATTTGGAAGAAGAATCAGAGGTTACCTAAATAAAATTATTATCGGAGGTAAGTACAGAGTACCTACCTATAACTTGCTGAGTAACGGTTAATAAATACGAGTACATAACAAGTTATCACTGTAATTTTTATTTTTGATTAGTTATCTACGATCACTGGTAGGTACCTATATACCTATCTACTCAAGAATTTAGATAAGAATGCATGACAGGGATACTTAGGTAAATAGAGATGCAAGACAATAGATACTTGAAGTAAATTAAAGGCAAATGATAGTGATTGATAAAAGTAGTCGATCGCTTTTATTTGTATATACTTATAGTTGTATTGAAATGTTCAAGAAAAATAATCAGACAATAATACTTCAGAATTTCTTAGGTAAGGCTATTGTAACAGTTTTCACTTCGGTGTATGCTTGTAGGGACTCCACGCCGCTGAAAAATACAGAAACACTCATTATTGAATTTATTGTGCAAATTATCAGCATCATCATAACAGCCTGTGTTGCTATAAGTAACAGTAACTGTCGTTTAATAATTATATTTGTTACTTTTGTTTTTATTTTTCAGATAAAAAATAATTTATATCGTGTTCCTCCATTCCTCCATTGAAATGGGAGTATCTTCCGACCAGACGAGATGATGTGCGCCTGGTGAGCTGAAGCCCGGTGGATGAATTGATTGTGATCATTTTACTTGCGTGATTCAGGGATCCGAGTTGCCACTATGGTTGGATAGGTAGTCTATTGCCATGTTATTAATAGCTAAGTAGGTATTTCTTGAAGCACTAGATTTCGCTACAAGGTATGGCATAATTTTCTTCCATTTGGTTGTGTAAGCACTAGGAAAATAAAGTTTAAAATTGATCAATATTGCAGTGACTTACTTCTCTCGCCCAACTCCAGATTCTTTGAAGCCTCCGAATGGAGTCTGAGGGGCAAAAGCTAAGTATGTGTTGACCCTGTGAAAATATAATTAAAAAATTTATGGGTCACAGTCACAGCTAACTTGTGATAAATGGTTTATTTCAATGATTTATTGCTTCTATCCTGGTATCTAGGAATTTTCGGATAGACCTATAAATCATACTACCTAACGGCTAGAATAATCGAAAAATTCGATTAATTCGTTATGTGACAAAATGCAGGCAGGGGAAGGGGAAGAGATTTTACTGATCATAAAGATAGGAGTTCCAACTTCATGATTAATGTGTTTTTTACAAGGTAGCTCGAAGTTTAGGCTCTCACGATCGTTTTGAAGTTTGTTACCAGAGTCGATGTTCATTACCATTTTAGTTACGCGGTAGACCCTCAGGTCCATGAAACTCAACAACTTTCCCCAAGGAACGGTGGTCGAAATCTGGAAACGAAAATTCAACTTCTCATACAAACGTGAGTCACGTGACCCTAACCATTCACTTTGTATGAAAAGTCGAGTAATTTTTTTTCTATATACGATTAAATTGTCGTACTATAGCAATATTAAGAAAGTAATAGTATTACCAAACAGTGCCAGCCTCCACATGTTTGCTGAACTGCATAGCATTGGTAACATTCGCTGTGAAAATTCCAGCTGCCAAGCCGTAGTTCGTCGCGTTAGCTCGGTCTATTACTTCTTCTAAAGTGTCAAACTTGAGAATGCTCTGCACAGGGCCAAATATCTACACAAAGAAAGTTCAGGAAAAGAAAAAAAAAATTAAAATAATTTAATAAACTTAAAAATAATGTCAGTACCGCATGCCAAGCGGCCCTTGGTATTCTATACTTTTGGAAAACACGAAAGATATTTAATTACCTCTTCCTTTGCGATGGTCATCTCATCCTTGACATCAGCGAACACTGTGGGCTCTATATAGTAGCCCGTTGAGCCTACTCGCTTGCCACCAGTCAGCAATTTTGCGCCTTCTTGTTTACCCTTTTCGATGTATCCTAGCACTTTGGTCATCATTGTCTCATCTACCTGAAAGTAACCGTTTTCTATAGAAGTCTATGAAGAGCGAAATACGTCATGATTGATTCAGCAAGTTAGTAAGTGAATCTGAAGTTCGCAGGCAAAGCTTTTGACAAATATTTACCTGAGGTCCGTGTTGCGTAGTAGGATCAGTCGGATTTCCAATCTTGATATTTTGTGCGTGTTTGACAGCTGCCGCCACGAATTTGTCATAGATACCCGATTGAACAAATAAGCGAGAAGCCGCTATGCATATTTGTCCTTGATGGAAAAATACTCCATGAGCTGCATATGGAACCGCCAAGTTCACTGAAAAATATTTAAAGAAATAAATTAACTGAGCGCCTCATACGAGGACGAGGAAGCTACCGACATGGTATTTCATTTAGAAAATCAATCGCTATATTTCTTATTTTAATTAAGTCAAAAGATAGGTTTAAGGCCAGAATGACGTGTTTGGCAACGGGGGTTAATTGGTAGTTAATAATTAAGGTAGCTTACGATCTGCATCATCCATAATAACGAGAGGACTCTTGCCGCCGAGCTCAAGAGTAACCCGCTTCAAATTATTGACTCCGGCTGCTTGCTGAATTAATTTACCAACCTGTAATTATCACACTTGATTAGACTTAGGTCCCGTATTCTATAGGAACATAGATAAAAAAAACAATAGTTATTAACGTAAATTACAAAAACTACAATAGAAGAATACCTAGTTAAAATAGGCTAAATGTTTGATCGTGTCTTTCAAGCTCCTGTGTTCAAAACTAGAAATTATTAGTTGGATTGTATTTCAAAAATAACTTGTTCAAGTATACTCGATAAAATAATAATTATACTAATTTTTTTCTATTATATTTAGAATTCCTCATGAACCGAATGAGATGAGATGAGAGGTCCTCATGTACTTAGCTTTTTCCCATCTATGTTGGAGTCGGCTCCTAGAACTGATATTCAGCCAGATGCGCCTGAATATCTGTATTTTACGTGGGGACTGGTGGTACCTAATCTTCTTAAATATTGTGCGACTCACTTCAACCGACCCGGTGAAAGATATTTTGGCGACATCAGGGTGATGAGTAAGAGCGGTTCCAGCTCCTGGTCCGAAACCGTTGACGACGTTGACCACGCCCTTGGGCACTCCAGCCTCGACAAGCAATGCTGCCAGAGCTAACGCGGTTAACGGTGTTTGCTCCGCTGGTTTTACCACTACAGTGCAACCTATACAGAAAGAAATACTTCTTCATAACCCATCAGCAAGGAATTTGAGCTGAAGAAGCCTTTTACATTTTTCTTAGATAAGTGAAACAGTGATACCCTAGTGGTTGAACGCTTGCCTTTCATGGAGGAGGGTCTGAGTTCGAACCCGGCCCGCACCTCTGACTTTTCGGATTCATGTGCGGAAATCTGCACGTCTGAGAGAGCCTCATAAAGTTCTCAATGGTGTGTGTAGTCGGCCAACCCACACTAGGCTAGCGTGGTGGACCAGGGCCTAACCCTTCTCATTCTGAGAAGAGACCCGTGTCCTGCAGTTACACAGTAATGGGCTGGATTTATTTTATTTTAAGTGAAACTAAGTAGTTTCAGAAAGTGACTTTTAGGTTGCTTCCATATTTCCCCTAATTCATACCCCTCAGAACCAATAAACTAACTACCTACCTGGGATGTTATATGTATATGCATGGAAAACAGAAGTACTAGTGAATACCTATAAATTCAAGTAATCAACACTACTTGTGTCACCCAATAATAATGACAAAATTACAACCGTTTTCTATAAACTTCTAGGTGATAATTATACTGATTTATAAACTTACCTGTCGCTATAGCAGTGCAAACTTTGTTAATGAATATGACAATAGGCCCATTCCATGGTAGAATAAGACCGCAAACACCCACTGGCTGCCTCAGGGTATAAGAGAACACCTCGCCATCTGATAATAATGGATATTAATTTATTGATTTCATAGTTATAATTTATTTCGTAAGTATGTGTGTGATTAATTAACCCCCAGTTTCTGAAATGTTGATCGAATCTCTGATCCCTTAAAGTTTCAAGCTGTTATGATTAGCAATTAACAACCAATTACAGATGTTTTAAAGCTGAGAGATGTACACCCGGCTTCTCAAAGGAATTAATGTACATCTCCAGACATTTATTAGAGTTTGTTACCTGCAGCAAGGGTGTCGCCGTGTATTTTGTCCGCGCACGTGGCAATATATCGAGCGGCATTGGCAGCTGCTCCTATGAAAAGCTTTGAGGAAGAGAGCACCATGCCATTGTTATAGGACTCGAGCTGTGCCAGGTACTGGCCATCTCTCTGTACAAGCTCGGAGAACTTGTGAATGATTGCGCCCCGTTGAGACGCGTCCATTACCCGCCATTCCGAGTTGCGGTGGAACGCACGACGCGCCGCGGCGACTGCCAAGTCTATATCCGCCTGAAAATATTGATACTAAGTCATAATTGTTTCTACTTACTCTGGGTGTTGTTAAGCCACTATCTTTTTTGCTATCTTTTATGCTACAGTATGCGATTCACCCGATGGTAAGTAATTACATTATTATTATATGAATGTACTAGAGGATTCGCTGATGCGTTGTCTATTTTTTGGCACCCTCCGCAGATAGGGTACCAAAGGTTGGCCTTGCGGTATTCGTTACGCCCCGCATAAAACTCACCAACATAATGCTGCCACATTACGCCGGTATTCTGGAAGCGCATTAATTGTTGCTGCTGATCTTTGGATTAAGGCGAATCATCAGAACCTCATTAGTTAGAAGAACAAGCAGAATTATGTCTTCTCCCATCACTGCCTGTGTGGTTTTGAGCAAGGTTCTACTTTCTTTAAGTTTCATTTAGTGGATATATTGACGTATCACGAAAATCCCCGAAGAGAACTGCAATGACGTCTTTTTGCTTTTATACAAATTGAATTCACATAAAAATGTTATAGTTTAAAAAAAAACTAAAGAAAACGCTTTTGTCATCCAAACTAAACGTGTACCTATGCAAAATTTCAGCTCAATCGGAAACCGGGAAGTGGGTCGAATTTAACATCCAAGATTTTTTTACATTGTTAGTTAGTTAGTTACAGGTGAAGCTAATAAAAGCGTTTTAATAAAATACCGCATAATTATGCGAGACCAATCGCAGCTAAGATTGTAAACGGTGATGATATCATACTGTAATTACTAACTCATTTACTGGAAGGAGTCGTGATTATGACTTTGTTTTTACTTAATCACCTACTTTGCACGCAAAATTGATAATAAAAAACTTATAAAACAGAGAACCCACAGATCTCTATAATAAAAGACTAGAGGTCGCGCGGGTGCGCGGGCCGCATGCGGCCCGCGAGGGCTTTTTAGGTGGAGCTTGTAACATAACTTAAAAAAAATATGATTTTTGATTTTATATGGCAGCCATTTTTTTTTGTATGGAAACCATCTTTTTTTCACCGGCTCGTCAAACGGCCCAATGTCCTCGACATTTTTAGTTCAGGCGGTATAGGTTTGCGACTTGCCGTTTTCGAGATCCGTAGGGCAGTTCCGGTCAGTGTTCCACTTTCAGGTCATTTCGGACTTTTCCTAAACTCACAAGACCCCCTTCTATACGACTCCCATACATCACTTTTACCCCCCACGGCTCCTTCTGGGAGAACAATTGGGTGAAAATCCAAAATGAACACTGGTATGGCGGCCATCTTGAAAAATGGCGGAAAGAAAAATTTGATCCTGGATTATGAATTGGTGCCCCCGAAAACCCCCCGACGCCAATTTTCAGCCGGCTCGGACCATATTTTTTTTTGGCCGCCATTTTGAATCCGCCATTTTGGATTTTTATGACCCCCACCGGAAAGCCCCCGTTGTCCTCTATGACATTTGGTCGAGCACCCCCCCGATATCTCCAACGGTTTCGGAACGGTGAGCGTTTCAATTTTGTATGGCCGCCATCTTTTTTTGTATGGACGCCATCTTTTTTTCACCGGCTCGTCAAACGGCCCAGGGTTCTTGACATTTTTAGTTCTGGCAGTGTGGGTGTTCAACTTGCCATTTTCGAGATCCGTAGGGCAGTTCCGGTCAGCGTTCCACTTTCAGGTCATTTCGGATTTTTCCCATACTCACTGGACCCCCCACTATACGACTCCCATACATGACTTTAACCCCCCACGGCTCCATCTGGGAGAACAATTGTGTCAATGAGTCAGTGAGTCAGTGGTAATCGAGCTTTATATATATAGTCAAAGTCAATTTCGAGATCTTGAATGATCACGATAATGATGTCGATTGTTACGCTCTTTTACAGGACTAAACTAAACAAAGGCCATTTGGGCGTTTGTCTCATTCTGTTTCAATAGAAAATGACAGATACGTTTAGTACTGTCAAAATGCGCAACAGAATCGACACCATTATGGCAAACAAGTTCACAAGTTTATTAAGGTCTTATTTTAATAATGCAAAATATTTTAGGAGGTAAATCTAATAGGTTACAAAGACTCTCTTTAGCAAAAAAATATTAAAATAATATCAATTCTTCTTTATAAGTTTTCAAAATTAATTAATATTAGTTTATGAAACTATTGCATAATAGGACCCCCTATTATGCAACAGTTTCATAAACTAATCTCTAATTTTTAATAGTATCACACGAGTGTTTTAATACCTAGTTATGTGCAGTTTCATACACTACTTTATCTATAATCATGCAATAGGTAGGTAGTTAACACATTATTCATGTAAATTGTAATTAAACAAAATGGCCCCATAACTCAGCGCGCCTGCGCTATAGCGCGCCGCGCATGCGCCCTCGCCGCGCCACCATAGATAATGTACGGCTGCTATAAAAATTTAATTGAAAACTCCTTGGTGGAACCTAAGTTTACTACATAGATTTATTAAACAGTAGTATATTATGTCTATTTATTTATTTATTTATAATAAGAACACCAACAATATAACTACTACAATAATTCAAATAAAAAATAACAACCAAAAAGTCATTCTAGCAGTCATACAAATAACACTATGGTGTACTATAATAGAAAAAAAGTTATTTTTCAACACACTTGCTCATAAAATGGCTCTAATTTCACCGCAATTAGGCACATAATGACACCTGTAATCAAACTGTGACTTTTTCTTTACTATTATTCACAAGCATAGAGATAATACATAGTATTGCTTTGTTTTTAAAAAAGTTTCGAAACAAAAAAGATCGTATTCAATAGTACAAATAAATTAATGTACCTACCTATTGCTTGCTAGTTTCATGCAACTTCGTATTTAAATAGATAAATTTCAACTTGTACGTTTTTAATAAATACAACTTTCACTCAAATATAACTTTTGTTTTTTCTGTGATAAAGAAAACTTTGAATTACCCATTTTGTACGTGGCTAAAACGCTATACGCCAAAAAAAGAAACCTCATTCTTTTAGTCTATGGCCGATCTGTTAGATGCGCGCGCATAGGAAAACTGATTAATTTTTCCCGCCATTGCGAAAAATTTTTCACAACTTGTTTTCACTGTTGAAATTATAGTTATTTTCTTCACAAGTGTGTTGAAAAACGTCGTATGATACACGTGTGTATTGATGATTACCGTCCTCGGCTCTCTTAAGACCCTCACCTAACGGCTCGGGTCTCAATGGCGCCTCAGCGGTAATCACCAACATTACACACTTGTACCATAATGTACTATTGTTTGGCGTTTTTATAGTTGTGCTTTTGCACTTGGGCACTTAAACAGTACTTGTAAATATTTAGTTCATTTTTAATTCAATGAAAACTTCAATTGCCCTACACAGATATTGAATGTTTCGCACGGCATGACGTGATTTAAGACGCCATGACAGTCTTGAGCGTTTTTGAGGTAAATGTCAATTGGTTTTTGAAAACGCAAAATAATGAATGGAAATGTTAATTTTTTTTAAAAATAATATGTTTTTGGGGTCTAATAGTTAATAAGGTAAAGTATTAACCGATTTTTTTAATTTAGTCAACTAGCCTATTAGGCACATAATGACATCTGTAATCAAACTGTGACTTTTTCTTTACTATTATTCACAAGCATAGAGATAATACATAGTATCTCTATGATTATTTTTGAATTCATAATTATTTACGATATGAGGATAGATAAAATAATTTATGTGTCCGTTTGCATAAAACCTTTATTCCTACATGATTATGAATGGCACTAAGGTCATGACCTCGACCATATGACCTGGCGGGCTCGGATACTTTGAGTCAATCCGAGCCCGCCAGGTCATAAATATAACCACAAGTTGTGATTATATTTTTTGTTGGTCAAATACACTAAAGCATTTTGATGTTCTGTTAGAAAAGTGAATTTTCCTTTATGAGATTATGTTCGACTTTTTTACCATGGAAAAACCACAGAACTGCTAAGTCATGCTAAATAAACAGTAGGTAAACACAAGTCATGTAAACACGTATATTTATCCTTATTTAAGCAGTAATTATGGTACGCATTAAATTCTTAGTATGGCATTTGTAATTATTTGATGTAAAGTACCTAATTATTTTTCATAATCACCTAATATTCATTTTATTTCTTTTAATTTGTAAAATTCAAGAATAATAATTAATTGATAAAAACTTGCTCAAGAACGTGCCATTACATACCTACAAGTTCCTAACCATGGCACTGCTCCAAACATGTTTCATAAGCGTTCCGTAACCCATCATTCGCATTACTTGTCCGTCTAATACTATAATTTAAAAAAAAATGTGTAGAAAGAAAAATAGACATTCTAGACCAAGAACCTTATACATAGTATTCTTGTTCTAGACTGATAGATACGTTTTTTAATGTATACTAAAAGTAAGTGTCAATTATGGTGGTTAAGTTGCAAACAACTTAACGCAATTTGCACGTTTAACTACTGTTTCAACTTTATCATAATTATACAGAACCAGAAATGCCAATTAAACACGCATTTGATGTCAACCAGTTATGTACGTACAAGATATAACCGGTATCATAACTTATTGTGGATTAAGAAATTGCTATGAGGGAAATACTTATGAAACCCACTAACATTGTTAGTTTTCTTAGAAAAATAGAACGAAAACATAATTAACATATTTTCTAAAATCCTAGGTTTGAACTCGGGTTTGTACCTATTTCACAGCATGGATTTATATCAAGGAACTAATCATTTCTCTCTTTTGTTTATTTTCAACTTAAATATAATTTACCAAATGGAACTATCCTATTGCCCATAGATGCTAGACCTGCAAGTGGTGATGCTTCTGTCCGTCATCGGTTTGTTAGGGTATTTCTATTTAGAATGGCAAGTGACTGGCTATTCCGTCATCTAAACTTTACCATGAACTGATGGACTGTGACGACTCTGTATGAACACTGTTAGGTGCTCTGCGTGCAGCCTCCTTACTCAACATAACAATCTTCAAACTCCAGCAAAATGTATAGGTTTGACATTTGGTGTGATACTTGTTGATAAAATAAATAAGCATGTCAAAAAAGAAACATGATGTAGGTACTTGTGGTCATGTGGAATGTGATTCTCAACTGATATAACTTGAGGGTAAACCGGTGGGTGCGAGCGCGATGCGTAATGTGTACCCACATTTTGTATAATCGATTGTCGACGAATCAATGGTGTGGTGTACAGAAAAACCTAATGTGTTTATGTTTACACCTTAATGAGCTGTCTTAAAATGTATATTTTTGTCCAAGTATTCATAAATAAATAAATAAATTTAGATGACCGTGACCGTTCCACAGCTTAATGCCAATGCTGTACATTTTGCTGGCGTTTCTTGTATTCACTGCCGATAGAAATTGTAATTTTGGCTTAGGTCAGTGTGACTTTTGAGGAAGCGTGGGTAATGGAGATGCCCTACCTCTACAATAAGTATACCTAATAGTGTCTATAGATTTCACAAACCTTATCTCCTTCTGCGACATTGGCGATAGCGGACCCATCATGAGGAGAGTATGTTTTGAATGTTTTGCCGCTCTTAGCATCCACCCACTCATTGTCGATGAATAACTGTAAATAAATAAAGGTAGTTATTTGAGGTTATTCTGTGATTATATTGTGTTATTGGGAAAAAATAGATAATTGGACAATCTGGTAAATAATGAACCCGTATCTATAGGTATCTACATCTACTTACATTTATTCTTGTGTAATGTAATGATGATAATAAGGCTCATGACTGTGTATTATTTAATTTAAAATGAACGTTTAACTGTTTATTTTACAGGTATATTTTTAACTGCTTTTTCACTTCATTTAAAAAAATATACAATAGATTTACTTGAAAGACAATGAAACGATAATTGATGCAAGAAAAATCTATCAGTAAATAAAAAATATAATTTCCTTCTAAAATAAGAAACGGAAGATATGATAACTGGATAAAGTATAATTAAGAGTTACAAATTAATTTATAAATAAGTACCTATAAATACCTTCGTATATTTAACTTGGGGAGTCATTTTATTATTATTTTTTATTTAACAACACTGAGTTTCCACGGACGACCGGCGCGCGCGGCCTTTTATCAAACTGGCTCAAACCACAGATTAGTAAGTAAGCCTAAACTATGAGTGAACTGTAAAGTATGGCCCAAACCCACGCCACACAAATAAAACATAAATATTTAAACGAGACATGAAGATCGTTGGAGCAGCGCGGGCGCATAACCTTTTGTCAAGTATTTGATGACCAAAAAGTTATGATACAGGATAAATCCTAGTGGAGGGCAACGTTTTAGAAAAGTTAAAATAACATAGATAGGTATCATAGAAAGCATCATGTCTACCTAATTTTTGTGCTGTCAATTGCGATATGATGCTGATATTGTTGAATATAAGCATCGTATCGCAGTTAAAACGGCACGAACATTGTTATAGTAGGCATCGATGCCAAACATAACGATGCTGATATCGGATGCCGCATCTTTGATATCGATGCGCATCGATGACAAAAATATCTAAATAAGTCCATGTCTAGTTAAAGTAGGTAACATTCTTATCAATGATATTCTACTGCAGCCTATCGCCACTGCCTCGTCGAAGAAAATAATTATTTCAACTGTATATAACTAGGACATCGGCCTGTTATAAATGTATAGTTGTCGGCGACCGTTATAATTATGGCAGCGGAATAGGCGATCGCAGGATGTCGTATTTAGCACACAGTCATCCTTACTCAACTTTAACGGGACCCATGAGTAGAGCTCTGGAGTTTCTTGCCGGTATCTTCTCCAGGACCAACCCGCTTGGAACCGTGCACCTAGAATCACGACGTTTTGAAAGAGCCTGCAAAGGCCCAGTTGAAATAAAAATCTTTGACTTTGAGAGCCCGGGGTCGCCAATATTTTGCCGGAAACTCCAAGGCCAAAAGGCATGCATAAATACATATCATATAATATGTCTACATAAAATTTGGTAGGTAATAATAACTTTATCAACTTGATAAAACCAATACGTCACTCGCATCGCTTTTAGACTGAATATAAATGTTAAGCCCACATTGTTTATCATCTGTCGAGCCGTACACTTCACAGCTGAGATCATGGCGCCGCAAATAAAATATACTAAGGTAATTTAGTTTTATAGTATTTAGATTGTGAATGTACATTGTAATTTTTATTAATGTTAGAAGATGGGTATAGGGCTTTATTAGTGGTCCATTGACTGCGTTAGTCCTTGTTGTAAGAATCGTTTCTGGTAGACAAAGATTTTTTTTTTTAATTTTTTTTTTTAACATTTCCCCTCACTGGGATTTCTCCTGTATCGAGGGTACAGTTTACAAACATACATGTCACATGCACACACAACCAGACCCGAAACAACTATCTGTAGATCATACAAATATTTGTTCCGTGCGGGGATCGAACCCGCGGCACGTAGCGCAGAAAGCTAATCGCTTAGCCACTGCGCCAACCGTGTCGTCGATTAAAACTAATCATTTCAAAGTGAAAACTACTTATGCCTATCCAATTTAATTAAAGCGGGAATATTCTATATACTCACGGTAAGTATTTATTAAAGTGCTATACTGTTTAACATGTTGATGTTTGTAGGTATTCGTTTTTATCTTTAGGTATATAACAAGGACAAGTTGCTAGTGGTTATTAAATAAGTGCAATAAATAAGTGTTTACCTATGGATACTACCTATTATTTACTTACATGACCTTGTATGTTGTGTGTATGTTTGAAAAAATGCATAGAAAAGCAGTAGTTTTATATTTTTAAGTGGCAAAACGTATTTATAAATATTTGTTATATTGTGTCCTCATAAATCTCGAGCTATTCAATTGCGTTGGATTCAGATTCTAGATATATCAGATGCGACTGTTATGCAGCCAGTATTTTAAACGGAGACTGTTATCTGGCATGTGACTACTCTACCATTATGGGATAATGAAATTAGCGTATAAGATAATCTTACCGTCGGGATAATGACCAAATATCTGGTAAACGTTGAAATAGCCAGCGAATATCTAAACGACTGAGCTATGTGACATTTAAAATGCATACTTAGCTCAAATTTGCTGGTTTAGTTTAATAGTTATAATTATAGTTGTATTTACTATCTACTGTTTTTACTAGTTAATACTTAAACCAATTCAAATAATTTCTTTTTCCAGTTGTTCATTGACAACGAATGGGTGGATTCTCGAAATGGTAAAACCTTGGAAACCTACAACCCTCACGATGGTTCTGTCATTGCCAAAGTAGCTGAAGGAGATAAGGTAAGGATTTTTTTTACCACATGTCTGTGACACTCTTTGGCACGTCATTTGGGCAATACAAACGAAATGCGTGAACGAAGCTCCCCTAGTGGGTGGGGCTTAGGCTCACACTTTACCCCGTCAAGAGTACCAAATCCTCGAAAAATACAGCCTTCAATTTCTTTTGGATAAAGTGTGTGTTGTGAATAACCTTTATCACAACCGATCACAACTAAGTTTTTTTTTTTATATTTTCTTTATTGTACACCAGTAAAACAAATATTACGAGTATACACATAAAACTTGCACGAACAAAGGTAAATTGTTTAATATAATGTTGTGTGTAGTATGTACCTATTCTATCAAAGACCTTCCTCGGTGAGACGCGATCATCATTTTGGATGACATAGCGGTTTCATGAAACGATGCCCTACACACTCGGTATCGTGGGTACCGATAAACAATTACAAGCACTAACAACCTGATTCGGATCTTAAATCTGTCAGCCAAACACATATTTGTCTCGTAATAGCACAACCAGTGCCTGAGTATGTGCTGAACATAGGCTACTCATGGGCTGCTGAAAATAAACAGTCGTGGTCCATATTATAATAATTATCACGTGTTGGCAGAATGTTGTTATTATCTCCAAGCAGTATGTTGCTACGTATACCCTTGACCATAATCCCTGAACCATCCATGGAAATAGCTGGCTTTTACTTTGGCTGGAATTCATTTGTCTTGCGTGGGCAGTCAATCGCTTAGCCATTAGACTAATCAAGACGCCAAGCAAATTTTTAAATTGTATTGGGATTATGTCAGTTATACCATCATATTCATGCAGTCCTTATAAATGAGCTAGTAATAACTGCTAGTATATTATAACTGATAGGTAGACACTACAGGCACGAAGTTACGCAGATATCATGTAGGTAGTTGTAATGACTGATCGGACATAGCTAATATCATAATCTTAGAATATTTTCGCTGCTAATATAAAAGTTTCTACTTTTCTAGTCCCGATTCCTTTAAGTGGTTATTGTACTCATCATTATGAACAACTTTAACTAAGGAAACAAAGGTGAAATCGCGAAAAAAATAATACTGTTACTTACAAATAATTCAATATTACTCGACTAAATTTATGGAATAGCTGATTTATTTTCGCGATTTCAGTGTTGGCCCATAGTAAAAGTTGTTCATAATGGTGAATCTATGCCCCTTAAAGGGATCGACTAGCTTCTAGAAGCTCATTATCATAATTACCGCTCTACAGGACTTTAGTACAAATATCTAGCTAATTACATGGAGTACCAAAGCCAGGCCCACTCAACGTCAGTTTTCTATATTATCTTACCGCCCGTTTCATGCATATTGAAACGAGTCTACACAACGTAGGGAATAGTATCTCGTAAGTAGCATCTGTGATTAAATTGACTCGTTTATAGGAACAATTTGAAAATAAAGAAAGAAAAAAAAAAAAACGGACTAGACATCAGGACAACACAATGCCCAAAATATAAAAAAAAAATCAAAAACAAAAATCAAAAATTTACAATGAACGAAAAACAATGTGCAATTACGGTCATGGCAAACGCTATCATTGATAGAATTGGTATCTACGGGTATCGGGAATTCAAAAACCAATTGTTAACGTATCAGCCACTATCAGCCATATCGTATAGAATCTTTAAATGCAAATTATGAGACCGAGATAAATAAGAGATCGTCTATCCGAGACCTGATAAAATGTAATTGAGTTTTTGCGAACTACTTCAAGTACATGGATAAAAAGAATCCGATGTGTTAATTTAGGATATGGTCTATCTGTGTGTCAAATTTCATCCAAATCCGTTTTGCCAATTACGCGAGATTGAATTAAGAACATATAAACGTGATTTACCAATAATTAATAACCAGGCAGATGTGGATTTGGCGGTAGCCGCGGCGCGTCGTGCGTTCCACCGCAACTCTGAATGGCGGTTGATGGACGCTTCTCAACGCGGCGCGATCCTGTACAAGTTCTCCGAGCTCGTGCTGAGGGATGTCCAGTATATTGCTGAGCTGGAGTCCTATAATAATGGCATGGTGCTCAGCATGGCCTTGGAATTCATTAGGGGGTCTGTTAGCTCCATCAAGTACTTGGCCAGTTTAGCTGACAAGATTCAAGGCACAACTCTTGCAGCAGGTGAGGAATACAGATTAAGTTATTCTTCTAAAAGTAGGTATGTACTCGTACCTCAGTTCATAATATAGTACACTGAATAGGAGTGCTATGTATTGCTATGTATGTGCTGAGTATTACAATAACAAGTATCAAGACTACTTATTTGAAATAATCAATAAATCAATCTTCTATACATATAACATAACTTGTCCTGACTGACAGACTGACTGATCTATCAGCGCACAGCCTAAACCGCTAGAGATAGAAACTTGTTTGACAGTCTGTTCCTTTTATGACATAGCAATCCACTAAGAAGGGATTTTTGGAAATTCCACCCCTAAGTGGGTAAAATTGGGTTTTATTGTTCTGGTTATAATAATGTTAAATGTATTAATTTGATATTGTAAATAGGGGACGAAAGTTTGTATTAAAACTCGTCATTTTTAAAGTTAAATCCATAAAATTCGGTATTTGGCGTTTAGGTTAAAATTAAAGAAACACGTGTAACAGGTCTTCGAAAATTCTACCTCTAAGAGGGTAAAATAGGGATGAAAGTTTGTTTGAAATTCTGTTATGTTTCAATGAATATACACTATAGTTGTCTTATGGCTATAAGGATAAATTGTATAAAAATAAAAGGGTTTACTATATTATTTTCCTATTAAAATTGTGTTCTAGAAAACCATAGGATGGCATATTATACATACCTAATAGGATGGGTATTACTGTGGTACGGGAGTTTCGCGAACTTACCGAGAAAAATAAAAGTTTCGTATGAAACATGGGGTAAAACATGGGTATTGTATCCATCTCGATATACACCTTTTTTAGTGTTAACTAATTAGTTAACTAATATTATCATAGTTGGCTACAGAAAAGTTCTATTGCGCCATCCTTCTGGTGAGCTACTTTCTTTTTTAACCTAGTGATCCAATTGTGCACATGCAAAACGGTTTACAAGGATCTTGGTCCTACATTAACAGCATAGCTACCTTTAAGACAGTATCGGGATACATTGCTCTATGTACTTATTATAGAGATAGTGAATTATGTGTGAGTATCCCTGGCACACGCTGCGTACCAACGCTTACTTAGATTATTTTTCACATCGGATCATGGTTTGCCTTGAGTTCTCGACAATGTGTGTACCTATACATATCAAAATTCTACTGACGCTGACGTCACTTAAACACTGCTCAAGTAGAGATCACCGCTGAGCGACGTTCTAAAGTACCTACCTATTAATCCATGAAAATAAAGATATGTCCTTTCACAGACGGCGAAGTGTTTTCGTATACCCTGAAACAACCTGTTGGTGTTTGTGCACTCATTTTACCATGGAACGTGCCAGTTTTGATGTTCTTGAGCAAGGTTGTTACCGCACTTGCTGCAGGTAAAATTATTATGGCTAATAGTTTAATAATTTTGACCTAGGTTGCTAGGACTGGGTGCAGAAAGCAGAGGATCGTGTGTTGTGGTGGACCTTGGTAGAGACTTATATCCAGCAGTGGACTGCTATGAGCTAATTTCGAAGACAAGGCTTCAAAGGCCGATAATTGGCAGCATTGCTATTCAGAGGCAACTTCACTGGTATGGTAGAGCTAGGGGGCACGGGGCAATATTTACCTGTTCAGGCTTATATTCAGCCTGAACAGTAAAAAATTCTAGTAGAATGATAGTAAAATTAACAGAAGTTGTAGTTACATAAAGCAGGTAATTATACGATATTTTATATATTCATAGGTTGTACAGTAGTGGTAAAGCCAGCAGAACAGACACCACTGACGGCATTGTACCTGACGTCATTGCTGCTCGAGGCCGGCTTGCCCAAAGGCGTCATAAACGTCATCAATGGTTATGGCGAAACCACAGGAGTCCTACTCACGCACCACCCTGATGTTGCCAAGATATCGTTCACTGGATCACTTGAGGTGAGCATGCATCAAGACAACTTTTATGCTTTTATAATAACTCAGCCCATTATCGTCCCACTACTGGGGCACGAGCCTCTTCTCAGAATGTAAAGGATTAAGACCTTATTCCACAACTGGTGGCCCTAGGGTAGGTTAATGAACTACACACCATTGAGTATTTTTTGGAGTCCTCTCAGGTATGCAGGTACCCTCACGATGCTTTCCTTCACCGATACCACAAGTTATACTTAAATTCACAAAATTCACATATGAATTCTAAAAGTGTGGACTGGGTTTGAACTCGGGCCCTCCTGTATGCTAAGCTTTTACCCGTTAGGTTATAACCACTTTTTACCAGACTAAAGAGAGGGTTATATGTTTGACCGTTATGTATGTATGTTTATGTGTATGCATGTTCATCTGATCCCTCATAACTTCTAAACTACTTATCATAATTGAACAAATGAGGCATGGTTGGAATCGGCTTGATTGTCCACTGGTTATAGGCTATGTGACTTTACATGAAATTGAATATGGCGTCCTATTAAGGACATCAAGTAATGAACTAAAAAATTTTTTTTGTTTAATAATGCCGTGTTGGGTATCAAATGAAAGGACTTAATTAGCACATTTCAAAAATATATATATTGCAAGAAGTTGTATGCGGATCTGAAAAAAAATACTAAAAACTATCCACCACGGCTATCCTCTGAACATCACTAAGAAAATGTGTTAATATTTTCTTGTTTCATACCTTTTCAGTAGTCGGGTTTTAGTTTTTGAACTTAATATTTTTTTGCTTTTCATGCATATTTATTAATTTCTTGAGCGTTAACAAACTTGGTCTTTGATATTTACAGGTAGGCAAGTTAATTCAACAAGCAGCCGGAGCAAACAACCTTAAACGAGTCACTCTCGAACTCGGAGGCAAAAGCCCTCTTGTTATTATGGACGACGCTGATTGTAAGTTAGTTCACCTGAAAGTTTATCAGAGATTTACTACTTCACAAGTATTACGAGTCACTACGTCAAGTGACGAGGAGACTCCTAATGTCGGTGGTCCGCTAAATTGATACAGTGAACATTACACTAAAACGTTCTTAGAGCTTAAGTAAATAAATCATACTTTATTTACTTACCGACTGTGTGACAACAAGCAAGATCATGTTTTTGTACCTACGATTAACAAATTGCATTTTGTTATATACTTGATAACGCGTGTTTCTGATGCATAACGTGGCTACTGTGACAATTATAACGAATGCTATTGCGGTGCGTGTGCAAGTCAAGTGACCATTACCTATACATATATCTATTATGTAGAAGTAGAAGTGAGTTACAGTAGTTAGCATTTTTTTCTAAAATTCATAGAATTATGGTTAATACATTATTTTTCAGTGGCGTTGGCAGTTCACTTTGCTGCTTTCGGTGTGTTCACTCTTCAGGGTCAAATTTGTATAGCAGCATCTCGATTGTTCGTGCATTCTAAGATTTATGATAAGTTTATTAAGGCCGCCGTTGAATATGTAAAGAATATTAAGATTGGCGATCCATTTGAGCCTACTACCCAGCATGGACCACAGGTAAACATTTTATTTGAAAAATAAAATTTTTGACCGATTCTCTTCCATTTGGAACAGAATGAGAAACTACTTCTCCTGTATAAAGTTCAAGAAAAGCAAAATTTATTGATATTGAGTTGCGTCCTCATCGCAATCATTCGCGAGTAATGAAAATTCGAGCAGTTTGATAGTTTTAGAAGGGTTGCAATCGCGTGCACTAACTCACTTTCTTACGCTTCACGTGTTTAGGCGGCGCGTGCCTCACATCCACGTGTAATGCGCATGCTCGGTTTTGAAAGCTCTCGGTTCTTCTTCTTTTATCGTGTCGGCATGAGCTACACAATCATACCTCATGCCTTGGTAAGAAGATTAGCCAGTCAGCAGGTTGGTAGTGGGGCTGATTGCCCAAGAGGCGCCAGACGATCACCTGTATATTATCGTTACTCAAGAGGGCTCTCGCGGTCAAGACATACCTACTTTTGTACAAATAAAATTAATGTAGGGTTACCTGTCTTTTGTGTCTGCATTCAGTAATTATCAGCTTAAATTGTACATAATTATGTTTAGAGATTATAATTACAAGAATAGTAATTTTAAATTGTAGATTGATGAAGCGATGATGACGAAAGTGATGGGCTACATAGAGAAAGGAAAACAAGAAGGTGCGAAGCTGGTGGCTGGCGGCAAACGAGTCGGCACCAAGGGGTATTACATTGAACCTACGATTTTTGTCGATGTCAAGGATGATATGACTATTGCTAAAGAAGAGGTAGGTAATTGAGTTTCATTACCAGGTATAAATGAGGTTTTCTAAAGATGATGATGGATGTTTTTAATAAAATAGATAAATAATATAGTTCTGTGCCCGACTGCCCGTGACCATTCTACTATGACTCCGTCCGTCCGCGAGGAATATAGAGGCTGGGAAAATAAAAAGAAATAAAAATTTCCATATCTCCTTCCTCATGATGCACACCATTTCCTTGTCAATCAGTTCATCCGTTTCGTAACTAGTACGAGTAACTTTCCCATTTAAAAAAAAAAACAATTTTTATTTTCAAAAAAATACATAAAATACTAGGTTTCCATTGGCCCCTAGGCAACCCTGTATCTTGGTCATTTGTAATATTGGTAAGGATTAATTAGTAAAAGAAGGTCCTACCATTCTAGTGCCTTTAAAGGATTATTATACTTATCATTATGAACAAGTTTTACGTTGGGAAAAAACCTAAAATTGCGAAAAAAATATGTGCTGTTCTATGGAACTCAATGTATTCATTTAGTCGAGTAATATTGAAATATTTGTATGGAACAGCAGTTATTTTTCGCGATTTCACTGTTGGTCCCATAGTAAAATTTGTTTATTTATGAGTACAATAACCCCTTGTCATATTACTCGAATGCATCTATAATATCCTGAGAGAACTTCATCTACCTATACTAGTGACCCTATATCTCCTATAACTAATTAATATTAAGTTAATAAGTTAATAAGTTAATTTGTTCTCCCATTTACAAATTATATTATAATTATAAAAAACATAGGTACCTTACAAAGACTGATAAATCGTTAACTGACAGAACTGAAACATATAACTTATTTTTGTATCCAGATCTTCGGGCCAGTGCAAAATATTCTGAAGTTCGACAGTCTGGAGGAGGTGATTGACCGTGCAAATGCCACGAACTACGGTCTGGCGGCCGGCATCTTTACTTCGAATGTCACCACCGCCCTCCAGTTCAGTAAACACGTCGAAGCAGGTGTTGTGTGGTATGAATTTAATTTTCTTCTTCATTTTACATAAAATAAATTCCTGTACTGTGTCATAATAGAAATAAGAGCTTGTAGAGAAGATGGGTAGTAGTAGCATTCACTTTCGTGATCATTTATTGTAGCGAAGTAGACGAATAGGGACTGAAATGTATAAAAAATTGGGCGGATGGCGTTTCCCTTGCTTTAGAATTAATTTTATTAGTTTTAAATGCGTCGGTTAAATAATTATGAGCATAGCAGTGATGTTTCACAGGATGGTAGTATTTTTTATCGTATTGAAAAGTTCCTATACTTCATTAGTCTAGTGTCAATTATGACACTGGACTAACTCACTGGACTATCGCCATTAGGCGAATGATCGATTTCGAACCCAAGATCTCATAAAATCTTACTCTATAGTACAAGCAGCTGCAATTTATTAAGTTCATAACAGTAGACTTAAATAAACATATTTAACATTTTATCGCTAAATGAGTAATTGCTCTTCTTCTTCTTGGTACATTCTTCCATTATATCGAAACTTACTACCTATCTAGTCGTAAACTTCGTTTGTTTCAGGGTAAACACATACCTTGCCGCAAGTTCGCAAGCTCCGTTCGGTGGATTCAAGGAATCAGGGATAGGACGCGAAAAGTATGTACTTGTTACACATTAATTCAATTGTAACAATGAAGCTACTGCTTAAAATTGTATTAGGTACCGCGTGCATGCGATGAGGACGTTTGCCAAGTGTGTTGATACTAATTGGCTATTTAAGGCAGTGCAAAAACAGATACAATAACGTTAAATATTTTGTTTCAGTGGATTTGACTGCGTGGAGGCGTATTTGGAAATTAAGACTGTGACTATTTCACAACCAAAGAAGTTCTAATTTTAAGTATTAACATGACGCTTTTATCTCCAAGGGGCAGGTAGAAACTTCAGGAAACGACTTACATGTTGCGATCCTTAAATACTCTTTTTAATTCTTCCACTAAATAACAAATATATTTTATGTACATATTTTCTATTAGTATATAATATCAATAAATCAAAACCATATATTGATTTAATCGTCCTATTTTCAATTCTGATCACGACAAATACCAAACTGGTACGATGTTGCCTCGCTGTAATCGACCAATCCATTAAGCAGTGGTGTGTACTCGATAGATATAAAAAGTCACTGCTTACCCTAATTAATTAAGTATTATGTAATACAAACGTTAACATGTGTGTAATATCAGATAATTTAGGGATATTTCGGTCGGTGTATCGTCTTAGGGTGAAACGGTCAATCACAAACATCATAATACAACTTGACAATACAAAACTAAGTTGTTTTTGCCCACGCCGCCCTATAAGAAATGCCTGTGCACACCACTGCCATTAAGGCATAGACTACCAAATTCCCAAGTTCTGAAGAAGCCCTAACAAGTTCTTACAATTATTATTTGTTCTGTAATATCGCTGAGCGTACATTAACACCCGCAGTTCCAATTCCCTAGTGCTGACCGATAATTTTATAAAGTGCCTGAACTTGAAGTTATTAAGAAATAATGTTTCAGAAGCTTTAATTTAGCGAAGTTTTCTACGCTCTAAAGGGAACGTCAAGAAATAATAGTCTTGAAACATATTTTTCGAGAGTGCTATTCCTCCTGCAGTGTATACGATGTTTATCATCAGAAATGTGTGGTCATATTTAAGGGTGTGGAAAAGACCAACCGAGTGGTTTCTGTAATATTTTTTTTATTTCCAAGAATTTTATAATTAATGGGTAGCACTTCATTACATTTAGTTATATATATATTATACATTTATTACACATAGATAGCTAAAGATCTCCCATGATGAATAGGTTTGTTTAAACACATCAGAAATACATAATATTAATAACCAGATTTTCTCAAGCATCTCGGCAAAACTATATTACACTGATCTTTCGTATATTCTATCAACTCCGTGCTCCGTATCTGCATTGATATAAGTAATTCTAGTTATCTTTTAATAAAAACTCAATAATGAGAGAACAGAGATATATATCTGAATTATTATTATCCATGACAAGCTATAACCATAAAGAGTAAGTATAGATTCTTATGAACGGATTTTTTCTATTATAATAATTTAACCTACCTAATAACTTTTGTGAGCGATATTTATGACAACCCTATTACACGAGAACCTCGTAAAAGGCGAAAATGATAAAAATCCTCAATGATCTTGATGGAACATAAAGGTAATTGACATTGGGGTGTGTCGTTGACCCAACCGACCCTTATAGTTGTGGCCCCACATGGGTCATCCTCTAGTATTGAGGGCTATCTGGGGCGATTGGGATGGGATTGATATAGGGAAGTATGATGGAAACATCCATGATTGTCTGCTATTCCATGAGAACCGTTGCGATCGACAGATAGCAAACGCCTGAACATTGTTGTGATCGTCGAAATGAGAAGCGACTAAAGAACAATCGAGGTATGACTATATAACAACGAAAATAACTTATGGGAGTGAATTCATACCTACTAATGTGGTAATTGAATATGTGCATCCAAAGTTAATGTTTATTGGAGTATAAATCTTGATTCTGAGACGTAATCGAAAAATATTGATGTTATCATAGAAAACAAACATCACATTTTTACTACATTACTTTTATAGGTACCAATATCTCTTAATCACATTTGTTTAATTTATTATTTTAACTTTAATTGAACACATTGAAATTCGTCCGTAGTTAGCAGGTTGCTGATCGCTAAATTAGCCCTCTCACCGTCGACGCTACGAAGAAATGTAAATATCGAAATCTCAAAACAAAGAAGAACCGCCTCCAGTTCCGGCTGAGAACCGAGTCTGATAACGAGCGCTACCTACTCATCGCATAATAACTAACACCGTCATAAACGGGTGTATGATAGGAGCCTGCACACTGCTTTACGAAGGGTACACATACACATGCAAGATATGCATAAATCGAAATTTAGAATAAATTGTTAACTGATGTGCTAATATTGTGAGAAGTATTGGAAACGGGCATGCGCTCCCGTTTCATCGTTCTGACTGTTGGGGTAAGTATGTTCTCATAGAGATCGCACCCACCGGACGTAGCGCGCGTTCCCTCTATGCTGTGATCGAATTACCAACTTTAAGCGTGATTTTGAAAATGGATAAAGTTTTCATCCAGTGAATGTTCTCCATGTTCAATATAGTTTATATTATGCTCATGTGCAGTTTTACGAGATCAAAATAACGTTAATAAAAGTCATGTTGGAAGTTCTGTTTATGTTTATTCTAAGATTTAAGTTAGTGTGAGTCAAGAAGTTAAAATGAGTCATGGATTTATCTAAAAAGTTTTGGTAAGTGTTAAAAATGTAAACTTCACGTAAGATAAATAAATATCGCGCCTTAACATCAAATACCCTAAATATACACAAAATAAATTATAATTTTGCCCATATCACATTTTATTTGGGGTCGGAGCAATACACACAAAATTAACTACGACAAAAATGGTTTTGCTGATTTAGAATTGTCATAATTGAGTTACCTAGGTACGTATATTTTTTCTTACAAATCTAAATATAAATAAAACACTGACAGTTTCGAAGAATTATGAAGTTTCAGTTATTTTATACTGTATTACCATGGTATTACCCCTTTGGTTATAGTTTAACCTGAATTTGAATGCGTTAACTTTATTATTTTTACTATCTTGCTTGAGAACACCAAGAGGAAGAAATTTGTATTTTTTTTATGTATATTCTGTAAGGGCCAAGTTCACCGACAGTATAATAGATGTTTATAATGAAATGAGCCGATTACTCATACAAGAATTCATGTTTAAACGGCTGATTTTGCTCTAACCGTCTGTTATGTTGTCGGTGAACTTGGGCCTAAGTAGTATAAATTTCGCCAAAGAAGCCAATTTTCAACCTCATTTACAAACTCGAAGAATCTTAAATTATTCGATTAACTACGTAAAGGATCTTTGACAAACCTGTAAAAGGCATGTTAGGCGGTAAGCTTATCATTATAGTTTCTAAGAGACCCTCTTGCCTCGCGATGTAATTGAGCAATTTACGAACTGGAAACTCATTACCGTTTGCTTGAATTTTAGTACTCTCTAATCCTCAGGACTGAGGGCTGTCTACCTAGGGATTTCGACGACTAGTTTAATGACTAGGTATTTATTATTATACAAATATGATTAAAAAAAAAGATAGATTATGTTATGCTTCCGATCGAGCAATTTCAGCTAAATCAGTAGCTGACACGATTTAATTTTAATCATACATTTGTGCACAGTTAATGGCATCATAAGTCAATGAAAATTTCAGCAGTTTAAATTATTTAATCACAGCTTCCATTTTTGCTCCAATTTTATCATAATATGCCTAGAATAATGTCTATAATAATCATTTACAACCATAAAGTAATAATTAGCAAGTTTTAATTTATAAAACACTTGTTTTATTTCAAAGACTGTTACACTTAGTGCTATTTTCACCGACAACAGATGTTGAAAATGAAATCGGCCGATTACTCATACAAAAAATCATGTTTAAACGGCTGATTTTGCTCTAATCGATTGTTATGTTGTCGGTGAACTTGAGCCTTACTGTGTGGAGACTATTTATGAATAACTTATACCTGTTCGTACTCACTTTGTGTATGTTGTAAGGGTGATTGAGGGGACACCGCCTTGGAGTGTTATTACTAGCTGGTAAGCAGGCACGACAGATGACTCAAATACGTGAGATGTTTATTACGTCTGTAACAGAAAAGAACTTGACCGAAGGAGATGGGTTAGGGAAGGTTATGGCACAGCGTGGTGGAAGTTGGTCATTAAACTTTAACCTACTGAAACACAAGCGTATACTGTACTACATAAGGCTACCTACAGCTACGGCTACCTTCGTTTGAGAAGTATTTAATTTTTCATTGAAACTTTGATAAAACTGACACGTTTTTACGATTTATTAGGGTATAGGAAAAGGAAATTTTACTCGGAAAATTATTATGTAGGTCACAATTCTTAATATAACTGAAATAATAATGAACATTTTCAAATTATAAACAGATTATATACCACACCTACCGAAATATCCCCCACTGACCATTCTGGTGAAGATTGTTTTTGCTTGAGTAGTATGCCTGCACCAAGTTATTTGTTAAATTTGTTTGCGTAGTATGCCTGCACCAAGTTATTTGGTACATTTTTTTGCGTAGTATGCCTGCACCAAGTTATTTGTTACATTTTTTTGCGTAGTATGCCTGCATCAAGTTATTTGTTACATTTGTTTGCGTAGTATGCCTGCACCATGTTATTTGTTACATTTGTTTGCGTAGTATGCCTGCACCAAGTTATTTGTTACATTTGTTTGCGTAGTATGCCTGCATCAAGTTATTTGTTACATTTTTTTGCGTAATATGCCTGCACCAAGTTATTTGTTACATTTGTTTGCTCCAAGTTATTTGGCTATTGAAATCACTTGTTACCTCCTTCAAATAGCTTGTATCATTATTGGTTAAACTGTCTGTGTGTGTTGTTGTCTTAAGAGTATGTAATCACAACACTAAGATGTTCCTGTTGCATAATACCAACGACTATGCAGCGATGTGTTCCTGGCACATAAAGCAAGAGTACTGCTTATTGACGTTTTTAATTAATGCCGCGACCCTGAAATATATCTAGGAATATGGCTATTCTAAATTGACCTTTCTCCCTATATCTCACAACAGAAGCAGTATAACGCGAACACTTAAGATGAGCGTCAACTTGGACATACCTACGCACGCACATTCAATCAAATGCTACGAAATTATAGAATTTTGTCGTGAACGTTGTCATTCATTTATAGGGCGACTGAATGAATTTCTAGTGAGAAATGAATGTACGGAAAATACACAATTACGTGTCGCTTCAATCGCCTCGGCCGCCGGAAGAGATTTTCATCCAGGATATACACTATCCTTCATACCATAGATACATGATATGAATTTTGCCGAATGTATACCGAATCAATATGGCAGCCCCTCGGCTGAAAAGGGGTTACCATTTATAGAGAAAAAAAACAATAAGAATAATTATAATACAACTGAAATAATTAAGCTATCAAGTATTAAAAAACATACATACAATTCGAATTTACCAATCTGCGACTCCACCTAAACAAAAAAGACTGCAGTGAATGTTACAGTCCATATTTAGACCAAACAACGGGAACAATGAGAATATGAATAATAAGATTATTCTAATCAGACAAGCTAGGTCAAGGACTATCCACTCGCATCAAGTTCTAAAGTAACTAAGTGTCAAGTGGTTCAGACAGTTCTGATAATAGAATTTCTATGAATATTTTAGTCTGATATTGGTAGGTATGTATTATCTATAGTACGTTTAAAAAAGATTTGAGATAATTTCAGCCGTCAATCACCGATACATATTTTCCTCTAATTTAAAAAGGATTGATGGGCTCTTGGCTGGCATGTAAAGTTGCAGGTATTGGTATGGTATAATATAAAACGCGAATCTGTAGAGCACATCTGGGTATTAAACTGGAAGCTGAGCTCAACATATTTGCTGGGAAAGGCTAGGCTGATAAGATACCGAACTATTCTAGACTACAAGTTCATAAAATGAAGTAATCTTTACTTTCTAGGTCGTAAAAGAGTCCTTTTAGTACTTTATAGGTAACATTTTTCTATTCACTTAAAGGTGCGTCTAGATAAAACGAATACCTATCCCTAACCCACCCTGGGTTAGGGTTATTCGTTTCGTCGTCAATCTTACAGGACGGCAACGTAACAGAGCGGAACACATCGGTGTCGGTTTTTTAAAATGTATGTTCGTGGGCGGCGGTGATCGATAAAGTGTGCACCTGATACTATAGAAAAATAGACCAAGAACATATTTTTCATCTCACTAGCTCGGAATGGCTTTATAATCTTCGAAATTTGAGCGCAAAAGTCTATTTTATCCGCTAGCGTGGAAAAGTTATTCGAAATTCGAACGTGACGACCTATGGTGTAGAGCACAGACCTGGGCCCCAAGTCTGTTGTAATTACGTGAGCATTCTGCCATGACTGAGATAGCAGGAGTTAGTAGACTTGGGGCCCTAGACTGCGTGTAGAGTGGTGAAGAAAAACAATTCAAATATAATTAGGCATCTAACATTTTCCTCGCTTTAGTGAGATGAAAAGTATGTTTCGCACGTCTGCAAAATTATTTGCGTCTGGTGCGTGCCTTTGAATCTCTAGCTGCGCTCAGGATTCTCTTAGAATCCTTCGCTTGCTCGGTATTCAATACAAGCACTCGCATCAAATAACAACTGTGCAGCCTTGCATAACAAATAACTATTCTTTCCGAATATTATGTCATTACTCGGCCGCACTTATGTAATCATTACCACTGAAGAGCAGTGTACAATAGAAAACGAATTTTTATACCTACCTAGCAAAAATGTTCTTGCTCTATTTTCATGTTCTTTGTTTAAATTTAAACACACCTTTCAAATTGTCCCTGTCTATTTACCAAAGTTTTCATGTAGAGAACAATATGTATACGGGTAGCTGGGCCATAACTTTTCAATGTACAATATGTACAAATTACTTCTACTGTCTACGCTAAAAAACTTTTTGTCGTTTTGTGAGTTCTGTGTCTGCGAAAATAATTTCTTACGGCAGTGGCAGACGACTTCACACAATGCTTGCGGAATGGTAATCAACAAACATACCTATGCTGATAGTATTACAGCGTGAAAAAAATAAAACAGGAATATTTCGGTTGTTCGAGGTTCACGTAATACCTACTGAATTCAATGTACGCAACAATAATTTATTTACCATAAAATGCGAGTGAGTGACGTCCCAGAAAGCTGTTTACATCTTTCAGGTTGTTTGTATGGAGTGAGTAAGTAGGACGGAAGCGAAAACATTCTAAGTCTATGGTAGTACCAGTATCTAGGTAGGTACATCTCCATAAAAATTTCAAGGGTGATATTATTGTCACTCGTGATGCATTTTACAAAATAACCTAGCTATGAATAGGCGATAAATTGGGTTTAACTACGCGATGACTGATTCATGCGCCCCATCTGTGAGGACAAGTCAACTATTTTAAAAGAGCGAGCTTGAAGTTTCTTGCTGGTTCGTTTCCATGGAATTACTAACTGAACCAGATCAACGATTTGTTAGTTCCTTTTTATGATCTACGAATAAGAAAGTTTCGAGTTTGAGTTGAGTTTGAATCTTTGCCCGGAGTACGCGTAACTGTGGCCTCCGATGTGGACTATGATCAGTGCCCGATACTGGATGATAATGAACTGGATGAAGGTCGCTTTACTATTAAATTCGTACATGACTATAATGAAGAATGTTTTAAGATAAAAAAAAATAAGAAGTGAATTAAAGTGTGCGAGAGTTACACAACATGTGCACACAGCAATACAGATGTGTGGTGTTAACAATAAATTAATTAAATGGATGAATCATAACTACTTAGAAGGCATCCACTGGAAAATTATTGTAAATTTTAGTATTCAGTGCCAATTTCCTCGGAATGGCTGGTAGACCGTAATTACGTTTTGGTTCCGTTTTAATAACCACAGATATGAAACCTTTTTTTTACACAAATGACACTTTTAACTTGTGTGTATTCGTGTTTTTAATAACTGTCCTTAATAAGTTAATAATAACGACTTAACTTAGAAGTGTTCTATTAAAGTTTCAAAAAGGGTTTCTTACAAATTCGCATTATAAAAAAAGATGAACAATGACATACTCTTTGTTTGTGTACCCTTTGTCCACCTCGTCAGTGTAATATTACAGCGCTTACTTATTAAGCCAGTATTAATATTCAGTCAACATTAATCAGGCATATTTTTATATTATGTATTCTGCTACAACTAGGCGGACCGCTACACATTAATTATGAGTCCTCTCATAACAAGCGATGATGTTGCTCAGGTACGTCAACTAATAAATTGGCGATAATGTTTCTCCCTTCCGTTTTGAGCTGAACTGAAAGCAATTTTCAATGTGTCCATCTTCTATTCTTCCTTTATTCATGACGTTTTCATTAATTAATCAGTCGGTAGTCCTCAAATACTTGGAAAATATTTATTTAACATAGCTTGAATCTATTCATTACGTCTACGCAGACAACTCTAGGGATCAGGGGTCACCTGATATATTTTGACATAAAAAACAATCGGAATACCATTAGTACTTGAACCTAGATTAAACTGCTAGATGTGTGTTACATTACCTTTCCATGACACCTACCATTAAATGCGGCTGTGTATTATTACTGTAAGCCTCTTCACGAATTATTATCTGCGTGTATTTAAGGTTTTTAAGTTTGGTATAGTCATTTGCAACTTGCAATGAAATCAGTGGCGTAATGGACAAAACACGAATATATACTCTCTTGTGTTCTGTATTGTAATGAAATGTAGGTATATGGATACGCTTCGGAATGAAAATGTTAATTCTGCGAATTATATACAAACGCTAGTCTAATTTAGTTGCGAATAGGTATGCCTTATTACCCGCCACACATATTACATTGAATGTTGCGCTAGAGTATACCTACACCCATATAAAAATAGTAATTACGGAAATGAACGCTGACCGTTATTTGTATATATAAGAAGTCAATAAACTTTCCTTCACGGTGTGAAATCTAATACGACTTTGAAGGGACTTTATGTCTGTACTCTGGACGTGTGGTTATATACACCAGCAGTTAACACGGCTCTCAATCGTATCACTATCGTGTCAACGTCCCCACGGCCGGCGCAGAGAGCCAAGCATTTAGCCGCGGCACCAAGTTTCGATACATCAGGTTTACTTTGTTTCCTCTCAATATCCCCCAGGCGAAGCAAGGGCCGAGTATAACCAATATTTAAAGGGTTATTATGTAAAACCACAACACGGGTTCACTTCGTACGGTTTCGGAACGTAACGGTTACGTAACGTTCGGTTTCGGACTGCGATCCGACTGAATTATGCAACTTGGAGACTCTTTTTCCTTATTATCACTGGGTGAAAATTAATAATAATCGATGGTAATAAAACTCGCATAACTCTGTACAAAGTTTATTTTTAGCAACAAAAAACTTTCAATCCAATCTTGCTCTCACGAGAGCAATTTGCGGCAGCTGACGTTACTTAGGGGATTGGCGATTATTGAAGCTCAGCAAAAGTCTGACCTTTCAGGCTTGACTTAGATGGAGACGGATTAGAACGGAAATAGTTATGATAGTTATTATTAGCAATAATACAGGATATATTTTTATGTAGAATAGATAATTTCCAAAGTGATTCAATGTCTGTTCCTAAAATGTCACAGCAGTATTACAAATTTACTTTACCCACAATATTATTTCTATATGACTAACAGAAAAATGTACCGTTTGGTTAGGAATTTCTAAAATCTAAAAATATGTAGGTACTTATATTTGATTGTTATTAATTTTGTAGATTTGGTCTTCCTTATTTTTCCTAGAGTATATCTGAAAATTATTGTATGCCCAAAATGGGCTGATTGATGTATCTAACATTATCATATATGCACAACTGTACCTACTCAATCAAAAATAATCCAGTCTACATTACTCTACTTTACTTTATTGTATGAGGTAGCCGAGCGGGAGACGATACATAATTATGACAAAGGTATTGGAACAGGGGTAGGTATATATATGTTCCCATGTAATACCTAATACATATTTATATACCAGATAACTGAGGAATTGAAAAATAATCAAAATACTCGTACAAAAGAAAATGAAATAAAGGCGATCAAAAATAAGTTACATTCGCTGGTCGTACAATTAAATAATTAGATGGCTTTTCGTGATTCACGGCCCATATTAACGGCCTGTGTTCAAGCGATAGAAGACAAGCAAATATCATTATTAAAAAAGTGATCATTGTGAAGCGGATTTTCCTAAATAATTTTACGTTTGTCATCATCAATGTATGAGTGAAGTATCAAGCTTGAACATTATATCGTTAGCGCATACACTAGTATTTGTATTTCCTATCATTAGCAAATTGTACTCGTTTCGTAATGAAGTATTATCTCCTATTGATATTAGATAATCTAGCGCTCAGAAATGCTATTAATTTTGCGATAACATTTTCTGTTATTTATGTGTTTGAGTTGCTGTAGGAGGATTATAAAGTATAAACTAAGAACCTAACTCACGGTCCCTTATAACTGTCCGAGGTCCTATCAAGATTTAATTAAAAAGTAATCTACACTACTAAACTGAGTTTATAGTGAATTTTATCCTTATTACCTGATTTCGAATCAAACTTTAACATTAATCTTATATCCAAATCAGAAATGTGGACGGAACACCAAACAGCAAGATATATGTAGGTATTCTTATCATTTACTGAAGTTACCTCAAATTAAGGTGGCTTAACACCGTGATTTCATAGGTTCACCCAAATCTCGTTGTATTTAAAATTCACGCTCTTCTCTTGTAAATGTAGAATACTATAAAAGTAACATGAGACGGCCTTAGCTGCAAAAAGTACAAACAAAATCCCGCAAAGTTCGTTACATAAATGAATACGTGCTCTCTTTGGATAATTTGGGTATGTATTACGTTGGTGTAAAGCGGATTGCGCTACATTCGGAATATGCCTACTTCACTGGCCAAAGCAAATGTTCACATCGCATATTGTGTGTGTTATAGATAAACTAAATAGATACTGGAGCATGTTTAATATAATTATGTAGAAATGTGCTAGGGAATACACACTTATATATTCACTTTTACAGTACCTACTTGAGATTGACTTGAGAGCAATTAAATAACACACAACTTGACAACAAGGTGACACTCTTCGTTCTGTTTTCTTTTTTTAAAATAATAATTTTAATTTATAAAATATCAAACGACACAATGAACTCCTTTATAATGGAAAACCGGCAATTTTGTATGAGATTTTATGGTCCTAAGCTGTGCCCACTAGATAATGGTCGAGGCGTTCAGGTCATCTATCATAATTAGATTATAACACGTTAACGAGAAAGCCTTTTGTTAGTTAATAAAGCAGATTAAGAGAGGATTTGTGATATAAATTCATCAAATTCCATTAATTCTGTAGGTATTGCGATGAACAATAAAATGCATTCTAATAAATCCAAGGTATGTTCAAATTATTTTGAATATAGTACCCGTTATTCAATAAACTATACTCATAACTATGCGGCAAGTAATGCTTTGAAATTAATGATGTGTCAGATACAGGCTGAATACCTATTTATACTACTAGATAGGATACTAATACGGAACCTTTTAGGGTATACACAAAAATTGGGCAAAGAATGGAAAGTAAAAGTATTTTATATCAAATAAACCTTTGCAGGCCTTTTTAAAACGTCGTGATTCTAGGTGCACGGTTCCAAGTGGGTTGTTACTATGGAGAAGATACCGGCAAGAAACTCCATGGATACTCTTTTAAAATAATACATTTACAATTATATCCGGGGCCACGGGAGCGGCCCGGAAAAGTTCGATAGGCATTTACATATACAAGATAGACATTTGGTGTTTGTTCTTTTTTGCGAAAAAGATAGAAGAACGGCTACCTAGAACATTTCCCATTGCAAAATGTTGGTAACGAGAGTTATAATATTATGTTCAGCAAAATGCCAAAACCTTTGCGCTAATAGTTCTTATAGATTTGTGGTTTTTTTTTTTGTATTTTTATTAAATCTTAAATATGTATAAACCTATCTCGTTTCATGGAATAAAATCTTAAACTGCCTCCTGCTTGTTGGTTGAAATCCCAGATCACAGTAATAAAATCAATCTATTACTTATATTAACACAATCGATTACGTACAGAAAGAATGGCAATTGATTACATTTTTTCATCGACAACTCGAGTGTCTACGCGGCAGTGCCCGTAATAATACGCGCTTAAAATAAATGTTATCTATTATCTCCGGAAAGTGATATCCCTTTAATTTATACAGAGAACGTAGTTTTACATTACATTACGAACAAAGACAGCTGCTAACGGATTGCAGGAAGTCTATTATCGATGAAAAAGTTCCGCTTCGTTGCATTCTTATTTGAAAGCTTTCAGCAATATTGTGCCTGAAGACTATTCACTCGGGATTCTTGTTAGTAAGGTTTTATATTAATAATCTATGTATTAATACGTGAAGATTAAACTTTGTACCTTTATTTAAGGATATTGCGCGCACGGAGTAGTGTGAGATTTGGAACAGTAAAAGTTTATAATGAGATGAAGTGCGGAAACCAAAGTTTTATATATAATATTACGGTCGAATTTCGACCACCGGGCGACCACTAGTTTTATATTATAGCTCTACTGATAATATAATGAGATTTAAAGAAGTATGTGATCATGAAAGGCCTTTTTAAGACAAAACCAGAAACATACGTAGTTGTAATTTACAAATATCACTATGTTGACTACAATTCAGCAGATCTATCAAACGTAGGAAATAAGATTGATATGTAATTTTAAGGTTTAAAAATTGCGTATCATGTTATGTTTATAGGTGACCCCTAGCGCCACTTAAAGTAACTACGTCGCAACGTAGCAGGTTAACTACAATGGGCTTCGGCCTGCTAGATAATATCACCTCACCTGGGCGTAGGATCCTTCCTTTTCAATGGAGGAACAGTATGGTGTTCCTCCTCGTTCCTCCACACTTAATTTGCGCAGTGACATGTAACCGTCACTGTATTGCTGTAACGAAACCTATAATGTAAAGCGATGCGTAGCAAAGCGGTGAAGTGCTACGATGTTACGAGCGCGTAGGCAACGTAGCGGTGACTGTCACGTAGCGTAGTCGTAGCCATTGCGTAGCAGCATGTGCTTACGTAGTAACTATTCAGTAATCTGTGGGCCTAACCTAACCACAGGTTACTAGTATATTACATGGTTATTAATTTATTACACATGTATACTTCAACAAAAATCACCCTTTAAAGAATTTTCACACTATTCTGGCATTTTTTTATTCTGACCCGCCGTTTTTCTTTTGCGCAATTTACGACACAATACCTCGCGACCTTTCATTATTCACTTTCACTTGGTAAAGTTTTCACTTCACTCAATCGAACCATATTTTTCTTGGTGGTCACTTGAGCTGAAAATTTAATGTTGCATGCATTCTAGTAGCATGTGAAGTCCAGTATACTACATGCTGTGACGTATAAGGTTCCGTGCATTTTAATAGCCATTATACGAGTAGGCCATCGCTAACTCCTCTGATGTAGCATCGGGATGAAGATTTCGGGACAATGCAACTTAACTTGAACTTCCTGCTAGTACTTCATTGTGAGGATCAAGTTTGACACGTGTAAAGGCGTAAAAAGCCAAATGTATTTAGTGAAAGCCAGAAAAAATCTAGCCACTCCAGCAGGCGTAAAGAAACATTTAGTTAGATTTATCTTTCGTTTGCCCATAAACTTTTACGTGGGTGGTAGTGAGTGGTATAGTCACTTATCTTACCCGTGCCAGTCCTCTCGCCCTACAACGTGGTGTTAAGTAAGGGTAGTATCGTAAATTCGAGCGTTAGTTTTATATTTATGGTGGAAAAAACAAACTACTTTTTGTCGCAAAAAAAATCTGTCACTTCTGGGAAAGATTTTCAGATGCGTGCACAGATTTAATATCCAATATATAACTTACAATGGGAGGAGATTGGCGTTAACGGACTGACTATAACTATTATGTTGTGTAATAGGTAGGACAATGTTTGGAACACAGTTGATCGGAAAAATATTCAGTAATTTGTGGTCGGGACGCCGCCACGTTGCACCTATTACCACCTACTCACAGAACCTCATATTATAAAAATCCATGAAGTTATTCTTCATTTTTATGTTAGTATCTAATTGTTTGTTTCTGTCACTTCCGAGTGGTTCACACATAGATTTAGGAAGGGAAGCGAAAATATTCAGAGTATATTCAATAGTTTATGGGTTCACATCTCACTATCATCTTAATTCAGAGCGATTCTAATCTCACTTATTATATCGCAAACTTGTAATTGAGCTATGTACTCATTGTTATACTCGTTACTCAGACCAAGAAGGTTTAAATTAACATTACAAGGGTCGTGCACTGATGGTCGCAGACAGTTCAACCTAAAATAAAACGTGTTTATATATTGATAGAGTATATAATACGACGGCACGCTTACAGTGGACGGGCGGGCAACGGATAAAGCACACACGTTAAATAAGTTGTATTTCAGATTGAACCCATTGAGGTAAGTAAAGCTTTATACAGCCTAGGATAATTGTGGAGAACATTGCGTAAACTCAATTAGTAGGTATCATGTTCATCGTTCAGCCTCTTGTCGACGTCGGTATCAAATAATTTGCTTCCGTCTCGTTAAGTTTTAGACGTCCCAAGGCACTTGAGCTCAAACGATCACAAACAACTTCTTCCAATTTCATTCCGTTGCTATGAAACTCATTATATCGGCTTGAATCAGTAGGCCGACAAATTCCGAAAAGATTTTGTCAAATAAAATTATTAGAAAACCTTGGTCCCCATGGTACAGGGTGGAAGAAGCAATGGATAAGGTTACATAAATAAGTATAAACTGTACTGTAAGCAAAAGAAATTAATGGTAAAAAAATACTAGAAAGTTTCAAATACATAGACTTTATAACATTTAATCGAAAGGTGGAGTCGTTGTACTGGTGATCGAGATATCGTGAGTTTACTTCCCTCACGGTCACGTAGAAAAACTTAAACATTAAATACGGTTTATAATCCTGCTAACGTTGTTTGATTGTTCAAAATATAAAACAATATTAATTGATCCAGAATTATCTTTGGTTATTGTCTGAACAGAATATCCGTATTTTTAATTAGCTTGAATAACAGTTTCCAATTTAACTGATCAAATACAAAAACAATATTTACGTCAACGCAATCGTTAGCCGGTTCGATTGTTAAATTGGGGTAATTTCTGTTCCACAATAGCCTGTAGCGTAATTTACTTCGAAATTTTATGATATCGTCATCATACCAGATTGTAGACGCTCACTGCTAAACATAGACCTCCTTTTAGACCGCTGCTATGAACTGCTGTTAGAGAATATTGTCAGCATAGCCGACAACAATATGGAAGACGTTATTGCAGAATGTTTTATTACGGTAGTATGGAATATTGTCATAGTCACAACCTGCAGCAATATGGAACAGGTAATTGCTTTTTGGCGTCAAAAAGCCAGGATTTATTCAACCAAGGCAGTACTTTACCAGGGCCAGAGTTATGAAAGTTTTATATGACTATACATGAGATTTTCTACGAGACTTCTACTTGCGTAAGCAGCTGCCACTTCTTAAGGGCTAAAGTTATACAAGTATGATATTACAAACATAATTGTAATAATAATTTAGGGTAGACTTTCGTGCCAAAGACACAAAGGCTGAAACGCGGACATAAATAATATCCAGAGGTATTTAAACCGGTGTTAAAATAATACAGGCGTGATTAATTGGCATTTAAATGACGTCTAAGATGATTGATGAAAAAAATAAGGGAAGTGGCTGCCGCTGGTAATGACTGGACTGACTTTGACTGACTAATGTACTAAAATATATTTATTTTGTCTGCAAATCTTAAGGTGTGTGTATACCAAGAGAACTCAACATTAATTATTATCTTGTTGCGTACCAAGATTAATAGAAATATGAAGACGAATTATCTTGAATTAATTTAGAATAGTAAATCGTCACGCAAAAGTATCTATCGTAACGAAATAATTATGCGTTTTTCAGTAACCTTTGTTCCGTCTCGGTATGATATTAGCGCTCGTATGCGTAGCCGAAGGTCAGACAACGCATTTTTATTTCTAAATGAAAATATATTCTGATTTGCAAAGGAAACTTTGACGCGATCCAATATCATACCAGTATAGAACCCAGCGGTCGACCTGCGATATTTAAATGTAGAATTGAAATACGTGTAAGTGTACGAAACAGCGGTTTTCTTTACATACTTGTACATTTTGTAAATGACTGGGTGGATATATATTCTTCGTTGTTAACTATATAGAACAACTGAAACCTAGGTAAGACTGCAAAATAGATAAATGAATTTTTTGAATTTCATTCTTGAGCCTGAAAGCCCAAAATAAGAGAATTGAATTTAGATCGCAAATTGTGGGAATGTAGGACACAGATTTGAGATACAAAATTTTATTTCACATCTAGCTTAAAGTGAAAGTGCCGCACTAAGCCGCGTCTGATTAAATTAGAAGCCTACCACAATGTTCTTAGAAATATTGAAATGTTTTACCATAATAAAGCTGGGAAGCACAAAATATACTTAAGTACGTGTTTTTTTTACTTTGTAGTAATATTTACTTTAATTATTTGTAAAAATACAAAAATAACGACTAGAGAGAGGTATTTCAATACTAAGTGTGCATAGTTTATGAGCGAACTAATTTGCAATAGTGTTTCTTGATAATCCGTACATGTCGTAGACAATTTGATCAAATCGTTAAATGTACGTACATTATAACCAAGAAATATTAATAATGTAGAAATTTATAAGCCGTGATATGATTTATTTCTGAAAATCTAATACCATTTGAGTGGCACGAAGTAATTCAAGATGATTTGTAAAATGGACTTAAGTGATTTTTATAAAACTGCTTCTTATGAAAGAACTACAAAAATAATAGAATTATACGATGAATTTAATTGTTAAATAAAAGTCTGCTAAAATGTTCAATATAACTTAAATCATTCCGAGGGATCTCTTAGCAAACACTTAAGTATAATGGATATCAATTAATTACGTTAAACTATTTCAAAATTATTCCAATTGTCTAAGATATATTTTACTTTAGAAAAAGATATAATAGTTACGGTTAAAAAAAAAACTCAGAATGTGTCTAATATAATATGTAGATATGTTTATGAGTTTCTATTTTACTTATAGTTTCGAATTAACTTCAATATACACAAATTAATCCTCGCATTATTAGTGTACATATTTAAGTTTATATTTTATGGTTGTATATAGTTACTATCCTTACATATAGCTATATTAAATGTTATTTCAATAAATAAATACTTAAGTTTATTTATTCATTCTGTATTCCATATTAAAAGAAATAAATTACATATACACAAATTCATATACCTATTCAAAATAAATTCATGACATTGTAATACATACATACACCTACATACAATTGGTTATAACTTAGAATGGATTTATTTTATGTAAGAGGAGTATAATTGTGGTGTCTGAGGTAAACCTTAATATTATACATACGTGCAATATAATGTATACATATATATACTAAATATTACTACAAAAATAGTATAGGAATCAAGGGTATCACTGAAATTATTCCAGCATTGTAATCATTTTCAGGTTATCATAACGACGACACATGGCGATGAAAGTGGTTTATTAAACCAATATGGAAGTTCAATGTTGAAAGAATAATAACTATTATTTTCACTAAATTATGTTGTACTTACGTGTTGTGTTTGGTATAATGCTATGATTCGTTTAAACTTGGTTTTAATTTACACTGCATGGATAGATCAAATTAAAATAAATCCGTCTGAAAATTTAACTTTTCAAAATCCGCATATTTTTATATTAACTAAGTAATATTTTTGTTTAAATATAAACTTGACAAGGTAAGGGAAGGTCAGAAACAAGTAACTTAAAAAAAATAAGCTAATTAACGGTTTAAAACATAATTTAACGTGAATTTATCTAATTCCGTATCAAATTATTATACACCGCAATACTATGAAACTATTTTCACGGGAACAACTTGGCGATACGCATATTGCAATTTTTATAATAAACGTTTTCACAACTAGACAAATCAACGGTTTACTTACGAACTGACTCAATTTAAATATTGATATCAAAGGATGGTTCAGTTTAAATCTTATTATGTCTATAGTTCCAATAGTATTCTGACAGAATGATTGTTTTGGTCAGTGTAACGTGGCTGCGAGAGATTAAAGGCTTATTGTTGTTGAGTCCCTGGACTCACGTTTAGTGGGTCATGTTTCTTACGACCGTTTATTGTAGCGGTGCCCGGTGGACGTGTACAGGATTATGAGACGAGGAACTTATGATAAAATCATTTACGCATTTTCCAATAAATGCATAATCAATCTTTTTGGAATATCGTCCCTATGAGAAATTTTTGTGTTACATACGTTGTACAAGTACTTTTTTAACATACCCAATTTATGAAAATTCAACTTCGGAAAGACGCGACGTGACAGGCCTGTAAGTTGGTAGAGGTTGGTAGTCACGCGTCCTTTTGCTAATTTGACCTCACACGTTAAAGCGTAAACTGTAGGTAGGCCATCTACGTTAACTGTACGTCTTTGAATTGAGATTTCGTACTATTCAAAAATGTTTGAGAAAAAGATGATAGGACTTGAATATACAACGCTAGTTTTCAAAGGGTAGGTTCCCAAATTGTGAGGGGTTTTATACTCATTATTATGAACAACTTTTATTATGGTACCAAAGACTAACCATGAAATCGTAAAAAAAATCAGCTGGCCTATATTGTTAATTGAATAATATTGAGTTATTTGTATGCAACAGCAGATTATTTCACGATTTCAGTGTTGTTCAGTGTTGATTTCATTAATAAAAGTTGTTCATAATGATGAGTACAATAACCCCTGAAAATTTGGCTGCCTTTTGAAAACTAATCCTGTACAGGTCAAGCAAAAAAAAGTTAAATGTACGAGTACATTAGTCTGAGGCAAATAATAATATCTAACCGTATCTAATATCTATTAATTATTTTCAGGTAATTAAAAAGTAAGTCGTCAAAGCATGTGAATGTTTGAAGATGCTCTACAACAATGAAAATAACTTGGAGGATAACTCTAACTACACATGCACCAATTGCCCCAACATCACCAAATATAATGTGTCGCATTATAACTATACTTATCCGGATGAACTCATATGCATTTTTCATAACGACGAGGACATTACATCGAGTCTTTTCAAAATATTTGTATACTTAATGTATATAGCAGTGTTCGTGGCTGCTTTGTTAGGAAACGGTTTGGTGTGTTCCGTGGTCTACACGACGCCGCGCATGAAGACTGTGACGAACTACTTTATAGTGAATTTAGCTGTAGGTGACATTCTGATGACAGTGTTCTGTGTGCCATTCTCATTTGTGTCAATGTTGTTGCTCCGGTACTGGCCGTTTGGCGCGTTTATGTGTAAAGCTGTGAACTTCTCGCAAGCAGTCTCGGTTCTTGTCAGCGCTTACACTTTGCTAGCGATATCGATAGATCGGTACATCATTATCATGCAACCTTTAAAGCCCCGGCTGGGCAAGACGGCTGCTAAGCTGGTAGTGTTCGCTGTTTGGAGTGGAGCGCTCATCACAGCCGCGCCCATACCAATCGTATCTACACTACAGAGACCCTCGCTCTGGCACCAGGCATGTGAAGTGTGAGTGGTTTTTTTGTTTGACTTATTTTACAAAGAAAAAGTGGTCGCGCATTTTGCTTGGTTTGGGCGGCATAGAGCTCTGATTTCTCACAGGAGCACTCTAGTTTGTTGACTTTGAATTAATTAAGTAGTTTTTCTTTGAATCATTAATTTATCTTTCTTGAAAACACAAGCATTTATTTTGAATTACTTAGTTGCTTTTTGTAATTAGAAGTGACTTTTTATCTCAAATGCTCTGGAAATTTATGGTTACACAATAGTTATCTGAAGAGCAAAAAAAATATCAATCAGCCAATATTTAATTATACATAATATACATTTATATAAATTTAAATAAGGTATCCAGTAATTTTGCATGCTACGTTTAGCGAATTGTCCTAGGTCTGTATAAACTAGACCATCTGTAATGTTTTACAATTCTTACAAAATAATTAATTTAATTTCAATGAAAGCTTACCTACACCTGAAAATAAGTTGAGGTTTAAATTATTTTTTGCTTTCAAAGTATGTTTCGACCATAAAGTTATTATTACTAATAATAACTTTATGGTTTCGACATTGACATAGCCTTTTGGAACAATATAGATTTTATTTATATACTTTCGTAACAATTTCGGAAACGAGTGTGCCTATCTTGTATAGAGATATTTGCGGCGAGCAATGGTCCAGTCAGAAGCAGAGCAGTCATTACACGTACGCGCTGCTCGTACTCCAGTTTGTGCTGCCACTCAGTGCGCTTGTGTGCACATACGCACGGATTGCGCACACCGTGTGGGGCGGCCGTCCGCCTGGGGAGGCGCAGGACGTAAGAGATACACGCATACAACACTCCAAGCGAAAGGTTAGTAAAGATAGTAAAACTAGAGAATAGGCCTGCTCTACCCTGCTCTCTCTGCTCTATATATTTTAATGTTAATTAGCTTATGCTACACTGCGAGCTACTCTCGTAATTTTTTACATGCTGTACTGTCCATGCAAAGGTTGTTTGTAAGAAATCTTCGAGTGCGATAACACCGCCCATTGTACAATCTTAAAATGATTAATTATTGTCATTATTATGTTAATTGCTCCTTTTTTATCAGGTGTACCATAAAGAGTATTCTATTCTATCCTACCCGTAGATGTTGTATTTATGGGATTATGGAACCAGTAGCATCACACTGGAATCACTAATTCGCCAAACGCGGTGATTATCGCAATATAAGGCCATTCGTTGTAGGCGTTGTAGCGGTCTCATAGTTATAATGAATTGTTTGAGGACTAGAAACCATATTTCGAGGTTTGCGCTATCGCAATCAACTTTTATATGATAAAGTTTGGCAGAATATATAAGACAGTTATTGCCTGGCGCCGGTCTGGGGTATTTTAGTAGTACGTGTCGATATTACAAGGGGCGATCACGTCTTCATCAGTCATAAAAGAGAAATAAATTTATCATTACTAATAGACATTTATTGAAACATCTTGATTTATAGAATGGGTATGTGACAGTTTTCTTTGTAATATTTTGTAAATAATATTAAAATCTCTCATATTCATTACAATTTCAATTATGCCTAATCAGGTTATGCGGATAGACGTTATGGAAAATGACTAGATGACCCTCGTCCAAAAATCTTCATGCCAAACATTTTATACGAATAAATATTATAACAATCAAAATTATGCGAATCAAGGGGATACCGTATTTTCAATAAAGCTATTTGATGTTATTTTTATTTAATGTTATCTTTGGAATAATGATTATAAATAAGTACATGTTATTTTCTTGTCTGCAGATGATAAAAATGATGTTGACCGTTGTCACCGTTTTCACAATCTGTTGGTTGCCGCTCAATATTTTCATTGTGAGTAGTTTCTCTTTATAATAAACCCGTCTTTGGTGCAGTTTCTAACCCGAGTTTAATAGTTTGTTATTGCGATATACTTAACTAGTGTTTTCGGGAAATTATTTAATATGTTCGGTTCTGGCATTCGGCGGCCGCAGCTGCAGGACGCTCGCTTCGTTCGCTCGCCTTCGCGCGCTTTTTGGTTATGTACAAGAAAACTTACACGAAGAGCCCATGTTGCAACTCCTGAGCTTGTTTCGCTCGCTACCGCCCTTCGATTTAAGTATATCGTAATAATAAACTGTCGATCAAACGTACATCGCAATGATAAACATTCGAAGTAGTATTACGCTCTATTTACATCATACTGTCGAACTAACGTTCATCGGACTCCTGTACTGTAGCCACAAGCATCAGTATTTTTTATTTATCATCGACATTCCGATATATAGTGTTCATTTTTAATTCAAATAATATTAATTGTTCATTAATAGAGAAAATTAAGGTGATAAACCTAATGCCAAAGGAAAGATTCTAATATTTTTTTCATCTCACTAGCTCGGAAAGGCTTTCTTTATTCTTCGAAATCTGAGCGCAAAAGTCTATTTTATCCGCTAGCGTGGAAAAGTTATTCGAAATTCGAACGTGATGAACTGTGATGGTGTAGAGCACAGATCTGGGCCCCAAGTCTGTTGTAATCACGACAGAATTCTGCCCCGAGTTAGGTAGCAGGAGTTAGCAGACACGCGGCCCTGGACAAGTGTAGTGGTGAAGAAAAACAGTTCAAATATAATTGAGCATCTAACATTTTCGTCGCTTTAGTGAGATGAAAAGTTGTGTGTTTCGCACGGCTGCAAAATTATTTGCTTCTCGTGCCTTTGAATCGCTCGCTACGCTCAGTCATTCACTCATAGAATCCTTGGCTTGCTGGGTATTCAATACAAGCACTCGCACCATATAACAACTTTGCAGCCTTGCATAACAAATAACTATTAATATATCACTGTCTCGAAGATCAAGGTTTGGAAAACATTTATGTGTGAGTCCGTGCACTGATTCTACAACTAAATTGTTGCACCGATTATTCCGATCATCATTCACTCGTCATCATCATTCAGTCACTCGAGACTAGACTATATTTTGTAATCTTTATATCAGGTACTATGGATGGCCAATGAAGACGACGTAGAGTGGAGTATGTGGCCCGGCATGCCATACATGTGGTTCGCGTGCCATTGGCTGGCGATGTCGCACTCCTGCTACAACCCTATGATCTACTGCTACATGAACGTACGATACAGGCGGGGCTTTAGAGAGGTAACGATACTCGTGTCTCATAAATGTCCTTCATTCATTCAAAACATGTGCCTGTTCCGTAGACTTCGAAGAGATGATTTTTTTTTAACTACAAGGTGGGCCAAAAGATGTCATCCGATGTTGTTTGGCTCTCTTTTTTTTTCTAAATGAAAAACTTCGATTCTGTTTTTTGATTATGTTTATTTGAACCTTTAGAATTTTATTGGTCAAGTCGAGAAGATTATATCGGCCAAATGGGCGCCGTCACAATTGATTGCCATACGGGCTCGTTTTATGGCATTTTTCATCACTTCGGCGAGAACTTCGGGCGACAGATTCTCGCACTCGTGTCGAATGTTGTCCTTGAGTGCTTCCAGAGTCTCGGGCTTGTTCACATAAACACGGGACTTCAAAAAACCCCACAAAAAAAAGTCTGGAACGCTTAAATCGGGCGATCTTGCGGGCCAGTGCAAATCGCCAAAACGAGAGATGAGGTGACCCGGGAACGCTGCCTTCGCTTGGGCGTAGGTTACGCGCGTTTGGCGGCCGGCAGGCAGCAGCTGATGCACGGACTGGACTTTCTACGGGAACATGCGCAGGTCTTTGACCAAAATTCGCCTTAGGGACGTCCGGCTGATGGCTAATTGCGTGGCACGGCGTCTGGTCGATGTTTCCGGCGACAGCTCGACATCCTCGGCAACAGCGGCGATATTCTCGGCAGAACTGGCGCTCCGGGGCCGGCCTCTCTTGGCAACGTCTCGTGTGGTCCCATACTCTTCAAGGTTGGTGGCTAAACGGCGCAGTGTTTGCGCAGTCGGTGCCGGACGGCCGGGGAATCGGCGACGGAATTCGCGCTGCGCCAACACCACAGACGAATTGTTACGCAAAAAAATAGACACGATTATTCCGCGTTCTTGGGGAGTGTATCGCTCCATGGCTTGTTCACTTGTATTCTGCATCTGTCTAGTCCACAAATGTCAAAACAGATTTAATATTGCCGGCCATTTGCAAAAATGAGAGCATCTTCCAATAGGTTGATTTCTTTTGGCCCACCTTGTATATGAACTGTATTCTTTTTGAGGACCGCTTATTTACCTTTATGATGCATCTTCTTTGTCATGGCATATCAAAGAGTCTGCCACTAGAAAAAGTTATGGTCCTCTTAGCACATTAATTTGAAATTCAGCTATGACTTTAGCTTACGAAACGGGATACGCAATTTTTGTCCCACTATATAAGTGGTACAAAGTTATGTCACAACAAAATATGACGAATTATATATCAATTTAATTGCAATAAATAGCCTATATATATATATTATGTATATATTAGCCTAGGTGTATACGGAGACACAGAGACACGGCGCTGTTGTTGAACATAGGCTTCTCCTAAGTTGCGCCACATGTGCCAATAATGTATGTAACACTTATCGAATTTCAATAATGATTCTAGGAGAAATAATAATTTAATTCATAAATCCGTTCTATAAATGCGAAAGTAACTTTGACTCTGTCTGTTTGTTACGGTAAACGGGTGAACCGATGTTTGATGAAATTTGGTAAGGAAATAGAGTCCATCATGAGGAAGGAAATAGGTTATTGTTTTTCAAATCTCCCAAAATCTGAATTTGTCGCTGACGGAGTCACGGGCTCAGCTAGTTACACATATAACTGTGGACGCACACGAATACAAGGGTTTTTTTTTTACAAAATTGCTTTCCATACTTTAATAGAAAATAACTTGTATTTCGCTACGTGTGCACGTGATTGTACATCACTGCCTAACCCTTTGGGGAATATAAACGTGATGCATAAAAATGTAATTTTACATAGATAAGATCAATCTTGTTTTTCGTAGGAAAATGTTGTTTGTTCCATTCACTATTATTTGGTAGACTTCGAGTGTCAAATAAATATATGTCTTGTGTCTTATGATATTTTACTCTACTAGAGATAAGAATGTAGGTGTTTGTTTATTTCCAAAAGGTCCTCGGCAGATTGCTGTGTTTGAAGAAAAAGGATTCCGGTAGGCCATTTCAGCGCTCAAGTATTTGTGAAGGCATACCTTTGTCGGGTAAGAAAAATATCAAACAGATGTATATACTTTATTTCATATAACAAAAGACGATCAGGCCATTTTAGCAAAGAAATATGTATATATAATACACACACATACAGTATATATAAACAACGTGTTTACTTCCAGCAGAGATTCAATAGTATAATGCTTTCATGAACCTTAACGGTCCACCAAGAGGAGTTGAAACTCTAATTGTATAAGTGGTTAAAAAGATATTCGTGCTTTGGTGGGTCACAATTGTCTATTTAATGGAGTATAGATATTATTTCTTGTAACTGCTTGTTTTTGGCAAACACAACGTAAGTTGTATGCTCATTTCGACTCCTTTAGTTGTGTTGACTCGTAAAATATGCCTATAATAAGTTAATCCACACAACACGATCACATTTTTAGCTTTTTGGCTTTTATTATGATATCAAAAAGACGAATATAGAACAGGGATGCTCCGTCCACTTAATTATTGAATGTAACAATTTGTTTAACTTTCCTCACTGTAGTTTTACGACAATCTTCGACGAGTACGAGTTTAAGTGAGCAGCTTTCAAGCCTGTTAAACGTTTCTTAAAGAACGTAGTAAATGCGCTCTCCCACGCAGTAAGCTTAAATATTGTTCTACCTAATTTAACGATAATACTTGTGGCCACCTTTATCGTATTTCTGACATGGACTTGATTTGTAAAAACCTTGGATTTTTCGAAAATGTTTTTAAATGTTCTTGTTTCCGTTGACATGAACATTTATGTTCCTATGTGTCGATTTCATTGTGCTAGTGCACTACTCGAATGAAAGTTAGTGATAGAATTATAAAAAAATCACGCAGAACACGAGGTGTGTCCGCAACGCACGTATATAAAAACAAACAACGCGAATTTGGTCACAAATGCCAGTCATAGCCATTTTGATTGAAAATAAACAACGATATAAGTATTTTAATTTTTCGCAGTTTGGTGGCAATTCGCTATCGTCTCGTGACGGTCCGAGCTTTATTAACATAGTTTTACTATACACTGTCACGTTTGAATGGTCCTCTTCAATCCCTCAGGAGCTAGTTGAAGTTAAATTGCTTTGTAAAACAATGTTGAATCTAATAAGAGTTTAAAGTGTTCTGTCAAACAAAACTACTATATTATGAAATAAGCATCGTGAGCCCTACTTATTATTTCTATGGAAATAAGTTCCTATCTTATGTCATCGCATCCGATCCGACAGATAGTCTGTTTGTATGACTACGACAAATTTAGATCTTGTTTATCGAGTTTCTTAATTACTCTTAGCTTTTTCACGGTGAATATTTTAATTAAATAATAGATATTTAATTGTCAAATTATACGTCATATTTTATATTTTTTGTAATTCCTACATATTTCTGAAACTACTGAAACTAAAATAAAGCGGAATAATTTCACATATAAAACTACTCCAAACTCGGAGGTATGACATTCCGGCATAATTTATTTAACACAGGATTCTCAGCTCACTCTGCAGTATTGGATAACGAGCTTCCATTTATTCGTACGTTGATAAAATCAACATGTTTATAGCATGTTTGTAGCATATTAAATTCTATTCTATTCTTCCAGCAACCCTATTTAGGTACAACAACAAACAATACCCATTTGCTGTAGCTTTCAAGCACAGTAGTCTTCTAGTTCACTCTGAAATGGCATTGCCCGAGTGTTTGCGCCTTGTACAGATAAGCTTAAGATTGTTGTTGTTGTTGTTGTTTTTGGCTATTGCGAAAAAACAAGCGCGTAGCGACTCGTCACAACTTCAGAGCAAAGTAGAAGTTTGGCGATATGTACGTACGTGATTTCCCGACTCGCTACATTGTGCCTGCAGGCATTATTACACGTCTTTTTCCAATGGAGAAAAGGCAGAAACGCCACGTGCGACAATCCTACTCCTTATGTTTCTTTAACGTACCTATTATTATTGCGATACTTAGTTTGTAAACATTTCTTGTATTATTTATTGTTTTTTTTAATTTCGTACAATTTATTAGATAAGTCTTTAATTGTATTTTCAATATAATTATCACATCACATTTACCAATATTGTAGACATTTTAGTAATAGAAATAATATTAATAAGCATAAGTGTTACCTATTTATTTATAAAAAATACTTGTAGACTTAACAGGTTAACCCAAGGCGTCTACAAACAAGTTACGATATCTTAATATCTATAAACGGTATAACTATAGGTGCAGGGAATTATTAATATAATTTATAATAATATAATATTGCGTTCGTTATGCAAAACTATAGTTAAAGCGCACATCTGGGGGTTTAAAAAGGCCGTTTTATACAAATGTCAAAATATCCACGTAATTGATGAATATTAATTAATATCATTCATTAATATCAGTAGAAACATTAAAGAATTCAAAGATTTAGCATTAGATAGAACTAGATGGAAATTGCTACACCGACAAGTACTAGGCACTTAAATTTTGGATGGATGATGGAAGAATTCAGCAAAAAAAAATTGATAGTTACTTTTGATCTATGGATTGGATATTCTTAGATGAATTACTCAATGTGGCGTTTTTAGGGCTCCTGGGACTATACTTTAATGTGACGCGTCTGAAAGAAACGGTACCTATTATTGTGCTTCTGGATTGTTCTCATAACTTTATTCTCCATGTGTCTATTTTTTTAGCTCTACACTAGATTTTTTCCCGTATCGTTAGTGCAGTTTCGGATTAAAACCTCTGCACATTCAAAATATTTGTTCTTTTTGGGGATAAAACGTCTGACCACTGCACTATACGGGTCACCGTTATACTTTCAAATGATACTGTGTGCATGTACTATTCCAAACTAGATTTGGGTACGGCTAGCACTTGTGTTTACTCCGTTTCCCAGACTAGGTTTTCTGTTCCGGTTCGCGACATTCACATATAAAATAAAAGGTTTAACCCCCAGGTCAAAGTCACCTTCAACCTCTGCTATAAAACAACCAACGTTATTAATTATTAGAATAGAAAAGAAACGTTTTTATTTCAAATAAACCAATTTGCTGGCGTTTTTGAAACGTTGTCAATTGTCTTTAAACAATATTATAATTATAGTTGTGACCAGTCAACATCTATTCTATTCTATTTTTCGTTATGGCAAGTGGAGTCAACATCGTAATATATTATTTGCAGCGATCATTTTGACGTTTCTAAATTAATTATCATAGACAACATTCATTTCATTTACTTACTTACGTTTTAATTTAATCAGATTTATAATTTTTAAAGCATTCCTTATTGAATCACAACTCGTTACTATACAGTAGATTAACAACTACTAATGGAGACGATTGTTTGTGAATCTTACCACGCAGGCTCAACTTATTTAAACAACTTTTTTAACCAACTAGTTAAAACTAGGTAGATACGAACGTAGTTTAAAGGTAGCCCCAGGCCAGAATAAATGACGTTGAATTACGCGACCCGATGTCGAGACAATTATAATTTTCTATTTTTATTTTTGTACACTTCATTGCCTACTCGAAAATAAAACGAATTTATTCTAAAAATAAATAAATAAATCCATTTGATTACGATGGCCAGGGATTTTTTAATTTCAGAACCGTCGTAGCATGTCATTTTCCTTGCGGGTGGGGGGGGGGGTGGGGGGGAGACGTCAATGTCAGTTATGGTAATTTCTCAGAAATTGTTTAAAACACAAAGGAGAACACTATATAGAATAGAATAGAGAATGAACCACAAATATGATGATGAACTTATATCCTATAATAATTCATTCTTAACGCGTATAACCGGAATAACCAATTATCCCCATGTTTCATAATAGCGAAGGAAAATATCGAAAAGAATTGATATGGTACGTGCTCGCTTCGAAGTTTCAACATGAATGCTATTATATACGGCGGGTAACTACGGCGGCGCGCCATTTTTCACATTGTTATTACATTCAAGAAACTTTTGAAATTACGAGAAAGAATCTTACATTACTTTGCATTAGAAAAAAATACCTACCTCTAATAATTTTTATTTATTATAATAAGTAGTGTATTTCGTGTAGTATAGGTATTTAAATATAACTAGACTATAATTCACACAATACATTCATAATATAAAAATATTTTGGATCAGCAATATCTTCTCAGCCTGCACAACCCTTTGTCTACAGAGCTGGTGGGTGGGAATGGGACGGAGGCGGCTGCTCAGCGTCGCGGCCTGGTTGGGTGCAGGTGTCAAATGTCCAGGAGTGCCGGAGTCTCCATCGGTAAATGTACCTCTTGCATCTCCCTGAAGTCCAGGCCATCAGGACATTCGTCGACACCGCCGGTCAGAGCAGCATCAGTGCGGTCACAATTCTTCTAGGACATTAAAAGGACTGTTTATTGTTACAAATGTTGTACCCACATAAGTTTAAATTAAGTCTCCTACTAACTGCTCCTCACTTTTATTGATGTGTCCTACATGAAGCTTCTCCAAAACTCAAACATTCCAATATAAATGTTACTTTGCAATTAAAATTTCAACGAATATTATAATTAAATATTTAGTTATTAAAAGTGTTACATGATTTTTGATATTAAATTATGTAATTTTTGGACTTTATTGATGTGCCCAACAATATTCAACGTAAACCATTCTTTATACCGTCACGAAATACGTCGACATTTTCTTCATAACCTTTGAACTGAATTGTCATATAAGCTAATTATTGGTTTAATTTCTCCAAAATATTATAAAATAAGCAAGTTTTTATATAAACTAATTATGGATATTATTTTTAACATTTACGCGAATCTGTAATCTCGTACTACTTATTCCGTTGGCTCAGCGACCTTAATGAGTCGATGTTTGGCAGTTAGTCACCAATCGTTAGCTCGAAGCGTCCGAAGATCAGCCTCCAATAAGTAGCTCCAGCGATATATGGGTTAACACAGGAGAGGTCGCGCGTCGCCCCGTCGAGAAAATTATCTGGTAATTTAAAAAATGTATTTTTTTGGGGATTGAGCAAGTTTGATTTAACTTGGTATCGAAATAACAAAGTAGGTAGTAGAGATTTACTATGTATGTTGGTCATGCAACCTTCCGCGAGGATCGATGTATTTTATACAGCTTTTCTCTTATTTGCTAGCAGCGAAACCACAAAATTGTGCTACACGGCTACACCCTGAATATAAATATAGTTTGCTCAAATCAAGAACTGAGTCAATACGACATCGTTGTAACGTAGATAATAATATAGATAAATCAGTATTCTATAGGTTCGCTTAAAAGCTTAATTAAATAAAACGTTATCACTATGAGTGAATGACTGAGTTTGAGGAAAAATAAAATAGATCCACTTAGCTCGGGTAACTTTGAATTTCATTATGACTTTGAATAAAATCTTGGTACCGATTTACATAAATATTTTGGTTACAGAAAATCCACATTATCTATTTTTAAGTTTAGTCATATTACTATGTTAGTATTATCACAGGTAATATAATACTTTACTAGTATCTAGTATTATTAATATTCTAAGAAGTTATTATTTAAGGCTAAAAAGTAATATTATATCAGGTTTCTTGTTCTAAGACTTTTTAATAGACACAAAAGTCTTTTTTAAGAATTAGTAATTCAGGGTTTTGGAATTATTATGAACACGAAGCATACATTTCAAGGTAATTATTTCCTCTGGCGATATAATGAGATGTGGAATAATAATTTTCACCCTGTATTTCGTCACTTTTCTTTGAATAATATTACATTCAATTTTCTTACAATAATACTGCAACATGATCATTTATAGTATACAAGGATTTCTAAAGAAATTAAAATCTGGAGACGTCTTCACTCGAATGTAGAAAACGAATGTAAATTTTCCGCATAAATATAAATACATACTTAAGATAAAAATAAAAATTTAGATTAATGGTAGTATTCTAATTTCCAGTTCACTTATGCTAGGTAAATATTCGCGAAACGTAAGCTATCTATATCAGCTAAACTAAATCACCTTGATTTACGGTTCGTGGCTACGATTTGAGGAAAGTAAGATTGTTATGCTGTACCGGAAACAAAAGTACTCATCATAGTCAATTTTCACCGACTTTTATTTCTATTGGACATTGTGTATTAATCTTTTTCAAACTCACTTCGTCTGATCTCACTATTAGGTAACTATTCAAATTATGAAAGCAATGTAGCCATATTACTGTCATAATAACATGTCAAATGATACAGAGCTAAACTATTATAATTATAAGCTGAACTGTTACAAGGAGTGCAGCTTAGCTATTCTGTAAGAACATCTCGCATCTCGATTCAAATTTCACTCTTATTTTCGACTGATATTGAACTATGAACATGCTGTAGTCATGTTCACAGCTGTTATGTTACAAGTTTATTACCGTATATGTATTCGTCAAATATTAACCGGCAATAAGAGTGATATTCGAATCGAAATGCGAGATTTTCTTAAAGAATAACTCTCCTGAAGTACTGTTTTTACAAGAGCTGTAACCTAGGTACCTAATAATTAAAGTATAAAATAATAAATTTATTTATTTTAAATTATATTTGTAAATCTTATGGCCCCTACCTCTTAAAATAAGTTATCACCTATATCTAAAGAAGCAGTACCTTCCCCATGGTTACAGTCATGTAAACATAAATAGGTATGAACAACAACAACAAGGTTCACAGTAGATAATTACGTACAAGCTTTCCCGTAGCCTTTGATAAACGGTAACATCAGCTCACCAACACCAACTCGCTTAGTTTGCGTCGTGTGTTTAACGTAAACTTTGATCACGGAGAACAATTCCAAGTTCTGCATTTGGAAATTGAAACAAACGGAATTTCCAAAAAAATAACAAAACTCATAACATTTGAGGAAACTACCTATGTACTCGCTTCTAATATTTTTGAAAATGCTCTTTGTTTATCTAGCTATTTAGGTTTGATAACCGTATGGTTACGGGTAAGGTCAATCCATCTGTGAGCGCCGATAAAGGCGAGTAAAGGATAAGATCAAGATAATAGGCAGCAGCGTCCTCCTGTGTAGCCAAAAGAAAATCCGTCTGCCGAACGAAGCGATTGTGGCAAAATAATTATGTAGATGTGCACAAACATTTATTGCAGCAATCATTAGGAAGCGCATATTCAAGAGGACGATAACGAGATCATCGTCATCCGTTTCGAGATCCAATGTTGGATATAGGCCTCTTCCCTTCTCCTGCATTCCTGGCGATGTTGTGCCCGACGCATTTAGTCACGAATTCACGACCCCCGTGTCGTCTAATATCGTCCACCCAGCGCTGCGGCAGTCTTCCTTGCCCTCGGGTGTTGACTCGAGGTCTCCACTATTGAAGTCTTCTAGTCCAGTGGCCAGTGTGCATTTTAGCAATGTGTCCTGCCCATATCCACTTTTCCTGATTATCATGATCATCACGTCATTCACTTTAATTTAACTTAACCCCAAAATAGAAAAAATAAATAGAAAGAATATAGAATAAGGATAAGAATAAATAGAATTTTGGCATAATTTATTCAATAATCAACGGTAAACCGAATCATAACGGATAGACAAATTCGGTGTAAACAATTTGCACCAAACATGGTGTTGAGAGTTGATGGAGATGAACCTATCAATAACATGCCATTTTTTTCGGGTTTTGTTCATTTAATGTCGTACCTGATCACGCTAGTGATTGAATTGATCTCGCTGCTTAAAAATGTACACATACGGCACAATTAGGCTCACAATCGGTACCTACCAATCGGCCCTACCGAACGTGAGACCGAACCAAACTGTGCCGTTCGTAGACAGGTGCTTAAAATTAGGTTAACTTTAGTACTCCTAATAGGAAAAGCACCGCTGGTCCAGCGGTTGCGGCGCCGAGTAATGAACGGAGTAGCTGGGGGATGATGATAAGTGATAAGTACTCCTCATATATTTAAAATATATAATAAATAATAATAGTTATTTAAGTATCTGGGCATAATCACTCACAGTAAAAGCAGTAAAAGTGTATAATAAGATTTTTTTTTCTAACAGGAATATAGAATTACCTTATTAAAATCATGTAGGTACTTGGAAAAATACTGAACATAGCTTAAATATATCGTCAAAAAAGAATTCTCAGCTTCCAGCAGCCGGAAATTATCTAACAACAGTTTCATTACGAATTTCATTTTTGATATGTAACCACGCTACACGCCACCACACAGACATTAATATTTAATTTTAGCTTCTTATTAATTTTATTAAAAAGCCGCCGAGTTCGTCAACCACGCTTGTCCAAGGTTTTGGGATACAACAAAAGCGTAGATATAATTATTTTATGAGATAAGAGACATTAAAAAACACGGCGTTAATCTTTTTACTGCGTGATAAATTGACTATTAGGTATTATAAAAAAAATAACATCTATTACTTTAAATAATACATTCATCATTTGAAATAGTATGGTATATGAATATTTCGGGTAACAGGTACCTAAATAGGTATCAACTATGCTTTGTATATACACTGGTTATATTGTAAGTATAGGTACCTATGTGCAATCCATCGTGATATGTATTCCATCTATATTGAGCGCCATTCAACCATTTAATTAAATCAGCGTCGTCTTACCTTTGGCACAGAGGAAAAACAGATCAGCTTTTTCAAAAAATCCCTAGGCTTAGTAAGCTCTGATAAGCCGGGTGAATTTTATTTAAAAGTTTTAGCTAAATTTAGTTAATTATAATGGGGAAAATATTATAACTGTCACCTATTTATAGAAGAAAGGGTTATGTTAAAGGGTTATTTAGAAAGAAAGAAAGAAAGAAAAAGTTTTTATTTTTACGCCCAGTAAAAACCCGATAGGGCGGGGCGGGGCGGAGCGGGAGGGTGGTATTTCCCTAATATATTTTGTTTATATGCTACGTGTAGGACGCCAGTAGTCAGGAGGTTAATTCATCCGTACTTAGTCACCCTTTAACTAGGGTTCCACAGTTCATTCATATTTGCAAGAACCAAAAACAATGCTGTCTTCAAATGCTAAGAAGAGCCAATACTCCAAAAACGGCCGTAGTCCAATTTTCGATTAATCAAAGCCCTAATTTCCATTCGACGGCTATCCGATGACCATCGAAAAATAAGGGTAGAGAACAGAAATATAATTATTTAACTTTGTACATTGTGTAAAATAATAATATTATTGAATTCTCTTTTTTTTTAATGTACGGTAGAGAACAATAATTATGGTACTTGTTTTGTTAAGTACGTACCTACTCATAGGCCTAAATATTACGTATATTGTATTTTTTTATTTGATGGCGTGTTTTGTGGCGTCTACGTCTTTAGATGAGTGCTCGAAATTCCAGAAATATTTTACGCTGGATTGTACCTACTGTTTACACACATATCGAAAAGATATAAATATGTACAAGCAAATAACGTACCTAGAATAATAAAAAAAAATTGTAGTTTATTTTCGTATTAGGTAGGTATACGGTACTTATCTATAATCCTCAAATATCGAAAGCTTTTTTATGAAAAATAAAAGGAGTGGTTTTTGTATATTATACCAACGATCTACTATAATAACCTAGTCAGATTAGATTTATAGGAAAAATTCAAACTTGGAGAGTCAGAGTGAGAGTCGAGAAAACGAATGTACGCCTGCATACAATGTGCATCAAAATAGGTACTCCTCCACGTCGCTTTCTTTCATTTGATTTACCTGAATTATTTTGTGTGATTCCAATATTACCTACCACAGATGATATAAAACTGCAATCTTTAATAATATTGGAAACCTTTTTGAGAATACTATCAAGGGTTCAAAGGCATCTTCATACAATTCAGTCTGCTTCAGTTGATACCTAATATTTTCTTTCAACATAGCTTTTACTTTAAGACATTTTGGAATACAAGGCCAAGAACGACGAGCTTCAACTTAAGAATAAAATGGCTTAGTACGAACTTTTCAACAAAATGACCGAGAATACTAGAAATGCATTTTGTTTCCCTGGAAAATCTATTTATATCGACATACTGCGGAACAAAATTGCAATAGTGTGAGACCATCTTTCGTGACACTGCACTGAGCAGAAATATCCGAAGAGATGCTTTAATCATCTTCTCCGGAGATTCTTTAATATCCTCGTTATTGGTCGATAAGACCGATAAAGGGTTAATATCCGGACCCAGTGAAAGCGGTTCATCTTAGAGAGTATTGTCTAAGATACACAATTGCTGTCAAACATCATTATTTGTATTGTACGTAATACCAAAATGATGTTTGACAGCAACAATTGTACAATTTACGCCGGTCGCAAACTGTCAGCTGCATCCGTAATCAGGCTGCGGGAACTAGTGCCGCGCCACTGCACTCTATTACGGCTGTCGGTTTTTTCCGTCTAACAGTAACAAAATCTACAATAGGTATACCCGTTTTCCCTGTGTTATCTTTATTACTGCTACCACATCCACTCTGCTGCTGTTCCACAAATTCAACGTTGTTCTGTGAGTCCTCCCTCCCAGAGGGCTAGCCGAAGCACATAGAGGGAGTGACTCCGGGACACTGGTATCATAATAATAAGGGTGTTAAAAAAACAAACATTATTTTCAAAACTAGTATGTTCGGAGGTTAGTTACTTCAAAAGTTGTGCAGATTTTAATCAAGTTATTATAAATAGGAAGATTACATTAAAACCGTTTCTACCAATAAGATAACTTTGAGTTTTCACCTGACAACGTACACAATTATAATTCTATGAAATCTGCGAATTAAATAGAATTTTTTCTTGAAAATGTTTCTGTGGTTTAGAGAAAATGATTACTCGATTTCTTTACTGATGGCAGCACAAATGGTTCGACATTAATTCACGAATTTGGAGCTTCTGGAGGACATAAACAGATAATTCCTCTAAACTTAATAAATATGAGTTTCATTAATGAAGTGCGATTTTCTGAGCCCTGATATTTCTCAATGGAATTAGGTTTTCATTACACGAATTAATGTTACCACCTAGCGAAAACTTAATGATTAATTTGAATACGTATTTAATTACCTTAGTCATTCTAAATGAAAGCGGTTAAATCGCTTGAAATTAAGTAGAGATCAAATTCCATTTTGCTTGATTGTTTGAATAATGACGGTGATATTGTTAATTAAATGTTATTACTGACCCGAAAATTGTATACTTAGTATACTATTATCTAGAGAGGTGTGAACGGAATAATATTTAAAAAGGTCTGATAGGCCTGTCTTACGATACGAAGTCAAAACAAAATAACAGCGAAAAATGTGAACATTCGCAACTCATGCACTTGCTCTTGGTTTAACTGCTACGGAACAGCTGAAGATTTTTCAAAGTTATTTAGGGCACAATAACTGGTGTAGTGCAAGTTCTGGGTTCTGCTGTTTGTTGTTGTTTCAGAACTATCACGAAACTCTACGTGATAAGTTTCTGTCGGCGAGTACAGTGAAAACTGTGCAAAGAAGTTATTAAACAAATGTTTTATGACATATCGGGGAGTCCGTATCTTTAGAAGAGGTTAGGGGTAAGGCCGACATAAACCTATCCCTATCTACCTATCTTACCTATCCCATCACGGAAAAAAACAGCTGTTCCATAAATGTATGGAATAGCAGATTTGTTTTCGCGAGTTCACGTTTTATCCCATTATAAAACGTGTTCAAAATAATGATTATGGGATCGGGACTAGAAAGGGAGGACCTTATATTAATCAGTGTATTTTCATCTTACTAGCTCGGAAAGGCATTCTTTATTCTTCGAAATCTGAGCGCAAAAGCACAAAAGTCTATTTTATCCGCTAGCGTTGAAAAGTTATTCGAAATTCGAACGTGACGAACTATGGTGTAGAGCACAGACCTGTGCCCCAAGTCTGTTGTAATCACGAGAGCATTCTGCCACGAGTGAGATAGCAGGAGTTAGCAGGCTTGGGGCGCTGGACTGCGTGTACAGTGATGAAGAAAAACAATTCAAATATAATTAGGCATCTAACATTTTCCTCGCTTTAGTCAGATGAAAAGTTGTGTGTTTCGCACGGCTGCAAAATGATTTGCGTCTCGTGCCTTTGAATCCCTCGCTACGCTCAGAAAGTACTCGCACCAAATAACAACTTTGCAGCCTTGCATAACAAATAACTATTATATTAGTATTAGAGTTCAAAACGGGGTTTTTACCATGTTTATATATTGTTTTGAGTTCCCGATATTTGGGCACTGTTGCAAGCGCCATGGTCACGGATAAACTAAAAGTATTTGCGGGTGGATGTTTATTGGCAGACAAAACGGTCTACCCTCCTTCAGTTAAGTTTTGTGCGCTCGAGTCCGGTACCACTATCACTTCAGTCACTCACAACTCGATTCTGTTCCCGACACACGAAACTCACTGTGTCCGCTCACGCACTTCTCACGGCGCTTTTCCTGTTCTTACACAATTGGACCACTGAATATATAAAATTTATAAATTATGTTTATTGATTTATGTAGATTTGTGCTAGGAAAACTAGGTATAAAATAGGAATACCATACTTCGAAAAATAAAGTTAAAAAGAAAACAAAATTACAGTCATGACACGAATTTACATATCCACAAAGGAAAACGAAGTCTGAGCTTTATCTGAATGGAAACATATCGTATCCAACTGGATGACGATGAAACTATAAAAGGTTTACATAAAAGTTTCCTTTATTGGGCCTTTAACTTTCTAATCTTAGGCACCATACTAAGATAAATGGGCAAATGTCCATCTCAAACGATTAACACAAAACAAAATATTTGGACATCGGTCGCCGCAGAAAGAATTCTCATGTTCTGTGGACGGTGCATATCTACATATATACAATATCTTGTTGATAGTGAGCCCTTGAAAGGAATTCAGTTCAGTGTGCATTGATAACAATTTTAATAATGTTTATTCTTGTTTTTTGGAACAAAAAATAGCACAGACAAACAAAGAGATCATTGATTGATTGATTTGATTGACATTGTTTAAGCAAGGCCACCATAATAAATTGCACACTAGCAAGACGATTTGAACAAACGGAACTGAAGATAGACTAGATCGTACTACTTTAGCAACCCCATGTTTAGGTATTAAAATTGTAATATTTTTTATGGGTAATTTATGGGTATTTTTTAGTTACAACTTATGAATGTCGCAGCATACCTAAAGTAATAAAATTATTCTATTTTTTGTGAATTGAGGCACACTTGCTATTTTCTGCAGCAGAATCGTGCGTTTTCGCGTCCATTATTCCATTTTGGTAAGCAAAAGGCAACCAACGAACGCTAAAACGCGCGATACTGCTGCAAAAAGTAGCTAATGTGTTATGGCCCTTAGGTAATGTGACGTTGAATAAAAAGTGACCACGCTCAGCCGCAATATAACGTTATTTTCTTCACAGGGGAATAGTTTGGTCCATTCCTCTGTCTTGATCTCCTTGTAATTGCTTTTCCGACATTCCCAAAGTAAGATAAGGGAACTTTATAGCCGGATCTCTACAGCAATTGAATCTAAACATAATTAAAGCCATCCTCGTGGGATACCGAAACATTATGGGCGTAATATGTTCCGTGCCTGTGTTACATGCCTATATCTAGGCCTATGCGGTGCAACGGCCAACTTATAGATGGTAATGCTCTTTTTACTACTTAAATTAACCCCCGAAAAAAAGAGGGATGTTATAAGTTTATAGTGTGTATCTGTGTATCTTTCTGTGTGGAATCGTAGCTCCAAAACGGATGAACCGATTTCAATGCAGTTTTTTTTTAATGGAAAGCTAATATTTAATCGGGTATCATTTCAGCCGTTCAAAAGTTACAGTTCTTTTTCTAGTTAGAGTCGGGGATTTTTGACGGTTAGGTTATTCATTTGTGTTTTGTTGAGTTTCCTTCATTGTGGTCGAGCTTGGCGACGCTGATGTATGCGACATGCTCGTGAACGGGTGTCGTCTGTCGGAACTGGTCAGCTTGTAACTGCCATGGCAATCTTATTCACAGGCAAATCATTATTATCCTAATCTTATTCACATTAAATTGCATTATTCTCGCAGCTCTTATCAAAACATTGTACTGATAAAGATTGTAATCTATTATTTGAAAAGAGTTACCATGGAGTTTCTTGCCGGTTCTTCTCCATAGGGTCTACTATTTGGAACCGTGCACCTAGAGTCTCAACATTTCTAAGCATAAGTGCCTGTATCTGGTTTACATGAAATAAAGATCTATTCTATTCTATTCATTATGTGACGACACGCGGAAATTAGTACTGTTTTCTATGTCGCAGGCGCCCGGTTGTGATGTACTGACTACCCATACTTCATTTAGGTACTATTTATAACAATAGACAAAGTGGCCCGCCAAGGTACATAATATCTTTTGAGCCAATTCTTCAAATAGAGTTACCTACTGCTTATTTTGATCTTGATTGATCGCTAAGATTCATAAAAGCTTCGTACTGTGTAGAATCCCTGGTGGAAGCAAACATAATGTTTATTTCTACACATTTCCTTGCTAAAATGGTCTCTATTTGTTTACTGTTATATGAAATAGAGTATAATGCATCTGCTAAATTCAGAATTTACTCGAAGTCGATTAAATTAAATGTTAACATGCCCGTTATTACTTATTAGTTAGAGTTATTGGCAGGAAAGAGGTTATGTGATGGTGTAATTCGGGTAAATCGTTTCTGAGATTTCATACCACATGAACATAACTTTTTACGAATATCGTTTCTTGTTCTTATCTCGTAATTTTTCAACAAAGAGTAGTCATATTAAATTGCTTTTCTTGTGTATTCTATTTTTTCAGTAGGTTTATTTAGATCCGTTCCAAGAACTGCGGGATCAATTAATAATATTTAGTACGTATGATATTTTGTTAAGGTTGGCAACGCATTAGTGACTACTCTAGTGTTGCGGATGTTCATGGGCGGCGGTGATCACTTACTATCAGGTGAACCGCAAGCTCGTTTGCCTCTATAATATAAAAACAAAATAGTTCTAAGTAGATCAGTAGCGGCTTACTACGAGAATGATTCAGTGTCAATATTTAAATTTTCACTTACAGTTGCCACAGGTATGCCCACAGTTTGAATGAAAAGTTTAAATGTTCTGCCTTGAAAAGTACTTTAGTAATAAATTAAGAAAAAGACAGAATAACACCGAGTAAACTCACTGGATGCATACCCAGCAAGCCTATGTACTTACAAGAACCAAAAGTAGGTACAGCTGATTGTTCTATTTAAGGGCCGATTGTAGTAAAAAGAAATATTAAATAAAAAGAAAATAATAAAACAACGGTAGCAGCAATAATGGTACCGTAAAAATGCAAAGCGTTGAACTACTCAAATACTTAGCAACTTATTACGTCACCGTCGTTACTTCGTCTCACTCCAAGTCTAATTAAAGTTAACGTCATCAGAGGAACAAGCTTTAGCCCTTTGCTCCATATGGCGCTAATCAGGTAATTACGTAAGGAGTTCTAATTGACTTCTTTAATTTCTTGGTGTTTCGCTTCGTCTTCCTTTATATTCTGTCTAATAGTCTTGGAAAACCCTCTGTTTTATTTAACGCTTCTGGTTGGCTGCAAATGTGAGGTACTGTTCAGCCCATGGTCAAATTTTTCCGTAGTAATTCAGTTAAAAGTTTATAACCGAAGCACGGTACCTATGTATTTACAGACATCGCTCCGAAAAGGGTCAACAGGATTACAATCACCATTAAGTACTTTATTTGGAACGTTATCTCGTTCACAGGTCGCACTTCGGTCACCTTCTTGTCGCAGTTAATAAGTTTGTTACTGTGTGTGCGTGTGTCAGTGACAAATAAATCATTTTTCTTTCCTTCCACTTCATAAACTCCTGTCAAGCGCAGGAGTTTGAGAAATTGAACATAAAGTGACACGCTATAGTTGTCGTAGTACGTACTAATCTTAGAGTATTGACAAGCCAAGGTACTAATCATGACGAATGTGTTTTTCTTGTGTTTACAGATCGGTTTGTAAACTATAGACAGATCCATTTTGCTCAACAAACATTTTTTTTCATCTGCTTCAATCGTCATATATCTGTATCTCCCAAAATATACCGTGATGTTATTTCGAAATAGTAAATGCGTAAACACAAGGTTTATGATAGACATGATTCAGCATCAGTTCCGTATCTTTCAACTTCTTATAATAAATAAAATAGTTTTGTGAATAATTTTGTATTCATAAATATTTTATTTTATTTTAGATTTAACTTTACTCAGTAGTTGTTCCACCCTTATCATGCAATAAAACATAATTTTCAATATTCTGTTTTAATTAATGCTTGAAACGCGCCTAGAGAGATAAATGCCCTTTATATGTCAGCAGACATTATGTAGTACGAATACTAAATTTAATCATATGATCAATAAGTACTCCGATTCGGATCCAATAACATCAGATTACGCTTTTGTAAATTAGTTGTATTCGCAAATAAGGGACAAATTAAGTAACCTACTTTAAAACTTAATATAAATAGTAAAGTAATCAATTTTATGCTATTGAGCGCGGCCGCAGACTCCTGGGGACCGAAAACAACAGATTTTCTATTGTGTGTGCTGCGTGGCGATCAACCTGTTAAACCTTGATAGTGAAATTACCTAAGGCTTGAATGCTAAATAATGGCGATTTGGTTGATATGATTACAATATTGAACGATCTTAATACCGAATAAAGCGTCCTCAAACTCACTTAAATTATAATGCAATGACATTAAAAGCCTCAATGGATTACCACTTAAAAACAGACCGTTGATGAATAAATGATCTTTCTTTTGCGGGCCACTAGCCGTCTGATCAGATCATGGTTCTTACCTACGAGTATGTTGTTAGACAACTTAATCATAAGTGTCTGCCTTCAGGTATCTAAGAACGCCTTATCAATAGAGTTTTTGCTCAAGATTCCTCGAGTCGAGAAATGAGGACAAATGCGAGACGAGAAAAAAAAACTCGAGAAGTCGAGAAATCAAATTTTTTTTTATTACTTTAAAGTTGACTTAAATGTTACGTGTATAAAATTCTGTCAAGCATAAAGGTCAAAAATGAATTTAATACAGCGTTTAGTAATAAGCTAATAAGGGGAAAGAATTTAATGTAACGTATATCCATTGTGTAATAAATTACATTTTTCCAATGAGTTACCTATTCTTTTGACCTCCCAAAGTTATAAAGAAAACATATTCTTTGACCAACAATATAAGCTTCTCTTTAGCAATGTTTATTGCAGGAAAATGCAGGTCAAAGCATCACAGAACGTTCTTTGTAATACCTTTGAGTTGAGTATCTAGAGAACTTAGGTACCGAGATGAATCCACATCTGCTAGTGTACTATAAAAACAAAAGGACAATTTTTATGTTCCCACTTGCACTTGTTTCCACAAACACTAACCCTAAATGTACGTGTTCATGAAAAATTCATGGTATGAGTCCATAGAATCACTGAATTTATAAGCGCATAATGGCGTCGGAAAATATGAAGGGCATCTACTTAAAGTACATTTTCATGGCTCACCTTGCATTGTATTTTTGTAAATATGAATATTTACGAGTCTTATTTGAAAGGCATGAATAATAATGTTTTTATTTACGAATCATGATCAAAATTCATTTGAACTGTATATCAGTAATACGGGATCCGTACCTCAAAAGAAACGAGGAACTTTTAAAAGGATCACTTTGTTGTCCATCCGTCCGCCTGTTAGTCAATCGAGATCCCTTTTCTCAGGAACGGGGTACGTTCTGCAAATGTGGCCCGCCCACTCCCATTTTAACCAGCCACACTCATTACCCAGTAGTAGTATGGTAGGTTATAAAACAGATAATCTCTAATTAAAATTGTAATATTTTTGTTACAGCAGTTACGAGCCGACCCCCAGTCCAGACAGAAGGCACTTCAGTATTGTATTCAGTGTTACAATATTTTAGTATTTTCTATTAAATATTTTATCATTCCCTTTCTAACCAACTTATTGACTAGTAAGTTGGTTAGTGGTAATCTTGCCAATTAGGTCCATGGCAAATAAGAAATGAAACAAATGGTCACAAAGTGGATATGTCATTTTTTACCCGACTACGGAGAGGGACTTATGGACTTACGGAGAGGTTTGACCGGTATGTATGTATGTATGTTCATCTGTTCCCTCATAACTTCTAAGCTACTTATCATAATTCGACAAATAAGGTATCGTTGGAAGCGTTTTAATGGTCCGCTGGTTATAGGCTATGTGACGTCACATTAAATTTAATATGGCGCCCTCTAGAAGACATAAAGTAACGAACTAAAAAAAAATTTTTGTTTGATGTTTTCGTGTTGGGTATCAAATGAAAGGGCTTAATTAGCACATTTCAAAAATATATATATTGACGGCAGTTGCTGGCGGCTCCGAAAAAAAAATTAAGTTCAAAAACTAAAACCCGACTACTGAAAAGGTATGAAACAAGAAAATATTAACACATATTCATAGTGATGTTCAGAGGATAGCCGTGGTCGTATGCCACCTACAGCTACCCTATCAAAACAATACAGTTTAGGGCAAAGTCGCATACGACCACGGCTATCCTCTGAACATCACTATGAATATGTGTTAATATTTTCTTGTTTCATACCTTTTCAGTAGTCAGGTTTTAGTTTTTGAACTTAATTTATACTTTTTCTAAATGAAAGATGAGACTCAGTTCGGGATTTGCGTAGTTATTAATCATCACTAGTGTGGCCATAATGTACTGTCACTCAAATATAATATATTATATTATATCGTTCTTGATAAAATACGTTAGAAAAGTTGGTTTGAGTAATAAAAATAATCGATTACGACACTTTTTATTTAGTATCATTTGTTTCACTGCTTCTCGTTAAAACTTACTACTTGTTTGTTTCGTCTCCCAATAAAAGCAACATGTGGTCAAAATCGAATAATGTTTTATACCCATAAGTACATAACACATAAGGTACAGGCACGTACCGGTACCCAGTTTCGCTCTTTGATGTTTTATTTCGGGTTTACCAATTTATCGCTGAGAGTAGATATGCGAGCCCAATTTTTATTCTAGAAACATATCGCTATATTTACCACTGGTTGTATAGCAATCAGACAAGAGAGAAGGAGGGAAACGAGGCCATTTCCCTGCACTGGGACTCCGTAGGCTAATAATAACAATATATTGCCATCCAACACTTATTTAAGTATTTGTTTATTTTAAGGCGATTGTATCCCCAAAACTGTAATTTAAGGCTTTTTGGGGGGCTATAAGTTTATTCTTGTACATTGAGAAAAATAGAAGATATGAAATTAAGTCTTTAGCTACAATTACAATTTATTTTTAGTTGTACTAACATGGTATATATGATTATTATGTTATTTATTTATTTTATTTATTTATTTAAAACTTACACACTATCTTTACAGGTTGATCCCAATACAATAGTGGTTTGCACTCTCTCACCAAATAAATTGAAAAATAAACTTACAGCTAATACTTAACTACTATTTAAATACAACTAACAAAATTCAACACAACTCTTGCGAATTCACTCAGATTGCATGAAAATAAGTCAATTCTCTCATGCACTTCGTTTAGTACACATATTGTGCGGGTGAGTGGTGCTTTTGACAGCAGGTTGGTTTTGGCAGCAGGGACTGCCAGCAGTGGCGGTCGCCGCCGCCTCCACACGTACCGGTCTGGCACGCACAGCTTCAGGTGACGCAGCACACCCGGGTTATGAGCTACTCCACGCAGGAGCTTCAGCGCATACGCCGCCAGTGTGAAATCCCGGCGCACTCCGAGTTCGTTGTACCCCACCATACCCAGTACAAACAGTGTAGGATACATCAGGGGGTAAAATGGGTAAACCCCATATAGTTTAAAATACAAGTGTCTTGTAAATTTATTCTGCACTCGCTCCAGCATGACCTTGTATTTGGCTTCATGAGGAGCCCAAATTACCGCACTGTGTTCCAAATGACTCCTTACCAAAGCGTCATACAACACCCTGAGCGTGGTTACGTTTGTGAAGCCCTGCGACTGTCTCAGCACGAAACCCAGGTTTCTGTACGCCTTCTTGCAAATCTTAACTATATGATCCCGGAAAGTTAGATCCGGGGTAAGCAGGACTCCTAGATCTCGTACCTGAGACACTCGCTGCATCGGCGCATCCTCTACTTTGTATTCGTAGGCTAAGGCAGTCTTCGCGCGCGTAAATGTCATCACTGAGCATTTCGCTGTGTTGAAATAGAGTCTATTTTTATGGCTCCACTCCACCACTTTATTTATGTCTTCCTGCAATCTCTCACAGTCCGACTCACCCTTGACCTCGAGCAGCAATTTGAGGTCATCTGCAAACAATAAACACAAACTATGTTTGACTACGTCTGGTAAGTCATTTATCATTAAAATAAATTCAAGAGGACCCAAATTGCTGCCTTGACTCACGCCTGACCTGGTGTAGTATGGCTCGGATTCGAACCCGTTATAGTCCACGTACTGCTGTCGGTCTTTCAAGTAGCTGGCGAAAAACTGTAGCAGGTGCGGAGTGCAGCCAATTTTTGCCAGCTTCATTAGCAGTATATCATTGTCAACAGTATCAAACGCCTTTTTAAAATCAAAAAATGCCGCGTCTACCTGCACACCAGCATCGACGGCCGGCACCACCCTCGCCATGACGTTAAGCAGATTAGTGGCAGTGCTGCGCGCAGGCCTGAACCCGTGCTGCGCGTCCGATAGCTGTGCGCTCACTTGAGCCTGCACGCAGCGTTGGAGTGCAGACTCGAACACTTTTGCAGGTGTCGACAACACTGCCACCGGTCTGTAGCCACTGACATCCGAACCTGACTTACCCTTGGGAACCGGAATCACTCGCGTGATTTTCCACCTAGGCGGAAACGTAGCTTGCTTTAAGCAAGTATTAAAGATATGAAGCAGGGGCTCAGCCAGCACCCTGCCACAGTCTCTGAACAGAAAAGCTGGAATGCCATCGGGACCTGATGAGCGCTTTGGCTTGAGCTTTTTGAGCGCCTCCCTTACGTCTTGAAGACTGAGGGTCTCGATGTGAACTCGCGCACTGTTCGCTTCCGCCTCCGCCCCCGCCGCCCGCGCCTCCAGCCGCGGCCGCTCTTTATTATACACCGACTCAAAAAATGACGCAAATTGTCGAGCACACTCCTCATCCGAAAGATGTTGACCATCCTTTATGATAATTTGCCTGTTTAACCTACTTCGTTTGGACCTAATATACTGCCAGAATGATTTTGGATCTTTTGAAAATTGATTTTGTATTTTAAACTTGTGTTCTTTGTGTGCAATTTCTATGGATTTTTTAATACGAGCTCTGTACTTTGAAAATTCAAAATAATCACTATCCAGCTTTGATTGTTTGAAAGTTTTATGAAATCTAGCTTTATTCTTTATATCTCTTATAATATCTGCGGTGTACCATTCGGGATAAATGTATCGCGAATTTTCCCGTTGAAGCCTTTTCCAGGGTACACATCTGTCTAAAATATTACTCAGTTTATCATAAAAAATGTTCAACATATCCTCCAAATCATGCATATCATAAATCATACTCCAATCAGTGGAAGTCAGCATAGAGTATAACAACTCGTAGTCGGCTCGATAGAAGTTCCACTGCGGCCTAACACTACGCGCTGCGGGACTGCCGCCGGCAAAGGGCGCGGGCGCGGCGGCTGCAGCGGGTGCGGGGAGCGCGCGCGCACAGTGCACGCCGATTGCGAGCGGCGGGTGATGTGCGTCGACGGGCACGAGCGCGTCGTCGGCCGCCACTACCGACACCTCCCCGCTAAAACCTGTGCTCAGAACCAAATCCAACTGACGACCTAGATAGTTTGGTACTGTGTTACATTGAGTGAATTCGCAATAGGACACAAAACATTCATAATAATTTTTAACATTTACAGGACACGAATACAAATTAAAATCACCAATCACAATTATTTCTCCATATCTATCCGATAATTTTTCTATTAATCTAAATAAGGTCAAGTAGTCATTCTCAGAACTCCCTGGAGGTATGTAAACAACACAACATACAAACAAAAATCTATTTTTGAAATACACCGTTGCACTAACCATTTCAAAAACGTAGCTGTCTATCGACGCGTCCGCGATTTGTACTTGTCGCAGCTCATATCGGTGTGTGGCCACTAAAAACGCTCCTCCATGCTTCCGACCATCCGCTCGATCGCAACGTATTATTTGATATCCCGGAGGGACTATTTCAGGATCTTCAATAGAATTATTGCAACCAGATTCCGTTATTGCCCATAAATCAAAATTCAATACCTCAATGTTGGTTCGGAATTCATCTAGTTTAGTTCGTAGACCTCGTACATTTTGATAGAATATATCGATGTTACGGCTATAATATGTTAGGTTTTGTTCTGTTTGAGCTCCGAAACCAAATCCACTCACTGAATTCTGCATTCATTGGCCAGATTTCGGCCTGGTTCAACTTATCGAAACATTTTTCTGATACTCCAATAACAAACGACGAATAATCTCTTTCGATTTTGTGTTTGATTTTGTCAATTTTAATTTGAACATCTGAGCCACATACATTTTTCACGTGATCGGCTATGGCTTCACGAGTGGTATCAGGATGCAGTTGCCAAACATGTAGATACTTTTTGCGATCACTAACTTGAATTGCCTTCAACTCCGTATTTGTCCCCACTCTGACCTCTTTAAGTTGCCTGTTTTTTTTTGTTTTTTGAACAGTCGTCCATCCTGATTCTATCTTCTCCGCTTCATCGTTAGGTGGTTCACTAGTCGCCAGTGAGCTAGTACTACACAAAGTTTTTTCCGGTAAAATTTCGGTAGACTTCGGGGCCCCACATTTGTTTACCTTTTGCGTTTCGATGTAGGTATGAAGTTTTTTCTTGGACACGTTTGAATTTTTCTGTTGACTTACGACCTCAGCAAAAGAAGATGTAGAAGGAGGATTTCGGGGATTATCAGCTGCTATTTCGTGGGTCTGGCTGTTCTGTGTTAGCTTTGCTTCTACTTTTTCTTCGAGTACCGTCATCATTTTAATTATGTTGCCCAACTCGGTTTTTGTTTGAGAAAATTGATTTATTATGAGCGACATTGCATTTGCCTGACTGTCCATGCGAGCTATCATGTCAGCTTTAAATTCTCTCAATTCTTCGAGTAGTTGGAAATCAGAATCCATTGTTATGGGTGAATACCGAGTCTGACTTCCGCGCTGACTGTTTACATTGTCCACAGGAGAGGTGGCCTTAATGTTAATGCGGACCGGGGTTTCACCGTTGCCTCTTTTTGGCATAGCACAGATACATTCCGGACATAACCATTTCTTTTTATATATGTTAATAAAACTACATCTTCTATTTAAAAGGATATTTTTTATGTAGTGCGTTTTAATTGCAGATTGATTGAGTCCCTGTTCCTAAATGTAAGCGCAGTATTGGGATACACTTTAAGACAAAACGAAAATTCGATTTAGTATGGGACACACACATAATTCACCAGCGCAAGCCATACAAAATCAAATTTTTATTTTGTTTTGGAGTAAATTTTATTTCTGCGGTTGCGTTTGGGAACAGACAGTGAATTACTCTGCAAATTTTGCGCACAACATAAAAAAATATCCTGTATAAAAAAACAGAATACGTGCTTTTAACTTACTAAATTGGATGGATAATTATAACTCCTAAAGGAATGCACGGAATCGGACCATTTTTTTCATGTTTTTTAATTATTCTCGTTTGACTGTAAATTGGTATGTACCATTTAAAAGTCAATTGAGAATTGTAGGATCTGTGATTGGCGCCGGTGGCAGTCCTGCTCTGGCATTCAAATAAACTACGGTGTTCAAGGTCGTTGACGACGCTATGCGCCTTAAATGCTAAATGGAAAAATGTTCCTGTAAATATAAAGATACGAAACGTAAGCTATTTTTAATTTCGGATACTACTAACGGATATGTGCAGGAGTTCCTGGCACTAACCAAATACGATCAGTACTACTATATTATACATTAACCGGGCATTAGAGGTGTGCGACACAGTTAGCACCATGCCCACCGTCACAATAATAGACGTATAAAATAGAAACAGCCCTTTCCCATTAAAAATAGTTCTTTTAAACAGCGTTTTTGTCCTAAACTTATGTTGTTTTGACGGTGAAAAGGATGCTTCAAACTTTCAATGAAGTTAATTTACCTATTTGCCAATTTTCATAGCTAAGGGTAATACAGATTGCTGTGAATAAAACGGAAATAAATTAGTTCTGTATAATTGCTCTGCGATCGTACATCTAAACATGAAAGCTCCAGACGCGATGGGGCGTGTGAATCTTTGAGAAGTTATGAAAGGCAGTCGGTAAACTTAACACAAGTCTTGGAACTAATTATATAGTTAGGCACAGAACGTGTGAAGTTTGGTATCTCAAAATTAATGAGTTATTCCCATCGGATCGCGCGATCCGTTGCTTGTTGCATCTGATATCGGAGAAAGTTCCCATCTTACTCAGCTAGAGAATAAATCACCCAGTGATGAAACGCAAACAGTAGTGTTGTTCTCGGCCAGGCAGTGGCTTGCATTCCATAGAATGAAAAATAGAAAAATCTTTTCCAACAATTATACCTTCAATGTCCATTTAATATTTGATTTAAACTCGACCTTACGTTTATTTAGCGTCCTCTACAAATACTTTAAAAACATTGCGTTTTAAATTGGCAATCTATTTGGCTGTGATACCTATTTGCATAGTGTAAATGAGCGGTAGGTTCATCCATCCAGTTTATGATGTATTTAATCGTAATCGTGCTACATATAAATATATATATTAAGTTACTGTAAAAGAAACTGAGCGTGTAAAATAAAACATTTTTTTTTCTATTACGCTCGTTTTTCCAATGAGCCGATTGAATAAATCGCCGGTGCAATGGATTTTCTATTGTGTCTACTTTGCATCGCAAGTCAGGTCAAAATTGGACCAATCTGAGGCATAACTCAACCGATGACTTTACGTATGAAATACTTATAATTATACCTATCTACGTACTTATTCGCGGTAATTATACAGCCAAGATATAGTTGACTTGAATTACCTTACACCCAAGTTGACATAATTATCCTCAAGAGGCTTTTTATCTTAGCAAGTTGCGAGTGTCCTTGGGACATTTCGTGACTGTATAAGTGTATGTCAACACAGGCGGGGCAGGGTCACTCGCACGCTTGGCAGGCCAAATTAACGTCAGACGCCCTCATTCCGCTCAGATGCCTATAATTTTTTAGTTACATCGCGTTCTTCTTCCTTCTTGTCGCTATGTCGACCAGATAGAAGGAACACGAATTATATAAGTATAGTCCAATCAGTCGCATGGAGATTGCGCAAATAAAATGTTTCCTTAGGGTAAAAAAGTAAAGCAGCTGTCTACAAACAAAGATTTTGTACAATCACAGACACCATTTTTATTTATCTGCCTTATTGTATTTATAGAATCTACAGATAATCAAAGTTCTGTGATCATATGGATTTACTCACCTTACGGTTCAATCTAGTGGATATTGTCAGTGTCAGAGCAAACAGTGCAACAGTTGATGAGACACGAAAAGCAAACAAAAAAAAATGTACACGATTGTGTTTTCTTTCGTTCAAGCAATTTGTTTCAAATCCTACGAATGCATTGCTTGGCTTGTGATTTTATTTGCAAAAGTTTAAGGTAGGTATACTTCTTTTGCATTATTTTTGAGTATATGCATTACCTTTTAGGCCCATAATTTTTATTACAGAGACTGTATGTGCGTTTAGATAAGAGGTTTTGTGTACGATGCCGCGATGTTGCTGAAGATGATTTTTTTGGCTCATCTATGATTCTAGAGCAGTCGTATGCCTGATGTAATTACTTCAACGAGGCAAATTTTATTGGTAATACCATACGTGTATTTATTGCACATTCGGTACCTAATACCGTGAGATATATATTCTGTACCCATTACAATAAATAGTAATAATCTAATGAAATAATTTATACTGTATTATTTGTTCTACTATATTTAAGTATGTTTAATTCAAAAGCTTATTCTATAACACTGTAAGCATAATATAGTAGGTATCGCTAGAATAGAAATACAACCAACATTGGTTGAAATAACAACGATCTATTTATATATGCGATACCACTTACTCAAATTGGTGTTTCAGTTACTATAGCTACTCTAGGTTCTTTCTTACTATATTTTCTTCTTCTTTTCTTACTAATAGGTACTTGGACGTTGCCATGTTGCAATTGCCGAAAATAATATACCTACTTACAGGTTTTTAATTATATATACAAGTAGTGACCGAAATATCTGTTTCAAATCACACATCACTCCATAAGAGTTTAAATCAAACCTGAGTAAATAAAGTCTGTCCAAAGCTATGTTTATTTTGTGTGTTTGGTCGACTCTGATTCAAACATTGAGTTGAATTACTTTGTATATTGTGAAACAGGGTAATGTTGATTTTTGTTATGTGTGATAGACGAATGGTATTAGAAGTGTGGAAGGATTGGTTTGTAGTTTGATGTTATACTACGTAGCTCCATCAACGTCTTTGCTACGAAAAAAAACGTAAATTGCTCTTCATAATTAAATGTATACTACGGCAATATATTGTGGACTCATTCTTTGTAACAACTATTTTATACGATATTCTAACAAATAATTCTCTTTATCGTTACAAGAAACCGATGATGATACGACAATAGTGACACGGGAATTGCTCACCCGTAGAGGCAAAATTAAGCCTACAATTTAATGTCTTTTAGTCATATCCACATTGTAATACAAGAAAAGCAATGTAAACCTAACCTGTAACCTGTAAATACCTATTGTATTCCCCGAAGGATTAGGCAGAAGTGTATCTAGTGTTGTATATCCACATTTCACGGATGCTGCTATTAAGTCGCATGTAGCGAGCCTAATGCCATCTACCGGGCACAATTTCAAATTCCGTGCTATCGTGAATTCCCATCGAAAAATTCCCAGTCTCAGAAAAACATGTGCGCCTGAACTGAGAAACAAAACCAGGACCTCACTTTCAGCAGTCATGCTTGCGATGAGGCAGTCTATCTATTCGCTCTTCTTAAATATTCTTTCCTTTATTTAGTAACCTACGTATTTTATAAACATTGCCCCACACTCGAATTTCTCCTGTACCGTAGGTATAGTTTACAAACACATGTCACATGCACACATCTCACTAACACACCCAGACCTACCTGTACAGACCATACAAATATTACAAATATTTGTTACGTGCTAGGATCAACCCGCGGCACGTAGCGTAGAATACCAATCACTTATCCACTGCGCCAACGACGACGCCGTCAAAATGTTTGTGTATTGTAAAAAAAATCTCCACGATCGTGCACCTTTTTTAAATAAAAAGTAGATCTTTTATGCAAAGAAGTGTATTCCGAATATAAAATGTGTTAAGGCACCTGCTCGCTTTCTTTCATCACATTGTATTGATAAACCCTTTGAATTCTTAAATTACATAACATTTCATTTCTTTTGTAATATATGATAATACCTATGGTGATTACAGATAACATATTATGCTTACCACCCACTGTATTTTCTATTTTTAATGGAATATGTACCTAATAGGTATAACCACAGATTGTTAGTTACTATACGTACGTAAGTGCTGCTGACCGCTCTACACATAACCATACAGATTTTAGGGGCGGAAAATATATCAACGGTTATAAAATATATCAGTAGACAATTGATACTTTCCGACTAAGTTGATTATCATGTATTTCATTGTGATAGGAATGCCTCCAGGTAGGTATTCAGGATCCAATGGGTGGGATTCGAACTCAAGATCTCTCGCTTGCCATTTCGACACCTTAGCCGTTGAACTACATCCGCTTGAAAACTACAAATTATAAAATTATAAAAACTTGAAATTGTTTTTCGTACATTTAGCTTTAAATTTTAGTAGCCCTTTATAAAATCAATGCTTTATATGCTAGAAAAAACCACGCACTCCTCTGCTATGCAAAACTCAAATATATTATTTTAACTTCATTAAGCAGGATTTACAACAAATAGCAAAAGAATTATTCTTCTATTCGTTTTAAGTGGCCGAACTTTCAAAGTGCTTTTCGTTTCGCGAGAATTGTTCCATACTGGCTCATAACTTTCTTGTGGTAATGTATTGTCCATAAACACTCGGCTGTCAGTTTCGTTCATTTTATTGCTTTCGCGTAAATCGAGAAATAAATTAGACAAAGCCTGGGGGAATATTCAAACACCGCGCAGGACAATGAAAATGTTAAACGATTTTCACATACCTATCCTATCGTCATTCTGATTAAGGCAGCGTCATTTGGTGTCTTTTTGTGTCTATGGAATGTACGCCGCATTCCATAGAGATAAAAAGACACTGCCTATCTAAATAAATTAAATACAAACGTTAATATGTCCGTAGTATTAGTTATTTTAACACTCAATCACAAACATCATTTGACATGACAATGCAACATAAGCTTTTTTTGCCTACCGTGTAAAAAATGTTAGAACACACCACTGTGTTCGGTGATAGCTCCAGTCTGGAAAATGTGTGGAACAACGACAATTACGTAGCACTGCATCATAGCATCGTAGCACAGCTTAGTTCCGCTAAAATATAAAGCTTAAGTTATTAATGAAGCCGTACTATTCAATGGCTCGCCGGCAGTGGCGGGCACTCCATAAAGACAAAAAGACACTGCCTACCCTAATAAATTAAGCATTAAGTGATACAAACATTAATGTCTTTAATATCAGTTAATTTATCACAAACAACATTTAACTTGACAATACGACACTAAGTTTTTTTTACTTTCCCTGTAAGAAATATCTGTGCACGCCACTGTTCCCGGTTCCACTTGAATTTGGCGTATGCCCGAGTTAATTTCATTTGCGCCGCCCGTTAACAGGCGTGATAGATCTAATATTAATTTCAAGGGTATTTACCTATTTATTATAATTACAAGCGGTGACTTAAAAAAGGAGGTGAAAAATTAAAAATAAACTGCTACCATTTCGTACTTATTTTTATTTTTTAAATGTTCTATCTACTCTTTTGTTATGTCCTTTTAGGTTACATAAAGCCAAAATCACCAGGCTATTAAAGAAGCTTTTTCCATTTGCTGATGGAATCTTTAGTATAATGAGTATGAAGTAGGAGATGCAATTGTTGTTAGGGAGATGTTGACCGATAATATTGCAAAATATTGAATGAAAAAACATCGCCTATGTTAGAAAATAATAATATACAAAAAGGGAAAGTAAGTTGGAATGGAGAAAAGGATAATGTGAGAGTAAAAAAAAGCTTACGAGGCGAGATCAACAGTTCATATTAGTAAAGAGAAAATGCGGTAGATGGCGATACTAAATACGCTAGTCTGCTTTTTTTTTTTTTTTTTGGCGTTGTAAAATCGTCAAATGAGTCCTCCCACCCCGGGCAGGGCGGGAGGGACTGTCAGACTTGTACTGACTAAAATCCACGGTGTTCCTTCAATAGCCCTTTACGTTCCGGGGTCACGGTAATGAGATAAGTCCCGCGACCCCGGCAGGCTTCGGCCCTCTACAGGGGGGGCCCCGTCATCTTGCTGACACGCTCTGTCTGCTGTGGTTATTTTATTAAGGTGTTGACCTGGTTTTCTGAACTGATGATGGATTTCTATAAGTAAGGTTTAGTTTTGAATATAGTTCAACTAGGCTATGTCTATTAATTGAATAATAATATGTATTATATTTCATTTGGTTCCAAATTCCATATTATTTTATACTTATTTCTTTTCATTAGCTCCTTATCATCTAACTTGTAGGTACCTTGTTTCTTTGTTACAAGCTGTGTCTCGTATTCTTATCACTCTATCCTGTCGCAGGACTATAATGTGCAGACCCCAAATAAAATGGGATAAGATCACGAGCATGATGATGATGATTACTCGAATGCATAATTTCCTGATCAACCTTCATCTATAATATCTGGTGATATAATAGGCAAGTATACCTATTTATTTGTTCTACTTGTACCTAATAATTGAGGTCGAAGAAAAATGGAATGGATGGAAGAGATAAATGGTTTAACTGCGTGTAATCAATTTACTTTCCTAAGCCGTACTATCTGAGAACTCTGAGAAGCTACTATGCTACTAAGCTGCTATTATGAATAAGTTACTACTAATAAGTATATTACAGGTAGTTGTAATGATAAGACTGACACAATATTAATGGTTGTCTGGTAGAGAATGCCTACGGCATTAAGACCGGCTTTGTACATTGTACATGAAGCATTTTAAATAAAATAAATAAATATTATTAACTTAGTACATAAACGGATATACACTTTGATAATTACCTATGCATATAGTCGGATGTTTGTTATCTCATAAATGTACAAAATTATGAGAACGAAGGTACCTATATCACTTACAGGATATATTCCGTGATATGAATTCTTGAATTGTGTCCTTGCGTCTGGATTTTCAAACCATTATAACTGAGAGCATGAAACAGTTAAAGCAGTGGTTTAGTGGTCGCAAGCGTGGCTGCTGGGCGTGTAGTCCTGGGTTCTATTCCCGGGTCGGGCAAAGTGTTATTTGGCTTTCGTGTTAGAAAATTTTCAATGTGTGTAATTTCGGTGTACAATGCAAGATTAGAGTGTACAATAGTAGGTACACCTCTGCCTTAAATGTGATGCTAAGTTATAACTTGGAGCGTCTTCAAATCAATAGTAGATAGTAATACTTTAATTACCGTCTTAAGTGTTATACATATAGTAAGTTTTATCACGACTAATGTGGGTAACTACCTCATACGTGTTTCTCTGGTCGACTGTTGCATAAGTCTAATATACAAGTTGGTAGGTACGTACCGGTTCTGTTATTTGGCTTCCTACTTTCCGATTACCCTACGCAGTCGTAACATTAGTGATCCATCTCACCACTCATATTTAGGTGATAGAAAAAACACACCGTCAAAGACTGAAGACAGGTTTAAAGATTACACTCGTTTCATAGCACATAGGCAGCGAATTTGCAAGCTTACTCAAATTGTGGAGATTTATTTTCCTCGGTATATTTTTCGACAACAATGGTGGGAATTTCGCAGCTGTTCTTAATGTTCCTATTTATATACAGAAATAGATTAACTAGTAAACATTAATCGCGAAGGCATATAGATTTTTTACTCACCAAATAATAGTTTTTAGTGTGTAACAAAGATTTTGCTCTCGGTGTAGTGGAATATCTAAATAAAATCTTTCCTAATCAACTATAACAACTTGTATTGCGTTTGGTATTTTACAATGACAATTAGTTTTATATGACTCTTTGCAACCATCTCTTTGTCTTTTCTGAATATGACGATTTATAAAAAGATAAAACAATATATTATTGTAATTTAAATGGTAAATTCGTCCTCCAACCGGTGAGAGAGCAAGTACGAACTCTACAGGGCGGTACGGGTGCGGGGTACGGTCCCTCCTCAGCAAACAAATAATTGTTGCTTATTTGTTGTGGACAGCCAAATGTTTTACATTCTAGGAAAAATTTATGAGCCCTGGGGTGGCGAAAAGTAATTTTTTTATGCATTCTGTGAGTTTTTTACATGTAGATATCCCGTTCCTGAGTACGTCGGCCGCACTCCGCGCACTTAACCTTGTTACGAATTTATGATACGTGTTGATTAGCCAATCTTTCGGATATGAGAGAGAAGCATGATATTCAATGATTTAATTAGGTACTTTGAGTTTTTTCTACATTGTATTTGAAGTTTAACAAATGTAAGTGAATGACAAAAATAATTTTATAATCTTATGTTGAGTTCCGAATGGGAATGAGCACCGGCTTCTTGTAGAATTGAAGCTATAGGTCCTAAGATACACGATTAGTGGGAAAGCGTATATGTACCTATAGCCAAAAGGGGGTTACAGTAGTTACTAGATACTAGATAATGTCTTTTTAGAACATCCTTATACTTACTTTTAATGATACGTTGCAAAACATAATCTTAGCCTCACTGTATCTTGCTTGGGTAATGGTTACGTTATAAGCTCATGGGGAGGTAGCGGAAAAGCCTACATGATCGAGATAGAGCATGCAAAGCATGTGGTCCTAAAGTGCTTGTATCTCTGAAATTTGGGACACATACTTCTTTTTTATACGATACGTATACAACAAGAGCCCAGCTTAATCTTAGTAAAATGTTGTGTATGTACATAATCTATGTACTTAAATTAATTTAGGTACCTATTATCACTAAGCATGTCTATTAAATACTTCAAGAATTTTTACCATAAATTGGACTTTTTTTTTGTTCCATGAAAAGTATTATTATTAAAATACTAAATACTAATCCGACACTACTGAAATCACTTAGGTAGGTACTTATACTAGAAAAAAACGTCATTATAATAATAATAATTTTCTTTGTTACTTTTATGTCTGTTTAGATAAATAAAAGAGAATTCGTCAAATATAATTTATGTAATTGTATGCACAAAGTCTTGAAAATTCACTTTTTAAGTCTATTAATTAAGGTGGGTTCGCACTGAGAGAGCGCGCACGGGAGCTGCGGGCGCGCAAGTGCGCGACGCCGTCGGGAACCCGCCTCGCCGGACCGACGACGCACACGATGAGCTCGTGGGTGCGCGGTGCAGACGGCTGAGGCAGCTGCTGGTCGTGCCACGCCGCGTTATGCCGTTCACGCCAACTATCTCTGGAGAAAATTAAAATATTATTAAGTAATTTAAATATTAAGTTGAACCCGCAACGGTTGCACGGCAAGAACTGCCCAGATTGATTATATATATCATCAATCTATCCATCCATCGCATCTTGGGCGAAATCTTTCCACAGTGACATGATCACAGTGCCATTTGAATTAAAAATGCGATTATTTGAATTAAAAACGTAAATATTAGCGGGATTAATTTCGTGTTAATGTGTGTGTAATCTAGCGGAAACTATACGAAAGAATTTATTATTATTTAGCGATGTTTAGAATTTGACGCATTGATTGCCTAATATCATCACAGAAATCAGTTCGCCTGCATTAAGTAACCCGATGTGCTTACAGTAATTTAGGTATTTTATCTTGGCAATTACTTAGATAAACGTAGCTAAAGTTGCTGCATGAGATTGTCATCAATTAACTGTAAACAAGATCTTCCTTATACAAAAGTGTGAAAAACAAACAAGAAAATTAGATACGCTTCTGCGCGCTGAACCAGCTTTTTAGTTTAGTTCAGAAACTATAGTTAATTTAGTTTTCCCAAGTGAACTGAAGAACGTTCTGCAAACCCTAGATGTTAACTTCGTTACAAACCTTGTTAACTTATGTGAGAGAGAGAAGAAAAAGATTATAGTTAAATATAAAACAATAAATATTCTGTAACATAGTGGTGGGTACATATAAGTTCGTTCATGACACTCCCATGGTCCGCGGGCGACGAGGAACGGGTAACAAATGAAGCACGTGACGCTCTTGCTAGGCGGCATTGCCACCTGTACCTACACTTCTTGCCATCTCCCCTGCAGTCTTTCGTCCCCCATCGCCCGCCCACCAGGGAGTGTCACAAACGAGCCTGCCAGTCGACAGTACAGGTACTAAGTTAAGATAGTATAGACTAACCTACCTTCGTTACAGAATATTCATTGTGATTGAGGATTGGGGCCTATAATATAAGGTAGGTAGACTATACAGTATATGCCCCACTCCTCGATCACAGGATACCACACCGTGCTGGCGTGTTTTGCAACTGCGGGCCGTTGCAAAACACTACACATAGACTACGGCGTGCTATATTCCTACGAACTGTAAGGAAAGGCAAGCTAATGATACTTAATGAATTGTTCATTTATGCGCATATCAGCATGAAAACCAATTCAGTTGTTTTGAGGAAGGGAACTTCGCTGTATCATTAATAAACCCTCATTGAAGGAACACAATAAATCATTTTGCTATACAGGCTTAGCTATGGATACGCGAGAAATAGGTTTTCATCAACTGAAGGCTTCCGTATGGGTCATCATTGTTCTTTAAGTGATAAGTAGGTACACGTTAACAATAAATAATTATTATGGCATCGCTTCAGTGTCTCTCTGTCCTGCATATATTATTATCAGAGGTTTGTGGCGTCAAAGCAATGTAATTTGAAATACTTACATATCTTGAAAGTTTAGTTGGAAAGAAAATAACCCAGTTTAGCGGGAACACAAATAATATACATGTATTATATTTTATTAAGATACACAGTTTTTTTATTAAAATAATATCAATACCTATTATATATAGTACCTAAGATTTAAATTCAATTTTTATGCCGGCCGCATAGTGTTGAAGGTGGCGCGCGCTAGGGTTGCGCGGTTGACTGGGTTTAATGGGTTTCGGCGCCATTATTGTGTTTGTTTTTGTTTTAACTTTGGACTTTTATTTAAATATTGCATGAGTATAGATAAAGTAGTGTATGAAACTGCACATAACTAGGTATTAAAACAATCATGTGATACTATTAAAAACGTCACCCGCACGCTCGTGTTTTACCCCTATAATGCAACAGATTCATAAACTACTATGTATTCTAGTTTTGTAGATTTTATGACTTGTGTTCTATGGCGATGCTTGGCATATAGTATATTCGGCTAATCTGGCAGGGACTGACTTTTTAAACACTGTTATTGTGACATGACTTCTAATCCTAATTTCTAGTGACTTCTATGTTCTAATTACAGATAGATAACTCAATGATATTTCATGCATGCAAATTAAGTGATTAATTCAGGAAGTCATTAGACTTCCTTAATTTTACTTAACAAAACTTCACGTTTGCGTACTCCTTAATGTCTCTGACATTAGCTACGCTTAACTTTGTTCACGTAATCACATATTGCTACTTTCGTATACAATCCACTTAAGCTCCCTTTATCCCACCTTGCTGTTTATTTATTCAGCACCTACACCTAATGGTACCTATGTATGCTGTTTTAGTATTTTGTTAATAAACGTTCATATTTTGCATGTCATCATTTTCCACAGGTCATATTTATCCAAACTAAGGTGCACGGTGAGTACGATTTAAAAATTATAATAAAACCATAGGTATATTGGATAAGTACTAGAAATGTGCCGACTATGACTTTGGCCGACTAGCCGACTAGCCGATTGGTCGGTTGTAAGGAGACCGACTAGTTGGCCGACCTGATCACGGTTTCGGGGGTGTTCGAAAATTTCCGTGACGCTTCGTTTACAGCTGATTCGCGCGCAAGTCGCAACCGCTGCCTGCGAGGCATGTCAGAACATTTGTTTACTTCGCGTTGTTTCTTGATTATTGCTTTTGTACTGGTCAGAGCGGTGTTAACTCTTTTTATTAACCGACTTCAAAAAAGAAGGAGGTTCTAAATTCGGATGTTTATATATATTAATTATGTATGTTTGGGCATAACTCCGTTATATATAGACGGATTTGCAAAAAATCTTTTTTGTTCGAAAGGGTATACTCTCGAGATAGTCCCATTTAAATTTGGTAAAAATCTGATTAAGATCTTCGGAGATGGACAATGAAACTCTTGAATATATAATAACAGCATTTCACATTTACACATTTTCACATTTTAGCAATTGCTGTAATCGCATGTTTCTTTATTGTTTATGCCACCTAAAATAGAAAAATAAAATTAACTTTTAAAAAAAGTAAAAGCCGATTTTTAAAAACTAAAAAGTATAAATAATTTTCTTTAATTTTTAAGAAAATTATTTTATACTTTTTTTTTTTTGAAGTCGGTTTTTACTTTTTTTAATATTTATTTTATTCCTTTTCTTTTGCTCAATAAATTATGGCTTTTATTCAGAAAGCATCATTTCTTTATTAAGAAAGCTATAATGATAGATAAAATATACCTAGCTATAGATTAAACGACTTTGATCATCAAACTCAAAGTAATATATGAGTGACTCTGTTTGAGAATCGGAAAACTTTGATAGTTAAAAGTTATACAGTCGAACCTTTCTAGGACCTTTACATAGTCAATTGGTAGGAAGTCAAATAAATCAAACATTTTTTTAATACGTTGCCCAACCCTTGGATTTCTCCTGTATCGTCGTCGTGTTCTCATCGTGTAAACTTCATATCTATAGATCAATAGGTAATGTAAAAGTGAAGATCTTTGAGGACAAAATCTGAAGTAAGCAATCATAAGTGTATGAGCCCGGTCTTATGTAACAAACCATCTTCATAACTCAAATCTAAAACCCTGTAACCTATGTATATCAGACTGTGTCTGTCTACGAATTTCACTAGCCTGTGTTGAAAGGATTAGCGAATGCTATCAAAGCTTCGTAACAACGACAAACTAGATACGGCATTGGCTACCGCACGTCCCTAGTGGATGTCCTTTGATGGCCCTCTCTGTAATCAGCATAAAAGGAACGAAACTTTCCTATAACGAAACGTCAAGCTCGTGATATTATGCAAATGTATTCACATCATCAAGTTTGAATTAATTGTTTCCAGATTTTTATTGGAGTGCCCAGTAGTAAATCACCATAAATTATTTCATAATTCATTGCGGATGACATAAACAAAACGTTAAGTACTTGTCGGATTCATTAATAATATTAATTAATACGGCACCAGGTCGGGAACATTGACGTGCAATGCGTGGGTATTATAATTGTATAGGTCATTGAGTTTGAACGAAATTATGGTGCTGATTATGTTGCATGCAGTCCTTAAACCAAAACTGAAATAGAAAAAATTGCTGTTATTTCTATTCTATAATTTTTTGATTATAATAATTATCAGAAAAATCTGATTTAAGTGTTATAAAAAAGGGTTGAGTATAGTGTGTGCAACAAAATCAACATTTACGACAACATGCTCAGTGGGCCTCTAACTACTTTAGAAGAGCTAATAAATAATATGATTCAATGTTATATAATGGTGGAATGTCTATTGACAGGTTAAAAACCCGATGCAACATTCCAACTAACCGATACTCTAGGTATTACGGTGAGGGTGAACAAACACAAGTATGTAGGTTAATTGTAACGAAGTTACGAGAATATTAGTCATGTCCAATAATATCTATTATTGACAGAATTCTTTTAGTAAAAATTAAGCATGTAAAAATTTGAGGTAACACGAACTATACCTACATTCATGTTGAATGTCGTTAGCTAAGAAACCGTGCTGTTGTTGTATCTCGAATCTCAACTATTTAAATATTCAACTATCTTCTAAGTTAGCAGAATAACTGAGTAGGTAATCTCTTAGGTGCTGTATATTCAACAACAAATAACATAACTTTCAAAACAACAGTGAACTCACAGAAATATATTATTTACTAGGCAGTTACTAGGTACAGTCATATCACAGACTTAGAATATTGCTGCGAGTCAAATATACACGGGGTTTTTATTTTATAACCATCGTCGGATGAGCCACGGGCATATCATAATTTTACAAAACCCTCTATCTGGTAGTGACATACATAAGTAGTAGCCGTGTTCATGTGAGTGGCTTATTCGAGTCGGTATCCCTCATTTGCTTAGTAAAACTTTAATGTGTAAAACAAAGCTAGAATATTATCTACCCCGATAAAGTGTCAGGTTGTGTCAAGATTTCTGTCTAATAAATAATAATTAATCTAATAATAAATAAAGTTTGAATTCAAATAATTCATTATTTTTATAAACAGTATATCTATCAAAAATAACGGCATTGTCCTGCTTCGGTTTCATTATAATAATAAGGATGATCGTTTATCAATATCAGCTATGTAGTTGACAACATAATAACCTTATTATAGTAACACAGGAAGCAATTTGTTATAACAGATAGGTACCCAATTTATGAAGGGATTCTGAATAAATATGTCAGAGATTCATCAATAAACTGGGACAAATAAAATACTTTTTATCTCGAATCAATTTCAGTAGAAGTAGAAACTTTCATAACTCCCATTTATCTTCACAGAGGTGATCTAGGTGGCTCAAGGATTTATGGACTTGAATATGAACATTTTTCTTTTTATATTAATATATTAACTCACCTGACATTTGCACTCCTTCACACATGCTAGTGCGATGTCGAGATGACGTGTCCAGACGTATTCGGAAAAAGCATCCAAAGGCCTAAAAACAAACAAATAAGCTACATATTTGGACAGGAAAACTGAAACTAATAAAAAGGGCTTACGTAGCATCAAAGCTGATTAACTTTATCCGACGGAATCAAACGAAACGTGAGTTTGTACTTCATTGAACTTCTGTTTTTCTATAGATCTTGGTATGTATTGATTATGTGGGTTACTTACTGTAAAAATATTTTTTAAATGGTAGGTACTTATTAATAAGAAATTACTGATCGTCATTGATCTGTCAAGTAAATAGTTCTGTTTTCAACCTCACACAATGGTGGTTTCTTTTAGATACAGTCATGATATAGTTCAAGGCGAGGAATTCTACATAAGTACTTAGTAGATATGAAACGTTTACTCAGTTTATCGCATTGTAATAACAAATTTCGTTCTTATTAATCTATACAAATAAATAAAATTGAATAGAAAAATAAATGTCTAACTTTAGCATTATTATAACTACAACTTCTGTTTAACGTTCCTGCAGACTGTAGAGTCAACCAAACGTCCATAATACTTAACCGAAGACACAATGTACCGAAGGTACTCGCCCTCTAACTAATTGGATTAACTGCGGCTCTTTGGATTTAGATGTCTTTTCATCTTGTGACCTTATAAAACAAATGAAAAAGAAAATTATAGATGAGTTTGAATTTCATGATTTTATAGACAAACAGCCATCGGACATCCGATATTCTGGATACGTTGCTTCGGGTAGAAATATAATTATTTAGGAATTATTTAGAACAAAATCTGCTATGATGTTGGCATTCGAAATAAATGCCCGATTGTATAACGTTACGAGTTACGTTTTTTTAAAAATATTTATTCAAGTTAACCCAGCCTAGGTGATCAAAGGGGAATAGATCATCCATAACGCCAATTTTGACAAAGAAATCAGTAAATTATATGAATGAATTTAATTAAATTCGTGGAAAGTGTAGATCAATTGATTAGCCAATAAAAAATCTTAATAATTATTAGGAATAACATTTAAATACTTCTCAAACCTTACGGTCTCGTTTGCAAACACAATCACATCCTAGAAATCGTCATAGGGTTATTTCTATTCTCAGGCGAGTCGTTGAATATTCGATTGGATCGCCAGAGATTGTCGTAAAAGAGTGACAAAATCAAACCATAATCAATTTATTTATAAATAAAATAGGTATAGTATGATAGATTTAGACGATGGACAAAACGAAGAGAAAATTAAGAAAGTTTGTTCACCAAATTAAAGAGAAGGTGGGAGGCGGGTCGTATCAAGAAGGTAAGATACAAGTGAAAGATAGGCAACAGTGGCGATTGCTCCATTAAAAACAATAAAACGTTTTCTTCTTCAACCTTCGCCGACCAAATGTTTGGTTTAGGTCTCCATAAAAAGGGTGACTATAACGTCACTTGGTATAAAATTGCTCAAAACCAATCACAAGTCAGTGCTGACGACATGATAGAGTCGCGTTGAATTATATAAATATATAAAATGTGACCGTGTGAATGGGTTATTAAAGAAATAGTATGATAGAGGACTACCTGCTTAAAGCCGCGCCTGTACCGGTTATTCATGTAGCAGTATATGATTGGATTATAGCACGAGTGCGACATCGCCAGCCAGTGGCTCGCGAACCACACGTACGGCATACCGGGCCACGTGGCCCATCGCTCGTCTTCTTCGTGTATCGTCCATAATACCTGGGGGACAACATAAAATCATATTAGACGACTTTATCTCTCATTTATACATGAAATATGTTCCTTCCAGTGTTACTAGTATTTTATTTTCATTGAAGATAACCCTACGAGAACAGAATATGGTAGAAAAGTTTTGATTTCAAATAAATAATTTATTAAGCACTTTTGAAAAGTTAAATGAAAAGATAAAGACTCTAGGTGCACGATTTCAGTAACAAAACGAGGTAAACGAAAAGGGTAAGGCCAGGTAAGATAAACTGTCGGAAGTCAGGTACCTGCGCACGATAACATTCCTAGAAATTTCATTACCTACCCCGAGGCTATTTTCAATTACTGACTTCTAGCTTTTATTAGAAGCTTATCCCGTGTAAGCTGTAAAGGTTTAGTGAAGAAGAGGGTAAATGTTTTGATAGTAAATACCCATGGGCTGGCTAAACTTTGTAATAAACTGTGATTTTATCAACTTCTAATCTTAAAACTTTAGGTAAATTCTTGACTTTTCATTTTCATACCTAATTGGTTTGAATTAATAGAAACGGAAACTTCTGAGAAATATACTTCAAACTGACTATTTAAAAGTGATGATTTGCCAGAAAATCTGTGAATCCTCATCAAACAAAACAGCCTCAAGTATTGTATAGTGCTACGAAAGTGCTACACTTACGCGCGGCTACGAAATGACGTAGCAGGCGTAGTGGGCAATTATGTTCTGAAGATTGTGATCGCATTTACCTTACATCCAAATGATATAATTATCGTAATGTTAATTACTATTTTTATTTTGTACTAGCGGCCCGTCGCGGCTTCTCACGGGTGGATATTTATTTATATTAAACATTTTGTAATAAGAAACGCGATGTATGAAATTTTATAAGCATTTTTACATTGTAGAAGTTTTTGTAGGGGTCCGATTTTTTTTTTCAAAATAATATATGGCCTATTTTTCTCAGTGCTAATAGCATTCTACAGGTGAAAGATTTTTTTAAATCGGTCAGCAATACAAATCTTTTCTCTTTATAATATTATCATTAGTGTAGATGAAAATGAAAGTTGTAATCATTAATTCGATAAATAATTTTGTAGGTACGTATGCGTTTAGGTTTGCTATAAATCTAGCAATAAAAGAAAAAATCGATCTGGGTTAAATGCGCCTTATCTGAACATTGATACAATACAATAAAAATAAGATTTCTGTTCGTCCTTTATATTTTATGTTTAAATTGGTTTCTTATAACAGTTGGTAGGTACATACAATGGATGATCAATTTGTAAGAAATCCACTATGATATTGACAAGAATATGACAAAGTTTCGTTGTGCCCATAATAGATAATGATATAATTCATTTTCCGGATTCTTCCGCGTCGTTGTGACTGTAGTATCGGAACTATTTAATAAAGTTACGTAATATTTATAAGGGTGCCTGTCAGTGGCGAAGAGTCCATACAACCCGATTCCCATCGGCTTCCCTTTAGGAATTGGTTATTGCATAGACCAACGTAATATTATATTATTTACTCATCCAACTGACCAAAAAGGCTTGTTATTCAGTTAGGTCGAGCTCTTCCAGACATGACTATATAGATTTACAAGAGACGGTATAGATTTCGGATGTCTTGCATTAATTGGTGAGTGTGCCTTTTTGGAGGGTTTTTTTAGGACGGCTTCCCCTATGAAACTTTTCACGCTTCGCCACTGGTGCCTGTACACCACTTTCTTTCTAAACTGAATTTTCCCCGCGACTACATTCCCGTTGTAATATAAAGACGGATAATTTTTGTTCTATTTTTTATTGATATAAATCGTAGCATCTCTATGTCAATGATATAATGGTTGATAAAGCACAGAAAGATTTTTTAAAATCGGTCCAGTGATCGTAAGGTTAACATATCTACAAACAATCTGAATTCCAGGCTAGATAAATGCTTGAAGCTCATTTACATAATGAAACTTATTATTTTATAATTTGAAGAGAATTTTCATTGTTATGTTAAAAAATTAAACCTCTATGGAAACATAGCTGTCAGTGTTTTATACTGTGTAAATGTTGTTTCATTTCACTCAGCATTTTAAATAAAATTCCTACGGATAAAATAATAAGTTCCATTACAACCTAAATAGCGCAAAGGCACCGCTCTAGTTTGCCTTGCGGGAAAAGGGTCGCGCTGCCTATTTCCGTACCGCAACGGGACATCTACTCACATTGTATATTTTTTCGGAGCCTGGGTATTCGTGCGTGTTAGATTTGTGTCTGTAAACATACTCACAAATAAGGGTAAATCTAGGGACCGTCTGAAAAATATTATGATCACGACAAACGTTAAACCTAGTATGGGACTCCCACTGATATTTGATTATATATATTTGTTGTATGAGTTTTAATCACAACAAATGCCATCGACACGAGGGCACTCCACAGTCCGCCCAACCTTCCTTCCTCATTATAAAAGGACAAGTCGTTATTAATCCCAAATGAGTGTGGAAAGATTTTATAGTACAATGTGGTAATTAAACTTATTAAACGCAAAATCTGAATGAGCCGGTTTTATTTATTTATTTGGATATAAAAGATAGAGCTAACTGAAAATGCATGCTCGCGGTGATCCATAGAAATACCAATGGATTCCCCGTCGGATAATAATGTAGCTGTATACAAAAAGAAAGAAAGAGGTGGCGATAAAAATGCGTACGTTATTTTTATCAACAGACCTACGAATACCTACTCAAGCAAAAATTAAGTTAGTTAAAAATACAAGTATCTACTTAACTCGTTTACCTAAAGAAAACGAGTTAAGTAGATATCAGTAGCCAGCTTGTGTAAACAACTGAATAACAACATGGTACCCAGCCAAGATGAACGTCAAAGGCATAATGTGTAATTTATATGTATGTGATCTACATGTAAAACTAATAAATATCCGTAAAGTTCACCTTTTTATGGCATACAGTTGGTAACATAGCTAATGAATTATTTTATCCCTTACGTTTTGGCACCCAATACTTACCTATTCTATATTTATATAATGGGTTATATTTATCTTCTGGGTTCTCTGTTCTTCTTCTGTTTGTTATGATTATATCTGTTTACACATGTGGCAGACCTCGATGTATTATACTAATTGAATAAATGAAACTGTTGCAATTTCTAAAATACAAAGGTCGGGACTAGTCGGGAGTTATGAAATAAAAAACATTTGCATTTATTTTTAGTTGCAGAGCAGGATGCTTTACTGCAGCCATCCCTGAAATACAGTAGAGATGTTTTTCATATATTTTGTCAAGATGTGCCTTTTATTAGGTACCATGTTTATGAGTTAGGTACATCAATAATTTAATACTCGTGACAATTATACAGTTGTGCGTTCTTTTGTTCCAGATTGTCCCTATAAATTTTATGGTACACGTGTACTGGACAACTTGTAGAATCATTCAAAAGCCTTTTAGGTATACCTATCGTTAAAATTGATTAAACAATTTATCGTTTAGCACGCAAATGATATAGAAGCTGTATAGGAATAAATAATTCTAAACTATATTAAATATGTTTTCCACTTTCCCGATACTAAATGGCATACCTGAATCTATCGTAGACGTCGTGAAAGCAATACACGCGATTCATTCAAATTTTGATTAAAAATGAAATAGAAACAATTTAACATAATAGGAAGTTGTAGGAAAACGTATTTATAAATTGTTATACCTGAATATGTTAATTAATATGTAATGTATATGTAGATATTGGGTATGACGACATACTGTAACCTTAATTACAAGTTTATGTTTTGGAACCAAGACAATTTATTTTTGTTGCCTTTGTTGGTTGAGCAGCTTCTTCGGGGGTAGTGCTTCTACGGATGAACCCAAACAACTATAGAAATCTGGGTGCATAGGAGTGCACTACCAAGTTCCAAAAAGCATATGACTATAGGTATATAGTGCCCTTTAACGGAAACGGTTAGTAACTATGTATTCCGACCACATTAGATCCTGCTAACACCAATAGTATACTTTACCGCTACTATTATAAGTTTATGGTTCACACGAGTGATTAGCGTTAGCTGAATAACCTGAGTATTAGCATGACGAGAAACGAGCATCTATTAAGTAAAATCGATTTACGTTTTCCAGTTTTATTGTACCTGTTTTAGTTTATATACCCTTATCCAAGCTAAGGTGAGCTGAGGTTCAAACATATTTGAACCTCAGCTCACCTTAGCTTTAAATTATTCGTGTCTAATCTTCACGGTACATATACCGTGAAGATTAGACACGAATAATTTAGTAATAGGTAAACATAAAATACTTGCAATGAACATGTTGAGGGGTAGCCAGCACATCGTGAAGACTGTCACCACGATCACCATCATCTTAATCATCTGGAAAAATGAAAATATTTAGAATGAGGATAATGGGAAAAAATGGTGCAAATAGGAATAGGCTTTGGTCCAATCATCCAACAATAAAGACTTTTATGAAGCCAAATGGGTACCTATTTTCATTATGACAACAAAAAATGCTCCGAGAGTAAGAAGATATGGGTAAAAATATTGAATAGGTAATTTTAAAGTAATTAATGTAACAAATGGTTTCCATTTAATGTTTGTACTTAAGTTAAATTAAATTGTTTGTATTTACTTAAATTTTGTAATTAATGTATTTTATTTTATTTTCTTTGCCGAATTTTAATTAATGTATTGTATTTTATGTTATTGTTATTTGTGCATACTTTGTGATGGATCTCTGTTGTCTTGAAATAAATGAATGATTAAGTCATACCGTGCGAGTCATACTCTACGTGTCTACCCATACCGTAGTGGAAAAAATTGGCAGACAACAAAGTTCGCAACGGGTATTGTCACTTAGCGAGGCTTTTTCCGTGCACCCTTAAAATCAATTCTAACAACGCCTATACGCGGCCACGAAAACCGTTTTTTATATTTGGATTCCACATTCCAATCATTATTATAACCATCTGTGGTTTTCATTGTCACATTCGCTTGTTTTTGTTTATGTAATATAGTTGGGTTTAAATAATGACAATTTAAAATGGAATTAACTTTTTAGCTAACGACCGGACACCTGTGGCCGAGAACAATACTAATGTCTGCATTTTGTTCCCTAATGAATTAAAATTATCGATACTGACGTGGTAAAAGTCCGTAAAAGACGCGAAGAGATCCCATTTGAAAAAGAAATTATTAACCGAGTTCTTTAATCATAACAAAATATACGAAGTCAATAAAATATATGTCTATATCTTTCCATCTCAATCGTTACAGAGGCAAGATGAAACAACACTTTGTACCTACTCGTCCCGTTTGCTTGATGCGCAATACTACTTCAAAAGAAACATGTTTTTGGAGTTATCTTAAGAATGCTCCACGTGCCTGCTGTACGTGAGTATTTGAAAAGTAACTTTCAAATACTCACGTACAGACTCAAACTCTAAACTCATTTATTAGATATATCAACAAAGTATGTAGTTTGCTGTTAAAGTTTTATTTATTTCCTTGTTTTTTTTTGTAGATATCTTATTTAAGTTTAATTTAATTATTATTATTCTTTTATAATAAATTGAGAGACATTGTTATTATTTAACTACTATTAAAAACTTTCTTTATTATTTTATCAGTAATCAGTAGATACCTATATCTACTAATAGGCAAACGTCTTTTCTCAGGAAATCTTGTTGCCATGTACTTATACGTCGACATTGAAACCACATTTCCTGGGGTTTACATGATGAGAATTATAACTCATAAAATAATATATTTATCTTAGCTATATTTAAAACAAACCTGTAAGCCAAAAGACGGAACAATTCTGAATATCTATGAATCAATGTTTTAGGAAGTTTTAATAATAAGGAGAGGACGCGTTCTTTTCTTAACTGAAGGAACGTCTTATCTTAGTAACCAATGTTTTATCAACAATTATATTATTTCGGCGGCCACGCTAGATCCGTTGTCTGTGGCCTTGTTGAGGGATTTGTGCTCAGGTGACCCGATGAAACTTAACAGTAGTGTAGGATTTTGTATCAAAGGATAAGTTTACTGACCTTACGTTTAGAATGTTGCAAGCGCGAGTCTCTCGCATCTTGCGCCTCCCCGGGCGGCCGCCCGCCCCACACGGCGTGCGCGATGCGCGCATAGGTACACACAAGCGCCCCCAGCGGCAACGCGAATTGAAGGATCAACAGCGCGCAAGTGTACTGACCACTCTGCCCCGCATGCTCCCACTGTTCGAGGCAAATATCTCTGTGAACACGGTGCATCACCTTTGAAGCTTTGTTGCCATATTTTACTAACCTAACCGAAGCTTACAAACTGTTACAGGTTCTGATTCATTTGTGTTTGCTATAAACATTTTCACGAGAACATTGAGAATGGCAGTCTAGTTAGAAAAATAAGAAATGATTAATTAACTTGGACCTTGGATAGATTATAAAGAATAATTAATTTAGAGATCAGGTAAAGTGGACAAGATTGAGTCAGATAAATGGACGTTGCTCAAAGTGAGATTGATTATGCTAGACATAGAAAGTAAGTGATTTACTCAAAAATGTCAATTCTCATTCAACTTACGCTTTACAAAACTGATGCCAAGGTGTCGGCCTCTGCAGCTGCGAGACTACCCCAATAGGCGCCGCCGTGGACAATGCACCTATCCAAACGGCAGCCACCACCATCTTGGCCGCTGCCTTTCCCAGCCTAGGCCTCAATGGCCTCATAATGGCCATGTACCTATCGATGGATATCGCCAGCAGCGTGTACGCACTCACGAGCACAGACACAGCTTGCGTGTAGTTCACTACTTTGCACATCACGAAACCGAATGGCCAGTACCGCAGTATCAACATAGGCACGAACGAAAACGGCACACAGAACAGTGTCATCAGAATATCTCCCACGGCCAAGTTCACTATAAAGTAGTTCGTCACAGTCTTCATGCGCGGCGAAGTTTGCACTACGAAACATACTAATCCGTTTCCGATAAGTGCTACTAGGAAAACTATGGAATACATTAGATAGATGCAGCTGTGGAATAACTTTGACGTGAGGAAATCTTCTGGGTAAGAAGCAGGGTCGCATACATCGTAGCTTGGCCATGTTGCGTTGGTCGTAGCATTATCCCTTTGTTTTTCAGTACTGCTGGTGTATGCCTCGAGCGCTTCGAACACAGTACTAGTTTCATAGTCAAAGTTATTGGCATCTAACATAATGCGCAAACTTTCTCTTTTATTCCCACATCGTCAAATGCTTTCAGCTCCTTATTAGCGGTGCCTGAAAAGAAATAAACTTAGTTATATAGGTACGTAACACGTGTTGGTGGTCTTGTAAAAAAAGACTGTGATAAACACAGATAGTAAAATTGTATAATTACAGCGTGCCGCATTGTAGACGCATTCGTATTTTATGAAAAAAAAAACACAAAGGTGGGATGTAATGATCACGGTAATAAATTCTCAAAAACATTTTCGTGGCCAGAATGTGGGCTTTCACGTAAATATGCGAGTCGAAGCAGTCGTAACTCGTAAAGTTTACGACTACATAACTGTACCTACACATCGCGTCAATTCAAGTCTTTGTATGGCCTTGCACCAACATTCACACCATGAAAACAATCACGGAAGTTTTTTGTATTAATTAGCAGTCTTTTTTTTGTTATTATTTGTTGGTAATAGGTTAATTTAAGGATGTCGATAACTCCAGTTATATTCAGGATAACCTAGTTAAGAATCTTATTCTTCAAAGAATACCCGAACTTAGGTTGCTTCAAAGCTCGTAAAACGACTTTGAACTTACCTATCGGACAAATATCATGAACGACTCTTACTGATTACACCCTCTATCGCCCCTAACCGCAACTCAATTTGATTAATTAATAATATGACTACCGAACATTAATGATTACCATTTGATATGGCACTACTTGTACTTGTTATGTATTCACACCATTATTTATTATTATTACTAGCCTGTATTGTCCCACTGTAGGGCAACGATAGAGAATGGTTGTTATATCCTATGCTTACCTTCATTATATTTTGAATAGTGATGTAATTGCTCGCACCTAGTTGCAAACGCCCTTACAGGGTACATGTGCTTACCTGCCTACTGATTATAATTAATTATAAGACCTATTAATTTTATGTATGTACATCATCATCATTCTCCTGCGCTTATTTCATTTTATTATATTTATGTAAATGACTGTAACTAAATAAATAATTGAATTACAAAGTATATTCGTTATCTAAGACTACGTGACGTTAGATTACGTGACGTGAAAAACTAACATAATCAATTATAATTTTACTATAAACTTTTATACGAGTATCATAAGACGGCAGTGATTAGCATTATTTCGTCTAAGTTCAGGGAGCGAAGTTTTGAAAGAAGTTAGACAATAAATAATTATAAATGGCAAGTTATGTAATAGCCTAGCAGTTGAAAGCCTATCTTCTACGCAAGAGGGTCTGAGTTCGAACCCGTCTCGCAGCTCACTTTTCAAATTCAGTGGAGATCAGAATTTGATTATCAATTGTGTAAAACGGTGAAGAAAAACATGGATCGTGAGGAAACTTGGACCTGAGAGGGCGTTATAAAGTTCTCGATAGTTTGCGTAGTCCACCAACCCGCTCCAGGCCAGCTTGGTGGACTAAGAGCTAACCCTTCACATTCTGCGATGAAGGTTGTGTCTACCAGGGACAGTAATGCGTGATTAATATTTCATTCCAAAAACATCTTTAAAACTTTGTTTGATTATCACGTTTGACGTTACATACGCTACGTTTGACTGTCTAATGGAAACGTAAGTAACGTTAAAGGTAGGTATTTAAATTATAATTATCAACAAACTTATTAAGTATACCTAATCGATGAAAGGTACACAGAAGATCATCGAGGCATGCCCTTTTTGATCAACAGTCTTGAGAAAATAATTTCGCCATGGTTGACGTGAATAATCATCGCAGTATGTACGTTATTAGTGGAACCCAGTACCATACACTAATAACATATTTCGTTATTAGTTTGTTGGTGAATGGTTTCTAGATTCTTACATCAACTTCAGCACATAAATTATTAAGCGATATCTGAAAGTCATTTGGGACTTAATGGTGAGATAACGGTTCGTTGTCTCTTACAACGCCCACAGGAAGAATAAATAATTTATTATTCGGAAGCTGGAATTGAATATCGTATTTTTACACAAACGGCCTACAATTTTCAGGAAGAGGAAAGTTGAAGTGTGGAGCTCAGGAAGATATTAAAAATAACAGTATATTATTATTAAGTATTGAATATTATATCGATACCTATGTTAATACAGTTATAACTAACTAGATGCTCATAACAGTTTTAATTATCTTGTCCGTGCACCTACCACCCTTTTTCCTTTGCATCACCCTAAGGTTGACTGGTAGAAAAGTCCACCTCTGTGCATGTATAGTGCATAAAGTATAAATAAAAAAATATTATGCTGTTGTGATAATACATTATAAGTATCAGATCGGGATTTTCTATGTTATTCGGATTTTGTGGATAGAAGAACTGGGTTTAGATGGGAAAAGATCTGTAGATCTGTTTATTTAATATGCCTAAAAATATATGTGAACAAAATATTTTTAATACCTACTTTATTATTATAATCGATGTCTTTATCTTACAATCTATAAAAGAATGGGATAAAATTCTTGCTTCGCCTTCTAGAATTTCATTATAATAGACCTTTGCATTCCATTGCTGTAAAAATATGTTAGATAATAATAGACCTACTGTAGAAATATAATACAGAAACAGATGTAAATCAAATCAAATCAATTTATTTGCGTCAAATGCGGTATAAAAGATGGTACTTTATATCATATTTTAGTACAGACACATTCCGCCATATAATAATGGCATGCAAATATAATAATACAATACATTATAATTATTACAAAAAAAAAAGAATAAATTATAAAGTTAATCTAAAGCAGAGGTATGCAATTAAACAAAATTTGACCTAAAAAAATAGTCTAATAGGTCTAGTGATTGCGAGCGGCGTGAGATACGATCCCCACGCCCCGAGAAGAGTTTCATCGGGTTTTCTATTAGAAAATTCTCAGCCCGGAATAGTATTAATTATATTAATATTATCTAAGCCTATGGTGCCCACTGCAAAGACCCCTCTTCTCTTTTCGCTGCTATTAGAAGCCAATCCTTTGAAAATAAGTAGCAACTATGCTCTTTGCCAATTAACCGTGATTTTATAAACACTAGGATTTAGGTGTAAACGGTACCTCTGCCAACCATTTCATGATGTTACAACAAAAAGCATTTCTCTTCTGCTCCTGCGATTTCTACTTTTATTTCGTAAATTTTCCTTAATCTCAGACATTTAAATCCGTACAGTAACCACAATAATCCGAAACACATAAATTATTACAGTTTACTTCATTTCGTTTTATTTGATCATCGCGTTTGTTTTCCTAAATTCTCATATATCTCGTTAAGACGTTTCAATAGATGCTATTAATGAAGACTTTTATGATTCATGTCTTTATCCTCATTGAGTTCGCAATAAAATTTAAATAGGTAGGTACTTGAAACTCTTAGTTGAGTAAACAACGGTTTTCCTTTTACATCAAACCATTTTCATTATCCTCATTACTTGTTATTCAATACTCATGGACTTTATTACAAGCAGTGATCCTCAGTAATGAAGGGACGAACGACTTGGTGGTAACGTAACAGCAGCGGGGCACTGTATCAAATCGCGGTGCCCTTGTACCCCTTACAAAAACAAACTGAAACAAACAGTATTTTTTCATTTATTTTCATAAATGAAAAAATACTGTTTTTTTTAACAAGTTTCCTTCAAAATATACATAAAACTTACAATCTAAAAACCAAGGGAGTTTGTCCAGATTGCAGTGAGTATCATTCTGCACACATTCGCAATTATGTAGGTACCTAGATATCTATCAAAATAACATAACACAATCAGTTAACTTAAAGCAGCACACATGTATGGGGAATACGCGTAGGCGGTGAACGACCGTTTTAGCCAAAGTCGTTATTAAGTCTCATACAGGACGAGTCTTTTGCCAACCACCGCATGCACCGGGCATAATTCCAAATTCCAGCCTGCTTCTGAAAAGTTCCTAACAGAGAAATCTATTAAAATTTTGCCGGAATAAAACCCACAACCTCACGTTCAATATATAGCTCGCTAGCGACTACTAGAACACCACTACATTAATGAGGCAGTATAATAAGTTGTTGGAACGCTATGGTCACTTGTTGCTATGAGGTTATCAGAAGAGTAAATTTTGTTTTAGTGGATGTACCGTGTAGCATTGGTATGTTTCCTTAGAAATCCCCGAGCACTTCGGCAGATGGAAACGTCCATTGTGTGTTTTTTTGTAAAAACATCGGTATCACAGGTACAAAACAAAGGTGAAGTGATCCCTTGGGACAGCTGGATGTTTTGCACTCACTCCTACACGTGAACTCAACAAGCCAGTTTTAATTTTGCACTATAATAATATTTAAGAAGAACCAAGGGAACTAGGTGAAAATTATAACTTGCGTAAATGTTATATAAATAGGTAATTGGATTATAATTATCCTAGTGCAACCGACAGTCGCTATTAACTTTTGAGAGTGAATTACAAACCATGTAACATTGTAACAGATGTAACAATTAGTAGGTAAGTGTTTGAGACTGAAGCGTTGTGTCATTTACTTTGATGGAACGCTTCATTTGACGGGGTTGGATACGGTTTGAGTTAAATACATTAACATCGTAGGTAATGCAATTCGTAAAACTTAATAGGATTTCGTTTCAGATTGGGTTCCCGGAGCTTGCATAAATTAGTTAAATACTGCCAAACAAGTCTTTATTGGAATTTAATGAAATTTAAAATTTAATGGAATTTGTTCCACGCATATTTGTATAATTATAATGATAAACAGAGGCAGTGCCATATTGAGTTTAATTAAGTTTATACCAGCAACACTTTATGTACTAACTAAAACCTGTACCTACCTTGAGTCCTAAACCAATACAATTATGTGTCCCGTCACGCGCATCATTGTTTGTTCGGTTACGTTCTTACACTTGATAGCGGTTAATTCCAAAGAACTTAAAAACTTAAACTTTTTCAATGATAAAAGTAGAAGATAGCCTAGGACATGTAGGTACCTATGTTTTTTATCTTATCCAAAGTCAGGGACTAGCTATTAACATATTGAGTTTATCACTTACAATATATTCCAAAGATTCAATAACATCAAATTAGTCATTCAAGTACCCATTAAAGCTGAACATTCACGGTCAGTACATCGCGTCAATTATTATTGGGGTGATACGCAACCATAATTTGATCGTGGACGTCACATCTTTTTGGCGCTATGACTACTTAAGGATTTTCCGCGACCGCCATGCGCCATAATCCACAGCCTGACGGTATTTCTCGGTCTGTGAGTGCAAAGTCCTTTCGCCATGACATCAAGCCGCGCAGTCCGTGAATTTTGTTTTTGGTTTTCTAGTGATTATTTAGCAACATACAGCACTCGCAGAAAGTAAAAGTTTTTCAGAATCGGGATCCACGATATCTACATCCGTAGGTGGCCCCGTCGATTGAGAAATAAAAGCCATTTGGAGTAAAACCGTAAGTAGCCTAAATTATTGGTGCCATCCATTTGACTTCAGTCGATAGAAGTCACGCCAAATGGTGCGACTGTGAATATCTAGTTTTATTGTAATCATTCACAGGTTTCTAACGAGCCCGAAATGTTTCAAGCCGCAATTTCTTTCTTGGCTAACTACAAAGTATAGAAACCATTTCTGGATACATGAACATTTCTTATTTAATTTAGGTTGCTTTTAACGAACAATAGCTTAAACAAGATTTGCAAATATAATTTAAAAAATAAATTAAGTTCGTTTACCATCTTTTCTTAAACAATCTTTTAAACTATTAGGTACATTAGCGTAAGCGGTTCTTTATCTGAGGGTGCATTACATTTTCTTTTTTTATTACTGTCATTACTGTATGCCGTACATTCAACTAGAAGACAGTCAAGTCTAGTCCACACTTGCATTTTTTTTTTCAGTTTTAATTATTAAATGGATGTGAGTGATTTGTTTGTCCAATACCTACGCAATCTAGTAGGTACTTATTATTTGAACCATTCGACAAATCTATGAAGTAGAGAGTTTGTCCAAAATTGAATTTCTTATAATCGTACCAAATAATTTTGTTGTATTTTCTATATTCCATGATCCCAAAGAATTTTTATTTTATATTTAAAGTATTTTTGTATTTCATTGGGAGCTGATTTGACGGTCGCATTTCGAGCTTCACTATCCGCTTTTTCATTGCCAACTATTCCGTGATGACTTGAGATCCATTTAATTTCAAATTTGTAATTATCGTTCAGAAGATTTATAATTATTTCTCAATAGATTTATCTTTTTATTTTTCATCTGAAATAAGTGGATTTATGTTTTTTAATTGCTATCAGACATGATTTAGAGTCAGTATAAATCTAAACTAATATTATAAAGAGATTAGATTTTTTGTATGTTTGTTTGTAATGGATAAACTCAAAAACTACTGGACCGATTTAAAAAATTCTTTCACCAGCAGAATGCTAAATTATCTGTGAGTAACATGGGCTATAATTTATAAAGATATCACGCGGGCGAAGCCGCTGGCGGAAGCTATAAAATATAATTATTTTATGAAAAGCATTAAAAATCGTTTTATTTTCAAGTCGTCCCGAATGAACCAAAATACCTTTTGCGCAAACTCTTATTCAGCCCCTTATTGACTACGACGCTGACGCCTGCTACCTGGATGCCTCAGAGGAGCTCTTAATTAAACTTGAGCGTTTGCCAAATGTTTGCATTCGTTTTGTTTTAATCTAAGAAAATATGACCATGTTTGTGACAAATTGTTTACTTAATAAGACAAGTAAGAAAAGACGAAGTAGGTATATGTACTTTATGTAAAATTATTTACACTTATCTTTTACACAGTCTACATTTCTTATTTTTCAACTTACCTCTCGCAGGTATTCTTAAAGCGATTATTATTCTTATTTCTTTCGAAATGAGCAGTACCTTTGTTATTTTTTTGAGAACATCACTACGCCCGGAGGACGGCGGGCAGATCAGCGGGGCGGGCGGAGCCGCGAGACTGCACGCGCGCTCACCGGCCGTCATGGCGAACTACCATGAATGTGTTATCGTCCACCTTGTCAAGCCCACTACGTCCCTTATTTAAAGTTTCCGAAGCATGTTTTTAATAATCGTTTGTTACAAGTTTTCATTATTATACAGTCCACTATTTTTATTATCACAGGGGTGTTTAAATTCTACTACCACCTGTAGGATAACCTCACTCCTGTTCAAATGTGCACTAGGCGTGATAAAATTGTTTAGGTTTGAATCTAAATAATTTTTTGACTAACAGATCTGGTATTTACGCGTATAAATAAGAATTAGCTGAAAATATCATGAAGATGACCGGATATGCTCGTCCCAACACGAATCATTTAAAAATAAGAATTGGGAAGTTTGTACTTTGATATCTAATCGCAAATAGAATTGTTTACAGTTTAATGATCCGTGTTAATGTATGTGAACATCTTGATGAAGTAAAAAATAAAAGATTTAACACGTACAGTGCGTAGTTTACGAAAATACATATAGCACTAAGCATGTGTGCCCCGAACGTTTATTATAAACATAAAGATGTTTTATTTCCCAAATTTTGTCCATATCGTTATTAGGTACCTAAATCCCAAGTACCTAACAAGGAGCGAGCCCATTAGCATTTATAGCGCACAATTCCAAACCGCGGGTTGCTTTTGAGAATTTCCTCACAGAAAAACCCAAGGAAACTTTCCCCGACCCAAAAATTTAACCCTCTATAATTGTTTGTTGTACCACGTTATTACCACTGATCTAAAGAATAAAAGAAAAACATAAATACATACGTCATCAGCTATTTTACCCCCCGCTGCAAGTCGACAGACATCAAGGGCTTATTACTGACTACAGTAATTACCCCTTTCCCCTTTCTCTTTGTTTTACAGATATTTGATAGGCTTACAAAAACACAATAGAGATAATACATAGTACCATGATTTTTGACAGGACTAATTAAAACTCTTTGTTAATATTAGTAATCTCCCTTCGGGACCGGTTATTGTAGCACGGATAACGAGGTCTATGTTTAGCAGTAGACTTTTAGAACGTCTTCTTGGGATTATGTAAATATAAATTTCATAATATTGCGTTTATCAATGTAATGAAATAGTTAATATAAATAAACACGGAGGTAATGAATTTTATTACTCTCACCAATGTACACAAACCATAAAAATGTTTTCAGTTCGTAAAATCTGAAACAGGGAAACAGGCCTTTGATATTAAAGTAATTTTAACTGTTTGATGATTTGTATGTATGTATTTATGACTAGCTGTACCCGCGGCTTTGCCCACGTGACAATATTCGATTAAACTATAATAGTCACTTGAAATTAAAGAAAAGGAAAGATAGTTTTCAGAATTTGTATTGACAAAAACTTAAATTATATGAGATCTGTGCAATAAAATGCCTTGTCTTCCGCACGTATGGGCGTGAAAACAATCTACACGTTACTTGGATGAGTGATCGTTCTTTACTTGAGACCCCTGAAAGAGCACGGCAGGTCGCATTCACGACTATTTTAAACGAATAATCTATGATAGTGGTAATGTTTAGGCACTCAAAAAGACAAAACCGTGCCTTCAGCCTTCAGGTTTAAATATAACCAGTTTTTACTGCCACCGTGCACCGTTAAGACTACGCTTTCTCGCTATTTTGTGTGTTATTACGAAACCTGATTCTCCGCTAAGAAACAATAGGAAAAAATTATTTAAAGTTTAATTATTTAAATCTATTGTATGAATATTGTCTACGAAATGGGTAATGAGTGCAGAGTCTGATGCCGACTGTCATAACAACGCCTTGATTACATCAACAATCTCATCTGATTTTAATTCTGTCCGGCGCTTCTTGGGCAGTGAGCTGTTACGAAAATTACTGACTCATCTATCCACTACATCATGAGCGAATTCAATATGAACACTCTTGGCGACGCGACAGAAGAAGATTCAGCTGTTCTCCGGATTGCAAATGACTTTAGTCCTTCTTCTTTGTGTCAATGGTACTACGTCCCTAGGCTTGTATAATCTGCAAATTTTGCCACCTCTATGATGTTATTATTGGCAAAATAGAGGTGGCTCAATGTGCAGGTATTGGGGCATATTGAGCAACACAGTAGCTGTGACATCGTTTGAGGGACAATACCACATCTCCACCCTACCGCTGTTTCCTCGATATAGCCCCACTTGCTCATTTGCTCATACTGCACTTGCATCTGCCTAATTGGGTCCAGAGTCGGTTAAATAACTTTCATGTGATCCAAGAGATGATCGTTCGATCGGATCGTATCTGGCAGAAAATTACTCACCGCGGGCTTGATTACTGGTGAAGAAAGTTTCTCCAACCACAATGTATTTGCAATGGGCATCGGCTGAACCACCCGATAGTAAACTGAGCTGACTTTTTAAAGGCTGTGCTGATAATTAAGCACTGAATTGACTTCTGAATATTGGATGTCTGGTGTCGGACTCCTTTTTGTGTTTTTGTACGCAACGTCTCTGCGAATTTGTAGAAGTGCTATGCTCACCGTAGGATACGGTATACCCATATTGAGAGTGATCGCTTTACGTCAGCCGGTGATAGTTCAACATGTGTCATTTAGCTGACCGAAACTTTTAGGTACCTAGTTCTTTTTATTTGATTTTCATATAATGGTTTTTTCAAGTTAACGCTCTGTCCAGGGTGACTCCCAGGGGTATTGATGTGATTAATTTCGAACCCTACGGTGATTTCAGCCCTGATCCCACTCGAAAACTTAACGTCGACAAACTCTTCTTCGACAGACGCTGTTCCAACACTCCGAAATTACGCTACTCCTGAACCATGAGCAATAAAATCGGAAAAAAGTAAAAGCAAGAAAGAAAGAAAAAGAGTTTATAGCACAACATAAAAGAAACGGAAAAGCAAAGAAAACATATCAAATAAGTTGGGTTATTGTACTAAAGCATATAAAGCATAATGTCAGGAGGTAGTGATACTGGCCACCTGACGCTGGTTTTCAGCTGCAACCCACAAGTGCCATACCAGATGTCGTCATTAATATGCCTTACGCCTATAAGTATTTTGATAACCCTTAAATACTTACCTTTATTGAGAATATTTGAACATTACAAATTAAATTATTATATAGAACTCTGCCTTCAGGAGTCTGGATGCCGTATCAATAAAAAAATCGCTTTTAAAAATATTGGAAATTAAAAACTCGCCTATAAATTACTACTAATGCCATCTAGGTATAAACAGACGAATTAAAATATATAAGGCTAAAGAATAAATGAAAAAGTACGTTTAAAAAAATGCGAAATGATTTCTATTGTATATAAAATGTTAATCGGACCTATTAACTACAATCATCCAATATTTCAAATGGATTCGTCATATAGGTAGCGACTAATAATTGTATACAGACATATTGGTTTATTGCTCACCCCACAGGCTCACCCCCCTTTGACAATAGCGTAATAATTTGTACCCTATATGTTGACCAGGCTACTAACGGATTTTACTTTTTAATTTCATGACGATCTGTTCGGCGGTTTGGCCGTGAAGCTCGGACAGACAAACAGACAAACAGACAAACAGACAAACAGACAAAAATTCTAAAAACTATATTTTTGGCATCAGTGTCGAATATAGAGCACATGCCTTTTTTTTTTTTCAAGATATATTTAATGTACAGTTTTTGCTTCGTTACGATTTTATTATAAGTATAGATATAGATATCCGATGTACGTTGACTATTCTTGCTAGAGGTTACAATTTTATTTCTATTTCTTAAGGTGATGCCACACGGTGCGTCACGTCGAAGCAACGCAGAATATTTCATACAAAAAGTCATTGACATGCCACACGGTGCCCCGCGTCGACGTAGCGCAGACCAACGCATGCAGCAAACTAGCTTAGCTCCACTTAGCTAAGCTTACAACTTGGTTTAGTTAAGCTCTGCTTAGCTTAGTGCTTTACGATAAAAGATTGAATCCAATTAGATTAAAAGCGGCCCAGATATAATATTTTCAAATTATTTCTCAGAGAATTATTTCCTCTGTATTTTGACGTTTCTAAACAACAACATGCAGTGAAATGTCAAAATACTGTCAGATAGAGCGGGTTCTGAGATAATTGGGCAGAATCATCGCAAAGTAACGATGGAGCCATTAAATTAAAATTTGAATTGAATTGAAATGTATATTTCCTAAAGGTGAACGAGCTTTGAAGCGGTAGATTAATTAAGAATGGGATTATAAATATCTACATAATGTTTATTTAAAATAGTTTTGTTAGGTTTAAACTTTGAGTATGGTTTAAACCATTGTATTATTATTGCCCTTCTATTTTATTAGTTTTTGTTATTTGCCCCACGATCGCTTACATGCCCCGCGAAAAGCGAATAAATTATACATCCTTTTCATTGTTCCAGAAATAATAAATTATATGTGTTTTTCGAGATTACGAGGTTGGTAGCTGAAGGTAGTGAGTGAAAGGCTTTTAAGATTTTTCGCTTCTAAATAATAAATGACCGCTGTAAATAAGACCTCAACTTGCTAGTTACAAAGGCAAAGGGTACACACGACATACATTTTCAGTATAAGCTGATCTCTCATAGTACGGAAACCCTATACAATGCGAGATCAGATTATACTGAAAATGTCTAGGTTAATATGTTATCGTGTGTACCCACGATTGTGTAGGTAAGTATCTTTTTTATCACAGTTGCTCTTAAGCCATGTTTACCCATTAACGCGCACATAAAACGTACCGTGATTTACCTTCATTCATTTTAATGGCCATTTAGAGAAAAGTTTACAAGACTTCAGTAAAAGGGAAATGAATTAAAGAATTGTGTTTTCTTTCTCAGAAGAGGAATTACGTTATTTTTTCTAGACTTGGTATGATATTTTGCAATAAAAGCTCCAACGCAATATTATATTTTATAGTATGTTTTAGTGTGTGGGTGTATGTGAGTATGTGTCTATTTATAAATTAACCCGTTCCTGTAAGGGCGAAGATTTAAATTTTTCGAGATAAAATTGAGCTTCCTATGTCCTTGTTCAGGTTTCAGAGTATGCCAAATTCCATTAAACTCAGGGACAATATAGCCGTGAAATGTAAGGATAGGACTGACGGACAGGGTCAATACGGCCGTTTGTTTAGTGACTGTATTATCTTCGGATAAGTTACATAAACTGTTCCAATTTCAAATAATCTAACAGCTATATTTTATCGGGCTTTGCGATATCGAGCCTCTAACCAAGTTTGCAAAGTACCCGCAACTGGGCCACAAAAACAAACAAATCTAAACAATCTACTTGAAGCAAATACGGGACTATAATATAAAATACTATATATAAAAGACTGAAGAAATAAAAGTTAGGTGCAAAATATGTAGTTTAGAAATCGAAATTTTTGCGTCATGGACATTATAAGCTTGGTATACTTTATTATTTTCTCATACATTATACAGCGGGATACATAGTCCCTTCCAAACTGACAGTTATTGCGTCGACCTCCTCTAAAAAGTTGGAGATACAAATACGAAATATTGGTGTAATCCTTGTCTTCGAAATCCGATGTTAGTTATTAGGGTAACAAAAAACGTTAACCTTTATCGTCAATAAGTAAAGTTAACGAGTTAACATTCATAACTTCCTTAGAATGATTTGTTCCTGGAAGTCTACAAGGAGGCCCATTTTCAGCAGTGGATGTTTACAAACTTAAACAACGAAGACAATGTAATTCCTTAGCCAGTGCACCATTATATAATAATGAGCCTATTCATCTGTTGACAATTCATGATCATGAGTCCGCTCACTTCATACGGTTTAGATACACGTAAAAACAAATCCTGTCATGTGCGAGTAATTAATTTTATATTCGTTTGTGCAAGGATCCTCTTTTAATTAAGTGCCTACTTTACAAATCCGGAGAATTAAATACCAACACACCCATTATCATACGTGGTAACGTAGTTCAGGTAGAATATTAGTTTAATAATAATTATATAATAATAACATTTATCTACCTATTATTGCCTCGAAAGGGAAAAACCTGAACGTGAGTATCGACATTTCTAAGCACGATCAATTATAGAATGATTGCAAGTCATTATACAAATTGCCCTTACATGATCTTCTTTACTCATCACCAACTGGAAAGAGATGAGAAGCACATATAAAATTTTGTAAACTAGACTTGAAATTCCTCTATAAATCTAACTACGGATCCCTCGATAATACCTATTTCAACGATATCAAAACTTGTGTTACACAGTGAGCAGCCTCCCCACCAAGGTGACCTGGCTAGTTTCCAACCATGTAGTCAATGGTTTGCCACCAAATTTCGTTTGACTTTACTACGCCTTTGGTGGATGGGTGTGTGTTTACGACCGCAGTGGGATCCCACCGTATGTGCTTGTTGCCAACCATAGTTTGTTTGAATTTATAGGCATATAGGCACAAAGATATGTCGTGTCTTTGGGATTTATCATCAAAAGCAAAAAGGGATTTGGCCCAAAAAATAATTATTTCCTTTTTTTTCATTTCTTTCCTCAGTTTCCTACAAAAGTAATAAAATCACATCAGATTTTTGAAAGCCCTTGTTAGGACTTCTTTTGTACTTTTGTACGATACGAGTTTTCTCATTTTCTGTACGCGAGTTGTAAACACACTGAAGTTGTGGCCTTGTTTGCAACCGTGAAGTAGGAAACTATGGCGGTCAGCAGCCAACCTCCCACCAAGGTCACCTTGGTTAGGTCAGTTGCAGTGTTGATGTTGTCGTATTGAAACAAACGAACGAACATACTCACTTTTGCAATGTTATAAACAATAATTATAATTTACATGTAAAGTGCACACCAGACAATGGACGTCGACTGCTCGTTCCAACTTCTGCTACCTAGTCGCTTGCCTCAAGTATTATTAATATTCATTACACTGTGCCACAGTTGAGTAATTAATGATAAATATAATTTATCACAATTATTTAATTAATTTTCCAAACAGAATAAAGGAAATATTTCAGAACTTTACTTCAACTTCTTAATATAACTCTAAGATTTCATAATAAGTTAAGAGTATAAAGAATGTTTGTATTATAATTTATAATAATTGTCTTTAGATTATTCAAAAGGCAGTGGATAGAACAAAAACAAACAAATTGTACAAATTGATAAAAGTGTAATTCCAAAACTATATCAAGTAAACAATTTCATGAATCATTAAAAAATATCATATTTTAAATTATTAAAATACTTTCACTTCGAGTAAAATATCGACAATTTCATATTTCACTTGGACCAGTAGGATTTAATGGAAAGAGTGTTTTACATAGGAAATGATCAGAAAATTGATTCGAGCTATGTTACAACAAATTTCATGGTCCAAATCATAAAGTTATTATTAGAACTTTATGGTCCAAATACCTTTGACCCACGTTTTATGAAACCGTAGACCAATTTGAGGCAGTAGAGCGGACAGATTTATAGACTTAAGATAAGTTACTGGAATCTACTAGTATCATTATTTCCAGTGGCTGAAAAAGGAACCAATATAATGGCTTTTTGACTTATGAGCCCAAAAATTACCATTAAATTATTTTGAAGTGATATTGAGAAATATTTAGCCTTTGTTCAGCAGTAAAAGTTGATGATTCATAAGACTATGACATTCGCAAGTAGTTGAATAACGTGGTCAGAGAGTTTTAATTCCAGCGCTTGAACAGGAAGCGATTCAATTCACTAGATTTGTAGCGACATCCAGTGCTACAATAAGAAACAACGGAGCAACGTAGCAAGTTAACTACATTAGCCGTAGGTATACACAAAAATATTCTATGTTTATGGGTATACAATACGAGTTTTTCACCAATCAACTAACGAAGCCTGAATCGCGCAATTAAAATGTTCATCGTATCGGACACATAAATTTATTCGCTTCGGTCCGCCAGGCAATATCACCTCGCCTGGTCAAAGGATCCTCCCTTTTCAATAGAGAAGTTCTTCCACAGGTTCACTAGGTAACAATAAATGCTTAATTTAATACAAAAATGAATTCTAATAGGATGTAGATACCTATAACCACTCCAGAAATTAAGAATAATATTAGAAAAAAAAAATGTTTTTCAAATTACTTACTTTGAAAGCTCTCGGTACCAATACCATGTCTGGGTGCTGAAAAAGTCTAATAAACAATCATTCAAACAGCTTTATAAAGTAATTATTTCTTACATAAGTATTATTTCAATTCAATTTTCTATTCAATTTCATTTATTGTCACAAAAAATATAAATACATAGTTTTAATCCCTAGACCCCACACTAGGATTCCCTGTGTCGTGGGATCTAGTCTCTTAGTATTTGAAGAAATATAATTTATTTTTGACTTGTCGCAGGTTCGATCTTCATACGGAATGTAATAAATAAATATTTTTATAGCCTACATCATTTCAGTTGTTTTGGGTCTAGGTCTTGTATTCGAGGAACTTTTTATATCGGCATTCTGGGGACGAAATTTCATTCTAAACTCCGTTGGTGCAGTACGTGGTTTTTGTGACAAAAAATTAAATATCAAAGCCGTGTCCATCACGGAATCAGGCTAGGTATAATTACGATGTCGGCGAACCATTTGGGGTTGGCAGATAATTTTGGCACCTGCTCAAACTAATGGAAACTTATCGGACGAACTTTGTCTATGTGAACTAAGATAATTGACGACAGCCAGGTAGTGTTAACTCATTAGCTAACGAGCGGTCGATGTTTCGTCACTTTACTGGTGGAGATTTATTATTATTATATTACTTCAATAAGGTCGTGGTTTCAAATAGGTTTGTTACCTATGGACGGATAAGATTCAATAGTGTAACTATATCTTAGTTATTTTTGCGTTTTTTTCTTTTTAATGGAAATAGATATAAAATAAAGTTTAATTGGCATGGCCCGTTTAGGCAACTATATTAAAATTTGCAAAATTGGTAAAGCTATTCCTTATACTATACAAATACCATGCTATAAGTAATGTGTTTATTCAAAGCAGGGAATCGTTTTTTTATCTCCTGAAAAGATGACTTTTTCAGATAGACACCGATTTATTTAATTGATTCTTACCCGTCGCTACTTATATATCTGCCTCATTGGTCCAGTGATCGTTACTGGTGAATATGAGGTCCCGAGTTCGGTTATGCTTATGTCAGATGTTGTTAGGGAATTTTCCATAGTAGCCTGTAGTAGCCAGGAGTTTGGAATTGTGCATAGAGCATGAATAAGAATAAGATGGAATTCAATACACCTTCGGCAAATTTCAAGGGCACCTCTGCTTATCCCTTCGAAAAATACAAGCGTGATGGTAAGGATACAAAAATAAATAATATAGCTTACACGAACATTTCGCGCCTTCACGATTTTCTTTATTAGTTAAACAATAAAACGTCTCATTATTATATAGTTTACATAAATAAATCATGACGAACTTCCTAATACAATTAAACTTCAATAAATTCTTGGTTACTCGACTTAAGAGGAAAAGTTTTCCTTCATATTTAAATAAGCATTGTTCACGTTCAATATTAACTAAATGAAATAAATAAATGTATTACCTGTCTAGGTATTACGCACAGCTAAGCTGTGTCCTTCTGAACAAATAGATATCGTTTCTCCACATCAGCTTTTAATCGGTCGAATTGCTCTTTTCAGTTGGTAAAGTAATCGCAGTATATTAGTTGCTTTTTACTGTTACCCCACGCGCACAAAGAACCTTACCTAAAAAACCTAAGCCTATTCTTTGCCTAACCACAAGGCCGAATAAATAAATTATGAACACAGAACAAAGTAGTACTACGCAAGAAATAGATCAAATAGATGTGTTTAGTTTACAGGCCCTTGAATAAACATTGATTTGAAAATAAACATGTGTAAATCCCTTCCATCCCTACTAAAATCATTATAAATGCGAGAGAATTTGTCTGCTAGGTCTTCACGATTAAATTACCGGACCCAAGGATAACGTGATGAATCCCATAAACCGGTAGGGTTAGGCTTGTACCCACAAAACTTCAGTAACGATGCTTTTTTGGTGGATGTGCTTATATAAGATCGGATAAAGTTTAGATTTTCGATAAGGGATCCATCAGTATTTCTAAAAAAAAACAAGTTCATACTTTTTATCGTAAAACTTTAATTTTAGAGGTTCCTTTATTAACCTTTTCCAAAAGTCTTAAAACAATAAGTTTCGTTGTTACGACCGACGAGTTTATTTTATAGTTTCATAGCCAAATTGCCCAAAAATATCATTGTACAACTGAAGTTCGACAAATACTACAGCGAAAAACGACTTATCTCGTGTATATGCCGTAGGATTGCGGAATGCCGTACAATATGGAAGGCGAGAGCGAGCGAAATGAGCTCAGGAGTTCAGAGCAACCTGACTACCCCGTCACCGTCGTGCAGTTTTCCTTGTGACCAAATAGCGCCAGAAACGAAGATATTTTGTATGCAAATATAAATATTAAAAAAATTAAAAAAACAGTCCGTTACTGTGCCACTGCTGGGCACGGGCCTCTTCTCAGAAAGAGAAGAGTTAGGCCTTAGTCCACCACGCTGGCCTTTGGCCACTGGCTTCAGCCCAGCGGTTGAACGTTTGCAGGAGGGTTTTATTTCGAACCCGGACCGCACCTCTGAATTGTCCAATTTATGTGCGGATGAGAATTTGCCTATTACTTTCATTAAGGGTGATGGAAAAAATCATGACGAAACCTGCGCATCTGAGAGGGTCGTAAAGTTCTCGATGGTGTGTATTATAGTGCACCAACCCGGATAATTATCATAATTATTCGAAGGAAACTTAACGAATTTTCAAAATATCTGACTATCAGAGCTAAGTCGTGTCGAGGATATGGCTGCGTTTTGTTGAAAGATGTACTTACTGTGGTAAATAAATAAATAATAAAATAAAAGATGTCATGTGTAGGTAAGTTAGTACCTACACGAGTGGATAAGCGCATATACAATCAGTGACGTTAATAGAAGACCAAACAATGAAGATATATGACGGCCAGCTGAACAAAGACTCGCAAACACATTTATCTGAGAGCAACCGCTTGCCACGCCACCTTAATTTACAGTAAGTAATCCAAGAGATATTACTATGATGGAGAGATCAATTCCCAACTCGCCAAATATTTATCACAGAAATAGCTCTCTTGATGCAAGAGTTTTGTGCCGTGGCAGCCACGAACACCTCTTCACTCTGAAATAAATAAAAATGAATATACATACGCTGCGCTTCAATGAATAGCTAAACTTTCGTTTTAGAAACCTTATCTTGTGAAAGCATGTATAAACATAAACACAAATTAGCTGTTGTTTTAAAGATGAGAAACATTTCATAGTAACTTACCTATACAACATTAAAAAAAAACAATTTCAAAAGGAAAACGAAAGTGAAACACTATTAGATTCCTCTTAGCAGTAATAGCACGTTTTTAATAAGATGGGCTGTTTTATAATGTTAACAACCTTTGCACGTCTATTTAAATTAATGGGAGTAAATGAATACTTGCAGAAAGTTTTTGAAAAGCAATTACCTAAGCTAAGAAATTCGCTCGAAAAAGTGCGAACCTCACTATATCTTGCTCAAAATACACAGTCGAGGACCGTGACATCTGGAATGTAGGTATGATAGAAATTATTTTCAATAAGTAGCCTAGGTACTTCAATTCAATTCAATTTAATTTGAAACAAATAGGTAATGTTTATTTATCTAATATTGGAAGTTCAACAGCAATTAACTATCTATTATATTAACGTTATCTCTTTATAATTAGTTGCATCAAGCCATTATCAGGTCTCCACGAATAAATAATTAAATATTATGTAGTACATTAATATAAAATGATTATGTAGTACCTACATCTAATCACAGAATAGGTATACACAAAAGTTACTCTCATGTACTGTGGATCTGTATTTATTTACTCTAGAGGACTGCTATGAAAACAACAGAGCACCTAGGCTATAGGTATTTATGTGTACGATATGTTTTCTCTGATGATGGGAATTTGAAGTAGTTTTCTTCCCATTTTCTTCACTGCACGGTTGAAATCGATTACAAATGTTTGCAACAACTTGAATGGACCGTTAGAGCCATAGCACAGTCGATACTTTTACTATCAGCGATCAGCAATATATTTAACTTTCGGAAACTTCACACGGTGAATGAGCTCTAAGCCTCGCCAAGTTTTAGCATCACTAATCATCGAATTAATTGCTTTTCGGAAGCTCGATACAGTGATACAATCGCTAAAACGCGACATGTTGATACCGCGATCGAACGCAGTGTCGCAAAACGATGCAGTCGCAAGATCGCGAATCGCCGATCCTAAAAATATCGAGTATGTCAATATTGTGAGATAAGACACGTAAAAGAACATCTCGCCAACTTATGATATATTAACGATATGCAAAAACATAAATAACACACGGCACTAAAATACTGACTACACACACATCACACACATTACATTAGCACATTAGCACATTTTTTATTATAAGACAACTGCCAAAAAATACTATTATATCTATTTCTCAATACTAATTTCAATCTTGACATGTTAAAATAAAGTCTATTGGTATTAATAATGTATACGTCGATAATTCGTCGATTATATCACGAAAGCTATTATATTGCTTTCATTAACATACCAAAATGGCAACAGAAAAATTAAACAAGCCATTGTTTAATTTTTCTGTTGCCATATTAATAAATAAAAATGTGCTTTTATTGTATACGAACACGCATGCTCAAAAAATATAATATAATAGTTATAATGGTAAAATATTCCTTAGAAATCTTTATAGGCTTAAAAACATTAATATTAGGTAATTTATCTTACCATGTTGTGGAAAAAAAGAAATAAAATTCTGTTGTTTACCCTATTTTTACCATCGCATCGCTTCAATACGAAATATGTCAGAGTTGTAAATGGAAAGAAATATTTTTATGGACGTGGTTTGTTCTTATCGCTGCCATGTCGTCGTACAATAAATTGAGAGAATGTTTTATACGTTGGAAAGATATAGAGCTAGGTATATAAAGGGATTTACTGTTAGCAATAGCTTAACATAATTGCTCCAAATAAGCGTGTAAGGTTGGCTCCGAAGTGTTAACGGCAAAGCTGTCGTTTACAGGAAAATTATGGTTGTTAAGTTATGTTAATAATGTTCGGTGTAGTTCTTAGTGAATTTCAAGAATTTGAATTTAACACTTTTACATGATTCGAATATAATACATATTTAAGGTTCTACCTTTTAAGTCTTATGAGAGGTTATTGTACTCATCATTAAAAATTACTTTTACTATTAGACCAACCCTAAAATTACGAATAAAAAATCTGCTGTTCCATACATTTAGTCGAGTAATATTGAATTATTTGTAAGGAACAGTAGATTTCTATTTAGGCGATTTCATTATTTGACCCATAGTAAAAGTTATTCATAATGATACAATCACTTCTGAAAAGTATCGGGACTAGAGAGGTAGGACCACAATATTATACTAGTGGTAGAAAAACTTCGTTAGATTAGAGCATATTTATTAGTATCCAGATTGTCATAAGATACTTAAGACGTGTTTACGTTGTTTGGTCCTCAGGTGCATAGATTTTTGATATTTTTTTAGAAGATTTTACTAATAGAGGTGGTGTTTGCGGCATTAAGTAAATGTTGCCGGGCTCAGCAAGAGTAATTTTAGCGTGAATAATTTCACAAAAATTATATTAGGGTACTGCCCAAAAAACAGCCGTGTCGTCTCGCGAGCCACCGCGATGCGGCCACCTTGAATATCATTTGAGGCTAGGGTACAAAAGATTCACAGCGTATAAATTACAGAAAACCCATTTAACAACACAAATACCTATATAGATAGATGGGTTTAAAGAAATCAATGTATTCTTCTTTCTTTTTTTTAAACGTTGCCCGCACTTTGATTTCTCCTGTATCGAGGGTACAGTTCACAAACATACACGTCACATGCACACATACCCAGACCTGGAACAACTATCTATAGATCATACAAATAATTGCGCCATGCGCGGATCGAACCCGCGGCACGTAGCGTAGAGAGCTACGTAAATAAGCTAAGAGCACTTAGCCACTGCGCCAACCGTGTCGTCAAATAATTTTAAAAAGTTTTCTGTATTTACCTAAATTATGACTCAATTCTACCTGATAGCTGACCCCCCATGATCCAATATGATGCGGTGCATTGGTAGACGCAGACTTAATTAATAAAATCCTTTTATTCAAGCATAAGATTTGAGAAAGAGGAGCAAAATTAAAATCTTTAGAACGTTCTTTAATTAAACAGTGTATTGCCCGGTATTATACTGAGTACACATACGAGTACGTCGCCCTTCTGTGAAATTAATGTCTGAACATTTTCAGTATTTTTGTTAGTCTTATAGTATAGTGGAATACTTGTAGGAGTTTGATAAACCATACAAGTAAAATTTTTGTTTTTTTTGTTAAAAAAAAATCTTAACTAATTAGGTACTTAACCTAATATATCTTTACCAAGTAGTTATATACATTATATTGCGTTTTACCCGGCTGCCAAAATAGAGGGCCATTTCCTATTGCCAATACACCGTCTTCCGTTTTTGCTTGATTTTGTACAATTTGTACTTCTTGGATAACTTATTTTATTAGTTAACTAGCTGTACCCGCGGCTTTGCCCACGTGACAATATTTCGATTAATCTAAGTCAAGTGACTCAACATTGTAAGAGTCGCGAAAGTTTAACAACATTTAACTTGACCTCCATGAAAAAGTGGAGTTATCTGTAATAGTAGATTAAAAAGACAGAAGTGTCGCAACCCGTCAACCGGTTGTTGTTTGGATGACGATTAGTCCATGCAAAATGTTATCATTTAGCCGGTAGGGTAAATGATGATAATCTATAGTGATGCAGTAGGTACTATAATTCACACTGCAACCTATTATTATTTTTATTAGAAAACTTATTGAAGATAATTCTCACGATGATTACCTACGGAAACTTAGTTCGCATCATGTGCTGTAAAATTCTTGTTCGTAAGTACAACCTACTGTCTTGTATTTTAGTAAGAGAAAATCATCAGCGAATGATTTACCGCCAAGAGACATAGGCAGATTCACCTGGATGCCACGCCGCGCGCCGTGCCTTTCGTTTTTCGCTGTGTAGCTTGCATCACTTCATCAAGCACAAACTGTATGTGAAGTAAATAATCTTTGGGCCCAAGTGTAACATGACATTGACATCTACTGCTGGAAATCGCCGCAAGAGAACTCCAATAATTATTGTTTATAAACAGATCTTTAACGCTAATTAATTGTAGGTACCGTGCACCGCTAAGATTACAGCCTTCACGCCATTTTAGTAGGTCCTCGGGTATTTACCGCTTATAAAGATAATAATAAAGGAACACCTTGGTTTTACATATAAAGCATTTTATTGCTATCCAAGTTAAAAATCATGGAAGATTATTTAAGCTGTTTATTTAGAAAATTCATTCTATGTAGGTTGTCTACGATTTTACATATTTTTCCCTTTTAGTAGTGTTAAATACTGTAAGATTTTTCCTAGAAAAGCATAGAAAATAATCATGTCCGGCGTATACTGGGCAGTGAGCTCTGTTACGAATCTTGCTGACTGACTTATCTAACAAATAGGTACAGCATGAGCCATATGAACGCTCATGCTGAAACGACAGAAAAATATATATATTTGTCACAGACGTCGCTCAAGGTGTAGGAGTAGAAGCACAATGAGCAGGGAAGTAGATGGCATTGTTTGTGGGACAACGCCATATCTATATCCTGTCGCTGTTCCTACGATATAGGGGGACTTGGGTCCGGGGTCGGTTTAACGGGCCTTGGCTGGGGAACCCTTGCCTCTGCTTTTTTAAAGAAAGGTGCTGTGCCGTCTTTTTAAACGCTGCATTGGTAATTAAGCGCCTAACAGTGGATTTCTGTTGTTGGACTGCAACGTCGGCGTCGCTGTGAATTTGTAGAGGTGCTATGCTAGCCGTAGGATAAACTATATTGGGCGGGGTCGGTTTGCAGCAGTCGGGGATAGTCCGATATGTGTAACTGTGACCGACGGCGACGATTACTACTTTTGCATGCGTGGATTATTTGTTGATTTTCAAACAATAGTTTTTATGTTAACATTCTGTCACGGCTGAGGTATAATCATTGCTCAATCTCGACCACTTTCCAAGTTATTTTAGTCTTGAACCACGACGAATAAAACCAGCAAAGCAGTAGCAGTCGTCATTAAGACTTGTGGGTTTAGAAAACCTTTTGACTTGAATTACATATAAATGTAATAAATTGTATAAAACCCTACCTTCAGGTGTCTGTCTGGATATATCCGTGGTCTGGATGCAATATCAAACAAAAAGTCACCTTTTTTCATTTTTAAATACAACAAACAGAGGTATTCCACGAATAGCACCGATCTGAATGGCACTAAAACGAATAGCACCAACGCTATTCCACGAACGGCACCGATCCAAATTTTGGTTTGGTGCGGTTCGTGGAATAGTAAAATAATATTAATTTTATTCCACGAACGGCACCAACGTAAAATTTTCTTCTAGTGATGGGAACTATTTTTTGTTCGCAACATTATTAAATAAAACATATCGATATAAATTAGCAGTAAGTAGGTACGTTTATTGATCATATTTTTTTTTTACGTTAATTTTTGTTATTAATATAACAATCAGTTTTCTTAACTATTTGGGTCACTTGCAAAAACAGCCTTAAGTTATTTATTATCTACTTACTATAAATACCTAAAATCAAATTACATTCTTTTATCACAATTTCTCTTAGTATCACATTTTTTTCATATAAATAAAGTTTTTTCTACTTATAATTTTGTATATATTTTTTTACTTTCTACTGTATAATAATTATTATTATCATATGTTAAAGTATTTCAATTACTAAAATCATTAATACCAGTCTTATATTTGGATTATTTCTCAAGTGACTTTGAAGAAGCCGCTGTTAGAGGAGTGCTGGCAGTGTTTCCCAATGTTTTAGTAAAAGGATGCTACTTCCATTTTAAAAAGGCGTTGAAAAAGAGGGGGAAGTATCTAGGTCTCAATAAGAATAGCGTAGTCAGGATGCACGTTGCTTTGTGCACCGTCCTACCCCATCTGCCACCCGAGGTGCTGGATGATGCATGGCTTTACGTCATTAGTGAAAGTCCACGACAGGAAAACGTGACAAAGTTTAACGATTATATGGTCACACAGTGGATCGAACACAGACTGTGGTCGAATAAATGGTCTTGTAAAAGATGCGATTTTAAAACTGAGTTGATTTGCAAGAGGAATACTAATGGCAATAAAAACAAAACCAGTAAAATGTTGTATAGGTAGATAATACTAAGAAAGACTGATATTGTAAACATTAATTGTGATAATAATAATTAATATACAGCAGAATGTAAAAAGAGAAATATACAAAATTATAAGTAGCAAAAAGTTTATAGGTAGATAATACTAAGAATGACTAATATTGTAATAGTTAATTGTGATAATAATTATTATTATACAGTATAATGTAAAAAAAAAACAAAATTATAAGTAGCAAAATGTTTATAGGTAGTTAATACTAAGAATGACTGATATTGTAATCGTTAATAGTGATAATAATAATTATTATACAGTAGAAAGTAAAAAAAATATACAAAATTATAAGTAGAAAAAAGTTTATTTATATGAAAAAAATGTGATACTAAGAGAAATTGTGATAAAAGAATGTGATTTGATTTTAGGTATTTATAGTAAGTAGATAATAAATAACTTAAGGCTGTTTTTGCAAGTGACCCAAATAGTTAAGAAAACTGATTGTTATACTAATAATAAAAATTAACGTAAAAAAAAATTATGATCAATAAACGTACTTACTGCTAATTTATATCGATATGTTTTATTTAATAATGTTGCGAACAAAAAATAGTTCCCATCACTAGAAGAAAATTTTACGTTGGTGCCGTTCGTGGAATAAAATTAATATTATTTTACTATTCCACGAACCGCACCAAACCAAAATTTGGATCGGTGCCGTTCGTGGAATAGCGTTGGTGCTATTCGTTTTAGTGCCATTCAGATCGGTGCTATTCGTGGAATACCTCAACAAACATGCCTATAAATTACTACTAACGCCATCTTGGTTCAAAAAGTTGAAATTAAAAATCATATGGCTAGAACTGAATAGAAAAAGCTCGTTATCCGTTTAAAAAAGTTATCTACAATGGTTTAGGAACAACCTGGGACAACTGGTAAATAATTTCATCACGCTTTGTATTTATGGAACACGACAGTGAGTGAAATACGTACCTAATTATCTAAAAGTAAGATGCCAATGAGCGAACATCTAGTAGGTTGCTAATTTTAGTTAGTATATAATACCATTACCCTAGGTATGCCGTGTCACTGGATCCCGCCTTTACTGGTTCTATTAAGGAGCTTAAATTTACGGAAAAATTACGATCAATTATTTTGCTCAGCTCCCAACACAAATAGCGTAATGTTTTCTATAACATAAATGTTGACCGGACTATGAACTACAACAATATAATATTTCAAAAGGAGTCGCCTAGTTCTACCGTGACTTATAATTGTACACAGACATGGTGATCTATTGCTTACCCCCTTTGGCAAAAGCGTAATAATTTGTAGCCTATATGTTGACCAGCTTTATAACGAACATTATTATAAATTTTCATGAAATTCTGTTCAGAGGTTTTGCTGTGAAGCTCGGACATAGTTACAGACAAACAGACAAACAGACAAACGGACAAACAGACAAAAATTATAAAAAATATATTTTTGGCATCAGTGTCGATTATAGTACACGTATCAATTACTTTTTTAAAAAAATATTCAATGTACAGTTTTCGCTTCGTTACGATTTTATTATAAGTATAGATATAGATAATTTGATTAGTTATGTCCAGTAGGTAAACTGACTACCTAAAGTAAAGAACCTTTTTCTTCGACGGCTATGCTTTAGTGACGGCACGTTTTAGATCCCAAATCTGATTCTGATAATATATAAATTCACCTTGTATAAATAAAAAGTCTCAGCTATCCCATATTTACTATTGCATTCAAATAAAGGGATTGGGGTAGCTTTCAACAATTTTTATTTCTCAATTTAATTTAATATTTCGGCTTCTCAGAATAGTTATCATTTTAATACTAAAACTTTAATTACTTTTATTTATGGTGAAATAGTAAAATATGACCTCAGAACATAGGGAATACTTTCTCTCTATCTTCTGTGGTGTGTGCATGGACTGGCGTGATAATCAATATATGTACTATGCACTTTGTATTGTCCGATCATTGCTTATGCCTAAACAACATTTTTTTCTTATTAAACGTAGTCACATGTCAGAAAATCTAAGTTGCGTAAAAGAGAATATTATAATATCTTTTTTTGAACGCAATTTTCGTTGAATCCGTCTGTGAACAGCAGTATTGCTGCACATAGGCCCCGGTCGTTGAAGAACGTTACAATATTTATCTCACTTAAAATTTTAACATAAAAAGTAGAAGTAGCCCACCGGTATCAGGACAGGTTGACAGGGACCAAGCCGTAGCTTGGTCCCTGTCAACGTAGGTGGTCAGGGCCGCAGAGAGAGGAACCTCTTAACAGGCTGATTGCCGTGTGCACTAGACGATCTTATGTTTCTTCACTCATGGCCGCTCTTTCCTTGTGCCCATGGGATAAAAAGGTGACATTATTATTTTCCGTATACCATCAATAGTAGCGATTTTACAATGATATAGGTACTTACAACGTCCGTAGGTATACATATTATTGTAACTCATCTCCAGCGACAGAACGCCCTTGGTTCAACTATTTCGTATCGTACTACGCCGACTTATTGGAATTTGGGTTTATGACAGTCTGACTAGTCAACACTTCAATTTCTCAGATTCTTCACTTCAATTTGATACCCTCACAAGCCGAAGTGCTAACTTTCAAAATAGATTGGACTCTAGATAAGATTACATTGAATGTGTAAATAAAAGGGTTTTTTTTCTAAGGGTATTATCAAGTCGCAGTGGCTTTCGGGCTACGTGTCGCTGCTGGTTCGATTCCCGCATGGAACAAATATTTATTTGGTCTACAAACAACTTTTATCTTGCATATGCATGTGCGGTATACCTATTATATTTGTAAACTGTACCTACTATACAAGTATGCATCTATATATATCCAAATATGCAACGTTGTTTAAGAAAAAGTCTAAAATGATAATTTAGTTTTTATATTTATCAATCATTTTAGAAATCACAAATACGTCCAGTACATTTAAGAGTGCTTCAATACATGTGATGCTATCAAGTTCCTAAAAAATAAGAGCACACAAAGTGGTGTAAGTTGGTGTTGTTTTACAAATCATTTTTATATTGCTTTATTGTTTTAGTACTCGCAAGCGCCGCTGCTTTATGTCAGGTCCTGTGATCGATTCTCAGGTCGAGAATGTTAATTTTTTTCGTTCGGAAATCCTCAGTAGCTGCTCGGAGTATTAACTCCGATGATAGGTATTGATGGCTTCCCCATTATTACTAAATTCACGACATCAACGAAATATTATGTAACGGTACACTTCTTCTTACCCTTTAGGAAATTATGGCTTGATGTATAAGTACGAATTATTACAAGGAAATTGAAAATCACAGCCAGTAAATATATTCCCTTTATTAAGCGTGGATATTAATCAATGATTGACTTCAGAACGAAAATATTGGCTTTTAAGAAACCCATTAAGGACCGGTGGAAACCTGGAAACACGATTTGACAAAAAAATGCAACGTTCGTGAAAGGAAATGTTGTAATAATTAAATAAATGTGGTATAAAAATATAGAAATTGCAATAAAAAATTAATAAAAGAGAAAGTTCTATTGATTTTATTGTTGCAATACAAGAAAAGAGCCTCTACGAGTGATGACACGTAAGATCACCTGGCGCACCCTGGGCAATCAGCCTCGATACCACCATTGCTGACTGATAATCTTTCCACTAGACGGCAGAAGATCGATTTTCTGTTTTAATTCACTCACAAATAGTATTATTACTCTAGTTTACAAATACCTTTAAGGTGCCAAAACATGTTTTTTATTCTGGTGAACAAACCAGAATAACACACATTTCGATTCTGTTAGTACAAGAAAAATTGGCAAACGTAAGAGAAAATCTCACATCAAATACAACAAAATGTTTGTTAAAAATAATGCTAACACCTTTTTAGCAAGACATTGCGAACCAAATTATGTTTATTTTTTTCATGTCTTTGTTGAAATTATTATTATTATCCAGCCGTTATCGTCCCACTGCAGGGTAAAAGCTGTTGAAATTAGTAAAGATAAAAGGAATGAAAGTAAATAAATATCAGCTATGAAGCTAGTGCACAACAAGTGAGGATTTAACCGCAAGACAAGGTCTTACAGTTGAATCCTCATTAAAACATATTCCATATTCGGGTGGGAGTGGCGGCACAGTACCTACAGTATAATTTTACAACACTTAGCACCTGGGTGTACCGCATCCATTGCACTCTAGGTAGAGACGGCGCTGGGCCAGGCCATATCGCTCGGCGAACTGACAACCGTTAGGGAAAGAAGGTTCTCGGGTGGTGACCGCGGATCGGAAAGCAGAGTGTAGGACGGCCCCCAACTAGATGGAGTAGTCGTTGGATGCAAATGGCTCAAAGCCGTTCTACGTGGATATCTATATGGGGGAGGTCTATTTCGAACAGTGTATTTAAAAAGGCGCGATTATGATGATGAGCTTATTATTACGGTAGCCGAGAAGAAACATCCTTACTAATATTATATAAGAGAAAGTAACCCTGTCTGTCTTTCTTTCTATTGGTTACCTTTTCACGCCTAAATGGCGGGACCGATTTAAATGAAATTTGACTAAGAAATGGTGTGCATTATGAGGAAGGATAACTATGAATTATAATTATTTACAAAAAGAATGCTTCTTGCTGACGTAGTCACGCTCATGCTAGTAATAATATTAAATTTAGTATGAAACTAGCACTGCCCACGACGCAGCGACGTCGCGACGACGCGACGTCCGCGTTGAGTTCAGAGTTCGATTTTTATTTTTTTATTTACGTCTGCTTTACCTTTTTTACGTTACTAATTTACACTCCTATACACTTCTTTGACAACATGTTCACAATTTTATTATTGTTATAACCATGAAATAAAATTAATATATCTTTGAAACATTTTATTATTATTGTATAATATAAACTGCAACTCCAACGTAGTTTTTAATTTTTGTGATGTTATTCCAATTTTTCTCTAAGTGATTTTTCATTTGTTAAGATTTATTTTATATCAATACACATGGAGTTTCGTTCTTGGTTGTAGTTCGAGTTGCCGGTCCCTTCTCCATAGACCAACCCACTTTGGAACTTGCACTTAGTCTCTACCCAATTGAAATAATAATAATGGCTTTTGATCATGCGCCCGAAATTTCTTCTTGCAAAATAATAAATGTATCTACTTCTTCAATTAGCCTATTATTTTGATATCTGACTCGGGTAATATACATTCCATTGATGTATTATTTTATTATATCTTATTATCTACGCGTGTATGTACCTACATACAAACACCGGTTACAATGAGTAAGTACGCGATCAGACTGATTCATTTTTATATTTACTGATTTGTTTTTGCGAACCGGCCTGAGTTATATCTATTATATCACCTTGAGTTATAGATACGCAATTTTAAATAGAATTGATTGACTATGCACATGTATTACATATTTCGTGGATGAAAATGACCAGACCTTGATGAATTTTATATAATTTATGTTTCAAGTTATTTATAACGTACTAGTTTTTGCCCGTATCTACGGTTGTGCTTACACAATTTACTTTACGGATTTTGTGAATGAAAAACGGTGAAGGAAAAAATCGTGAGAAAATCTGCCACCTGAAAGGGCTCACGGCTCCGGCCACGTGAATAGTTTTGTTTTCTTGATGATGAGATATTAATATTCAAACTTTCATAAATCTAAACATCCATACTTTTACATTTTAAATTAGTTGGATATTAAGTGGTGAGATATTAATAACAATCCATCAGTATTTCAACAAAGATTTTAGGTTTTCCTGTACGTCTGTGTTATAAAGCAATAAACTTCACAAACTACGTGTAACATTAGTGATAAATGTCTATGTTACAACTGCTAACGACTTTTGAAGAAATTTTTGATTTCACCACCTACTTCCAAATAATTAATGGGTCATTTTATTTCTTCGTGACTATGTTTTCTTCTGCAATTCAGTTTAATACATTGTTTATTTACATAAAAATAAGCACATTACAGTGTACAATAAGAGAGCTTTCTAGAATCGATACTTATTCATTCCTCTCTGTTTTTAATTCGCATGTCAAAACTGCCCTGCACGTGACTAACCAATGGATTTGCTATAATTATTTCTAAACTATGAGTAAGAGGTAAGGGGCTATGTAGCTGTAGCCCAATGTAAACAACATTCAGCAGTTTTCAGAGCGTTGCTGTTTTAGTATCATTCTTCGATTCGGTACCAAAGAAGACTATTTTTTGCGCAGTACCTAATATATTATCGTGCCCGAAGAGTAATAACTTAAATCACAACAAAAGAATCTAAGATATTTGAAATTCTTTAGTTAGTTCAAAAAGATTGTCATAATGTCTGCTATTTTGCAATCCTTACTTGAAGAAAACATTTGACCCTGGTAAAATGTAATCAAATGCATGACATGAAATAATTAATTATAATTTTAATTTGAATGATAATATGTACCTAATGTCATACCTAAAAATATTTTGCTGTGCCCCAGCAGGGTTCAAAAAAAAAAAAAAAACTATAAAATATAAAACAATAATCAAAAACTTACCTCTGTAGGTACCTACTGTTTTTCCGCATGCAATGGGAGGAAGTACTTACTCATATCGTGAATATACTGCAGCCGTGAAAGATATATTAGAAGCACCTTATGTACCTAGTGTTTATGTTACTAAAATAATCTTTTGAACTAAGATCTCATTATCATGACAATGAAAATAAGATATGTACCTCTACCTATATAATGTGGAACATTATACGGATTTCTCACAATATTTTGCAAAGGAAGACTCGACGTACCTACGCAATGGCCTAAGTAGAGGCCTTCTTTTTAAAATAAAGTTGAATATGTATTTTTTATGCTGCTGGCTTTATGTAAAGCCGCCACAAAAAATCTGCGAAATCACAAATTGAAACGATAACATATTTGAGAACAAAATTAAATAATAATAATTATTGATGATGACGGGCCGTTATGGAACAGCCCGTAAACGCCAATTGTACAACAGGGGTTTTCCATTAGTCGGTTTCATTAAACGTGAGTGAATGTTGCCATTATTCACCATGGTTGGCAAACGGATTGAAGATCGCAACCTTTTATTAGTGCGCACCCGGATGCTGCCGACCATTCTCTTGACATAGTCCCTGACTCGCCCCTAACGACACCCTTGAGTAGAAGGTGATAGCAATTGCGTAATGGTACAACTTCCAAATTGAAACTAAAGCAGCGATTTAATAAAAGTCTATTAATAGCTACACAAAAAAAAATAGCAACTCAATTTTTATCCATTTTATAAATGTATCTTTGCATACCTATGTAAATCTCGTTATAATTGTGAATCTCGGTACCCAAAAAGTATGGGCGTACCGACTGAAGTTCGATAGACATTACTACGTAAGACGCAACTATGACAGGCCTTATCTTCGACGGACCCCAATTAGTGTACGACAGATATGGAACTTTAAAAAACTTTAAAATTAGTAGCAAGGTAGCAACACACTAAAATAAAAAAAAAAAGCGTGGGCAATCTTTAAAAAAATATTGAGACACAGTTCCAATACATGGAATGCCCCGCGATGTTACATTAATTTGTAATTCTGTAACATCTTTAACATATAATTTTAAAATATTCAGCAAAAATGCTTACATAATCCATCAACAGATTCTAGACAAAGTTCGTTCGTTCATTTATTCGTTCGTTGTTAGGCCAGCTTGTAGAAGCAGCACAAACCTAATATTTGTCATTTCAAAAGTTATACGAAAGTCGATAACTGCAAACAGATTAATATTTCGAGCGGTAGGGTACCTAACCTACCTTTAACTATCTCATTATACCTTTAAATTAAGAATCTAGAGTCTGATTCTCCAGACAATTCAAGGTAGGCTTTTAACAATTCCATGACTTGTAAAAGTTTCGCAGTTAGATGGGACTTCTTAGTACACAAACTCTTGGATTTTTTATTTTCTTCGTTGCCAGCGTGTTGCGTGGATTGTACAACCCGCCGTAGAATTACTTTGTATTTTTTTTTTAACCCGTCTAGTGGCGAAACTCACAAACAATGGAAAATTTATTGTTCTCGGTCACCGTGGACTGACTGTGGCTTAATAAATTGTTATAGTCCATAAATTGTTATAGTTTGTTATTGTATTGATGTTTTCACACGCGAGTCGCGCAAAATGTCCTGCTGATCCACTTGAATATTTGGGTTCCGAAGTAGAATGACGACAACGGAACCCTTTTACTTTGGTCATGATCAGGTTATTTAACTCTCTTTTTTTGGTAATGAAATTTTCAAATTTGTGAGCTTCTGGTTTTTCTCGGAGTATAACTACAGAACGATGAGCATTTTTTTTGTAAAATATATAGTATAAATAATTGTTACGTACTATATCTGCTGCCTTGGTACCCTTTCGATAAAAGATATTAAATAAAAAAGTACCTACAGTGATTGAGTTAGTTGTCTCAATCAAGATTTTCATCAACGCTGTAACTGAATTTAAAATGATCTTGTAAATAAAATGCTGGATTTATTTTACGGACTCCAAATATATTTTTTATTATATTATATCTACGTATTTGGAGCTCAATAAATCCACTTAAAAATTCTTTATTTAACACTGAAAAGCTAATAATTGAATGAATCGTAAAACTAATACCTATAGCCTATTGCGATCCCAATTCTTTTTTCCCAACTTCAGTGATACTCAATGATTAAGAAGTTCATGCATTTGACGAGTGTCAAATGCATGAACTTGTTGTGCGAGACGTTATGCCACCATGAATATGCATGAAAGTATAAATAACACTATAAACGACGCGATTTTGTACACAATGTATAGATAGGAATCTTACCAGCGAGACCGCAAATAGATTACAATCTCGCAGAAGGAACATGCCGCAAGGAGGCCGCGAGAGCCTCTATCGCTTGAATTCTGACAACGAGGTATTTGAAACGAAAACCTTCGCTTTTTCGTAGGTCCTATCCACAATAACATGCATGTATGTATTTATATTTTTAGTTTATCGTAAAGATTGAAGGCTTAAATAATTATAGCAAAAACAAACAAAAAAAAGAAATAAAATGCTTATTTCTTTTTTTGTTTGTTTTTGCTATATATATGCACAAATGATTCAAAATTAATCGCACATAAAATATTACTTTCAAAATATTATACACACAGAGTCACGTGATAATGATGTCATTGCATTGCTCGTTCATAGCGTGTGAATATGGTTACCAAAGAAACAAAGGAGTGACGTCAAAGCTCGATGGATTTTCACAACTTTTATTATTTCTTAACATAATTTCTCATTATAAATTAGATGCAAATTCCCTATTTGGTACTGGTAAAATTATAATTCTATTCGATCCTATTTGTTTCTTTGATTAGGTAACTTATTTTCATAATTCAATCGAAAATCAGTGTACCATTAAAATCGTATTGACTATTGAAAATTGGAAGCTTAAGTCTTTATTTATTCCTTTGCTTTGAATTCCTTTACCTTATTGGTTGTAAACCGAATTACACAGAAATGAGAAAATAGATGTGACCATAGCGTGACGAAATGTTTCAGACCGACGGCCTTTTATCAACAAACTTGACTTCCGCGAAGGTTGAACTTTATGAGCCACTCTTGTATATCAATCATGTTATTACAAAAACAGGTAAGTCGAATATTCACGGTGCAATGAGCGGTCGCCTGCGGCCGAAAACAATACTAAGGCACGTTTCGTCACTTGACTGCACTGGTTAAAAAGATAGACAACAAGTAAAAAAATCTAATTCAAATTTTTCCTTTTGGAATTAAAACTGGCTATCCTTAATCCAATAAAGATATTACCTACCTATATCATACACATTGTGAAACAGGTAATAGAATAGGTAGTATAGGAGTACAAAGCGGCTCTTGAGTCTTACCTTTGTCTTTGATATTGCCTCTATCGACTTTATCGTGCTCTTAGCCACTTTCAACTCGCTCAATTTGATACTTCACGTATACTTCGTTGGATCTGGGTGGCTAAAAAGGCCGCTTTAGATGAATCATAATATGATTCATATTACGAATGTCAAAATATCTACTTAATTGACGACTCTTAATATCATCCGCATATGGTTCAAATTCAGTAATCATCTGTTTGACAGTTACTAAGCAGATCATTAGATGAATTGCTCAATGTGGCCTTTTTAGGCCCCCTGATCTATATTTTCGATATACATGTGTAGCGACATCTATCGCTACATAGAATAACTACTTAGCAAGGCATGCTAACTACAGTGACGTGTAAATACGAATTCAACCAATCAGATTACGAGGCCTGCATCGCGCAAGGAAAAAGTATATCGTATCTTTTCGATAGAAGAACACCATACCTTGTTCCTCCATAGTGGTGAGCCCGACGTGATCGCTATTATACTAATGAGTAACCCTGTCAAAGTACATTGCTTAACATTTTAAACGACTTCAAAAAAAGGAGGAGGTTCTCAATTCGACGCGTAGGTTTTTTTTGTTTTTTTTGTTTTTTACCTCATAACTCTCGACTGCGTGAACCGATTTTGATGATTCTTTTTTTTTATTTGAAAGCTGGTGTTTTCCAAATGGTCCCATTTTAATTTGGTCCAGTTCTGACATTGGAATCTATGAGAAAACCATATAAGTCTTAAATTTACATTAAGTATGTGCGTGACAAATGATCGAATAACTCAATATCACGCCAACCGATTTCGACGATTCTTTTTTTGTTTGAAAGGATATAGTTTCGAAGTGTCCCCATTTAAATTTAGTGAGGATCTGATGAAGATCTTCGGAGATAGACAATGGAACTCTTGAATGAATAACAGCACATCACTCGCGATTCCTGTAATCTCATGTTTATGTATTGTTTATACCACTCAAAATTGAAAAATAAAATAAACTTTAAAAAAAAGTAAAAACCGACTTACCGACAATCAAAACCGAAAAATTTATGGGCCGATTCATGATTAGCAAAGCCAAGAGAAATAATATTTCTATTCTATATTTCTATCCACATATCCTCAGATTTTGTTCAACGAAAAAAGTACCTCTATTGAGATATTTAATAGTTGTCCGAGTATTATAAATATTAGTAGACCGTAGGTAAATATATCTACCTATTTGCAAAGTTTTGAAAAGTGTCGAATAACAGGACTGATTTTGACAAATGGATGTCTGTCTTGTCTATCCATTTGCCGTGACATAGTAGTATTATATATTTTTAGTATTGCAAAAATATAATGTTTAATTAGAAAATACGTTATATTTTCTTCAGTAAAATATGGAAATTTTACAGACCAGCTTTATGGAACCGTGTAACTAAAGAGCCTTATTTAACGTTACAAAAGTGCCTGTGATAGGTTTCTTTGAAATAAAAAAATGGAATGCATACGAATTATAATAGAATCTATAACATTTCAACCGACTCAACTGACTAGAATCGGAGGACGAAATTCCGTTTTTCAAGAAGATTCCGCCTGGCATATCTATAAGCTGTTGCTGGGTTAAATTATACAAAAAGACGATTTGTTAAAGTAACAAGTCGGTACGGCTGAATGAGCAAATAACTACCAACTTTTAACTAGACCGCCTCATAATAATGCGTCTAGCCGAATATAATTTGCCTGTTCAGTGAATAGATTAATGGCGCTCATATTTCGCACAGCAGAGCAGGAAACTTAGGTACTTATTAAGAGTATTTACTTAATTAGCCCATGGAGGCCCCCACCCCCAACGCATATGTAAAGGTTTTTTTTATTTTTTATAATTGGAATTTGTATTTGTTACTAATTATTGTTTGGATTTTGCTCTATGGATCTACTCCACAGAGAGCCAAAGTGACACCACATTGCAAGATCATGTAACGAACCGATTTTCAAATTCTGTCGATGTCTTATGTGCCGCTCGTCACACTGTGGTAAATAGTTAGAATATAATAAAGTACAAATACTCTTTATTTTACTGTACCTACACCTGATAAAAGAGGAGTAATAAACATAATAAGTAATTACAATTAACATTTTACGATTGTACAATGGGTGGTCTTATCGTAATTGGCGATTTTCTTACAGACTAGTGGTCGCCCAGTGGTCGAAATTCGACCATAATATATTAAAATTTATATATTATTATATTAAATAAATTTTAGCTTTCTGCACTCCTTCAATCTCACACACCTCCGTGCGCATTATTCTTAAAAAGGGGTACAAAGCTTTCTCTTCACGTATTAATATACCTATAGATTAATGTATAGATAACCTTTGGATAGACAGTACCTACAGTATGTAAAAAATAACGAGGGTGGCTCGCGGTGTAGTATAAATTTTAAATTTTAATCAAAATAAATCATCATCTTCATTTTATCAATTTTATAAGCAGGCTTTTTTAGCAAAATGTTTTAATTAGTACCTATAAGTTGTGAATGCTGGTGCCATCCATCAATTATATAAAAAATATCTATTTCTATATAGCTAGGTACACTCATTGACCAATTTAAAACAGACAATAACCCGAAATCAAAGGGCTTCTTCAAGAAATAAAAATCTTGAGATTGGTTGTATTCAAAGCAATTAACTGGGAATTACATTTTCAAAGCATTGCGCGAGCAATATTTAAAAAAAACTGCAAAATGTTGTTAATGAGATTTCTGCGAAAATTACTGGCGGTAATACTAGGGTGGGGGGACGCCAGTTTACCAAAATAACTAAAAACTATTAGTAGGAAATTGGATCCCACCGTTTATGAATTAGCCGGCGGCGGCGAGCGTAAGCGCTGAATTATTTTATAAATATCAGACAATTTATGGCTGGTACAGTTAAATTTAAAAATAGTTGAACGATCATCTGCTAACAATACATTGTCCAAAATTTTTAAACAAGAATAAAGTTATTGTTGTATGGTTAGATTGCTATTGTCAAATGAACTTTTAAAGCCTTTTTATGTTGTAAGTTGTGTAAAGAAGACGAGTTGAAGACTCAAACTCGAACACATAAAACTTGTTTTTAAGTCATTACAATATAACCTAACCGTCAAAAAACCCCAACTAGAATTATACTTCTTCCTCAACCAGAAAAGAGGTGATGATCTTCAAAGGGCTGAGGAGATTTTCGTGAAACATAGCTAAGAATACTCTCGATTAAAACACCTTTCAAACGAAAAATACTTATCTAAAATCGGTTACTCCGTTCAGGAGCTACAGATATACACTACACGTTAGCATCCCTATATAGTTTGTGCACTACACACTTATAACACCCCTCTTTTTCGTCGGGGGTTAAAATATATATCAAAGTAAGTATAAAAACTAGCTTTCAATATAAGAGATGACTACCCCATCTCAGACATCAATTATTCTTTTCTTGCTTTGAAAGAAAATAAAAGCACTTCCGGAAAACGACTGAAGTTTCAATTGAATTTGTATATTATTTTCTATGGTATCACACAGGTAAGCACCTATAGTTTTATATTATATAATAAAACAACGAAGTCACTGAATTCGCAAACAAAACGAATAAAATGTTTTGTGTATCGCGACAACAGACTAGAAACAAGATCAAAGGGTAATCATGTAATAAAACAAGGCATTTACGTGAAAGCAACATACAAATTGCAATTCTAAGCTTTCTTTTCAATATACCTACCTACTTGCACGCATTTTAGCTATGTGTAGATGGAAAAGGTCGGACAGAGGACAGAATCCATCACAGCAAAAATGGAGGCAAAATCTTTTGTCCATTTTCTTTTACTTTCAATGACCTGACGAAGCAACATTTTTTGGACCCTCAATAGTAACGTTAGTGACACTGAATGCCGCATGAAATAGCAATTTCACCTGTAATTTCTCTTTTGTAGTTCGGACAGATGTATTGTTACGTTACGTTATGCATGTTTTTTTTTTTTTTAAACTTTGCCCCTCAGTGGGATTTCTCCTGTATCGAGGGTACCGTTTACAAACATACATGTCACATGCACACACAAACATGTTTCTTTGACGTTTTACAATTTATTATACTTCTTTGAATTAAAGAAAATAATAAGAATAAAGAATAGAATTGAAATCGAGAATTACTTTAAATAAAATGTAGACGCAATAGACATTTATGAATTATATCTGACGATAAATGATATATTATGTATAGATGGATTTTTGAGGAGAACTGTTTACCAAGTCGTTTTATATCAAGTAGATTTTTTGAAACATCGAATAGTTTATAAATCACTTTATATTTTTTATTCTAGAAATGAAATTCATGAGTAATCGTGGTAGTTTGTTACTTGCCTTTTATTTAGTGGAATAAATTAGGTTTAAGATAAAAATGATTTTCTATCGATCTTAGCTGTGTGCTTGATATAAATTCTAAAATGAGCAAACTTTATAAAAATGGATAAGCATATAAAATCACTTGTCAGCACCTAACTCACACAGATTACAGATGTCTAGAATACATTGCTTGTTGCTAACTGTATTCAATTTGTAATAGCTTCAAAACACACTCTTAATTAATGACCAGTTCATAAACCGGTCAGAGGTTAATTAGCAGTTATCCGCTTATACTCTAGGGAAAACTGAAATATCTGGTCCTTTACCGAAAATGTGGAACCACAGTTTATTTATAGATACACTGTCACGAATATTAATGAAGAAGATTACATAATTATGCGATATAAACGATAAGACCGCCCATTGTGCATTGATATACACTATGTTTTTCTTGTAGGTTTTTTTGTTGGTGTACCATTAAGCATATTTTCTATTAGAAAGAAAGAAAGAAATATAATTTATTTCTGCGAAAATAGTCCTCCATACTAAACATTGGCTAGACAAGCAACATGTGATACAATCATTCAACTAAATTATGTCTATTCTATTCTATGATCCGGTTTTGAGGTAGCATTTAAATAAATCCGAAGATGTGCAGACAGACTTATTTCAATCAATGTATCAACATTGTACACAATAATAAGGTACCTAACTGCTTACGTAGGTACCAGCGGATGAAGTAATGACAAAACATTAATGAGTACGCTATCATATTTCGGGAAAAATGCCACTAATATTGACCGTGTTTAAGTAAAGTACAACAGATTGGTACTAAATATGGCGGCACGATTAGCGAAGTGGCCAAAGCACTTCATTTTTTACGTTACGTGACGCTAGTTTGATTCCCACAAGAAAAATAATAATTACAAGTTGATTACGTAAGAAAAATCCAACAGCTGTAACGACCGACGAACTGTGCATACCTTTTTCGTTTTTCATAAGAGGGTACGGAATAGTTTATGGAGTTTATTAGTCACGGGCGTCACGGCAACAAAGTCAGATTTTTTTACGATATCAGGGGTCGGTTCTTACTATTATTAATTCTGTGGAGTGTGTGTGCATGTGAGATGTGAGATAGTATACTGTATCCTCAATATAGAAGAAATCCTAGTGTGGGGTAACGTTCTAAAAATACAAAAACTGCTGAGTATTTACACATATTGAAAGCCTCATCTCTTTGAACTAATCTATTGCCATGTCGTTTCTATAAAATATTAGGCTCCCAGTCTACCTATCAATGGGTGTCTTAAATGATAACTTAAGAATTATGACAAAATTGCATGAATTGACCGACCTGATGATTTTTAAAAGTATAGCAGCATATATAAATATTAATAAAAATCAAAATCTTTTTGATTTTATTCTATTACGTCTTAAATTTCTTATGTTATCTTTTATTATTTTTCTGTCTTGTGTTGTCACTGTGTCCGTGTTGAACAAATGTATTTACTTTCTGTCTTTATAACACCGCTACTTCATAAACCCACTCTGCTAAAAATACTTGTAATATTTTTAGAATAACATAATATTTTGTTAAGGCCTTACAAATGTAGCATCACTGAAAGAACAAACCTTAATCTAAGTATTGGTATTATAAGATTTTGCGTAGGAACTTAAGCAAGGTTTTTTCGTAGTGAGTAATGAAGCCGAAGGCTCAACGTGCTTTTAGAGTGACGGCCGAGATTAGTGACAGTAGGCCGTATCCGTCGCCGCCATGCCAACAATTTGTGTATTAGGGACAAAGGACTAAATAAAGCAGTGGACTGCATATTCATGAGTTGATGATTGATGTTGCGTATCAGGTAACAAATATTAATAATGTTAAATACCTGGATGATATCTTGTAATAGGGAGCGAGCTTTTGTCTTCGCTGAACACAATTTGAAACTGAGAATATTATAACATAACAACCCATTAACAGTTTCACAGACCTGGAATTAATCCCTTGGGTTTAATTCTTAGGTTCCCAGTCCCGACTTGCGGCCGTACTTGCGACAACGTATCTCTTAAAACGACTGCTTCAAAAGCTAAAGGTCATCTGTATAAAACCTACATACATTTTTACTTGAAATAAAACTTTGAACCCCTTATAAAGCATATTGCGCGCACGAAGGAGTGGGAGATTTGGCATAGTTATAGTTTATATGGAGAAGGAGTGCAGAAAGTAAAAATTACGGTCTAATTTTACCCACTAGGCGACCACTAGTAATATTTTAAAACCGGTACCTCAATCGTATAAAAACAAAAGATATAATTATAATAGCCTGCCATTGCATTTGTTTTATTTTATAACTTATCCCAGCTGATATTGCTTGTGACTGCTACCGCCCTATAGGTCTACTTATCTAAAGATACAATGCAGGGTATGTCGATAGCAATCTCGCTACGTCGTTTCACGTTCGCTTATAGACAAAAGCCGTTTAATCTCCGTCCATTTTGTGTGTACATGAGTTTTACATTATTACCCGCAAATTCACTTTGCTGATCTAGGCTGTAATAACTTTTAGCCATTTTATAAATTTTGCTTTTCATGATTTTAATACAAATATGAAATTTGAAACGAAGAACTTTATCCAACAAATGAAGTTTTCTGCACAATACAAACAATCGTTAAAAGCTACAGTTGTTTTAATAACAATTAATCGCTGCTGACCGACAATTTTGGAGGAATTTTGTCTAAAATTTAAGATTTAAAATAGTTTCCGTAGGTCTTCCAGAAATTCGATGGTGTTGAGGTGGATTGGCCTGTGACAAGAAATTTCAAATGGAATATTACAATTACAATCTATCTACATCATAATGATGCAAATGGATTAGTGATTATTTAGGTTCTTGACTGAATTCGTGGACTATTTGCACCACAAAGAGTCTGTCGTCATTTTCTCAGAAATTCATAACTTTTTCCTTGTTCTTTGGCGTTTGAAGATTATTTTTCGCAGTTCGAAGTGGCTTTATAGAAAATCGTAAACAACGCACTATGCCAATCACTCGCCTCTAGACTGACATAAATCGATATTTTTAAGAATATTCACAGTAAGATTTTTCATACCATATCATTTGAAAAGATTGCAAACAATAATAAATACAGCGTTTTGTAATATCGATGGAATAAGGCATAGGAATAATAAAACATAGTTATAGTAGTAGTATTAAAAAAACAATTCAGTTCCAAATAATAAAGAGAATGGTGATTTTCCTACTACTTTTTCAACGAAATGAAAATCTCTATCCTCTAACGATTTATATTAGTTTTCCTGAACTGTATTCACCAAAGTTTATCATGATCTTCACAAACACGAACGGCAACATAAACGTTCTCATGTATATTTTAGTACCACAGTTACAAAGCCAGGAAATGAAAAACATCAGAGCTTGAACCTCTAACCGTGTTGCCAAACATCTCGGAAACGCCTATTACTTACTGTCCTTTGGGCGTAAAAAGGAAATATGGTTAGGTACACTTTATCAAAAGGAAAAACTTGGGAATGGAATCCTGATTAAATCCTTGCCTACCCGTCCTGTATGATTTTGATTCAAATCTAAAGGTAAACTAAAATGGGGGCCGCCGTTTTGAAATTGCAATTTTCGATTTCGCATTATTACTTTGGGTTCAAAAATAAGTATGCCGAATTTCGTCCTAATTCGAATGTTTAGAACCCGAATAAGGCTATAAATCAGTGACCACAAGTCAACATAAACTATATACTTAAATAATTTCCAAATTAAACGCGATGACAATAAAAAAAATTCACTTCACGACCGTCAATACTTAGTGAATGGTCAACACTGGCTTTAGATCGAAACGTCTGGAAATCGTGGGACCTTTGTCCAGCAGTGTAGTAGTATATGTAACTTGGGAGCCGTCTATACTTGTTAGCAAGACTTCTTGAACTGAAAACTACTAATTAAACTTCAGTGGATTTAGATGGAACGCTTGAGTATCACTTGCTATTGATTGGACCAGTTCTTTTATTATATTTACGTTTGTTAGTTCACGTTTTTAACTCCAGACGAAAAAAGTGGGGTGTTATAAGTTTGTATTGTGTATCTGTGTATCTGTCTGTGATATCATAGCTCCAGAACGGATGTACCGATTTTGATTAAGTTTTTCCGTTTGAAAGGTGTCTTGAATTGCCGTTTGAAAGTTACAGCTCTTTTTCTAATTGAAGTCGGGGGTTTTTGACGGTTAGGTTTTTTAAACACAGAACATAGAAAGTAATTATTAATCTTTCGTTCTGTGGGCTAATCGTGATCATTATTGGCGATTTAGTTAAGTAGTTGTTGGTGATTTTGTCAAGTTTTATGATAAGAAGAATTGCCAGTTCCCGGGAAAGAGTCAACTAAGTACCCACTGCTTCTGTTTCCAAAAAAGTGACTGAAAGATCACAAACGATGAGTTTTAGCATAATTTTGTGGCCGAATTACTGCCGTTATTATAACTATTAAGATGATCATATAGATGTTATTTTCAACAGAGGACATTTACCGGCTGATAAGACGAACTGAAGGACGGTCATGGCGTGAGGGCAATTTATGCTATATATAAAAAAAACGTATTTCATCTGTTTTTATTATAATTCATAACTGTGCTTGATCTAATTGTGCTTGTGCTTGTGCTTGTGCTCGCGGGGATCAGAATACCAGAGCTGCAACATTAATATGTTGTACACATGACATGTATGAGATGAGACATACATGTATGTGATGTACATGAGATGTATTTTCTGGCTTCGTGCAGCATATAGGTAATTCTAGATATAAGTATTTTTTATAATTATTTTATATTGTATTATTTTAATTTAATGTTATTGTGCATTTATTTGATAATGGATTCTTTAACTGAACTATGTTTCTTAATTGAATTGAATAAGTATAGCACTAATATCTTGGTTATTTACATTATACAGAATAAATGTTTTTCTTTATTTCTTTTCTTTCTCTAAGTTTTTTTTTTGGCAAAGCTTCGTATTCATAATTCAAAATACAATCACCAAACCAACCTTTTAATTAGTCAACTTAATTATGCTTTCTTATTACAAATCGTATAACTATACGACGCAACTGCTGCCACAAAATAATCCAATATAATTTTTATTTTTGTTATTTCTCCCCTGAGAGCCGGTTTCAAATTTCTAATGTCTCGCTTCCCTCTTTAAAAGTTTAAAGTGCCTTAAACGCTACAGCAACGTTTTAATAAAATCCCACATAATCAACTACTACGAGTATGTGTAAAACAATGCCATTTTTACTTTGTATCATACGTCTATTAAGTAATTATGTTAGTAGGTTTTGACTTTAGTCAATTGCACATAGTGACTAAGTTCTGTGTGTTAATTTTTTGTCATAATTTTCTATTTTCTCTACCTAGTTCAGTGATCATTTTTGTAGTTCTTCAGGTGTTTTAGCAAAAACGACTATGTCATCAGCAAATCTCAAGTGCGATAGTTTGACACCATTAATATTTAAGCCTAATTGTTCCCAGTTGAGATTGCGAAAGACTTGTTCGAGGACAGCTGAGAATAGTTTCGGGGACGAGGGATCACCTTGACGTAGATACTTCTCTTTCTATGTTAAAGTCTTCCCCCTCTCTTTTAAGTTTTACTGTAGATGTGCTTATTTGCATATATTATTATGTTCTTATGAGACGAATATACTTGTGTTCGACACCTTTATTATTTAGCTCTCCTTTAAATTGATTCTTAATCATTACTAGTAAAAACATGCAATTGAAGAAAATAATAAATATTGGATAAACATAACCCTGTGAAAAATACACATTTTTATCCTCAACAAAAACTTTTGAAAGTCTTTGTGATTTCCGGAAAGAGTAACACAGGAAGACAAATGACGGCAGAGAGTGGCAGTTGGGGAATAAAGGCCCAAAGCTAAATAATACTCTATTTTCTTTTTTATATTGCAAGTATACCATTTTAAATACTGAACAATAGTTTACATATTTTTAGGGAAATATTTCACAGATGTTTAACCTTTTGTGAGATAAAAGCTATGACTCATAGCAAGTCAAATTCAATGTCAAATTGGGCGTTACTTCGACTTCATTCACTGGGACCTCCTATATCATGTATCCAGAATCTATAATATCTTGATATAGAAATTATTTGTGAGGTAAAATGTGCTATTCATCAGCCTTATCTTAAGTTTGAACTGGATTCTTTGCAAAACGACTCATCGTAGCATCGTAGCATCGTAGCACGTCTTCTAGGTAGGTATCGCCCGCTAAGTGTCAAAGTAAATCAAGGCAGCAATCACATCCGGCGCCTGTATCACGAAAAAATTCGATTTCAGAACACCTCTCCCAACACAAATTGTCGATAAACACGACTTCTGATGTTCAGTTTATGACCAATATAATTTTATGACCAATATACTTTTTGATAGAATTGTTTTAATAGCGTCTCTTATTGGCAGTTTCGTCAAAGAAAAATGTGACGGCTACTAACCGTGTGGTCGTTGTATTAATAACTACCCTCCGTTACGACTTCTCTTTTATGTTTTATCGGACACCAAAAAATTCCTTTTAACTTGTATTTAATGTTTCGTTTTGAGATTCTTGTAGATTATACTGCTGGACTGTGAATAAATTAACTGAACCTGTATTAGAATGTGTAATTAACATAGGTATTCCAATAGAATAAGTACAGTTCATCTACTTTCGGTATAGTAGATATTATTTAAAGTAGCTTATGCCCCCGGCTTCGCCCGCATAGATCGTTTCCGGAATAAAAAGTATCCTAGAATGTAAATAAGTATCCCAGATTAAATTTAATTGAAATCGGTTTAGTAGTTGAGGCATCAAAAAGAAACAAACAGACACAATTTCGAATTAATAATTTTAGTATGGCTGCGTTAATTTCACTAAACAGCTTACTCGTTAATCAAACTGAGAACTTTGATATCATAAATAAAACACTCCAGGGAAAAAGGCAATCTATGTATAAGTACCTCCAAATATGAATAGTACTAGAAATTAACAAGGTTGGAGGCTTTTGCCTAGAATTACCCACAGTTGGCTGTGGGATGTCACAAGCGCCTTTAGCTACGTGAATTTTCCATCAAAAAGCCGTAGTGAGTTATTTGGAACTAAAAGGTACCTACTCGTATTAATCATGACATCCCAAAAACAAATCGTTTTCCTTTGAGAAGCATCAAATTGCCAATTTGTCCATTCCTAAAGGCTGAAAATGAGTTAAAACGAAACTATAAGGCTGAGGCCATTTGAGTCACGTTTTACGTTGCATTCGGTTTCAATACATTATTGCAGTTTGGGCCACAGCCCACAGTAGGCCGCAAAATACGTCCGCAATAATGTATGAAACCGAATAAATTACACGTCGTGACTTGAATTGCGCGCGTGTGGCTTGAGCCTAATAGTGTCCTGAAAGTCCTGAAAGCATTTTACATACAACAACAAAATATATAAAATTAAAAGCTGATTGAATGATTGACTGACATATAACCTCCCAGGCCAAATTACTGGGACTAGAAACTTGAAATTCAGACAAAGTAGTCGGTAGCCAGACAATTACTTACCTACATAATCGAACAGAGATGAGATGTTCCCTCATTTTAGAGGTTGGTTAAAAAGAGAACAAAGAGAATAATACGAGTTGACTAATACGGAGGAGATAAAATCTGTAGTGCCAAGGAAAAAGGGGATAATATAATTCATAATACAAAGTTTTTGGTATAACTAAGTCCACTGAGAATTATTTTTGAAAGATTTATAGCTACCTATACCTATAAGTAATACCTAATAAAAGAAACCAAACAAAATAAATATACAAAACATACATATACCTACATTGTAAATTCAATACGTACACAACATACATATATGTATATTTTAGTCACTATTGTAGTTATAAATTGTACGTTACAAAAGGAAGAGTCTGAAAAGAGCCAATACAACTCCATCACAATCAAATAAATCTTAAACGTATATTCTCTGAAGATGGATTATGTATCTAAAATTGTCGTGGTTACGACTTGCGAGAATTGAACTGAGAAAGCATAGGAAGCTTGTGTTTACAGATCGGGGTCAATAGGAGTTTACGAGAATAATCATATTCACTACTCCGAAAGCATCGTTGTTATGTCTAGTGGTCACGAGCGCGACTGCTGACCGTCCTGGGTTTGATTCCCGAGTCAGGCCGAGTTATTGGTAGATTATTAAGTGTGAATATTATTTTCAGTAGCAGCCTGGAAATTTGGATTTTGACCGGTGAATAGCAATTAACCCGTCCCCTATTACATGGTCTTCAATCATTTTACCAGAGACGGAAAGGACGTCATTGCATTGTTAAAATGTGAGTGTGTATACCTCTACCTCATCGGTCAGGAATACAGGCGTGAAGTAATTTTTCTTTTTTTATTGTATTCGTAGCACGTTTTAACATAATTATGTATATATATTTGTTAAATATTTATATATATCGCATATATTTGCTCGATATCAACAGAGAGCTTATCACGAATATTTATAATGTATCGTAACGTTAATGTATGCTGAATCAAAAATACATTAAACGTGTATTACAAACAAGTATGTTGCGTAAAATTAAACAAAAATGCGTTAATGTTATTGTATTTTTTATTCAAAATTTGCTTACGTTAACGTTACGATGCGTCAAAAACAATAGTGCTTGGCCCTCTGAGCTGCAAACGAAACCACGAAACCGTACACATGGTTCTTCGGTATTATAATAATAAAGGTTTTGTAGCATGTGTAATTCCCAACAAAACAAAATTACAAAACTACCGCTGTTTCAGCCGGGTCTACGAGTTCGACAGGCACACACCACGGGTTTTGGCCTACCCTTATTATACATACAATCTATTTTTTCTTTACTACACGGTTAGCGCAGTGCAGGCTAAGCAATTAGCTTTCTACGCTACGTGCCGCGGGTTCGATTCCTGCACGGAGCAATTATTTGTATAATCTACAGATAGGTAGTTGTCTCCGGGTCTGGGTGTGTGTGCATATGAAATATATGTTTGTAAACTGTACCCATGGTACAGGAGAAAGCCAAGTGAGGGGCAATGTTTAAGAAAAAAAAAATCTGATCAATTTTTAAACTGAAACCTAATTTTATATGAAAGTTTAATATATAGAAAACATTATTATAATACTAGCATATTTTCTATGGTAGAAGAAGCAAACGATCACCAGATGGTGAGGGATGACTGCTGCTGCTCATGACCAACAGCAATCTACGGATGCGTTGCCGATCTAAGGCTAAAAGTTGGAATGTCTTATGCTCCAGTATTTTCACCGGCTATTCTTACTCTTCGTCCGAAATACAACTCTATACTTACACGTAGTTTGTTTGGGTCAAATAGCATTCAATTCCATGTTACGTGCCCCAGTCGAGCCAGTAACATGAAACTTTACTACCGCTAAAAGAGTACTTACATAATTGGGTCAAATGCAGAAAAAATGCACTTTTTAAAATTATTTTTGTCCTGCGTCTCTATAAGGCTTTATGTTAGTAAGTTTTATAAATAAGTCACAATATAAATTTATTTTATGTAATACTACCATTTTTCAGCACCATGAATATTTTTATATAACCTTTACCACGGTAAAAAGTTTCAGTTTCAGGTTCTGAAAAATTTGATCTAAATCATTTCCATACATTTTTAAAGTGTCCTCACCAAAACGTTACATCTAACAGATTTGATAAAAATAAAAATAATGTATCCACCTAATACATTTGTGTTTTAAAAAGTTCTTTATATATAAAGGTACGATATGGTCTGAATTTTTTCAGTGTATCACTCTTTTTTGTGGATTTATAATAGTAAATGCAAATGTCCCAGAAAGTTAATGTTTCGTTACTCAGTATTAGTTACGTGGAATTATCCATAAAATTATTGAGATTCAGAATGAATATGATATATTTTTTAAATTGCCAACATTTTTCAATGTTTTTTGACATAATGTCAATCAGCGGCCATTTTTTTGCGGTGGTGAAATTGTGTTTTGTTGGTAAGTATTAATTGTGTATAAATTTTATCAGGGTGATTAACGGTGGATTTCAAATGATAATTATGCTTTACAAATAGTTTTTTTCATTGCAAACTATAGATCACTGCTTACATTTCTCTAAATATGTTGAAATTATAGTTCCCTGTTATACGTTGCGAGTGAAAAATATTTTGAGGTTAAAATTTCTCAGAAATTCTTATCAGTTTCGTTATTATTATATATCGATATATTATCTCAGAAAAAGGTATCTCCTATTTACAAATCTGGTACGAAGACGGATCCGAGCAACTACAGGCCAATTTCAGTGCTTCCCGTGATATCTAAAATTTTTGAAAAAATTATTTGTTCTCGCTTAAATATCTACCTAAATGAAAAAGGGTTCCTAGCAGACCAACAATATGGCTTCAGACAGCAATCAAACACCTTATCAGCAACTGTAGACCTAGTAACGAATATAAAAACTAATATTGACGAAAAAAAGATATGCCTGGGAATTTTTATAGATTTAAAAAAGGCTTTCGATACAGTTTGTCATTCAAAGCTTTTACAAAAATTGGAAAACTCAGGTATCACTGAAACAGCATATAATTTATTTGAATCTTATTTGTCAAACAGATACCAAATAGTTAAACTTGGTAATCATGAGAGCATTTCCCAAAAGATCACATGTGGAGTTCCGCAGGGCTCGATTTTGGGGCCTGCACTGTTCCTTATCTATGTAAACAACATTAATCAGATAGGACTAACAGGATATCTAACCCTTTACGCAGATGACACAAGTTTATTTTACTTTGGCCAATCCATACACGATGTTATTAATGAGGCACAAAATGATTTAAATCTAATAAATGAATGGTTTCTACATAACTTACTTACTATTAATACTACAAAAACATCATACATGATATTTGCAGCTAAAAACAAAAATATCCCGCCTTATGCTCCTTTAACAGTAAATAATTACGCCATAAACAAATCTACCAAAGAAAAGTATCTTGGACTGCTACTAGATGACAAATTGACCTGGAAACCACATATTGATCATGTAAGAACCAAACTTATATCACTTTCCGGAGCCCTACGCAAGATAGGGAACTGCTTACCACCTACTATAAAAAATACTATCTATAGTTCGTTAGTAAAACCTCACCTAGAATACCTTATTGAGATTTGGGGATCGGCATCCAAGACTAACATCAAAGACCTACAGACAACACAAAACAAAATTATAAAACGACTATATTGTTATGACTTCTTAACACCAACCAAACAGTTATATATGGAAACTAAACTACTTAACTTGACACAACTGCACACCTACTACATGTGTATGCTAGTAAAAAAGATACTAGATAATACTATACAAACAAACATTAAACTCTCTAAAAAAACATATACACACAACTTAAGAAATAAAAACAATCTAGTTCTGCGTCCCCCAAGGACAGAAAAATATGGAAAAAGGAATATTCTATACGAAGGCGTACAAGTATATAACAAACTCCCAAATCAAATAAAAGAGTGCAAAAGTATTCAAGTATATAAAATAAAACTAAAGGAATATATTCAGCAAAAGCAAAGTTCTAAAAATATATAAATAATATTAAAATAAAAACAAAACTTATATTAAATACCTTTATTACCGTATGTATATAAATTTAACATTCTCTAATATGTAGTTTTACATATTTCATAAAAACTATTATTACTAATGTACTTATTACCATATTATAATAGAAAATCTTACTAAACTTGAAGATAAACACAATACAAAACATATAAATACATTATATATGTATATACATTTAATACATACAAATTCACACATAAAATACACTTTAATAATATAAGCCCTCATTACACTTAAATAAATAAGTGGTATACGGTCTCCCTGACTATACTCGAGCAAATCGCACACTGACAAACAACACACCTCGATAGTAACTCACACAGCGTACCATTACGCGCAGTGTTGAGGAACATCGGTGAACTCTGTCGCACTTGATCATTCACTAATAATGTAACTAAATAACTTTGTAATACAAAAGTTAAATTTAAATTTCGACAATAAGTTAGTTAAAAACTTGTTATTCAATGTTCAACGCTTCATATTAGTGGGTAATTATTACCTTCTACCCACTTTTATTATAAAATCGCAGAACATTTTTAGCTTTACTTTGTATTAATTAACTCAACTATTGTTTGCCTAACTCTGCATGCTTCGTCATTAGACGACAATATATATAATTTAATTAAATGTAAATTTCTCATTTAAGTGAACTGTAATGTTCTTTTGAGAATAAAGATTCTTTAAACCTATCTCAGAAAAACAAAAAATAAATTCCTAGAGTCAAATTGAGAACTTCCTTCATTTTTGCAAGTCGGTTAAAAATAGGATCGCGCCTTTATAGTATCAGTTGCGTTATAAACGTGATCAGTTTGGTTAATTCTCAGTTCCGTTACTTTCTGAGATTTGATGCATATTTTCTGCATTTGACCCAATTACCTAAGCTACATCATTAAAAACCTTCGAGTTCTGTATATTAATTTCTGATTAAGGTTAGGTACTAACCTACATTAGGGACCGCGTTCACTAGCGGGCTCATGATAATCAATCAACGTCACCTCACCGCCCGTCGAGATTAGTCGCAATCTGTCCAGATAGTTCAAAAAGCACGTACACTCTATGAAACCGTACCTATCTAATAGGTAAATTAGCTTTATTTTTCTTAAAAATATTTCATTCAATGTGGGTGCTTGTGATAGCAGTGTGTGTGGAAAAACGAGGTATGGTGTTCCTCCATTGAAAACGGAGGGTCCTCCGACCAGTACCTCTACCATGAGTTTTCCGTGCCGTCTAACGTTCACGTTCACATGCAATATTTGTATAGGAATTTTTTCAGCGCCTCTAGCGGTATAAATAGTGAACTAAAGTCACTATACAAATATTGCATGTGAACGTGAACGTTAGACGGCACGGAAAACTCATGGTAGAGGTACAGGCGAGGTGATATGTGCGTGACGGGCCGAAGCCCGACGGTCGATGTCGGGTTATCGTATACCTAGGTATAGGCTATTTGCCGTGAATATTTTTCATAGTGCAATGTAGGAACTGAGATGGTGCTATGTTTTGCTAGGCGGTGCTGGCGTAGTATATTGCCATGTTGTTAGTAGCCATTTCATGTAGCACTCGATGTGGCTACAATAAGCCAACGTCAATAGATGGTTCAACTGCCGGGGTTCAAAATCACGACCACTCCATTGCCACGTGTCTGACACTAATTCCATACCGTGGTGGTGAATTTCCTAACAAAAGAAACTCTAAAATACTTTACCCGACCGTAATCGATCCCACGCTCGGCAGTAGCGTTTGCGAACATTCCAATCAGATAGACCGGGAATTTAGTATCTAGAACTTAAAGTACACATACTAAACTGGAGGAAGATCGTCTATTTAGCGCCCACAAGAAATTACAAAATACTTAAGATATATAGGTATGTAAGATATGCTTCTCAATTCCCACATACAAAGCGAATAAATGGCAGCGATTCTCAAGGAGTGGGGCCGAACTCCTATAATATAAATCGAGATTATAGATCGAGCCCATAAATCGAGGTACCCTACAGTTGCACTAGATAATTGTCAAATGATTCAGGCTTCTGGCTCCTAAGATGTCATAGATATTAATTGATTTAATGATTTTATATGAAACTAGGTGAGCAAGGATAGGTCTCGATTATTACTTATGAAACGGTATAAGCGCGGTTTATTTACCGAAACATAATGTATATGGTGACGAATTGAAAATTTAAGCAGCAGGGATCTCAATTTTTCTGAGCAATTACAAAACATTCGGCCCTGATATTCATGTAACTACTTCATTTATTACGTTTATGTCATCATTCTGTTAATAAAATTGCTTTACATGATTGGTTAATTTTTACAGCAGAGAAATATATATTATCAAAACTGCTCTTTAAAAAAAAGAAAAAAGATTTTCATTCTACTGGGAAACCAGACCGATTTAATCCCCTAAATTTTCTGTATAGATTAATCTTAACATACATTTCAATGGTAATTGGAATAGAATAGTTTTTTTACGCTACAAATACCTAATGTTTTGATGGAATACCCCCAAGCTAGCTCGCGCGCGTTTTTGTACGCAGCCGATATGAGATAAACCATTTATTCATAAAACTAGCTCTTAAGTTGCCATCTCTATTCATTGGCATACAAATTACAAGGACAGGTATAGTTTAATCCATAAATATATTATACCTACTATAAGTTTATGGTTTAATCAGTGTTTAAAAATACACAAGTTAAGGGGTGTAGTAGTTTACCACTGCGTTGCCTTAATAAACACTAAATTAAAAGAGTTAATACTAAATTAACCAGAGTCTAAATTATTTTGAGCAGGTACTTAAGTTAGGAGCAGTAAATTAAAATAAGTACTTACGACGGAAAGCTCTCAGATTAAATATAAATTAAAATGTAGGAACTTCCTCTATTTTAATTTGTATTTAATTTTTCTTCCTAGTAGAAGAAATGTAATGCGCCAACGAGGAATGTTAATAGTTTTTACCCTAAAATTTATCTTTCTTGTAATTACAATGGTAAAAAGAAGCCGATTTTACAATATTTAAAAGGGATACAACGCTAACGCTACGTCTGCTGTCGTCCATGAGTTCTTTGAATTTTATCTTTTACAATCATAAACCACAAAACACGATAATCTTAATGTTCTGAAGTAGTGATGTGACTATATAAACGTGGGAAAGACACTTGGTCGGCCAACTTTAAAAATGCGTGGTGCAATTCTAGTATAACTATACATGCCTGGGTCAAAACATTTTTCTAAATGTTAAATTGTTGCGAATATTTTTAAGGAGATAAACAAAATAATAGGTTCATGCCATAACTCAACCATCGTTTTATTTTTTTGCAATTTCTTTGTCTGATCCACACTATCTTTGATCTATAATAAACACAACTTTTTCCGAACTTTTAAGTTTTGACTATATTTGATCCATTAGTCAAGTATAAGTCACTACGAGTACGTACTTGAAACTAAGCTAGTTAAAATTATTGACCAGTAGTTGTCGCTGAAAAATTAGAAAAGCTGTTCCAAAAATAAGCTTCAAAATGTGTATAGTAACAAATTAAAGACGTAATTTAAAAAAAAGTTATTACCTACTTTCGGTGAGAACTGATGAATATGAAGAGTATTTTCACCACTTATTTATTAACTAAAACTGTAATTTTCAACAATCAAATGTGAATTTCAAAGTTTCACAATTAACACACCACTAAAGATTATATTAAAAAGCTTTATCTTTTAAAGTCTTTGCTATAGGTAAAAACGTCTAAAATGTTTTTAAGCGACGTTTTGTAGAATACAAAAGCACATTCACTGATTTGTTTTAGATTTAGAATCTAAAATCTGCGTCGTTGTGTTCGCGAGCGAAAACTGTGAAGACAGCTGGCGGGAGACGGGCGTTCGACACGCAACGAGTTCCAATCTGCCCCGTAGCAAAGCGCGAAATACCAAGGCGACCGAACGCGCCACACGACATGCGATTCGTACGGCAGGAAAATTGCTCACTGAAGCTTTCACGAGAGTTTCTCAATCTGACCTAACTTTTGACCGTGCTTTTCGCGCGTCAATTTTTTGTTCTTTTATTCATGCTAAATTGTTTACATTCAATGGAGACTGTTCAATATATCAGTTTGTATGCCAAATATCTGAGATTATTGTTCGACAAACGCTTAAGAAAATTCTTCAAATAGTTAGCTGTTTGATAGACAACAATCTAAAGAATTTTCCCAGTACCAAGGAATATTTTATGAGAATTCTTAGCAAATACTTTATGTTAACATAAGTTTAGTATATGTAAACATTTATTTTACTACAATCTATCGAAATTTTAAAATTTTCTTAGATCGTAGCCAATTTAAAACTGTTTAGATATTTTTCAGACATTATTGTTGAAATATAACATATTTTATTATAACCCAATAATTCAATTAGCATTACAAGCCTCGCTAGTCGTTTCCATCTCCATTTAATTGAGTTCTTCAGCCGTATTGCTTAAAAGTTTCGCTCGCGGGTGGTAACAATAATATTATTATTTTATTTCATTTCAATATTTCTTCCGCAATCTGCTAATTGCTTTTGTACCCGCCTTGTGTGACTTTGACTTTAGCAGCCGACATAATAGAATATATATTGTTTGTC